>JAZKJV010001409.1:78806-710849 GCA_037367405.1 Ottelia alismoides | reverse complement strand
TTAGCTTTTGTTGTAAGTATTGCAATGCGGTTTTCTGTGCAGTGATTTTGATATTCAATCTGAAAGGTTCTCCAACTTACACATTCGATTTTAAATGGACATCATGATTGCCTGCTTTATGGCCGATTCTCGGCAAATCCATTTCTTAAGAAATTGTATGGAAGACACTTCTAAATATGTGATTTAGCTTTATTCTCGTAAATAGCATGGACTTGCAAGCAATCCTGCAGTCTGTTTTTAACCTAATTTGTATGTTGGTTGGTAGGATAGTGTAGACCATCTAAATATCACATTCATTCGACGTGATATGCACACGTTCACTATCATGATTTTCACGTCGGATTTGATATTCTGCATTATATTTGCCAAAAGACATGCCATTTGACATGTATTTAAGTTTTTAGTGAGCATTTTCTATGCGATATTACCGGATTAATGGCATTCCTCTCACATCTCTAAGCATGAATTTGTTTTTTTTTTTTCGATTGCTGTGTTTATTTTGCTTGATTACTTTTGGCTAGACAATATCTACAGTAAAATGGGCATCTCGGATTTGTTATTGTTTTCGATCTGTTGTCTGCATCATCGTTAATGCCGCAATCACCAATTGATCGTTGTTATGGATTTAATAGTAGTCAGTAAAAAGATAAATTTCTGTAACTATGGCATTCTATCACCTTCTCGTAATGAGATATTACTGAAATTCTGCCTATATGTGCTGCTCATGTTGGAAGGAACATATATCTTTTTATGCGTGGATGGGTACTATCTGCTCTGAAGAAAGCAGTGCAGGAAGATCAGGTGGCAAACATAGTTCAAAACTTGCAATGTATCATCTTAGAGCTTTTTGATGGCTTAATTAAAGTTTGTTTATGGGGTAGTTGTTGCTGATTCCTATTTTTTTCCAGATATGGCATTAGTTGTCGATGAGACTAATAGTAGGAACTTGCTGGGATTCAGTTGAAATGGAAGTGATCACTTTGAAAGTAGTTCCTGTTAATCTACAAACTAAAAACAGAATGCGCATGATCCAAAATTTATAAGGTGCCTTTCGAAGGGTTTAGTGATTTTCCCTCCTGTGAGTCGTTACTGATAATGAGTCGCAATGGATGGTTCAGATAGCCAAGTTGACCGTTAAGAATATCTCCTGCTTGATGTATCCTGATAATCAAACGATCGGGTGGATCAGGTCAATCCGGCTGGTCACTGAAAAATCCACATCTAAGTCTGCGTCGAGCTGCCCCACAGGCCCATATCCCTGGTCCAGGCCCTACCCGTCTGGGGTCTGGCTAGATCACTTGGGCCCACGGTTTCGAAATTTACCATTTACTTGCAGAAGAAAGATTGATATTGATCTAGACGAATAATAAATGCAATTTTTTGATAACTAAGGAATTTCCATATGAAAATAGCATCTGAAAAATAAAAAAAAACATAAAAATAATGCCGAGAAATATGCACAACTTTTTAACCATGCATATCCTCATAATTAGAAAAATATAAATAACTAGTTTTAAATTAAACAATACTATTACGGACGAGGTCGATAGAAATAATATATTTGGTTAGTTGGAGCTAGGCCGGGGTAGGTGCTTGAGGTTAAACCGGAGAGAAACTGAATCGACCAGTTCCAATGATTAAACCAAACAAAGAAGGGGTAGAAAAATGGTCCATTCAATTGGATTTTTACTTAGAAAATAAAAACTAATTAAAATCGGTCAAACACCGGGTAGATAGCTCGACTTGATCGAATCAGTTAACTCAAACCCCCGGTTCAACAATACATTTTTTTGAGAAAAAATAAATTTTAATTATTATATAAGATACAAATTCTTGCAATATTTTTTATATTCTATTTCCATTCCGACCCATATTATTGTATTATTTTGTTTTCTACTTCTATATTTCCTCAACGCAATTATCCTGATCTTCCTAAAATATCATACAAAATTTCAATGGCTCTATCCTTTGACTTCGAGAGCATGCATGTCGACAACTTGATATTGCATATCCCTTCATCAAAGCATTGCCTGTCCACCTCACCCCCCACACGTAGGCCTGCACGCACGGGAAAAAGGAGCATGCTCCTTAGGCGTATACATACAATTTACGTGCTCCCACAACCTTTTTCCTATATGTATTTTTTTATTTTTTTCAACTGATGTCTAGGGAGATTAGATCTCCATATACCACCATGGCGTCATTCAAAATTCAACTTAATTCGAGACATTTATCCAATCCATCAAGAGTGCCAAATTCGAGCGGTCTTAGAACTGCTGAAATTGAGCCTTTCTAGATAGACATGTTAGAAATGTCTATTTTTGCATAAAATTTGGAACACATATTCCACTTATTATTCTAAGTAAATACCTCCCAAGATTTCATTTAAAAAAATAAATAGCAGTGGTAGCATACTGTTGCATGCTCCAAGGGAGCATACTCCTCTACAATGTTTCAAATTTCATGAAATTTTGACGAAATTTCGATTCCGACATTCCATCAAAATCGAAATCAAAATCTCGATATATACACTTGCTTCACAAATCTAGGCCGATTTTGACCGAAATTGGCAAAATTTCATCGAAATTTCGAAATTATTTTGTTTTTTCTCCATCTCAAAATGAAATCGAAATCGAGATTTAAAACCTTGCTCCTCTACACACATGAAGGAGAAACTTCAACTGAGGAGGGGGCTTACCATTTCCATTGTGAGGCCTTAATCTCATCCTTTTATTTTTAACCTATAGCTGAAATCAATGATGAATTTTATTCATTTAATATTTGAAAAATCTATTTTGAACATTTTATCTAAATATGTAATGTGACAACTACAAAACCTAAGTTCTCTCTCTCAGACACACGACGACTACTGGAGATGGAGACATCCCGCGGTAGGATGCTACCTGTAGCGGAGGGGACAACATGCATCGGACCCTCGCAACATCTCCGGGTGGTGCGCATTAGGTAGACCTCCAACCTTTCCCGAAATTTGGTCGGAGCATGGCGGTGTGACGCTACTTGTTGCGGAGGGGCAGTGCGCAGCATGCCCTCTAGCATCTTCGAGCAGTATGCACCAGGCCGACCTCCAACTTGCCGACCTATAGAGGAACCCCCATGCTTTAGATGGCGGGGTATCTTTGTTAAGGGAACATACTGTGATGCATTATAAGAGGCCCAAGTGTTCCCTTATATGCGAGAAGAACCCCTTGGGCAAATTACAGAAAGATGAACAGAAAAATAGAAAATTACAAAAAGATAATACTAAAGATAGTTAATATCTCAACACTCCCCCTAAAGCTGGAGCACAGATATCAATAAGACTCAGCTTGGAACAACATCTCTGATAAGGTCCTCTCGCCAGAGCCTTTGTAAGTATATCTGTTGCATGGTCTCCAGAGCTGACATGCGTAGTAGTGCTAATACCCTTATCTATCATGTCACAAGTGTAGTGACAATCCACCTCTATGTGCTTCATCCTCTCATGAAAGGCTGGGTTATTTGCAATGAAGAGAGCAGCTTGATTATCACATTGGAGGTGCATGGAAAGAGGCACTTCTATAGTTAGGTCTGTAAGAACGGATCTGACCCTCATCACCTCTGTACTAGCATGTGCCATGGCCCTGTTTTCCGATTCAGCACTTGATCTAGCAACCACAGTCTGCTTCTTACTCTTCCATGAAATAAGAGAATTCCCTAAGAACACAACAAAGCCAGATGTATACTTTCTATCCTTTGGACACCCATCATAATCTGCATCTGCGCATGCTGTCACTGAGAGAGACGTGCCTCTGCTGAAAGATGTCCAGTACCGGGTGAAGTCTTCAAGTATCTCAGAATCATATGGGCTGCATCCATATGTGCCTATCTGGGCTGCTCCATAAACTGACTCTCTTTGCTCATGGCAAATGATATGTCAGGCCTAGTAATAGTTACATAAGTAGCTTGCCAACATGCTCTTTGTACCTCCTCTTGTCGACCTCCTCAGTATCATCATCATAGAACTTCATACTTGTATCAAGCGGAGTAGTGGCATGTTTGCAATCTGCCATACCTCTCTCTGAAAGAAGATCTATAACATACTTCCTCTCGGTCATCACAAGACCCCATTGGTTCCTGGAAAACTCTATTCCAAGGAAGTAAGGTAAATGTCCAAAGTCCTTGGTCACAAACTGCTGACCTAGGAAGTCCTTGGCATCCCGAATACCCTGCTCATCACCCCCTATAATAATAATGTCATCAACATAAACAAGAATTACTGTAGTGCTTCTATGGGTCTTCTGTATGAACAAGGAGTGATCAACAGTTGATCTCACAAACCCCTACTGCTCTATCAAGTCCGAGAGATTTTGGAACCATGCTCTTGGACTCTGCTTGAGGACATAGATATCCTTGTGTAACTTGCAAACCTTCTGGCACTCCTCCTCAACAGCAAACCCAGGTGGCTGCTGCATGTACCTCCTCCTGTAGATCTTCATAGAGGAATGCATTCTTCACATCAAGCTGATATAGGGACCAATCTCCTGTCACATCAACAACATGGAGAATACGTAGAGTAGAATGTTTGGCAACTGGAGAGAAAGTATCATGATAGTCCACCCCATATGTCTGGGTGAACCCTCGTGCCATAAGTCTCGATTTATAGCGATGCACACTTCCATCCGCACACAACAGATGTATCAACAAGAGCAGAAACAAGACTCCATGTACCATGTGACTGTAGCACAACCATCTCCTCCTCCATGGCTAACCTCCACTGGCTATCTTTGAGAGCCTCCTGATACGTCTGTGGTATCTGCACGGCTGATAGTGCCAAAGTAAATCTCCTGAATTCCTCTGATAACATGCTCAAAGAAATCTGGACCGCAAGAGGGTAAGTAGCACACGCCCGTTTTTGCTTCTGCAGAGCAATTGACACGTCAAGATCATCTACCAAGTCCTGGGCCTGTAAATTTCCCTCTTGAGAGGGTACCTGCTCATCCTGTCTAGAATCCTATTGTATAGTCAACTCAGTAGTACCATCAGTAGAAACAATATGCTCATTACATACCTGAGGTGTGCTGTATGACGATGAAGGCTTGCGAGCATGGCAAATAGAGCGAGATCTGCGAGGAAAAACACGAGGCAAGAACTGAACCAATGGAGGAGGTGATGGAATAGGAGGAGTAGGTGAAGGTGAAGGACCAACTGTAGGAGGTGGTGGCATGTATATCTCATCATTAGAGTCAGATGAAGAAAGTCTATCACCTGTAGGAGTAAAATACATGACAGACTCAAAGAAAATAACGTCAGCATTGACAAAATATTTCTGTCTTAGTGGATCAAAGCAGTACCCTTTTTGGGTACGAGAGTAGCCGACAAACACATAATTGACAGGTCTAGGAGAGAGCTTGTCACGCCCTGGGGAGACATAATGAACAAAGGGAACATATCCAAACACACGAGGTATAAGAGAGAAAAGATCCTTCTCAGGAAACGTAATCGAGAAAGAAATCTTCTCTCCTAACACAGACAAGGGCATATAAAACATTCTTCAGGCGCATGGACTGTGTATAGAACAACCTCACCCCAGTAAGCATGAGGAGTACGACTCTGTATCAACAATGTTCTGGTCACATCAAGTAAGTGACAGTGTTTGCGCTTGGCAATACCGTTCTTCTAGGAAGTGTAGACACATGAGATCTGGTGAACAATGCCATGGGATCTAAGGAACTCAGAAAGATGTAAGGTGCAAAATTCCAAGTCATTATCAGAACGAAGATACTTGACATTGTCAGAAAAAATATTCTTTATTTCATTAATAAATACGTGATAATAGATCCATCCTCAGACTTATTCTTTAATAAGAAGACCCAGCAAAATCTACAAAAATCATCGACATGTACAAGATAAAAAATGGTGTCCTTGAAGATCAGCAACATGACTGGGACGCCAATGTCTAAATGAAGGAGCTCAAATAGTTGAGAATTGCTCCGATTCTGACGGGATGGAAAGGAGGAATAGTAATGCTTCCCAAGTTGACATGCCTCATACTGAAAGGAGGATCTCGTAGAAATCTGAGGGAGAACATGACATAGATTCTGCAGAGGAAGATACCCAAACCTAAGGTGCCATAGATAAAGAGAGACAGGTCCAATAGGTATAATAGAAACACTAGCATAAGGAGGTTGGACCAATATATAGAGTCCCCGCTGCTCACGGCCGCACCCAATCACCCTCCCCGTGAGTTTGTCCTGAAACACAAGAGATGAAGGGTCAAAGATGGCACGATAATGCAGATCCTTAGTGATCTGACTAATAAAAAGTAAATTTATCTGAAAGGTAGGAGCATATAAAACATTCTTCAGGCGCATGGACTGTGTCAACTGCATCTCCCCCGTCCTGTAATGGGTAAGTGGTCGTCATTAACAATGACAACCCATCTGCCAGGTGGTATAGCCCTGTAGGACTTCAGCTGCGTTCTGTCTCCACACAAGTGGTGAGAAGCACCAGAGTCCATAATCCACTCTATCATGTCTGCATTTGTATTACCAGTAAAAGAATAGGTGATACCTGAAGAGCTAAACGAGGCTCTGGTTGCTGCAGCGGTATCTGTGGTGGTGTCAGCAGTAGGAGTCATGATCTCTCGAATATGAGAAACAATATCATCCAGGAGAGGATCAACCTGGGGAGCTGAAGTCTCTGAAGACACAATCTGCTCTGCTGATCGACCAGAAACATGATATCCATGCTTCTGATAGCATGTATCCTCTGCATGTCCAGGCTTGTAGTAGTAGGTGCAGAGACCACGTTGGCTTCCACCACCTCTTCCTCGAGGTGTGCATCCTCTAGACAGGATCACCCACCTCGGCCAGGAGAAGTAGCCATCATTGAAGAGTGCAAAGACGTGGCTGTCGAAGGGATGATGATCTGGCTGAGACGGCTATAGGCCTTCTCTATAGGGGGATGGTAGCTCCAGTAAGAAGATGAGTACGTGCAGCATCATACCTTGTATCAAGTCCAGCCATGAAAACTCCAACCATCGTGGAGTTCCTATATGTCTTCTGCTGTTCAGTAGACATCGTAATGGGCATGTAGCTATGAAGCTTTTCAAACATGCCATGCAGCGAAGAGTAGTAAACATGCAAGGGGCGGCCATTCTGCTTGGTATTGTAGATATCAAACTGTAGTTGAAAGATTTTGACCTCATTCTTCGCATGTGCATAGGTGGATGACAAAGTATCCCAAATTGCCTTGGCACTAGGCTAAGTTAGAATATCATTGGCTATTTCTGTAGTAAGAGTCCCACAAAGCCAAACACACGTGCACGCATCATCTTGCTTCCAAGAAGCATTTGCCCCGATCTTATCCGCTGGCTCTGGATCTGTCAGGATGTGCTCCTTATTATTTCACTGCATTAGGGTGAGAAACTGCATGGACCACAACTCATAGTTGGTCCCATCGATCTTAGCGATGGGAGCCCAGCCCTTGAAGGCTCCAGACGAGAAGATGTCACCCTTGTTGTCTGACATGATATAAGATAGCTAATTAACGGAATTTATCCGGAGAGTAGACCGATATAAACGAGTTTACATAATCATACAAAGGATTGGTTGTATGTATAGACTCACACAACCATCCTTACTAATCCTCGTCGCTGGTTAGGGCCAAAAAACGTGAGAGGCTAGGATGCGAGGGTCAGGACGCATGCACGGACCGTGAGTCGTGACTTCAGGAGGCCAGTGTGCAAGATCCTGGACACACGCAGGGGCCTGGACTCGTGAATGGCTTCAAGATCCTGGACTCATACAGGGGCCGTGACTCATGCAAGATCCTAGATGCATGTAACAACTTCAGGAGGCCAGGGCATACACAGGGCTGGACGCGCGCAGGGGCCTGGACTCGCGTAGAGTTCTGGAGCTGGGTGCCAGGAGTCGTAGGGATGCGCACACAGGGTGCCAGAAGTTAGGGGCATACGAACACGAGGGTCAAGGGCACGGGGCGTGTGCGGCGGCCTGGGCATGCGACGCGGCCTAGGGTGCAGGGAGGCAAGGTAGCAGGACACCAGGTGTAGGGACGCGGGAGGCCGGGGCACGTGCGGGGGGGGGGGGGGGAGGTGTTGAGTAGGGAAGGGCTAGGGTTAGGGATGGATACCGTAACTCCCGTCTAGGACTGTTGTTCTGATACCATGTTAAGGGAACATACTAAGATGCATTATGAGAGGCCCACGGGTTCCCTTATATAGGAGAAGAACCCATTGGGAAAATTACAAAAAAACAGAAAAATAGAAAATTACAAAAGATAATACTAAATATAGTTAATATCTCAACAATCTCCAGGTGGCATCACCTCCATCTTCCATGTGATGCTCCTACTCGTCAACGACCAGTCGAAGCCCGGTGCGATCATCCTCTGAGCGGTGCATAGCTGTGCGCGTCTCCTCTATATTCAAGTAGTGCTCCCATAATGTCGTAACTCAGAACACATCTTCGCTAGAGACGACGATCTCTAAGCATGGAGGCGGCAGTGGTATGAGGCTCCGGGAGCCGTAGTCATGCGAGATACAGAGGAGGGGTACCCCTTGGCCCTTACTTAGGTGGAATTTTTTTACATAATTATATCATTATTTACCGATATATTCTCTAATTTTTTAAATCTCACATTGTTTTCTTATATGTTATCTTTTTTGAATAGTAATGGATATGTTACTAACAATACATCTTTTGTTGTAGAACTACATACAAATATTACAAAGCGAACTTAGATTTTTCAAAGGCAACATGAATAATGAAATTATATAAATTGCTAACAATACATTTTTTCATGTTATCTTTCTCGTAATATATATGATAAATTATTGACAATCTATTTTTTCTTACATATTACAATACACATATCACAAAGCAAGCATGAATTTTTTTAACGGCAGCCTAGATATTGCAACTATGACATGTTACATACAAAAACATATAAAGAGAGCGTGTGCTTTTACAAAAAAATAGCTTGAAATATTACAAAAATGTATACACTTCTACAAAAGTAAGATACCCATTTACTACAAATTAGAGGATGTGAATGCAAAAAATTGTTTTCGAGTTTACAAATTTGAATATGAATATTAAAATTATGTAAATCATTTTATGAAGGAAAATACAAATTTACAAAAGGAAAACACTCATCTATCAAAGACTATTGGTCGTGAATGTAAAAAAAGTACTGTCGAGTTTACATAATTGAATATAAATTCTACATAAACTCATTAGTGTTTTATAAATATATGCATTAATTCAATTCGATGAGAAATATTTTTTAAAATTTTCAAATAAAGAATTAACAAAAAAATCCAAAATAAAATGAGATTAAAATAAAATTTAACGTTATTAAATGAAAATTCAAATTTGAGTTGAAACCAAATGGCTGATATACCCTTTTGGATGATGTATCGTTAGATCAAGAAATTGATCTCATTGATGGGTCACTATGAAAATGGTGAGCCTCCACCTCATTTGATGGGGTCCCTAGATAATGAGATTGAGATGAATCATCCCATGGTGAGATCTCTATCTCATCCCTCTATTATAATCACACGACTGTAATTAATGCCCTATTACTTGCATTATTTTAATGCTTGATAATCCCTTTTGATCATTTCACACATTCTGAATATAGAGTGTGACAACTATATGAACTGATTTATCTCCCACCATCTCTCTCTCTCTCTCATAATCGACAGCTGCAAGATGGAGATCTGGGAAGAGCAGCGTAACCTGAGGATCTAAAGATAGTGCAACTTATAAATCTGTAGGCGGTGACATGGATCCCTCTCATTGTCCTCGTCGAGGGATTCCAAATCAAAGAGTTCAAGGGGGTAGTAGATGATCCTCACTTCCCTACTAGCGAAACCCTAACCAGCTTCCCTCATGTCCCTGTCATCCTTCCCCATCGACCACTACGATAGCAATTTCTCCTCCCATGGACCTTTGGAGAGGAGGAGAAGGTGGTGGAGATGCTTGGGTGCGACTAGATCTTGTCTATAGGCGGATCCTACGGCAAGCCACGACGTGGAGGAGGGATGTGGATATTTTGAACAGTGGAGGAGTCGATGGACCGAGGGCGGAAAGGGAGGCGCGATGGAGATGGTGGAGGAGGGACCGCTATTTTGTTTTATTTTACATAGTTGGCAGTATTTTGTAAAGCCTTGAACTTGGTCATATCTCGGATCCTATATCATAAGATCCGGTTTATCAAGAGGAAATCAAAGGAATTTGTTTCGTGTGAATCAGACTTTGTTTCGATTTATTATGATTTTCGGAAGAAAGACAAGTAAGGAGGTTTAAGACGTCATTAATTCTCAACAACTGTCATTAAGACTAATTAAATATGATTAAAGAAAATAATGATGGATTGAGGATCATTAATGACCATTAATGAATACTAATCAATGGTTAGCAATAGTTAAGCATAAACCGCGAAGGTTAAATAGTGAATAGTAAAAGTTAATCACAAATAGCGATAATTAAGCATCATTAACAAATCTAAAGTCTTCTGGATAGTTCTAACTTAAGCCCTAAGTTTTGGATAAGTTTTGGCCAAAATCATGGACCGCTAACTACAGTTAAGGTCTAAACCATGGTTTTCTAACCACGGTTAGCGGTTTTCTGGAGCCTATAAATAGCCCCCACCCATTCATTCTCTACGATTTCCACTACCATAACCACTCCAAGGGCTAGGGTCGAGAGGTTGGGAGGAGGAGTGAGAGGCGGGGAATGAGCGCTAGCAAAGCGCTGTCGAGAGAATGTGGAGGAAGAAGGTACGATCCTCTCTTAGTTTGCTTCGTAAGCTAGGTTTTCAATTCATATTATTTTTTCAGTTTTATTTTCGATTCATTATTGTTTCTGATTCATTTTCTATTGTGGTTTGAGGAGAAAACTGTGTAACACCCTACTTAGGTGCGGACGGCTATGCACGTCAGTTAACCCTGTGATTTGTCACACTTTCACTCACCTAAGACACGTGGTGTCTACCGATTCTCCATTGCTTATTGTTCTATTCTTTCTTTTCCTTGTTGTTTTCCTCTCGGTGATTTTATAGAGGAAACTCTTTCTATTTTTCTTTTAAAATATGTTCTGATATAAGGGGAAACTCTACCAAAATTTTTATAGAAATATATCCCAATATAAGGGGAAACTCTGCCGAAATTTTCCTATAAATATCACATCGCATAAGGGGAAGCTCTGCTGAAATTTCGAAAGAAAATATGTTCTTCACGTTCTTCGTGTTCTTCATGTGTTCTTTACGTTCTTCATTCGTTCTTCGTGTTCTTGGAACGTTCCTAGTATTTTTGGTACGAAAATGGAATTCGATCATTTCAGGAGCTATAAATCATCTTTTTTGAAAAAGAATCATGATAAAGCATTGCATACGAGAGAGAGATCGATTAGGTAATGAAATCCTTCTTTCGCTGTTGGGTTTTCATATGAGATCACCGAGATTTCTGATATTATGCTCCTTGCTACGAAGAACCATAATTTGGCTATTGTTGAGAAAGTATGAAAAGTTGCTTTGTGATTTCAAATAAAATAAGGTCCAAGCATTGTATTGATGCAGTGGCTTGGAAAGTTAGAGTCTAAAAGTTAAAATGAGCATAAATATGAGTACATAAATATATGAATTAATATATATATATATATATATATGAGTCTATACTCAATGTTGATGTTTATGCAAATTGAAGGCTTAACAGAGGAATTACATCATGGGAATTAACATGTTTTGAGTTGGATCCTGAAAAGGATTGTGTCTTACGTTAAGAATGACTAGGAGTAGAACTACAGGTCGGGTATGCAACCTGTAGGTTTGTCGGAAGGAACCCGTATTGGCGTTTCCCTACCTAGGTGGTACATAGTTACCTTGTTATGATAAGTGCGTATGAAATGAATGATTTGCAATGCGTGGTACCGAGAGCCAATATATCTGGGTTGAACGACGAAAGATGTAGTCGTGTCATTTGGAGGCACGGGTGGTTCAATAGTGCCTGGGTTATGATAACATGTATTCAAAGCTGATAGGTTATGTGATTAAAGGTTAGCCCGAGGTTTTAAGTAACTGGATCCTTGAGGACGGTGTGCTCCTTTGTTTGCCAAACTGAGGGTTTGAGACCCTGATTACTAAAAGGAAAGTAAATTGTCAGGGTATTATTGGAGGATTGATTGAGGCGACGTGCGATGGCATAAGCTTACCAGGTCAATGCAATCTCCAATCCCGAAGTGTCCACAGTTTCAGAGTCCATATAGTGGTGAGGTAATTCTCTGGACTAATCCTTGACGTGGAATAGAGAGGAATATGACTTAAATTAATGAGAAGGGATGAAACTTTTTGTGATAATAAGTTTTGAAAAATTACACCATTTGTTTGCTTTTATCTTCTTCGTTACTTGGCATTCGCTTATTGTTATCCTATGATTTATCGAAAACCCAACAGGTGTCGGTGAGACATCGCAATGACTTTAGTAATCCAGCCAGCTAACATAATAGCCATCCAACCAGTTGTAGTAGCTTTACTCTATAAGGTAGTTGATAATCTTTTTGTGTATTTCCTTTCGAGCTGATGTACATGTAAATGGTTGTGGGACAATGTATCATGTGAGCTTTATTTTGTGAATGGAAAAGTGTTGAAATACTTCCTTCTGAGTATTTTTAATTGCAATCTGTTTCTTAATGGTAGTTGTGATTGCTGAATAAATTATTGTTAAGTAACCAGATCTGGATATGGGAGGATCCGATGACCCAGAATCGGGGTCGTGACAGTTTGGTATCAGAGCTTGATTACTCCAACGACTTACTCAGTAATTGATAACTATGAGAAATATTCAGAAACTAAGGTGGTCTTAAGATCATTTGATCTTAATAAGTGACTGCAACACCATTCACAAGTCATTGTCCCTTATGTACATCATGCTAATACACATAGGACCTAACCATTGGCTTTGATTAATCTCATGATCATGGCAGACCAAGATTTGTCTAGGCAATTAGCAGATATGATAGTGATGACCCACGAGATGGGTCAAACGTAATAGGAATTAGAGAGAAGTCTCAATGCCACAATGAGAGATCAAAGTCATCTAGACCCGTGGATGCTAGAGTTGAGGGATCTATTCACCCTCATAAGAAAAAGTCTATATATCATCAATCCATAGAATTTGTTTTACCCCTACTCCAATTGAAGGAGCAATGGAGGAGGTGCTTCGTAGGCATAAAAAAAGAGAAAAGAAGAAGAATATTTGATTCCTATTGTAAGGATAAGATTCTGATATAAGTACAAAACCATTATTTGATTAGAGGACAAGGAGGTAAAGTATTTATAATTCAAGAAGATCTTAGACGACTGTGTGGGACAGATTACAAGACATCAATCTCCTGCTTATTTTCTACTGATCGAAATGAATTATTTTGATCTCATCCTGGGGATAGAATGGCTAAAAAGACATCATGCATGCCTTGACCATTTTCAGAAGATAGTAACTTTTCACCTTCCTAACTCGATAGAGTTCCAATTCATTGGAAAGACATTTAATGATAATATTGAATACATCTCTACTTTGAAGGCACAACAGTTGTTAGAGCAAGGATGCCAAGGTTATTTAGCTTACATATCCACTACATTAGGATCATATAGAATGATAGAAGATGTACCTATAGTGTGCGAGTTTCCTGATGTATTTCCAAAAGAACTACTTGGATTACCACCTGAGAGAGAGATTGAGTTTGAAATCTCTCTCACACCTGATACTCAACCTATCTCTATTCCTCCATATAGGATGGCCCCAACCGAGTTGCGAGCGTTAAAAGTACAGTTACAAGAACTGTTAGATAAAGGATTCATTCATCCTAATACTTCACCATGGGGTGCAACTATCTTGTTTGTGAGGAAAAAAGGATGGGTCAATGCGGCTGTGCATTGACTATAGACAGTTAAACAAGAAGACAGTAAAGAGCAAATATCCTCTGCCAAGAATAGATGATCTCTTTGACCAGTTGCTAGGTTCAACTGTGTATTCCAAGATTGACTTAAGATCTAGATACCATCAGTTGAAGATTAAAGATGCGGATATCCCCAAGGCAACCTTTTCGAATTAGATATGGACATTATGATTTTTTAGTTATGCCTTTCGGATTAACAAATGCCCCATCAGCCTTCATGTATCTCATGAATAGAGTATTCAAGGAGTTCCTAGATCACTTTGTAGTAGTCTTTATTGATGATGTATACTCTAAGGATAAGTACCAACATGATCACCATCTCCGGCAAGCACTTGAAATACTAAGGAAGAATAAACTGTATACTAAATATAGCAAACATGACTTCTGATTGTCCGAAGTATCCTTCTTAGGCCATGTTATTTCTGGGAAAGGTATACCGGTTGATCCTACAAAGGTTAGTGCGGTGATGAGTTGGGAACGCCCGAAGACTATTACAGAAATATGATTTTTTTTCTGGGTTTAGCTGGATATTGTAGAATATTTATGAAGGAATTTTCACGAATAGCATTTCCAATGACTAGGTTGACTCAAAAGGAGGTCCCATTCATATGGTCCGATGCATGCGAAACTAGTTTCCAAACACTGAAAGAATGCCTAACATCTGCACCTATCCTTACCCTACCCTCTGGGACTGAAGGGTTTACAGTATACACTAACGCATCTAAAGAAGGACTTGGGGCAGTTCTGATGCAAAATGGTAAGGTAGTTGCGTATGCATCACGACATCTCAGGACACACGAGAAGAACTACCCGACGCATGACCTTGAATTAGCTGCCGTAGTTTTCGCTTTAAAGATAAGGAGACACTACCTCTATGGTATTACTTTTGAAATCTTCATCGATCATAAAAGCTTGAAATATCTGTTTGATCAGAAGGAGCTCAATATCATACAGAGACGGTGGCTAGAGTTGTTGAAAGACTATGATTTCACCATCTCCTACCACCTTGGTTAGGGGAACGTCGTAGCAAATGCCCTTAGCAGAAGAACTTATTCACATGGGGTTGGGGAGTGATATCCACTTCTGGGGATTACTATCAACATTGAATGAATGTAAACCATTTGATAGTAGTTCCGATACTAAAATTATTCCTCACCGATACAAACCAGAGATCTGGGATAGAATAAAGAAAGGATAGGAGGATGATCCAATCGTTAAAGACTTGAGACAATAACTTGAAAAGAATGAGATAGAGGGATTCCAGATACAAGATGGGTTACTATATAACCATCACAGAGTTTGTGTACCAAGCACACCTGAACTAAGGAAAGACATCTTACGTGAAGCGCATTGCTCTAGATTATCTATTCATCCAGGAATTATGAAGATGTATAGGGATCTTCATTCATACTTTTGGTGGTCGGGAATGAAGAAAGATATTACTAGTTTGTGAATTCATGTTTCACTTGCCAACAGGTAAAAGCTTCACACCAAAAGTTACTAGGATTGTTACAACCCTCCCTATACCTGAGTGGAAATGGGAAAGCATTTCCATGGACATCGTTACTAGCTTACCTCAGATGACTAATGGTAAAGATAGTATATGGGTTATAATAGATCGCTTGACCAAGGTAGCACACTTTATTCCGATAAGCTTATCTTCCACTCTAGATCAGCTTGCTGAGTTATATATTACACATGTGATTAGTCTCCATGGTATCCCAAAGGAGGTAGTTTCCGATCGAGATTCACGATTTACCTCACACTATTTGGAGAACTTTATGAAAGCTTTAGGCATACAACTATGCTTGAGCACAACATATCATCCACAAACAGATGGTAAATCAGAATGTATGATTCAGACTTAGAGGATATGCTACGAGCGTGTGCCTTAGAATAGAAATGATCATGGGTGAAACATTTGCCTCTTGCAGAATTCACCTACAATAATAGTTACCATGCAAGTATTGGCATGACACCATTTGAAGCACTATATGGACGAAGATATACTACTCCTTTGTGTTGGCAAGAGATCGAGATAAAGAACCTTTACGATTCAGATAGACTCCAGGAGACACGGGAAGCTGTAGAGCTTGCTCGAAAAAGACTAATAACTTCTCAGAGTCGTCAAAAAAAAGCTACAGTGATATAGGTGAAGAGACCTTGAGTTTGAGGTAGGTGACTTTGTATTCCTAAAAGTATCGCCTATGAAGGGAGTTCAGAGGTTTGGATTGCATGGGAAGTTGACACCCAAGTTCATAGGTCCCTTCGAAATTATTCAGCGGATTTGCAAAGGCGCATATAGACTTGCACTTCCTCCACATCTTTCGGCAATACATGATGTTTTGCATGTATTAAATCTGAGAAAATATATTAAGGATCTTGAGTATAAGATAAACTATGATGATCTGCATGTTGAGCCAGACTTGACATACCTGGAAATACTTGTGCAAATACTGGACATGGATATCAAGAAGTTGAGAAATAAAGAGGTACCTCTAGTTAAAGTGTTGTGGTGCAACCAACAGTTTGAAGAAACCACATGGTAACCTGAGGTAGAAATGAGAGAAAAATACCCATACTTGTTTGAATGATAACACTATGTACTATGTATATCTTTATTATAAATGAAATGACGTTCATTCTCTTTAAGGTTGTTATGGTTTCAATCCTCTTCAAGGTTGTTATGCATGTATTTCTAGTCTCGAGGACGAGACTTCCTTTAAGGTTGTTATAATTGTAAAGCCTTGAACTTGGTTGTCTCTCGGATCCTATATCATAAGATACGACTTGTCAAGAGGAAACCAAAGGAATTTATTTCGAGTGAATCGGACTTCGTTTCGATTTGTTATGATTTTCGGAAGAACGAGAAGTAAGGAGGTTTAAGAAGTCATTAACTCTTAATGACCATCACTAAGACTAATTAAATACGAGTAAAGAAACTAATAATTGATTGAGAATCGTTAATGACCATTAGCGAACACTAATCAATGGTTAGCAAAAGTTAAGCATAAACCGCGAAGGTTAAATCACGATTATTAAATGTTAATCACGATTAGCGATAATTAAGCATCATCAGCGAATCTAGAGTCTTCTGGATAGTTCTAACTTAATCCCTAAGTTTTGGATAAGTTTTGGCCAAAACCATAGGCCAAAACCATGAGCCTCTAACACGATTAAGGTCTAAACCATGGTTAGCGATTTTCTAGAGTTTATAAATAGCCCACATACCCATTCATTTTTTACGATTTCCACTACCACCACCACCCTAAGGGCTAGAGTCGAGAGGTCGGAAGGAGGAGTGGGAGACGGGGAAGGAGCGCTAGCGAAGCGCTGTCGGGAGAACGAGGAGGAAGAAGGTACGATCCTCTCTTAGTTTGCTTCGTAAGCTAGGTTTTCGATTCATGTTCTTTTTCAAGCTTTGCTTTTGATTTATCTTTATTTCCGATTTATTTTCTGTTGGGGTTCGAGGAGAAATCTGTGTAACACCCTACTTAGGTACGGGCGACTATGCACGTTAGTGAACCCTGTGATTCGTCACACTTTCACTCACCTAAGACGCGTGGTGTCTACCGATTCTTTATTGCTTATTGTTCTATTCTTTCTTTTCCTTGTTGTTTTCCTCTCGGTGATTTTATAGAGAAAATTATTTCTATTTTTCTTTTAAAATATGTCCCGATATAAGGGAAAACTCTGCCGAAATTTTTTATAGAAATATATCCCAATATAAGGGGAAACTCTGCCAAAAGTTTCCTTAAAATATCACCCCGTAGAAGGGGAAGCTCTGCTGAAATTTCAAGAGAAAGTATATTATTCTTGTTCTTCGTATTCTTCATGTTCTTCGTTGGTTCTTCGTATTCTTGGCACGTTCTTAGCATTTTTGATACGAAATGGAATTTGATCATTTCAGGAGCTATAAACCATCCTTTTTGAAAAAGAATAACGATAAATCACTGCATACGAGAGAGAGAGAGCTCGATTAGGTAACGAAATCCTTCATTTCATTTTGCTGTTGGGTTTTCATATGAAATCATTGATATTTCTTATATTATTCTCCTTGCTATGAAGAACCCTAATTTGGTTATTGTTGAGAAAGTATGAAAAGTTGCTTTGTGATTTCAACTAAAATAAGGTCCAAGCATCATATTGATGCAGTGGCTTGGAAAGTTAGGATTTAGAAGTTAAAATGAGCATAAATATGAGTACATAAATATATGAATTAATATATGTGAGCCTATACTTAATGTTGATGTTTATGCAAATTGAAGGATTAACGAAAGAATTACATCATGGGAATTGATGTGTTTTGAGTTGGATCCTGAAAAGGATTGTGTCTTATGTAAAGAATGACTGGGAGTAGAACTACAGGTTGGGCATGCAATCTGTAGGTTTGTCAGAAGGAACTCATATTGGCGTGGCCCTACCTAGGCGGTACACGGTTGTCCTGTTATGATAAGTGCGTACGAAATGAATGATTTGCAACATGCTGGAGCCAATATATTTGGGTTGAATGACTGAAGATGTGGTCGTGCCAAGTGGAGGCACGGGTGGTTCAATAACGGCTGGGTCACGATAACTAGTATTTAAAGTCATTAGGTTATGTGATTAAAGGTTAGCCTGAGGTTTTAAGCAACCAGATCCTTGAGGAGGGTGTGCTCCTTTGATTGTCAGTCTGAGGGTTTGAAACCCTGATTAATAAAAAGATGGAAATTGTCAGGGTAGTATTGGGGATTGGTTGAGGCGACGTGCGACGCCTTAAGCTTACCAGATCAGCGCAATCTCCAATCTCGAAGTGTCCACAGCTTCAGAGTCCATATATTGGTGAGGTAATTCCCTGGACTAATCCCTGATGTAGAATAGAAAGGAATATGGATATTTACACCCATAACCCTGAATAATCTGTAATTACCCCAGAAACCCTCTATAATAAAGAATTACGCCCATGACCCTGAATAATGGCTTCGTTTTACACCCATAACCTTCCGTTTGTTTAGTGAATTAACCTAACTATATTAGTAAGTTAATCTAACCCATGTAAAATCTAAGGATTGGATAAACAAAAAGTAAAAAAAATCAGGCGGAGGTGGCTTGCACGAGGCGGAGGGGAGGGGGCTTCCAAGATGGTGGTCATGCTTTTGTCGAGGCAGGGGAGGCTTCGACTGCAGCGAGGTCGTGGATTGCATCGGCAGTGGTGGTGATGGGGGGCATTTCTTGCTCTACGGTAGGGTTATAGAGGGAAGGGTGGGGGTTGCAGAGACGATGGGGGGGGGGGGTGGTGGAGGGATGGAGCGCGTTTGCAGAGGCGACACAAAGGGGATGGAACTAGAGGGGGGCTTGCAGAGGCGACGGAGCTGGCGACATCGGGGGAGGGGGGGATGGAGCGCGTTTGCAGAGGCGATGGAGCTGGAGACGGGGGGGGGGGATGCCTGGAGCTCGTGAGCTGGGGGCGGAGGCACGGATGGAGCTCACCGGCGGGGGGAGGGGATGCTGGACCTCGCGAGCTAGGGCCGGAGGCGCGGGGCGGAGGTGAGAGAGCGGGCCAGCTGTCGTGGGGGAGGGGAGCATGATTCTCTTTGATATAAACAATGGCATCATGTTTTAAATTTGATGTGTTTTAGAGGGCAAAATGGTCAACATATCACTTTTCCCATCAAAGTTAACGGCCAGTCCAGATGGAACTTGATACAAGGTTGTGCCATGTAAAGATTAAGCATTATTCAGGGTCCTGGGCGTAATTCGTTATTATAGAGGGTTTTTGGGGTAATTATAGAATTACTCAGGGTTATGGATGTAAATATCCCAAAGAAATATGATTTAAATTAATGAGAAGGGATGAAACTTTTTGCAATAACAAGTTTTGAAAAATTACACCATTTGTTTGCTTTTGTCTTCTTCGTTACTTATCATTCGCTAATTGTTATCCTATGATTTATGGAAATCCAACATGTGTCCGTGAGCCATCACAATGACTTTAGTAATCCAGCCAACTAACATAGTAGCCATCTAGCCAGCCATAGTAGCTTTACTCTATAAGGTAGTTGGTAATCTTTTTATGTATTTCCTTTCATTGATTTATAGGTAAATGGTTATTATGGGACAATGTATCATGTGAACTTTATTTTGTGAATGGGAAAAGTGTTGAAATACTTCTTCTGAGTATTTTTAATTACAGTCTATTTCTGAATGGTAGTTATGATAACTGAATAAATTATTGCTGAGTAACCAGATCCGGATATGGGAGGATCCGAATCAGGGTCGTGACAATTTTGCATATACATTATCACATATTTACATAACTCATGGATCAATTTACAAACCCATATTTCTTTTTTTACTCGATTTAATTTATGAAAAATAGTTTATAAATTACTAAACAGTTTTTTATTTTGTAGGATAATGTACACTTTTTACCAAAAAAACATGTATTTTACAAAGAATGACAATACTACAAATTGATTCTTCGTTGTAAAACAAAACACAATTTTATAAAGTACGTCTTCATATTTACAAACACTAACAAACATTTACAAATAGATCCATTAATTTTTACAAAGAGAGAATGGATTTTACAAAGTGAACGTGGATATTGCTATCATGACATGTTACACGAAAATACTTACAAAAGGAGCGTGAATTGTACAAAGAAAGATGCAAACTTTACAAAGATGAACATTATTCTATAAAAACTCCTTTGGGTTTACAAATATAAGGTTAAACACAATTTGTTGAGAACGAAATTGAAAAATTAATTAATAAAGTTAATAACATAAAATACCAAATCTGAATAAACCTAAAATGGTAAATCAAAGATATTAAATGGAATTTGAATTTATGAATTGCGATGGTGAAAATACCCTTTTGCATAATGTTTTTGAAGCACTCGTTGGATCGAGACCCTTCAATCTCATTTGAAGGGGTCCTACCAAGAGATTGTCATCAATGAGGGGGGATTATTTTTACAAGTTTAATATTGATAATCCTATTTTAGTCATTTTATCATATTCTAAAATAGAAAGTGACAACCACACGTTATTTCCATCAATAACCCCCTCAACAAATGTTGCTAGGGTTTCGTCCACCCCACACCGATGGTGCCCAATCTCTTTTGATTGTATATCAAGATAGGGGAAGCGACTGCATACCTTTAGTCAGACCCTTCTCCTTCCTTGAAGTCATCATCGAGACATAGCTCACGTCTCCCTTAGCAGAATTTATCAGGTTGCATGAACGACGACACAACCGGGGGGGGGGGGGGTTGAGGGGGATGCAACACATATAAGCATGCGACACAACACACCAAGAATGGCCAATCCAACCTTGCAAGCTCGTGAATCTGATCTAGGATCCTCTGTTCAACCTTTAGGGTTCCAAATTTATCTCCTTTTGCTGTTTTGATCAGAGCAAGGTGAGCAAGCTGCGATTTTTTGGAACTAATTGCTTTCTAGTTCTGAATCTGGAGATATGGAACTAGAGCTAGTTTCTTCTCAAACTTGCTTTAACTTGCAGATTTAGAGGAGGTGACATGGAGGAGGAAGATGTAAAGGTGGGGTCGGGACACCAGCATGCTCCTCCACACAACATCTCTCGACCGCACATGAGGAGGCATAAAGGAGGAAGGCGCACAAGAGGGAGCACGATGGAGGCGGAGTATGGGTAGAGGAAGGGCCACTTAATATTTTTTTACAAATATCAGTTTTTTTACAAATCTTAGAATGGTTTATACAAATCTCAGATCATTTTTTACATGGTATCAACTTCTAACAATGTACTTATTGTTGTAGAACTCCACTCGAATATTATAAAGTGATTAGAAACTTTTACAAATGAACAGGTAAAAATTACAACTGCAGAACAGTTATAAAGACCATAAGAAGGAACATTTTTTGTTACGAAACATTATATAAAATTTGCATTTATGACATCTACATGCAAAGAGTTACAAAGGGCGATCAAATTTCACAAAGGGATATGAAAAAATTACGAAGACCTACTTATGTCACAATTACACAATTAATATAAAGGAATGAATCTCATTTAGTAATAAATGATATATTAAAATAATAAATTCATTTTTTACAATGAAAACTACAAATTTAGAAAGGAAATGGCTCATTTACTTCATAACTATTGAATGGTAATATAAATACATGTAATAACAAACTCGTAAAATGAAGTATAAATTCTACATTATCACGTTGAAATTTATGAATATAGAAAATAGCCCAGTTCGCTGAGAACGTTAAGGGCAATTTGTAAATGAATGTATTAACAATAATGTCAAATCTAAACAATACTAAAATAACAATTTAATATCATTAGATGTGATTTGAATTTAATGAAATCAGATGAGAAAAATACCTTTTGAATAAGATTTTTGATGCAACCGTCAGATCAAGATCCAATAGATCCAATTGATGGCTTACCACAAAAGTGGTGATACCCTACCTTATTTGAAAGGGTCTATATATATGAATTTTATCCAATTGGTCATATGCCCATTTTTATGTAATTAGTACTGATTCAAGGGCATTTGATCGTCATTACATTGTTATAGAGGTTTCCTTTTTTAAAGGACGTCGGTTTTGGCAAGAGGAAAATATGATTGGAGGATTTTATTGTTGCTATATTCCCAATATAGCGTATCTTAAAAAGATGCAGATGGTTTTGAAAGGAGAATATAATCAAACCAATACTTTTTGTATGGAAGAATAAATGAGGAAAAGTCATCCAAAAGTGAGAAGGGTAATATCACCGCCGGCGAACTTACAAGAATTCGTGTTTCTTTATTCTTTGTAGCTTATTTTTTTGCATATTTGATGAACATTAAGCTTGTTATCTATGCTAAATGATGTGATGTAAGTTCAATATTTGTAAATGATTGATCTTGAATGTAAGTTCAATCATTTGCGATTTTTCATTACCATTCATTGATCTAGAAGTTAACATATTTCCTTATATTTGAAATGCATACATCTTCGTAAATGAGTTCCTGTAACTAATACATTATCAACTGAAAGTTAACATCATTTATTCTTTGTGCTTAATCTTTGTGATGTTCTCTATTCCATATGTTCTGAATGTTAAATACATGTTCCCTATTTGTTTCTAAAAAAAGATATATGTTCTTTCTTTTGTAGAAAATTTTGCTTCGGTAGCTTCTGCAGTCATCAAAGTAATAATCTTAATATATACAGTAATATGGACCTTAGTAAGATTTCTTTCTTTATTACTCATGTTTAACTCAATATTCATTCTTAAAGTTTACTAATTCCTAACATCAAGTGCTCATGTTACTAACACTCTAATTCCTAATGTAATTCGCTGACTTGCACATGCCTTTTTATATGTCATTTTAGTTATTAATGGTATACACTTATTTACTAATGTGTCATTCTTAGTTACTTTTCAATTCAATGCAACTACTAACATCAATTACCATGTTGCAACTATTTTGTAAAATTTATATCATGTATTTATAATATTTCAGCAAAAATTACGAATTATTTATGATTGTATTATTTTTACCAAGGTTTTAAATATCGGACCGGACATTGAATCGGTCAATCTTTGGTTTGATCCAACTGGGTCGGACCGTCGGTCGAAATCGGTTGGACCAATGATGACGTCAGCATGACGTCATCATTCCCATCGACTCAGGAAAAATCAGACCATGCTTAATTTACTGGTCAGATTGGTCGAATAGGTTTTTTGAAACAATAAAATTGGATACATATATGTAAGTATATATTTATATATCAATGAAATAATCATTTAAAATGTCAAATCTTTAAAAAGAATAACATGTTTGCCTATTTCGAGTAAAACCCTACAAAAGTTAGTCACATTTTCTTGAATTATGTATGAATATGATATTGTAATCATTTATTTATAGTTACTTCTAGAAAATTACTCTAAGAAAGTATTAACATAACGTATATTCCAAAAAAGAGAGGCACATACCGTATATCGTAGAAGATAAGAAAGGCACAAGTGATAAAAATCCCATTATTTCATTATTTAAACCTTTATTTTTTGAAACCATCAAAACTGGGTCAATTCGGTTCAACCCGGTCCGACCATCCGGGTCAACCCGGTTCGACCGGCCGATCCGATCTGGTTTTTTAAACCCTGATTTTTACAATTCAATATTTATTTTCACTATTCCCTGTTTAATTATTACAACTAGCAACTATTGATTTACTGCTTTATTTTTCAGATATATTAGATACTTGGATACGTCTTATACTTTATGGTTGAAGACGTGAAAAACAAGATGTTAACTATATCGAACGTGAGAAGAACATCTTAAATGACAATATTTGTAATAGCAAATCACATGTGAACATTAATGAAAAATATAAGATACATAACTTTGCATGTTACGTTTGTAACATTGAACTATTTAATAGTACTGATAATGTTTTAAGAATCAAATGATTAGTAAGTACTGATGTATTTATGAGTAAATTATTAAATTATATTAGTAAGTTCGTGAACTTTCATTTGTAAAGCAAATCACAATAAATTCTCATATATATTTACAGAAATTATTATCAGTAACATATAAACTCACATCAATAAAATACTTCATTAAATAAGTAAATGGTACTATTTTGATGACAATGAAATTAATTAATATATATACGTAATACGATCAACAATTTGTATGTAACTATCAACTCAATGTTAGTAAGTTACACAATGATATAATTACTTCACTTAACTACATCAACAATTAGCTTTACTAATACATTAAAATCAGTAACATACACCATCAAATGTAGTAATTCAACCATACGTATTGGTAATAAACAAAGAGTCATCGGTAAGAATATATATTTTGGTAACCTTATCATTTAATTGCTAATTCTTGAATCTATTGATCATTTTGGATTATGATCTCTCTCCTACGGAGATCAAATCTATCAAAAACGGAAATAGGAATTTTAATATTTTGGAATGTCACAAATAAGTAATTAACGTGACATATTTCCATAACCACCATCTTATACTTTAGGGATTTTAAATTTTATTTGAATATAATTTTAAATGTTTAAATATATTACTAACTTCACAACAATAATTTACTCGAGACATGTATATATTACTTGAGGTGTGTGCATGAAATGCTGGACATTATACAAGGTAATATTACATATGTATATTACTGATCATTGTTATGGTATTACTGATCTCGCAATGTATATTTACTTGAGTACAATATATATTTATATATTATACCGATGGAATGTACAACAAGTGTTTGGATCTCAATAATCTACATATGATAAAGGATTTGAATTTTTCTTTCAAAATCATCTTCTTTTTTAAGAACATGTTATAATTGAAAATGTAAAAGCATTAAGAATGTTAATATCCTTCCAAAACCGTCATCCTTTGAAATTGACAACTTCTCAATTAGAAATACAAGTGGACGGTCTATATTTGATGCTCACCAAGGCTCTAACAGCCACATGACCCACGTATGTCCCTATATATAGGGTAAACTGTATATGCTACTAGGGAGTAACTAACTTGGCTACTCCTACCTTTTTTTCTTATTTTTTGTGATATTTTTTAAAAAACTCACGAGGATATTTAAATCACATATTGTCATGATGTTGTCATTCATTTTCTTAAAACTTAGGCACTCCTAACATGCCCATCTGGAAAAGGCCAGTTTCATCAATTTTGAGACTATCAAATTTTGACAAGCTTGATGGATGGGATAAGAATCTCGAATTGGGTCAAAATTTGAATGACAACATCATGACAATATGTGACTTAAATCACTCAGGAGTTTTTAACAATTACAGTGAAAAACATAAAAATAAAAAGATGGGAATAACTAAGTTAGCCACTCCCTAGAAGCATATACATCCCCCACACACCGCACACACACACACACACATATCTTTTCAGATGATTAGCCACACTGGGACTGAGACACGATCCAGACTCCCTCGGGTGGCAGCAATGGGTAATCTTGGATAATGGACGTAAGCTCGATCCAACAATCACACTTTATCAATGGGCTTCATTTTTCAAGATTTTTATTACTTGCAGGAGTCCCGCTGCCATTAGGAACTTTTTATCACTCCTTGAGCTAATCCCTCATTGTTTCTATGTATTAAGCTTAGGAATATGATTATTTGCTACCAGTTGTTAAACATAGTTTTCGAACTCCTCTGGCGTGAAGGAAAGCAAGAACTAAACTAAGCCCCTTATAGTCGCATGCTAACTTTTTATAATATTATATTTGCATAGGTAAAAAAAATGAGCTAGAAGTTAGTCGACGAAAAGGAGATTTTTTTAGTTCTTGTTACTGAAAGATCTACAGAAGCCTTAGATATCAGGTCCTAGAATCAGGAGGAGACCAACATCCCCAGACATATCACATACTCCATGTATGCAGACACACACACACACACCACACATACATGATTAAAATGTATATGCTACAAAGGAATAACTAACTTGAATACTCCCACATTATTATTATTATTATTTCATGGCATTTAAAAACTCCTGGAGGGATTTAAATCACAGATTGTCATAATATTGTCATTTGAATTTCAACTTAATTCGTAGGTCCTTTCCCATCCATCAAGCCGGTCAAAACTTAGTGGTTCAAAATTGCTGAAATTGACACCTTCTAAATAGACATGTTAGGAGTATGTTTTTTACGAAATTTGAATGACAACATCATGCTAATTGATGAATCCGTGATTCATCACCTTTATTCTTTCATTTTGGCTAAAATTCTTGGTAAATATTCACTAATTCCTATTAATTAACATTCTAACCATAATTATTAATATTGTATAATTAGCACTTATTTTACTCAAAATAAAAGAATAAAGAGAAAAAGGAAAACAAATAGAAAAGAAGGATGGACATAATTATGTACAGATTTATCCTAACCCCGAGACCAGGTCAATATTGACTTGGTCGACAAAATAAATAAGTAGGGGAAGATAAGGATCCTAATTTATAAAAATATCAAGAAAATCAAGACCAAAAATACATTAAACATATTTTTAACCATGTGCATATTTCACCTATTTTATTTATCATCAAGAAAATTCCAAAGCAAAACACTCCCTCTACAAAAGTTGTTTATACAAATATTTATTATTTTATAAAAATATCAGTAAAATAATTCAATACAAAAGTAAAATATTACAATAAACTGAAAAGCTGTAAAAACTGACTTCTGAGGTTCATAACTATTTATAGAAAACTCACTTTTAAACTTCGTTTTATACTTTATACTATTTATTAAAAATATCAAAAAAATATTAGAATAAAACGGGTCAGTTTTGGCGTTTGGGCCCCATTGTATATATGTATTATATGTAGAAACTTCTCGTATTATTAATTAATTAACCGTAAATCTGAATAACTTAATTTATTTTCCAAAAATCTTCTCAAAATTAATATAAAAATATAATTTAAGTGAAAATGCCAATAAACCCGAAGCCACGAAGCCGCTACCTAAATTTTCTGGACCTCATAACTTGACCGTACGAACTCCGAATTGGGTGAACTCAATATTAAATCATATTATTTAATTATCTACAAAATGACACTGATTTCACTAAAATCGGAGTTAATATGCAAAATGTGGGTTTCGGTACCGTATTGGTATGCGTTGTACAATTTACTGTAATTTATTATTACTTTATATATATATATATATATATGTTAATTTATATTTATATACTTCATTAATATTTTATTATTAAATTAATTAAATAAAAAATATCTAATTATTAATTTATTTATATTATATTTATTTATTATTTATTCAATTATTTAAATAATTATGTGTATTTAATATCATAATTATTCACTTAATTAACTTATTTAATTTAATTCATAATTAATTAAATTAATAAAGTAATTAAGAAATTTATTATTTTATTTTTAAATTTATTTTTTCCTTTTCGTTCTCTCTCTTCCTATCCCTTTTTTCTTCTTCTTCCTCTACCTCCTCTTCTCTTCCCTACGCCGTCAGCCCTTCATTCGAGTCCACCTTTCCTTCTCCTCCAGCCAACTGCCTCCCTCCTCCGATGGCTATATAAACCATAGCCCCCTTCTTCCCAAAGTCATCTGCCATTTTCTATCTTTTAGCTTCAGTTAAATCTAGAACGAGTGAGCGAGTGAGCGAGAGAAAGAGAGAGAGATGCAAAGCGAGGGTGACAACCTCAGCTCTTCTCCCTTGGCGAGATCACGCTGGTGTGAGATTAGCTCCGCTGTGCCTAGCTTCCTCCACCGTTGTGAGTTGCAGTCAACCACCCGGAGGTCTTCATCCTCCGATCACAAGCGATCTCATCCGCTTCTTCCACCTCTGTCCAGGTTAGCATTATCTACCTCTTCTCTTCCGCTGTTCAATTTTGACTCCCGAATCCTTCGTTTTCGAATACCTCATCCTATCCAATCTGCTTCTCCGCAACCTTCCACAATCTCATCGCCTTTGACCATTCCGATTAGAGATCGATCCTCTTCTACATCCACAAAGCATCTTCATTCATTCACTTTCACATATTTGTTTTATCTCTAACGATTGGTCGAGGTTCGTCCGCTTTGAGCCCCTTCATCACTTGCAGGTTCATTCATCATTGGAGATAGAACAATCGAGCATCACCACCGCCTAGTTAAATGATCACTCGATAAACACAACTGCGTATGGAGTAGAATCCCTTTCTAATCGAGCTGCTACATCGCAGATCACCAACACCTAGAGACATTGTTGTTAATGAGGAACATCGCTATGCCATCCACTGTCTGCGAATGTAACTTGTAGATATCAGTATCGGTTAGCACGAAGCAACCACATCTAAAGCCTTTGGGAATTGTCATCGAGTTATGAGCAAGTAGGCAGGCGAGTCCAATCGAGCATACTGAACTGGTCATCCTCAGTCGCCCTTCGAGTCACAGCTCCTGGATAACCTGAGACCTTCATCACTTGGAGAGAGCATTGTCATAGAGTAAACTCTGCCATCTTCATCTCCAAGATATCAAGATTCATCTGCCCGCCGCCTGAAGCTTGGGAATCACCTCTCGCGTAGTTTACTGGGGGAAGATCATGAACCGATCGCCAGAAGAACAACCCAGCCTTCATAAAATAAGGAGATCCGTCCGATCGAGATTGATCGCACGCTCCTCGCTTAGTCACGTGTCGCTCGCAGCGCTACCCACCACACACCGCTTAACAATTAGACTATGCACGTGAGCTGCGTGAGTGCTATGATATTTTAGGCGAATTTACATCCTCACCCTCGGATCCTTTTTAATCACTAACAAGACCCCTGCAGTTCGAACCACATGCCTAAGTATGTGATATTTTGGGACATTTACGCATTTCCCCCTTCAACTTCTGCTATTCACACACATGGCCTATATTTCTAGAAATCACATAACCACCCCTATATTGTATATAAATACTATACATACCATATACATATTAAATAAAATACAAAACATAAAAATAAAAAAAATAAAAATACATATATGTATACAATATTATACAATATACAGTATTAAATAAATAGTATTTTGCAAAATAAAAATACTTTCTATTTTAATAACTCTTTTAAAATACCAATAAAAAATATAATAAATTTTAAAAATCGTAAAAATATAAAAAATCTCTCAAAAATCCCATAAAAATCACCTTTATTCTAGATTACCATATTTTACATTTTAAATCAAAAAAATGAAAAACAAAACCAATAAAAAAAATACAAAATACATCAAAACTTCAAAAATTCATAACTAAATAAATAAAAATCACATAAAAATGCACAACCCTATCGTTTTAAAAATAATTTCATCCGCTTTCTAATAAAAATAAAATAAAAATATTTTTCTAGTTTTCTATATTAAAAATCCAAAATAAAAATATGCTTTCAATAAAAAAAATTAATTTTTCACCTTAAAAATCAACCCCTTAAAAATTCAATAAAACAAAATTAAAACATAAAAATAGCAAAATAAAAATTACAAATCATTTTCTAAAGTAATAAAAAATATAAAATACTTAAACATTACAAAAATAATACGAAATTCATAAAAAATTAAATAAAAATCCAAAAAATCTCTAAAAATAAGTAAAAATAAGGAAACCTTTTACCTTAGATTTCTATAGTTTTCTCCTAGTATTCCAACAGTTTGCCTCCCTGAGTTCGACACTCCTGTACTTTCACTATACATCAAAGTTTAAATGTATATATAATAAAAATAAATTTTATGGTAAAATACACCTGATCGATACAATGACCTTAGTTATCTTTAGGTTGGGTGCGACTTTTCAGATGGCACTGTTGCCGGGGAGGCAGCTCTAGGGTAGACCGTAGACCTAGGGTTTAGGTTTTTTATTTTCGCCATATTCTTATTTTTTACTAACCTCACGATTTATCATTTCTGATTTGTGCAACACATGTTGAGTCACATAGCTGAGAACCAAGAACTGCATTTTTTACCCATTTGTAATCTTTTGTAAGAAAAAATATAAAAAGTTCATGGGCATTTGCTCGTTTTTCTGTTTTTATAGAAGGGGCCCCGCAAGGGCATCCTAGCTTGTACCTTCCTCCCTTTTTTCTCGAGGTCTATTTCACCGAGTGTCGTGCACTTATGGGAGTAGAGCACCCCCCCACAACTTTTCTCATATCACGATATTATCGATGGTTTTTCATGGCTTTTTCGAGGCTAGGTGTTTGCTTAGGTTTTTTTTTCTCTACTTGCTCCTTCGTAGCTAGTTTTAGGACTTGCAACATAGGTGCATGCTTATCTAGGACAAGAACTAAAAAGACAAAAATCGTTAGACGATTCTTTCAAAATATCCAAAAAAAGAGATAACCAAAAATTAAAATCGGGACTGCTTACATATCTTACCTAAAACTAAACGTAAAGGATTCAATTATTTTGTGAGAGCAATTCCCATTGCATGAATTGCAGGTACCCTCCAGATCTATGAGTGATAGACGACCTTAAGGTTAGAGCCAGAGTCCAAATTTCTTTCGGGATACTATTTAGTTCATACATTTAATCACTTAATCATCAATGGGGACTCTCGGGTGGCCAGAAACAGTCCGATTTTCCTTAGCAGAGTGGGAGGTTTAGAGAACACCACAATAGCACGGTCCTCAAGTAACACAGGTAGTCGGGAATGGTCGTACTTACTCCCTTACTGGCTGAGAATAGATGATTTCTTGAATGAACTCGGGATAATATTCTGGGAAAGTTTCGGGCTCCTATCAGCTCACGCTAATATGTGAGAGGACTTGTTTGCCAAATAACCCTAAAACTGACAAAATAAATGACCGAACTCTTACGGTCATCAACGGGTTAAGTGGGTGAATCTAGGGTTTGCTTTGCATTTGATTTTGTGTTGTGAGTCCTATCTTTCAGAGAACTTTCGCAGTTACTTGTCGTCCAAGTCTTGGCTAGAATTATTTTTCTTTTTCTTGAGTCATGATGATGGGTAGACGATCTTTTAGGCTGACTTTTATGGCAACGCTTTCAGGTGCATCTACCTGTTCATCTAGGTTAGTTCGAGACATCTCGTTTCTCGATCCCGAGTCGAGTCATTTATCCTTCTCCGAGTGTGACTCTTACCTTGGAGAGTCCTCTCCCTTCATTTCTCGTGTTTCGTCTCCGTCTTCTTCTATCTCCCTCTTTTCGTTTCTCTCGAGTCAGCCTTCAGTTACATCAGTGGTAGCGGAGCACAAGTTCGAGACCCGTGAGCCAGTTTCAGATAAAATAAGAGATTCAGGTCCACTATTTGCTGAGACAAGAGTACGTACGAAGCATCATGCATCTTATTCGGGAGCTGAGTCAGTCTCTACATCGAAATTACCAACCTTCCTGATTGATTTAGGCTTTGTATCATTGCTGCCAAAATTCCATGGAAAGCCACACGAAGAACCATATGAGCATCTTTATGAGTTCGAAGAGATTTTTAGCACTCGATTCTACATAGATATTACACATGAGGATGCCATGAAGAAGATCTTTCCCTTGACACTCAAGGACGGAGCCACAAGATGGCTCCGAAGTTTGGGAGGTGAGAGAGCGAACTAGGGTATGTTTCGATCAACCGGTCTTAGGAGATTTTGCCCCATTAACCGAGTCAATTTCACGCGGTCAATCATCTGAAAATTTTTGCATGATGCCCACGAGCCACTCCAGGATATCTAGCTCCGTTTTCATATTCTTCTACGGAGATCCCTGATCACAGGATCTCCAGAGCTGAGTTAGCTTAGATATTCCGTGAGAGGATGACCACAGATCAGCATGCATTGGTCAATGCCTCGTGTGGCGGTTACACCATAGTCTTGATGAGGATTCACTTTGGAATCTCTTAGGAGAGACTTTTGATGTCAAGACGATGCACGAAGGATATACTAGACCAAGAAGATGTGATCCACCTCCTGTTGATCTAGGGATCGCACATCAGGCAGTTGATGTGGATACTGATGCAATATCAAGGATGGTTGTTGAGACAGATGCAGAACGTTCTCAGAAACTGACACATATCCCCTTGAGCTTTCAGCCAGAGCATGAGTCAGTTCCTTGCTTACAACTTCATGAGTCTTAGATACCTATTCCTCTAGTGTTCCAAGATACCGAGCGAGAGCCGATGCTGTTTCAGCAAACTTATGAGCCGATTCAGTTTCCATATTAGGATCAATGCCATAAGCATCCACCTCAGGAGCATTTTTCCATGGACTCATTTAATCATTTTGAGCATCTTCAACAACCCGAAATGGATGTGGGACATAAACTTGAGAGTCCTGATATAGATGGTCCCACATTTGATCACTTCGTCCATTTGATTCATGAGAAGACTGCCTATCGTAGAGAGCAGATAAACACCTTCATTGATTTTATCGCTAGCATTGTCACAGAGCAGATATCCGTTTTAGATATTCCCATTTCACATGAGTCATTGAAGGAGCATACAATCGACAACAACACAAGTGTACATTCAGATTCTGATTCTCTTCATAGTGAAGGCGAAAAATCACAAAAAATAGAAAAAAGAGAAAATTCAGAATAAAATAAAGACAAGACTCCTGACTCTTTTGACGAATCACGAGCTTCTACTATTCATGGAGCTAGTCCCCGTTTTAGAAAAAAAAGATTTTCTTCTCCTTCTTATCCTCTGTGTGTACATAATGATACATAGGATGTATATATACCCTTCCCAGATGCTCTGAATCTAGGGAAGGGAGAAAAATTAGAAAATTTAAAAAAATTCAAGAGTCGAAATTCACGAAAGAGGTGCTGGACAGAATTCAAATCAAGCTCACTCTTTCGGAGGCATTGGTCCACATTCCTCTTCTTAATAAATGTTTGAAGCAACAGACCATACAGAAAAGGAAGAAGAGATGCAATCTCTACTCTGATAAGTAAGTGCTGACCATTGCCACTTGTTGCGCCATCCAGCACACATCTCCCAAGAATAAAAAGGAAGACATGGGAGCACCATTTGTCAATTGTCATATTTCAGATCATGAGTTCGAGCACACCTTATTGGATAACGGGTCGTCAGTGAATATTTTACCCTTCCATCTTCTCAAAACACTTCATCTAGGGCCTGTCAAGCAAGCCCGAATGATTCTTCAGTTTCCAGACAGATCGATCAAGAGGCCGAAGGGTATACTTAAGGATGTTGTTGTGATGATACAAGGAAAAAAAGTAACTGTGGATTTTATTATCTTAGACTCTGATTCCTCAGTACCATCACATGATGCTGCCATTATTCTTGGTCGGTCTTTTCTGCATATAGCTGTCTGCATACAAATGTGCTTCTGGGTCATCAAAGACAGAGACATGCGGGATTACAACTGAGATACGACACGATCATATCCTTTCTTATTCTACAGAGACCCGAGATTTTCTCTCCCGAGAGGAAAACTTGGAGAGCACATCTTTTGGTGATCCGAATACGCATGTCTGGAGATGTGTTGACAAGATTCGTTTATCTAAGTCATTGAAACTAAACCACCGGTGGCACGTACTTTGAAGGCCGAACCAGATCCTATTGAAGATCCTTCATTCGAGCCTTCCAGTAGTGAAGTTGTTGAACCATCTTTTCATGCAGATCGAGATATGGGCTTAGTTGATGAGGAGATAGATCAGATCACAACAGAGTTTGACCTCTTTCTTGCGTATACTTCAGTGACCATGGAGTAGCTTTCAGCGGTTGGTTCTGTCCATCTTTTCGGCCGTATGGGCCGCTCCTCATCGATCGACACAGACCAGGAATCCTCCGATTCAGATATGGATATCTCTAAGGGTGGCCCTGATGTCGACCTGACTCTTGTACACTCCATTATTCCTAGGTTGCGTAAGAAGGTTACTCTTCGACTTTCTTGAGAATGTACAGTTCGTTCACTTTGTATACACGTGTTTTCGATTTTATTCTTTCTTTCATCCGTATGTCTTACACCTTTAGGCTTCATCTAGAATTTTTGCTATACTTAGGATGTGATTTATCCTAAGTATAGGGGGATGTAGACACATTTGTTGTTCATATCGTTCTGTTCTATTACCCTTGTCGTTGCCTATACTTAGGATGTGCTTTACCCTAAGTATGTGGGGGGGGGGGGGGAGGGGGGGGGGGGTAAAATCACTCATCTCGTCTTTTGATCATTTTTTATTTTTGTATCATCTTCCCTCTCGCTTGTCCCTCACATGTTGATATTCTTCTCTATACTTAGGGATATTTTACCCTAGGTAGGAGGACACGTCGAGTCGTTAATTATGTACATTCTCTTGACCTCGATCATCTTCGATTTTGAGTCTGCTATCCTTATGATTACTTGATCCTAAGTATAGAGGGGATGGTTGACTTCTATTCGTTATTTGTATTCTTTGAGTCATTATAGTATAGAATTCTTTTCACCGATCTGTACTTATCTCGGGTTATGTCTTCCTTTGCTGCTTCTTTGGTCGCTATGAGGACATAGTTCATGTCAAGTATATGGGGTGTCGTATATATATTCTATACATACTTTAGAAGCCATAACTCGTACATTATTATTCTTTTAATAATATGGCTCTCTAAAAGTATGGGTGTATATTTTGGATTTTTAAAAATCACAAGAAAATCGCAAATATGACTTATAAAAAATGACTTAAAAATCATATTAAAAATTGTGTTGTAAAATACATTGGATAAAATTTAATTATTTAAAACTTGTAAAAATTCCTTGTAAAATCTTGTATAAAAGTCGTATAATCTTGTATATAAAATGTATATGAAATCCTTTGTAAAATGTACTAAAGTCTTGTAAAATTTGTGTAAATGAAATTAATTCACTAATCCTTTCAAAAAGACTCTAAAAATTGATAAGTTTTAAAATTCAATAAAAATTTGCAAAAGTCGTTAAAATTCACTTAAAAAGTTTAATATGAAAAACTCAATTCATAAAAAATTATTGCATTCATTAGCATTTTTCAGAACAAGTATGATTCTTGAAATGAATGGATCCAAGTCCGAGAGATGGAGCTTGGTTTAGGTCTTAATTTACTTAATTCTAAAGAGACTTTATTAGGCACTGGAACTGAGACTCTTCAGCTCTTTTAGACTTAATTCTTTGGGTTCCATGAAACCATGTTTGGAATTCAACTTGAAAGTGCCTACGTAGGACACCTGGTGTCATCCATTTAACTCTTCTCTATTTAAACCAATTTTGAACACATGCACTCTACACTTAGCTCGACTTGCATGGAGTTGCGAAGGAAAATCTATTTCGGTGGCGCATTTCCATCCTCATCTAGTAGCGCTGATGTCTAAAGATGGGAGAGATTGGGGTTGAAATAAAGATAAATCTTCAGATGAGGGAAGGATTTGCGGCACAATTTTTCCAAGACCCCAAAAAATGCACGGAATGAAAATATGCTATATCTATCGGGGCATAAAAGATCTATGCGGTGAAATAACTATTTCTACTAAAAAGAAGCCAGATACACTAAATACCAAAATGACCACAATGGTCCGAACTTCAAAAAGCCTGTACGTCTTAGTGGAGACTTGGCTAAACTGGCCAAGCTTCACAGGAGATGTAATTACACTTACCACACTGCAGTTCTCTTCTCATTCTTCTATCTTCTTCCTATGCTCGATTGTGGACACATCGCGACATGACCTTAGAAGAAAATACCCCCCTCTTCGAGGATCGAGTAGCTGGATGAGGGCCCAATGGGAGTGTATTACTGGGATGAGCGGTTTCTTTACTTCTCTAAAGCGGGAAGATCTAAAACCTTTCATACACAGTACATATTGCTTTCAAAGCTGGAAAGTTTGCGTGATGAATAGGTGGATCTGAGCTGGTTGTTGAGGTGAACCTGGATAAGGATTTGTGGAACTTGAGGGCTGTCGAGGCTTAAATCATAATTCTAAATAGAGTCTCGACATACTATTAATCCAAAGGTCTAATCCAAGTTCTAGATTTTAGGTAAAGTGAGATTCGGTTTAAAGAAACAAGCATTTTCTGAGTTCTTTTATTTTTTTTCTTTTTCCTTTTCTTTCTGCTTACACTTATTTATAGAATAAGTATTTGCTAAGGAACTAGCAAAGGGTAAAGTATAGGAGAATGAAAAATCCATGATTCATCGCCTTTATTTTTTCATTTTGGCTAAAATCCTTGGTAAAATACATGTAAATATTCACTAATTCCCATTAATTAACATTCTAAGCATAATTATTAATATTATATATTTAACACCTATTTTACTAAAATTAAAAGAATAAAGAGAAAAAGGAAAATAAAAAGAAAAGAAAGATGTACATAACTATGTATAGACTAATCCTAACTCCGAGACCAGGTCAATATTGATGTGGTCGACAAAATAAATAAGTAGGGGGAGATAAGTATCCAAATTTATAAAAATATCAAGAAAATCAAGACCAAAAATACATTAAACATATTTTTAACCATGTATATATTTCACCTATTTTATTTATCATCAAGAAAATTCCAAAGCATAACACTTCCTCTATAAAGTTGTTCACAAAAATATATATTATTTTATAAAAATATCATAAAAATAATTTAACACAAAAATAAAATATTACAATGAACCGAAAAAGCCATAAAAGCTGACTTCCGAGGTTCATAACTATTTATAAAAAACTCCAAGTGGACCATACTCACTTTTAAACTTTGTTTTATACTTAATCCTATTTACTAAAAATATCAAAAAATATTAGAATAAAATGAGTGAGTTTTGACATTTGGGCCTTGTTGTATATATGTACTATATGTAGAAATTTCCTGTATTATTAATTAAGTAACCGTAAATCCGATTAACTTAATTTCTTTTCTAAAAATCTTCTAAAAATCAATATAAATATATATAAATATAATTTAAGTGAAAATGCCAATAAACCCGAAGCCACGAAGCCGCTACCTAAATTTTCCGGACCACATAACTTGGTCGTATGAACTCCGAATTGGGCAAACTCAGTATTAAAATTCGTATTATTTAATTATCTACAAAATGACACTACTTTCGCTAAAATCGGAGTTGATATGCAAAATGTGGGTTTCAGGACCGTATCGGTATGTGTTGTACAATATACCGTAATTTACTATTACTATATAAATATGTTAATTTATATTTATATACTTCATGAACAATTTATTATTAAATTAAATAAAAAACTATTTAATTATTAATTTATTTATATTATATTTATTTATTATTTATTCAATTATTTAAATAATTATATATATATATATATTTAATAACTTAATTATTCACTTAATTAACTTAATTATTTTAATTTCTAATTAATTATATTAATTAAGTAATTAAGAAATTTATTATTTAATTTTAATTTTATTTTCCCTTTTCTTTCTCTCTCTTCCTTTCCCTTTTTTCTTCTTCTTCCTCTACCTCTTCTCTTCCGTACGCCGCCGGCCCTTCATTCGAGTCCGCCTTTCCTTCTCCTCCAAGCAACTGACCTAACAACCGACCGTTGGCCGTTAGGCCGGTAGGCCAACTGCCTCCCTCCTCCGATTTCTATATAAACCCTAGCCTCCCTTCTTTTCGAAGTCTTCTGCCATTTTCTATCTTTCAACTTCGGTTAAATCCAGAGAGAGAGAGAGAGAGGGTGTCAGTCTCAGCTCTTCTCCCTCGGGGAGATCACGCTGATGTGAGATTCACTCCGTTGTGCCTAGCCTCCTCCACCGCCATAAGTTGCAAGCAACCACCCGGAGGTCCTCATCCTCCAATCACAAGAGATCTCATCTGCTTCTTCCACCTCTGTCCAGGTTAGCATTCTCTACCCCTTCTCTTCTACTTTCCTCTTTCTTTTTCCCTTCTATGCCACCTCCTTCTATTTCTCCTCTCAATCCATATCTATCTTCTGTTTTGCTGTTCAATTTGGACTCACCAATCCTTTATTTCCGAATACCTCATCCTATCCAATCCACTTCTCTGCAACCTTCCACAATATCATCACCTTTGACCATTCTAATCAGAGATCAATCCTCTTCTATATCCACAAAGGATCTTTATTTCATTCATTTTCACATATTTGCTTTTATCTCTAACGATTGGCCGAGGTTCATCGACTTTGAGCCCCTTCATCACTTGCAGGTTCATTCATCGCTAGAGATCGAACAATCGAGCATCACCATCTCCTAGTTGAACGATCACACGATAAGCACAACTGCATCTGGAGTCGAAACCCTTTCTAATCGAGCCGCTGCATCGTAGATCACCAACACATGGAAGCATTGTTGTTAATGAGGAACATCGCTATGTCGTCCGCTAACTGCGAATATAACCTATAGGTGTTAGTATCAGTCATCACGAAGCAATCGCGCCTGAAGCCTTTGGGAATCGTCATCGAGTTGTAAGCAAGTAGGCGAGATCCAATCAAGCATACAAAACTGGTCGTCCTCAGTCGCCATTCGAGTCATAGCTTTTGGATAACCTAAGAACTTTGTCACCTAGAGCGAGCATTGTCATAGAGTAAACTCTACCGTCTTCATCTCGGAGATATCGAGATTCAATTGCCCGTCGCCTGAGGCTTAGGAATCACCACTCGCGTAGTTTAAAGGGGCAGATCAGGAACCAATCGCCAGAAGAACAACCCAACCTTCAGAAAATAAGGAGATCCATCCAATCGAGGGGAGCGGGTCCTCTGCTGGCCAGCAGGGACCTGCTGTAAAGAGGGAGGGCGTCCGGGCCGCTCGATCGAGATCGAGCGGTTCACACAAAATCATGGGTTTTGTGGGCCCTTTTCGTGCGAACCGCTCGATCTCGATCGAGCGGCCCGTACACCGTCCCTCTTTATCGCAGATCCCTGCTGGCCAGCAGAGGATCCGCGCTCCCAATCGAGACCGATCGCACGCTCCTTACTTAGTCATGTGTCGCTCGCAACTTGACCCGCCGCCCATCTCTTAACTATTAGACGATGCACGTGAGCTACGCGAGTGTTATGATGTTTTGGGCAAATTTACATCCTCACCCTCGGATCTCTTTTAATCACTAACAAGTCCCCCTGCAGTTCCAAATATTTTGGGACATTTATGCATTCCCCCCTCCAACTTCTGCTATTCACGCACATGGCCTATATTTCCAGAAATCACATAACTACCCTTATATTGTATATAAATACTATACATACCATATACATATTAAATAAAACACAAAACATAAAAATAAAAAAATAAAAAAACATATACGTATACATTATTATACTATATACAACATTAAATAAATAGTATTGTGCAAAATAAAAATACTTTCTATTTTTTTAAAAATCTTTTAAAATACCAATAAAAAATATAACAAAATTTAAAAATTGTAAAAAATATAAAAACTCTCTCAAAAATCCCATAAATATCACCTTTATTATATTTACCGTATTTTATATTTTAAAAAAATAAATTTAAATACTAAAATTGATAAAAAATACAAAATACAAAATACATTTAAACTTCAAAAATTCATAACTAAATAAATAAAAATCAAATAAAATGCACAACCTATCATTTTAAAGATAATTTCATCTACTTTCTGATGGAAATAAAATAAAAATATTTTGCTACTATTTTCTATCTTAAAAATCCAAAATAAAAATCTGCTTTCAATAAAAAATTAATTTTCACCTTAAAAATCAACTAAAATCCATAAAAATTCATTAAAACAACAAAACAAAATTAGAACATAAAAGTAGCAAAATATAAATCAAATATAAATTACAAATTATTTTCCAAAATAATAAAAAATACAAAATACTTAAAAGTACAAAATAATATAAAATTAATAAAAATTAATTAAATCCAGAAAAATCTCTAACAATAAGTAAAAATTAGGAAACCTTTTACATTAGATTTCTATTATTTTCCCTATTTTTCCAACAGTTTGCCTCCCTGAGTTAACACTTCTGTACTTTCACTATAAATCTAAGTTTAGGAGTATAAATAATAAAAATAAATTTTCTGATAAAATACACCTGGTCGATACGACCATAGTTATCTTTAGGTCAGGTGCGGTTTTTTCACTAATAACTGATTTAAACCCCCTTAGGTATTTTTAAAAATATCACAAAAAAATTATGAAAATGAGGTGGGAGTAGCATACACATTTTACCCTACAAACAAACATGCATACACATGTACACGCACACACATATAGAGGAAAAAGTTCAAATGAGGTGGAGTTATCGTGGACTTTACTCAAGCCTGGTTTGACAACCTTTGTCTTGTGTAAAAGACCATCATAACCCTGTTTGGCCTCCTACTTCGGCCAACCTTAGATTCATTTGATTTTTCACCAGCCTAACTTTATTTTTTTAGCCCAATCAGTTCAAACAGTACATCCGAATATCTCCACTCAATTAAATTTGATCGGATGATGTGTAATAATTTATCAATATAAATTGAATTTAACCTCCAATCAAATAATTCAAATTCACCCAAATCGATCAGATACACATCCCTAGCCCTAGGTCTAATTCATCCCTTGTCAACTCACTTCGAATGATTCGAAGGGATTTTGTACAGTCAAGGAGACACCATGAAGTATAATAGAGCAATCGAGGAGTTATATCTAGAAGTAATAATAAAAGTAGAGTAAATCGGAGAGGATCCATGTTAACGCAGAAGAAAATTTGATCCCAACTTGCTTAACTAGTCGATCATCATCTTAAGAACACTAGTACATATCAAACCGAGCTTAGATTGTACAAGGAGGATGATCCATATAAGGCTATAACCAACTAGATAGTTATGAAGAAAATAGTTTTTTGTTAACTATCCCAACAAAACCCTCCTCTTTAAAAGTCAAATTTAATGTCTCGAACTTTCACGAAGAGTATACATCCTAAAATGCAAATATGCCTAAATAAATTTTATTAATAAAATATGCATTTTCAGTTTTTTTTAAAATGAAGCCTTATATAACAATTTCTTGTCCATCTAATTCAAGTTGAAGAATCGTATGATGTCCATCCTCCCCCCTCTTACCACCATACACTACAAGTACGAAGGACTTGGAATTTTTTTATATAGGTATTAGGATCCATGAGTTTGGGATCCGTTTTGTACATGAGTAATATATTAACTCCCCAAGGTTAGGGTTCTCTGTATCCTTTGTAAGTGAAAATCGATCACTACCATCTAAGGACGTAGCTCAGTTACGAGCGAACCTTGTCAATCCGCACATGCCTTCGTGTTTCTGTGATTGATCGTTTGTACGTATTTCGCTTCCACGATTCTCAACATCTTTCAATACAAAACGGGGGCACCGTTAGAAGTCACCATTTAGAGGACGAGAAAAAGATGGTTTGGGGATATAGTTAAAGTAAGAACAACAACCAAAACTTAGATCTAAATGATTATACCATGCAGCAAGCAATTTAATGCTGGAAAAAGCAAGAAAGCCTATCCATGATGCACGGTATGGAAGGCGAGAAAAGGTATGGCATGGGGATGCCACTACCTACGTCAAAAATCTTCTTTTCTTCGGCATTTCCCTCATGATTATGTCCACGAATCATAGTGATCTATGATGCTTCTAGATCCACATGCATTGCTCCTTTTATTGGAGGAGCCCATGCATGCATCTAAAGAAAGCCGCCATGCGCATTGTGGATATATCTCACGCCCATAAGTGGAAATGCCATTGTATAACAAGGAGGAACCCCATGCATTGTTGGACTTGCAATCCCATAAATTTTGAAATATGTAAAAAGACTTTTAGTAGGATCATTCACAACAGTTCTAGTCAAAACTCCATCAGTTATTCAAATGTAAAAACATTTCACAAATATGATAATTAACAATCCGTACATATTGATATATGCAGAGTAATCGTTGTGCAACCTCCCTCTCATTGCTCACAGCCTTGATGATATAATATCAGTGATTGCGTTGCCTGATCAACGAGCCTTGATCACAATACACACACAACACACACCCAAACACATACAATGGAAGCTAGGGGTGTAAACGGATTAAACCTGAGTGAACCTATAGTTTTTATGTTCGGTTCGTTTATTTAATTGAGCCTAAGCTTGTGTTCATGTTTGATTCGTTTATTTTCGAACTGAACTTGAATCAAGCCTCTATTTAATCGAGTCGAATCTAAGCGAATATCGAACTTGAGATTTTTCTGATAAACGAAAAGATTATATATATATATATATATATATATATATATATGGGTTAAAGGAGGCTACTCCCTGGGTGTAGCCAATTGGCTACTCCCACCTCTATTTTTCCTTATTTTTTATTTTTTTTGGAAAATAAAAATATGTAAAATCATAACTATATCCCCCGAACATGTCATTCCAATTTCATTAGAAACAGAGACTCTTATGCCCTCCATCTGAAGGGGGTCAATTTCAGCAATTCTGAGACCATTAAAATTTGACAGTCTTGATAGAGGGGATAGAAGTCTCGAATTAAGTTGAATTTTGAATGACATCATGGTGGCATATTATGATCTAAAATCTAATAGGTTTCATTTCAGAAAAATAAAAAAATACAGGAGAAAAGGGGTTGGAGCATGTAAGTTGGCTACAACCAAGGAGCATACTCCCTTTTCCCTATATATATATATATATATATATATATATATGAAAATCACTTTTTTACAATGTGCAGTTTATACTTTTATAAAATTATTATAGAATTTTCAGTAAATTAACCGTGGCTTTTACAATCTTAAGAACGTCCCATCTCATTTGAAGGGCACCTTATATAGGAGAAGCTTCAAATGAGATAGGGGCTCACCATATCTATGGTGAGCCAATGTCAATTTAGGTATATGTCCTATTTATTTTACGATTTCTACCATGGATTTAATAATGAATATTAATGTTACATGTATGTTAAAATAGAATTATGAAAATATTATTGTATTGGACGAAAATGTTAGTTTATATATGGATGCTATATTTTACAAAATCATTTTTTTCAACGTGTAATTTATTATAAAATCATGACATAATTTTTACTAGATTGACAGTGGCTTTTACGATCTTAGGAAATACTTATCTTATTTTAAGGGCACCCTACACACACAATTAGAATAAATATTCATTCAATTTTTTTCTTTATAAACTCTTCTTCATGTTTTGAAAAAATACATCAATAATGATTCATCTCTTTGAAAAAACACAGTTGTAGCATATTTTTATATTCAATTGGATGAGGGATATGGAATAATGTGGGAATGAAGGATGGGTGATGTTTATACTTATTCTTTTGATTTGGAGGATAAGGACGGGAAAAGTACTAGACACATAGATAATGTAACGACGTGACCGTTTATCTTAGGATAGTTTATCCAGAGATAAAGTCTACTTATCTCGTAAATATTCACTTATCGTCATACAAAGTTCCTTATACCAAGACAAAATCTACTTATCCCAAAATAAGGTACGATAAGGATTTATAAATATGTATATATCGGAATTTTAATAAATCAAACTTGGGCGAACATACGATTTTTAGATTTGGTTTGTTTATTTAATCGAGCCTAAACTTGTGTTCAGATTTGGTTCTTTATTTTCAAGTCGGATCTGAATCAAACTTTTAACGAGCCAAATCTAAGCAAATATCAAACTTGTGGATTTTCTGACAGTCCTAGTGGGAGCAATGTTTCTATGGCAACATATATTCTTTAGGTTCTATAGTTTGTATCAAGATTTGTGACTCCACCATTAGGAAGATGCGTCTATATGGGTTTATAAACCTCTATAAGGTTTGGTTTACAATTCAAATTTTGTATTACCGTTTTACCATCATACTAGAAAGAGATCCACTACTGTCATTGAAGACATTGTCCAGTTTCATGATTGTTTTTTTTGTGTTTGATACGCATTCTACTTCCGCTATGCACACAGTATACATAGAAGAAGTGATGTGGAATGTTGTAACATGTTTTACGCATAGACATGTATTGATGAAGATTCTTTTCTTAATATTTTCAAATTAGGGTTAAGTAACTGTGGCCGAATACATCCTCTGTGTGGGAATAAAGTCACTTTCGGTCTGATTTGTATGGCATGTGATCTTATTCCACATTACAATCGTCCATGTAATTATTTTGGTGTTGATAAATATTTGAAAAAAATGGGCTGCCCCCGCCTCATTTTCTAACGTTTTTTTTTCAAAAATAAAGTTATGTATTTTCATCACTATATCCCTCTAATATATTATCCCAATTTCATCAGAAACAGACTCTCCCATGTCTTCAATCTAGAACATGTAATTTTAACGGTCTTAGAATTGCTGTAATCGACATGTTCTAGATGAAGGGCATACGAGTCTCTGTTTGTGATGAAATTGGAATGACAATTAAAGGGATAAAGTGATGAAAATACCGCTTTATTTTTGAAAAAAAATAAAAAAAAGACGCCGAAAAATGAGATGAAGGCAGCCCCATTAAACCTAAATATGTAAAGTGTCTGTAATCCACTTTAATGGATGGTAGAGAAAATAATTTATTACTATTCTCCTTTCTAATACACATGTGTATAGCAAGCCCAAATATACATGCGAACAACTCATACAATGGAGTTATACACTGGAGAGAAATATCTAATATCTTCTTTCCGTAAAGAAGAGATATAGAAGTAGGGAGAAATATCTAATCTCCTCTTTCCGTAAAGCAGAGGTATTTAAGTGTTTGAGAGGGTTGTCGATTGATAGAAGGACCTGTTTTATATAAATCAAAGATTACTGCAAATCTGAGAGAAATGGATGAAGGCAGTTCAATCCATCGTGAAGAAGATGCTTATGCACCTATGATTTGCATCACATCATTGTCATTATGTTCATGTTTAGAGATTTCTATTACCTTTGAGGTTCTTACAATCGCTTGTGCATGGTATGTGTAGGAAATTTTAAGCGCAACATAAAAGAAATCAACATTGATAATCAATAGGTAATAATTCACAGATTACCTCCTTCAATCACAAATCATTAAAACTACCGTAATGGAGATGATGAAGAAAAACAAAGACGATCCTTCTTTTTCTCCTTCCCTTGACCCCGGACGAAAAGACTCTCTCATATGGTGGAGAGTGGGAATGGTGGCTCTTTGATTCTTGATTCGCTGATTTTAATAATGAACCACCACGCCTCTTTTATAGTGGTAGAGTTGGAGGGTTTAATATGATAACAACCCCTACCATAACCGACTCCTGATAACACACTAACCATCAAGATGGGTCAACATAATTCACTTACGTTTATTCATTGACTTAATAAAACTCATATTTATTATCTCGCCAATATTTCATATGGACCACATATGCAAATAATTCTAACATTCCCTCGCTTAATGATAAGATGATAACCTTAAACACACATTTTCATGAGTTTTTCTATATGTCAATGAATCATATACATTAACCGAACTAAATTAATATGATCATGGCGGTTACGCATCTTACAACTCGACATGATCCCTTCCATATATCAATATCAATTCAATCTAGCCAATTGTAATTTAAAAGAATAACACCTCCTACTTTAATTTTATTTCTACAGTTATGTTATCTATTTGCAAAATACATGCATAATATAACAATGAAAACTGTGATTACTAACACCGGTACATCCTGCGTACTGGAAGATCATGATTAAACCCTAAGTCTGGATCTCATTTGAATTGTCTCCTTCAAGATTTTGTCTATAAGTTTCTCACTTGATCATTGGGAGTTGATATAGATCATACCCTTTCCAAAAGCATAGATTATACCTACAAATTATGTTTTGCTTCTAAAGCAAGACAACTATCGATGGAATTTGATTGGTTCCAATATCTCATGAGTGAGATCATATCTTCTGGTTCAGTAGTGAACTAGTACGATCGCTTGAGAGATTGTACTACTCATATACCCTCCTATGCACACCAACACACGTGCGTATAGACCTTGACTAATTCATCAATCTAATGGATTGCCAAATGTACATATCAGACATACAATAACACATCTGTCTCCGGTCAGAGGATGTGTGCCCATACGTGAGGGCATACAATAAAGGTCTTAGTTATCTCGATCTCTCTAAGTCAACTCTTTCACTTAACTCATCCGAGACCTTCGAATATCCATTCCTATGCAGAGGAACTGCATCAGGAGATCGACCGGATGTCAGCCTTTGTGTTAGACATGTGAGCCCCAGGTGAACCATTTCTACAATAAATATCAATAAAAGTTATTGATTTATTTCACTTCCCATTTGAGATTAAATGAGTGAACGTACTTGTAAGGTCCCTTAGTACAATTAGAGTTGTGTACCATGACATCTTAATAATCATACATTTGTTGATTTAATGGTTGAATCATAGAGGTTGGTGCTTGGATGATATCTAAAGAGTTAGATTGAGGACTTATCAAGAATCGTCAAATGATTGTTAAGTGAGGATCTCCGGCCTGAGGAGATGACAATCCTTATTTAAAGGCTGATATCTAACTGACCTCTTGATACAGGTCGTCTCACTACCAAAAAAGACACTATTGACATGCACATTGTGGCTCGGTGTGTGCACGTTGATCGCACACCAAGTGCACGCCCATACGCTGGGCGAGCACATGTGCTCGCCCAACGTGTGTTTGCCAAATGGAGGGTTGCTACGACAGGTGGGCGAGCATATGTATACGCTAGGTGCTTGCCCGACCTAAATGCATGTACAATTGTGTTCGCCGAAGTCTCACACATGTCCCTGTTACGAGCCAAAAGAGAGGACTAGCGAGCACATGTGCTCACCCAAACTAAAGAGCAGAAAAAAATATACAGGTTCGATGGGGTTTAGATGCCCCGCCAAACCTGTATAGCCTGCTAAGAAACCACTGTAGGTGCTTATTAGAGTCGAGAATAATACCTTTAATGTGCCACCCATCTAATTAATTCAAGTATCTTGTACCTACCAAACTCACATAATATATATGAACATACAAACTAAACATATAAGATAATATACAATTCAATATATGCATCGCATTTAGCAACTAAATATAGTATTAATAGATTTTTGAAATGTTCGACAAGTACAAGTACATGAAATTCTATTTTCAAAGTTCATATATATTAAAAGAGTTGTTAAAACCACAACAAAATAAGATAAAAACCACCAATCATTTCTATTTTGATCTAAATTTTTTTGAGATTAAATCCTGCTTTTCTTTCTTTTTCTCCTTCTCCTTAAATCTAGCATACATGCATGCCTCTTCTTCTGGGTCGTTCTCCTCCTTCTCCTCCTCTTAATATGATTCAATCTCCTCATATTGAGATGCGTGCCCTTATGACCTATTTTATGGAAGATATATATGATATGCAATTGAACATATTGAAATATAAAATTATTAGAGTTTCAAAGGACAATACTTACATGTACGCCGAGAAATCTTGCTGGAGATTCATCATACTCTCCACCATCATCGTCATCTGGGACTCCATATACGCTGATGGCTATGATGACTATGGCTATGAATACGACAACTGACCATAAGAAGAATATGAATGACGATGTTCCTCCACATAGTATGGAGGAAGACCAAAAAGCATCTGCTTCTTGTTCGCCACAACATCCCTCGCTTCCAACATCTATAAAAAATTTGGATTGTTTAATATGAATATATAGTTAAAAATTGAATATACTAAATTAATATTTATCTATACCCGTTTCCAAATTACTTTATCAAATGGTGGTTGTTCCCTATTAGGATCTCCACCCCATTTCTCTGCAACTTGTAATAAATAACGATCCTGAAATACAAGTTAAAAACATAAGAAATACAGATATTATATCTTTTAAACTACTTCTATACAAAAATAATAACCAACAATTCTCCTGCTTCAGGAGTTGACAATTGAGACTCTCCATCTTTCTCAATCATGTGGGACCTAGACCACCAATCCTGAAAATAGGGTTCTCTTTCCAACCTTTTCGTCTGAAAAATAAATATAAAAAATAATTACAGAATGGAACTGTAATAAGATCATATTTAAAATCGATTTCCTAATAAGAAATTACCAGCTCCGCTCTATTCTGATTGTGGCTTTTAGAGCCATTGCTCGATTTGATCCTCAATTTTTGATGGTTTGTCCTTCCCACCATCGATCTCCTCCCAAACTCAGTATTTGTAATGGATGCATCACAAAAACCCACTCATCTGCAACAAATATATTATAAATATTATTTTTTTAAAATTAAATCATAAACTATGGAGTTAATACAATACATATCCTCCATGCACCATGTTGGTGGAAACCTCTTCATCTCCTCAAAATTAATTTCCTCGCATCCTATCTTTGCATGCGAGTCTCTCCTTGCCTTGAAAAGGCACCGCTCATCCTCTTCTCCACCAAACAAATAAATACCCGACGATAAGTCTTTTTCCCGAGATCGGGAACTAAATGATACCTACTCTGAAAAAGTATTGTAAAATATTAGATTAAATAGTAGCAACAAATTTAAATGAATGCACTAAAACATTACTTACCAGAAACAACTCAAACAATCTCTCCTATTCAGTAGCAGGAATGTAACACCAACGAAATTGTATGCTAGTCAAATGTGTCTTAATTACATTGGTAATATCATTTGCCACCTTGCTACTATTTAAAAAATCCCTGCATATTTTGTAAAATTTCCAAATAATATGAATGTTTAAATGAGAAGATTTATTTATATAAAAGTTAAATTTAAAAAATTATAAAAATCATTCCTCCCATCCATAGTAACCTCCAACAAAGGGCAGGACTCTGAAGTCCGCCCACCTCAAGTGGGTAAAGGTACGTGGATGCTCGGACGTGCAGAAGAAGGTGAACTAGAATCCATCGAGGTCCGTGCTGGTATAGGTTCCTGGCATGCAGCAGGAGCGGCTGTGTAAGATGGCTCTCCATATATGCCTCCATAAAAGGGAGGAGGAGGATAACCAAGAGACTCATAGTAGGCTATGACCCGTTGAGCATCGTCAGGAAGTGACTTTAAACTAACAGGCGGGGTCAGTTGCCTACTAGAAGAAAGTGAGTCTGACGACGATGGACGAGTGGATCGTTGAGATCCATGAGAGCTGCTATGTCCAAAACCTGCCATGACTGTAATGATGATGTAATAGTTAATTACAAAGTTATTAATGAACGTTTCTGATTTATCTTCTATGACTTACCAAACTTACGGTTAATCTTTGTCATGTGATTTGGAGTAATTAAAGCATATTTCATTGATTTCTGAGTTATATGAATCATCATTTATATAGTCTACATTGTCTTGTAGGTCAACACATAACACCTCATTATCCACCAATCAAATTGATTCGATGATTGGGACTTCTTCTAATATATTTATTCTCTCATGAGTAGGTGTGAACGTTTCATCTATAACATCTTCTAGATGAGTGTATTCATTAGAAATATAACCTCAGGAATTTATCTTCACGACATCGAAAGATTCGACGCTCTTTCTCTTCTTTCACACCCATTTTTTATATGCGCAAAAACATTTACATAAGGAATTTTTCATCTTGAGCCAATCGACTATCCCCCTTTTGAAGCTTTATTGCAACCCACAACGCCCTATCTTTAGACATCCACGCCACTAGATTGGGTTGGGGTGCACCGACCTTCTATTGGGGCGGTGCATGTTTCCACATACGTGCTTCTCAAGCTAAAGAATTCTACCCTCACCACCTCATCTGAATTGTTTTATGTGCAAAGTGCTTGTTCGAGTTAGGTCATTGTCAGCAAGGGTCTTGTGTGTGATTCGAAATATTCTACTTAGTCTAATCAAGATGACATGTGAACATCGTGGCTCTAAGAAGTAACTAATCATTTTTATAGAACCCGTAGTCTTTATGAAAATCCTAGCTTGGCTCTATCCTAGTGTTGTCTCTCTCTCTCTCTCACTTGCAAGTAAATTTAAACATTGACGGGGTTGCTCTTCTGCAAACAAGGGTTAATTTTAGTCAGTTTATTTTGTCCAATTCAATTAGTAGTCCTGATTTCAGGATTAGTTGTCACCATAATTAATCAATACAAGCTATCATGTCTACCGTCCAGTCCCAATTCCTTTATCCTAAGTTAGAAAAACTAAGAGTGGGAATCAGAAAAAGCCAATGCGATCAAGAAAACAATGATGAATGCTTGAGTAAGGATACTTACAGTGCCTCCAGCTCTCTACATGCGAGATGCAATATATAATTAAAATTTTACACTATATGAAATGCAAATGAGAAAACCGTTTTTAGACATGCAGTTCTATTAGCGAGTGATGAACAATTTAATTTTTATTAATAGCTCTGCGGTCTAAGTGTGCCTCGTTAAGTGTGATGTTTGGTCCTATAGAGTACGAGCACAAGTAAAAAATTCTCTGAGAGCCACGAGTACAGGTCCTAGTCTACGTCAATCAACTACACGTCCACGAAGGGTCCAATGTTCAATCCTGATACACGCGCGAGATTCCAAATAGAATCTGCTAGAAATCAAGCAATTATTACAAGTTATATTTTCAAAAGCTAAAATCTTACTTCTCAAATAAAATTTTCTTCTTGGTGTCTCAACACCTGGCTTGCCCCATGAATCGTCGGCCTCCAATGCTCTTCGAGATGCGTCGACTTCAAGAAAGTCGTTCCAAGTCCATTGGGACCTCGCACGAAAATATAAAATTTATGTCAAAGAGATATACATAAAATAATATAAAAAATGCTGGAAAATAAATAGAGAAATATTAACAAGAAAACCGGGGGTCAGACTACCTGAGGGTAAAACCTAAAATCTAGATTTTTCTAAAAATTAACCTAAGCCATGCCTCCCCGACAATGACTCCATTTTGACGAGCTCGTATTTACTAGTTAATTATGTGAAATTAACATTGATTTGTTCGTTGCATTCAGGCAAATTCACATTAATAAAAAAAATCGCAAATTTATTTATTTGTCAAATTAAAGCGAGCGATCAATTTTTTACTTGGGCAAGTCTAAAGTTGAATTCAAGAAGGCCACTGTATCCTTAGGTTTATTTAAAATTGTCAAGAGGTTAGGTATTCAAAGAGACATTTTCTGTATTTTTAAATGTAATAAATAAGTGAAATTCAATTTTGATGATGCTCAAGGGATAAAATGCAAATTATGAACAAATTAAGTCCAAAAATCCTCAAACTTGTCCAGAATGTGAAATATGATGAAATTAGGATACTTTATTTTTTTGGAATTTTTGGATGAACTATGAATTAATTATGAATTAAATAATGCAGACTAGGTGGTTTTAAGTTAATTAATTTTAATTAATACCAAACATCAATATTTTCCAGAAATTAATTTGACCTAGATAGTCTATATGAAAGATATCCAGAACATTTTTTAGTTCTAAAAATAATAAGTATGTAATTAAAAAAATTAATTACTAGAATCACCATTTCATTTATTGTGACCTCGATATGTGTGCAAATGAGATGAAATTTGAGAACCATGTAAAGCAATCTAAAATCTACCTATTGTAAATTTTGAAAAATTTTTGGGTCAGTGAATAATTAAATATCAATTTTAGAGTATAAAATGGATAAACTACACGAGTTTCCACCAAATTAATTATAATAAATAATCTACTGATCACAAAAATATAAATAAATGCTCTAGACAGAAAATGTGTTGCTCTACAATATGCTATTTTTGGACTAAAAAATTATGTGAAATGATTGCTCAAATAAATGTTCAAACATAGGGGCATTTATGCAAAATAGAAAATAAAAGCAAAAAATAACTCACAAGGGCTCTTCTTTAATTACAGATCCTCTAGGGGCACGCACACAATTACTCCAGTGAAGCATGCGATGGGCACACGATGCCTTGTAAATAGGGGTTCGTCGGAATATGGATAAGAATGGGGGGGTTGCCTCACAATTTACCCTAGGCCCTCGTGCACCTCACGTGAGGGGCATGGGTTAATGGTAGACTAGAGATCTCCTAGCAGGATGGTAGCAAGCCTGCTTGCGGTTGGGGTGCGGTGGAGCAGCAGGAGCGTCCCCACATGTTGGAGACGGAGCTGCGCATGCACTGGATGATGGTGGATAGGCAGGGGATGCGCAAGGCAGCAGGGGCCGAGGATGTCCGACTGGAGTTGCTGGAGGAGCGACCGCTAATCTGGAGTGCGACCAGTGGTGGGTGCACGACCGAGCACGATCACTCGCAGCAGGAGCAGGGGGCGGTGCCGTAGTGGCGGTCGCGAGAATGCAACAGATGATGACAGGTGAGGGGGGGTGCATGGTGACACGTGGATTCGCTGTTGTTGCTGCTCCACTTGGGGAGTCGTGACCTGCTAGGCTACGCGAGGGCACAATCGGTGGACATGGGTACGTGTGTAGGGATGAGGATGGATGTAACGTTTGGCGATGGGAGAGTAGCGGTTGCTGTTGTGAGCTCTTGTGTGTGTGGTTTACGTGGTATGTGGTGTGCGTGGAGTATGTTATGTGAGTGTAGAGGGAGGAAGGAAGATGATGTAAAGGGGAAGGAAAAGAAGAAAATGGAGGAGGGAGTGAAAGTTCGGATGGAACTCTCAGATCTTCGCTCGACATCGCGACTAGACGGAGCTCGAGAAGACTGAAGTGGCTACGACAAGGGACGAGGCAGCCCGTTGGATCTTGCCGGACAAAAGGGGCATGTCATCTCTCAACGCAGTGGCTCACACTTGCTGTCACTGAGAAGAGGGCGGATCTCGAGGATTTTCCACTCAAGATGGAGGATGGTCTGTGAGGTGGGATGCGAGATGTCTTTTAAAGGTGGTTGCGAGGGAGGGGGGATGGAGTGGAGATCATGGGCGACGGCCATGGGGCATGCGGGAGAGAGAGATCGAGCAAGAGAGTGGGATGAGACAGTGGGCCGCTAGAAGCAGGAGATGCAGGTTATGTTGGAGAAGAGAGATAGATAGAGAGAGAGAGAGAAGAGGAGGGTGTTTAGAGAGTGAATTACGTTAGGGAGAGAGGTAGAGATGCGGGGCACTACATGGGAGAAAGAGGGCGCGAGTTGCATGGGGTGGTAAGAGAGAACAACAAGAGGTGAGAGGCTAACAGTTAGTTTGGGTTAAAGAGGGAGAGAGAACGAGCGAGATGAGGGGAAAGAGGGAGAGGGTGTTTGCATGGAATGGTGGGGGAGGAGAGAGAGAGAGTACAGGGGAGGCTGACGTGCATGGGTGAAGAAAGAGAAAGCACGAGAGGGGAGAGAGAAAAGAGGAGAAGGTAGGCGGGTAGTAAGGGGATGAAGTGGCCACGTGGTGCACAAGGGTGTGATCATGCGGTAGGGGTTAAAATAATAAATAAATAAATAAATAAATAAATAAATAAATAATGTAACATAAAATAAAAAATAATTAAAATAATAAATGACAAAAATAAAAATAAATAAGAATAATTTAAAATTAAATTTAATAAATAAAATAAATAAGTAAATAATAATGTAATAAACAATTAAAAGAAAAATGAGGTGACACATGACGACTCTAGGAGCTACCACATGTCGCTCCCACAAAAATCGAAAATTAAATCAAAAGAAAAATAAAAAAAGGAATAACAAAAGCGGTCAATTAAAAAATGGTCAACACAAAAGTTGCTTGTCTCGACGAGATCTACAACTTTTGTGAAGGATTAAAAATCAAAAGAAGTCATTTATACAAAAAAGTATTTTTGGGGTACCTTATAGGTATAAAATACCACATTTTTATCTTTTACAGATTTTTTGTCTTTTTTAAATAATATAAAAATCAAAATAAAATAAGAAAAAAATATAAAAGGAATATTTAAAACCTAATCTATTTTTTTAGATTTTTAATAATTAAGAAAATAAAAAGATAAAATAAAGGGTATTTTGGTCAATATGTACAATTTAGAATATGGGCCCAAAATCCAAGTTTTACATACAAACACTGATTCATTTGAATTTGGTCTTATTTTTAAAGTAGTTGGACGTACATTAATTCAAAAGTGAGTGGGGATCCATATGAGATTGTATGATAGAGATATTTACATTTTAAGGTTTTAGTCTCAAACTAGGGTTTATGTTTGTTGGTCAATTTTATAAGTTAGTATTTTTTTGATATTTTTACTTTATTAGTGTTAGTAATATATTAACTATAGAGTTGATTTTTCTAGATTTGAAGTTAGTATAAAATATATACAAATAAGTGAAGGTAGCTAATATACATGTGGATATGTCAAGTGATATTGGCTCCTTAGTTAATGCAAATATGCATGCTAAAATACGAACATTAATTCTGAATGTATTAATGATAATAATGCACAATAAATGGAGGTATGCATCTAATTACTCAGGAACAAAGCTCTATTTTTGACTTTTAGAGTGATGAATCGCAGATTCATCACTCGCCTAGCATCTCTTTGGCTACCCTTCAGATACAAGATGCTACCACCTCCCACATCTCATTAGCACTTCCGTTACAATCCCAATATAAGTCTTCTAAAACCTTCTCCCTGAAGCTTGATTGCTTCAATGGAAGATTCCAGCATCTAGTTCTAGTGATCTTGAAAACCCCCATTTTTCTTTACTAGCCCTTTTGTTTGCACATCCACGACTAACAAGTAAGGTTGGTTGGTCAGGCTCTCTCCCGGTATTATTTGCAGTCTTTACAGCAAAACCAATTTCCTTTTCTCAACGTAAAGTAGTCTATATGTGTTCTAGTAGAGCCACCTTATAAGTAATTAAATGATCCTCCCGCTTCTTGAAGAGAGTATTTGCAATCAAAAGGTCATAAGTTGTTACAAAATCCAAAAAGACTTTTCACTCTTCATTTCTATCCCCGAAGCCATGTCCTCCATGAACACTAGCATACCCTGAAGCATCCTTTCCCACATGTATATTAAGATCTCCGCTAGGCAAATCACCTCTCTTTGTGGGATTCTTTGCATAATCTTATCCAAATCCTTCAAAAAAGCTAGTTTATTCCTTTCATCTAAACCAATTTGTGGTGCATAAACTGAGATGATATTCATAATTTCTTCTTCGATGACCACTTTTAGCAATATAATCTGATCCCCAAATCTTTGTACCTCAACCACACAATCCTTCGAATCCTTATGAAAAACCACTCCAACACCATTTCTTCCCTTTTCTTTACCTCAACACCAAACTTTAAAGCATGTCTTCTTGATCTCCCTTGCTTTCTCTCCAACCCATTTTGTCTCTTGTAGACATAATATTTGAATCTTCCTTCTTTCCATCGCATAAACTATCTCCATCCATTTTCCAGTCAAAGTGTCAATATTCTAACTACCTATCCTCAACTTCCTTTGCAATCTCTTTTGGACTAACTTCTTTAACCGCATGTGTCTATCATGCTAGAACCCTTGCAAATTTTGGATTGCATCTAGGCAACGATGCAACAGAACTAGATTATTTACTCGCATGTGTTCCTCAAGAAATAACCCTTGCAAATTTTGGATTACATCCGGGCAGTGATGTAGCGACCCTTGCCAACTTCTCATTGCGTTCGGACGATGCAATGCATCACAAGTAGGGAACGCCCCAATGAAATCTAGATGTTTGCTTAAATCCATGATTAAAAGATCCGAATGAATTCGAGACAAATTCCTAAATAGTGTTCTTAAAAGAACAATATTTAGAAATTTATCCGAATGGTTTCGAGACAAATTCCTAAATAATATTTTTAAAAGGACACTATTTTGGAATTTATCTCTCCTGCATTGGCTGTCGGCTACCTAACGTACAACCCTCCTTAATTTACCCAGATTTGGGACTGGCCATGGCTGAGTTGAATATGTAATCTATAAATATACAATATCAAAAAATATACATAACAAATGTATATATACACATTATATACCTTGTACATATTTTCACCTATTTTATTTATCATTCATTTTACTTCAAATAAAATTATTTTCTCCTTTAGTGGTTTTTATAATAATGTAAATTAATTTATAAAAGTATAAGAAAAATAATTTAGAGTATAGATAACATGGTATAAAGAATAAAAAAAATGTAAAATGAACATTCGAAGCTAAATATCTATTCTGTATGAACTCAAAATGACTCGAACTCATTTTCATAATGTTTAAAATAAAGTAACATTTAAAACGAAAGTGGTTTCATAAAATTTAGAGTTATGATGTGAAAGTCGGCTTTCTGGAGTGTCTTTGTATCTATATGTGTATAATGTACCTATTTATTTATTTATTTATATTTTTGAACATAAAATACAAACAAAAATAACAAAATTAAAAATTATTTAAAAAATAATTGTATTTATAACATTGGTATAATGTACCTAAATTGTACATATTTATTTATTTATCCCATAAATTACTCTTCAAATAAAATAAAAATATATTAAAAAACCCTTAAATTATTGTGTAAATAAAATAAATATAAAATAATATGTATCTTTGTATAAATAAATAATAAAAAATAAGTATATAATGTATATACATATTTAATACATGTAAATACATGTATTTAATTAATTTAACTAATAAAATTAAGTTATTTAGTTACTAAAAATATCTCATTGAATTAAAAGCATTTTTTATGTTACTATTTTTTAATTTAAAAACATTTTTAAATTTATTTTAATTTATTTCTAATTATTCTTGCTCGTTTATCATTTTGCCTATTTTGTCCTTTTCCCAAGACGCATCTGATTGGTCCAAATAGGGGCGTCGACTGCCAGGTTGATGAATCCACATTTCATCATCTTTATTCTATCATTTTGGCACCAAAAACCCTAGCAAATGCTTTTAAATAGCATTAAAATCATCATCTTAGCATTCATGCATGTGCATCTAAATAGTGTATAAAATACTGTAATTAAGGCCAAAATTATAGAATAAATAAAATAAAAGAAAAAGAATAAAATATTGTAAATATTTTATGACCCAAACCCCAGAGACCTAGGCATCTTGATGAATAGGCCGACAGAGAACAAAGTAGGGGGAGATAAGGGTCAAAATACAGAGAAAACACATTGTCATTTAATTCATTCTTTATTTATTTTGGGACCTATTTTTGGTTCCACTTTTTTTACATTCAAATAAAGAAACTTTGTACATGAAAGTTGTAGATAATTTTATAAAGAAAAATACAAAATTGATTTCACTGAAAAATAATGTACAGATAAAAAGTTATGGTCTGAATAAGATTCTAGAACTCCAACTTCCCAGACCTGTATCTTGCAAATAAAAACTCGAAATGTACCAAACTCACCTTTAATTGTATATAGTATAAAATAAGCTATTTAATGAAGGTGGATTCGTATTTTTTGGAGTTACGGTTTGAAAGTTGAGTTTTGGACCCCTCTTGTACAATAGTTTACACCTTTTTCTTTCTTTTGTATAGATTCTTTTTTTAACTCTTTTTTTTCTTTTGATTTCAATTATATTTTGTTAGTTGTATATTCTAATTTCTATTAAAATATAAAATCAATTAAAAAATATAAAATAAAAAAGATACAAAAATAGATCTTCTCTATACAAGTCAATTTGGCTTGTATTCTATCTTTATCACTTTTTTATCTTACAAAATTAAAAATCAACAAAAATATTTCAAGTTTTTATATTATTAACAAGAAAACAAGACTAAAAATCATAAAAATCTAAAATAGGTATTTTATACCTTCAAAAAAAATATGTTTTTAATTTACATCTTTTGAAAAAAAAAAGCTTTCTTCTGTAATATTCTAGATGACATTATTTTGAGATAGTTTCATGATTTGAGTTTATTTTGAGGTCTCTTGTTATTCAAATATATTTTCATTGGAAAAGACCTCTCTTTCTTTATTAGTGCACATGAGCATAAAGACAATCACTAGTGTCCAAAAAAATTTGAAATAGTCCGCTCCCATTGGTGGAGGCCTCCCCCAATAGCCATCATCTCTTCCATTCCTCCACCAAATAAAAGAGCTTCATCTCCCATTTTTGAATTCATCCACCATTAGAGTCTTCATTCTAGCTCCTCTACCTCCATTGTGACATAGTGAAGGTTGGAGACAAAGCCACGACGAAGGGATGATTCTTTGGCGTGATCCCTTGGTGTTCTTGCTCCATTGTATCACAAGCTCTTAGCTTGTCAAGCCTCTTCTCCGCCGGAATCGAGGCCATGACCGGTCATTCTCATCGGAGAATCGATCACCATAGGCGACTACCTTCACATGCTACTTTATTATTCTTGTAGGTAACTTTTAGATTTAGTTTTTCTTCTTGTTGTAGTGTAACAACCCATTATCTTCAACTTTTCTCCATCCTCATTCGTCGCGGCTAACCATCTCATCGCCGCCTTCATCCACTTCTTCGTACTCCCTTTACGCAACCTCAACCAACTCCGACCACGCACGGTGACCGGAGACCATCTCCTTCTACCATTTTCGTAGGAGAACCCATACACCCCATATATTTTTTGTGTGCATAACGCAAGCCGAGCCCACGCTCGAGCTTTCATTTCTACTCGCAGGTACCGTCCGAACGTCCTACAGCCGCACCACCATCTCTCACGCAGAGCTCCATACCGTGGCACTTCGTCAGCCCTCGGATTGGCGTTTTTGTTGCTGTTTTTCAAAGGAAGAAGAAGAAGGGAGGGGGTGTATAGCAGCCACCGTTGGATCTATCCCCCTCCTTTTAATCTTAACCATCCAACCAAGGGGTAGAAATTTTATACATAAGCCCTCACCATTTTGAAATTTCACGCACATACCCTTAGTAACCAAGAGGAGCTTGATGCCACGTGGATAAGTGGCAAGTTTTGCGGCTATACCCCTACATTTTTGGTATATTTCAAGAAGTTTTTGAGTATCTTTTGAACTGCAGTTTCGTTTTTATGTTTTCATCTGTACCCCTGCACTCAAATGCTCATAACTCGTTCATCTGAACTCCGTTTCATGTGAGATTTTTTTGTTAGAAAGCTGTTTAAGAGTTCTACATCATATCATTCAGAATTTTCTGATGTACGGAATATTTATGGCGAATTTATGAAGTCAGAGTACTGATTGGGTTTGTTTTGTTGATAACGCTTGAAATACTGAATATCACTTGCTCATTTTTGGATATGTTGTAGTAATTAGCAGGGCCAAATATGGGTTCAAATTTCAACAAAAAATATTGTGATTTGTGTCTTGTAGAAGTTCTACAATATTTTTAGTGATTGATTTATTTCTGAAGCATCTTTCATCTATTTGAAAATCTAAAAATATGTCCATGTGCCCCCTGACTTGTTCTATAATTAGAGGTTTTCGTTGTATTTTTATCATGTTGTTTGGTTAGCCAAAAAAAATCAAAAACATCATTTCTACCTTCTTGTAATCTTTTATTTTTAATATATTCATTCCTTTTTGAAAAATTCCAAAAAAATTATATTTTGTTTGTTTCTGTGTGTTTTAACTTCAGACCAAATATCATTAAAAATTTCAAAAGGAAACCCCTAAAAATAGCAAAACACCAAAAATCTTCCTAAAAATCTTAAAATTTCTACAAAAATCCTAAAAATGCAATTTCAGTTTCTGTATCTTCTTTGATTTATTATCTTTCAATTAAAATTAATTTGAGGAATTTTGGACACCATTTGATATTTTTCATCCTCATTTTAATTTCGGTCAACAACCTATCTCACTATTTACTAGTATTTTTGCCCTTAAAAATACCAAAAAAATTAGGAAAAATCTAGAAAAATCACAAAAATATTAGAAAAATATAAAAATAACAAAAACATTCCATTTCCTGTATTTTGAGTATTTTCCCCTTTTTTTATCCCTCTCTTATCTCTAGTGTACATATATATTCCTTATATACATTATATCTTTATTAAAAGAAAAAGAAAATATAAAAGTACAAAATATAAAAAGACAATACAAAATCAGTAAATTAAAAACCCAAATATAAAAATATAAAATCAAAAATTAAATAAAAAATATAAAATTCAAAACCCACAAAAAAATAGCACTTGTAGGCACTTGATCACAATCACATTTTGCACTTAGCTTGATCTATCCTGCCTTGCTCTCTGTGTTCGAACTCTCTACGTACTTGCACCTATACATCTTTTATGTAGAGTTAAAAATAAATTTGACTCCACATTTGCTTGTCATTGTTTGATATTTTATTTTGGGTTCATTGTTGATTAATTACGGGATTTTGTAGTGGTCAAGACACCGACTGTTGATTCGCCTTGTGAATTAATACGACCGCACTCAATTTCGTGATAATCAAATGGCACCGTTGCCGGGGAGCAACAGCGCGTAGATCAGTTTTTTTTGTGTTTGTGATTATTGGTCTACCTTTGCGGCTTTTATTTCTGCTTGTTTTATTTTCCTTATTTTTGATATAACTTTGGAGCTATCTAATCCCTCTTCTTTGTTGACTCTGTGCGAGGTACCGCGGACCGAGGGAGGCGCGTAACCCAAGGCGCCGAAGCACCCACGTGAAGCCGGCTTAGCCATCCTAGCACCGAGGAGACGAGAAGAGAATTTTTGAAGACCGTGCTCTACTTTAGTTGCATTTTCTTTCATTGTATTTATTTTGTAATTTAAGTGAGAGAGGGACTCCAAATTTGTAATAATACAGGTACCCCCGAACACTTGGACATTCGAGCCTAATTTCCAAGTGATTGTTCACTTGGGGGCTCGTCGCGGTTTTTGTCGGCTTTCTTCGCATTCTTTTTATTTTGTTTTGTTTTTCAATTTTATTTCTTTTGTATGATTGAGCCCGTAGTTTTAGGATTGCTTGCGATAGACTAAGGCCGAACACTTAATATTTTGCATGTACCTATAGTCTCGTTTGGACTTAGTCAAATTTTAAATAGTTAATCATCACCTTCAATCCGTCGCGCTGCGAGCTCTCCCCGCAAAGCGCTTTCTCCTAAACTCAAGTGTGTTGAGCAGAGGAGGGGTGAGCCTAGACCGGACTCTAGGGTTGAGGATTGGTGGTCAACTTGTGGTTCTTCCCGCTAATAGCAATTTCTGAACTTAGGGCGATTTCATCGGCTTGCATTTGCATATAGATAGGTTTCAATTCTGCTGAGCATCCTTGCATGTAGAGTGATGGAGGCAAGGTGAGCGTTTATGCTTTAGCATCCATCATTATTTGCCGCTTGCATTGATTTTCCGATTCTCCCTCTGATTTTGCCAACCTAGGTGCTCAAAGGAATTGACTCCCCGATAGGATCGCGCATTTCATTAAAAATCCAAAAAAAGTGATATTTAATAAAATTGGGACTGCTAATTTTACTTGACCCTAAAACCGATCGAAAGAAAAATCTTGTATTGGGGCGAGTAATCCCCTCATTGTCTTCGTTTTACATTGCTCACGCACACACTAAGGTTAGAGCCCAAAATCCCATTCAGCCCCCTAAGTGTTTGTGCAATCTTGGACTTCTCACCTAACTCTAAAACCGACAAGATAAAAAGACCGCTCTTTGTGGTCTCTACCGAGTTGAGTAGGTGAATTGAGGGTTTGCATTGTTTTTATTTTTGGTTTTGATTGTTTTGTGTGTGTCCTAGATCGCTTCCGTGCATTTGCGCCTTTCCTCTTCACTCTCTTGACTTGACCACCGTGCTCTCCCGATCATTTCCTTTTGATTTCGAGATGGACTCCTGGAGTGCATTTTATCCGAACTTTGCGGATCCCTCACTCGCTCCAATCGTTCCACCTCCTTTTTATCAGGAGGACCCGCCTCCTATTTTTTCTGATTTTTGTACATACCCGCCTCAGCCACAGTATCACGACTTGGACTTCTACCCACATCCACCCCCACCTATGTATTATCCACCTCCACCTCCACATCCACCCGAGTCTGACCTGTTGGAGTCACCTCCCGCGACCTCCATGAGTGTTGTCATGAACCTAATGCTAGAGCACATCAATTTGATGAAGGAGAATCTTGACACTTTGAGAGAATATCGGACGAGTGCTCTTTTCGTCAAGGATACGGCTTTGCTTGTGGAGAATCATGGGAGATTGCAATCGCCAAAAATACAAAAAATGAGAAAATTTCGAAAACCCAAAAAGAGTTCGGGAGACACTTGGTTGATCAATATTTTGAGGAGAGAGTCCACTTGCCAGAACCCTTCACCATACACCCCTTCACATCCAATCCCACCTTTGACCCCGAGAATGCCGCTGTACAGACTGCTCTTGGCATGCCTCGTGTATATGCTGATTCTGATTTCCTCCCTTGTATGGAGGAAGTCCAAAAACTCAAAAAAATGTTATCTGAACCCGAAGTGGTGGCTACTATTCATGAGATTATCCGTGCCTCACTTCAGCAGGCCATGACCCAATTATCTGCTCCTCTTCCCAAGAAGAGAAAGCGGAGGAGCAGATCTGAGCGTCACATTCTGACCGTGGCCACTGCCCACGCCATCACACACCGTCCCATTCCCAAGAAGAAGAACACAGCTACACCTTTCATCACTTGCACCATCTCTGACTATACATGTGATCGCACTCTCCTGGACGGCGGTGCCTCTATTAGCATACTACCCTTCTCGCTGGTACAGTCTCTTCACTTAGGGCCTCTCAAGAAGACTAGGATGATCGTTCAGTTTGCTGATGGATCCATCAAGAGGCCAAAGGGTATCCTTGAAAACGCTGTCATTTCTATTCAGGGCACGAGCCACCATGTTGATTTTGTCGTGTTGCCCATGGAGACCTCCACAGGGGAGCTGTCTCCAATCATCCTGGGACGACCATTCCTCGCCTCTGCGAGGGTCGTTATTGACTATGGATCAGGAGAGATTCGCTTCCGTCCTGTTGACGAGAGCGAAGTGTTGATCACCACACCCACAGTTGACCAGAGACCTTCACCTGATGCACCTTCACCGATTATAGCTGACTCTGAGGCCTGTGACCTACCTGATGCTACTAGAGATACTTCCTTAGCGATCCCTGATGAGACCCGACGAATCCCCCGAAAGGGGAGGAAATCGAAAAGCATGGACCTCACTGTTCCTCCTCCTGGTGTGTGGCGATGTGTTGATGAGATCCAGAGTATTTATGTGATTGAACCATTTGAGCGGAGGGCAGATACCAAGACTATTGAGGAGGATTATGATATGGCCCATTATTTTGAGAGACCTCATAAGGAAACAAATGACATGGGTAGGACTAGACAAGACGGACCTGGTTTGACTGCTTCCACTGATAAATCTGTTCCTGGCCCTTCAAAAGTAAAGATGATTGAGGTCAGTTATGATACTGCCATTTATTTTGATAAATTCGGACCTCTTGTTGAAGACGATGATCCGGGTGAAACTCTTGAGGACGAACAGAGTTCGTATACTTCCACTGATGATTTCGTTCCTTTCAATTTTGACCTGGACGAGGACTCGCAGGATGACTCTGATTACACTTCTTCCGGGGATGGTGAGTTCATCCCATTCCACTTTGACATCTGCGAGACTTCCAAGGCCGGACCTAGTCATACTTCTTCCACTAACCCGTCTGTGCCTTCACGCCATAGGACCACCAAGGGAGAACCCATCCATACTGCTTCCATTGATCAGTTCGTCCATTTCCGTTTTGATTCCACGGAGGGCCTTCACCGTGTCGACCCTGATCGGCTTCCGTCCACCATGGATCCCGATGTCGACATACACCATACCAGATCCATCCCTCAGCGGTCTCGCAAGAAGGTTAGCTTTCGGCCTTCTTGATCTTATGTACATCCACCTCTGTTGAACATTCTCCTTTGTTTGTCTTTGTCTCTCCCGTATTGCTCGTCCATCCATTCTCGTGTTTGCCTTGCTTAGGACGCACTTTGTCCTACGTATAGGAGGGGTGGACGAACCGAGTGCTCTTTCGTCATTCTGTGTCATCACTCTTGTCGTTGCCTATACTTAGGGCTTCTTTTACCCTAAGTATAGGGGGAGTGGTGCGTACATCCTCACGATCTCTTCATCTATCTTTTGATTTCTTTTTCTTCTTTTCTTCTTTTCTTCTTTTCCTTTTCTATTTTCTTTATCTATCAAAAAGGTGCCACCCTTGTAGACAATTTTCCATACTTAGGACGTACTTTGTCCTAAGTATAGGGGGGTGTGCACCCTGACTTTCTCGATTCATTTCGATCCTCTCCATTGTCTCCTCTTCTTGTCTATACTTAGGGATATCTTACCCTAAGTATAGGGGGAGACAATCTGAGTACGATCTATTCATTCCCATCCTTGCCCCTCCCTGCGTTGTGTACAGTCTGCTATACTTAGGATTATTTGATCCTAAGTATAGGGGGGACGGTCAACTTCTCATTCGTTTGTTCATTCATTCCTTTATTCATTTCTCTTTAGACTTGACTATACTTAGTACGAGTTATGTCTTCTCTTTTCTCTCCGATCTATGAGAACATAGCTCAAGCTAAGTATAGGGGGGTCGTATATTCTGTGTATATACTTTAGCCATAACTCGTACTTTTGTATTTTCCTAATAAATATGGCTAATAATTCTTTAAAATTCATTAAAAACCTTAATAAAAAGGTATTTTATTCCTCAAATTTTTTTTGTATTTACTGATTAATAAATTAGGTGAAAATGTTTTTTGCAAAATGTTTGAAAATCTTTGTGAACATTTATTGAAAAAACTATTTTGAAAATATTTTGTTACATGTTTTCAACCTGTGTAAAAATGTGTGGATTGTAAAATTTATTTTCTTTATGTGAAATAAAATGTTTGAAAAATGATGTGCAAATGGTTTGAAAAATGGTTGCAAAAATATTTTGAAAAATCTATCTATACTGTTATGAAAGCCTTTGCAAAATAATTTTCAAATGTGTGCACATATTTGCAAAAATGTTTGTAAAAACTATTTTGGACTATAGTTTTCAAAAATTATTTGAAAAGCTTGTGTCAAATATGTTTGAGGAATACTGACATCTCACCAAAAATCCACTATATATATGTATGTATAAAATTGATCACTTACCCTTGTAAATTCTTAAAACCCACTTCTTGTATATATAAAGAAGCACTCCCGTGTACATATTTTTGACTTAGTTTTTAGCCAAAACTTTTTGTTTTCAAAAATCCCAAAAATATTTGAAAAATCTTTTTGAAAAAGATAAAAAATTGCATCTGCATATGCATCATCTTTTCAAAAATCCATAAAAAGTTCAAAATTTTGATAATTGTATCATAAAAATATTTTCTGCATTGCATGGCATAGCATTCGCATTTTTCGGATTGAGTTTGATAGTTGAACAAGTCTAAGTAAAATCCGGAGAATGGAGCTCGATTGGACCTTAAAATCTACCTAATAACAGGAACCTTATTGGAACTGGGTTTGAGGTACTTCAGGTCTAGTTGACTTAATTCTTTGAGGATCACGGGACTTGGTTCAATGGATTCTTGACTGCCTAAGTTGAGTATTTCGGAGCACACGCACGACTCTTGTTAATAATGACCTAACTTGGACACCTGCACCTTTCACATGGCTCGACTCAGTTGGAGTGGTGAGGGGATTGGATTTGCCGGTATGAGACACGTACAAGTGGAAACACTTGTCTTCCTCTAGGGAGGGAAGTGCACCCCAACCAGTCCAGTGATTAGGAAGTCTAAAGACAGGAGGCTGTGGGTTGCAATAAAGCTTCAAAAGAGGGATAGTCTACTGGCTCAAGAGGAAAAACTCCTTATGTAAATGCTGCTGTATATAGTATTCAAAAAAAAAAAGAGAAGTTCAGGCATGTACAAAAATAAAAAGCCTGCAAAGTATGTGAATATGTTGTATAGTTAATAAGCAAGCTTGAGTTCCAAAGTCATATCATGTGAGCCTGCAGCATGATGACTTGACTACACTGGTCTTGCATCCCAGGATAGGTAGCTACACTGGCTACCGTCCATTCTTCTCTTCACCCCCTCCTCTTGAGCTGGTTGCCACTTGAACTTAGAAGGGAATACCTCGCTCCTCGAGGATGGAGTTGCTGGATTGGGGAATCATTGGGTTGTCGTACTGGAGAAGTCAATTTCTTTGTCATTCTAGTTGGGGAGAGCCACCATCACTTACACTGTACGAGTCAGATTCATAGTCGTAAGAGTTTGCGTATGAATTGAGATATTTCTGACCTGGCTATTGAGGAGACTTAGGCATAGTTTTGGGATTCTCGAAGACTGTTGGATTTCAAATTCGGTTCTCAATAAGGTTCCGCCCGTACTAAAATTCCAAAGGTCCGACTTAAGCTCCAAACTTTGATTTTGTGAAGACAAGTTTGATAATTACACGTTATCCACCTTCTTCTTTTTCTTTTCTTTCTTTTCTTTTTGACTTATTGCATAAGTGTTTGCTAGGGACTAGCAAAAGTAAATTATAGGGGGATGATGAATCCACATTTCATCATCTTTATTCTATCATTTTGGCACCAAAAACCCTAGCAAATGCCTGTAAATAGCATTAAAATCATCATCTTAGCATTCATGCATGTGCATCTAAATAGTGTATAAAATACTGTAATTAAGGCCAAAATTATAGAATAAATAAAAGAAAAGAAAAAGAATAAAATATTGTAAATATTTTATGACCCAAACCCCAGAGACCTAGGCATCTTGATGAATAGGTCGACAGAGAACAAAGTAGGGGGAGATAAGGGTCAAAATACAGAGAAAACACTGTCATTTAATTCATTCTTTATTTATTTTGGGACCTATTTTTGGTTCCACTTTTTATACATCAAATAAAGAAACTTTGTACATGAAAGTTGTAGATAATTTTATAAAGAAAAATACAAAATTGATTTCACTGAAAAAAAATGTACAGATAAAAAGTTATGGTCTGATTAAGATTCCAGAACTTCAACTTCCCAGACCTGTATCTTGCAAATAAAAACTCGAAATGTACCAAACTCATCTTTAATTGTATATAGTATAAAATAAGATATTTAATGAAAGTGGTTTCGTATTTTTCGGAGTTACGGTTTGAAAGTTGAGTTTTGGACCCCTCTTGTACAATAGTTTACACCTTTTTCTTTCTTTTGTATAGATTCTTTTTTTTAACTCTTTTTTCTTTTAATTTCAATTATATTTTGTCAGTTGTATATTCTAATTTCTATTAAAATATAAAATCAATTAAAAAATATAAAATAAAAAAGATACAATAATAGATCTTCTCCATACAAGTCAATTTGGCTTGTATTCTATCTTTATCACTTTTTTATCTTACAAAATTAAAAATCAACAAAAATATTTCAAGTTTTTATATTATTAACAAGAAAATAAGACTAAAAATCATAAAAATCTAAAATAGGTATTTTATACCTTCAAAAAAGATATGTTTTTAATTTACATCTTTTGAAAAAAAAGCTTTCTTCTGCAATATTCTAGATGACATTATTTTGAGATAGTTTCATGATTTGAGTTTATTTTGAGGTCTCTTGTTATTCAAATATATTTTCGTTGGGAAAGACCTCTCTTTCTTTGTTAGTGCACATGAGCATAAAGACAATCACTAGTGTCCAAAAAAATTTGAAATAGTCCACTCCCATTGGTGGAGGCCTCCCCCAATAGCCATCATCTCTTCCATTCCTCCACCAAATAAAAGGGCTTCATCTCCCATTTTTGAATTCATCCACCATTAGAGTCTTCATTCTAGCTCCTCTACCTCCATTGTGACAGAGTGAAGGTTGGAAACAAAGCCACGACGAAGGGAGGATTCTTTGGCGTGATCCCTTGGTGTTCTTGCTCCATTGTATCACAAGCTCTTAGCTTGTCAAGCCTCTTCTCCGCCGGAATCAAGGCCATGACCGGTCATTCTCATCGGAGAATCGATCACCATAGGCGACTACCTTCACATGCTACGTTTTTATTCTTGTAGGTAACTTTTAGATTTAGTTTTTCTTCTTGTTGTAGTGTAACAACCCATTATCTTCAACTTTTCTCCATCCTCATTCGTCGCGGCTAACCATCTCATCGCCTCCTTCATCCACTTCTTCGTACTCCCTTTACGCAACCTAAACCAACTCCGACCACGCACGGTGACCGGAGACCATCTCCTTCTACCATTTTCGTAGGAGAACCCATACACCCCATATATGTTTTGTATGCATAACGCAAACCGAGCCCACGCTCGAGCTTTCCTTTCTACTCGCAGGTACCGTACGAACGTCCTACATCCGCACCACCATCTCTCACGCAGAGCTCCACACCGTGGCACTTCGTCGGCCCTCGGATTGGCGTTTTTGTTGTTGTTTTTCAAAGGAAGAAGAAGAAGGGAGGGGGTGGATAGCAGCCACCGTTGGATCTATCCCCCTCCTTTTAATCTTAATCATCCAGCCAAGGGGTAGAAGTTTTATACATAAGCCCTCACCATTTTGAAATTTCACGCACATACCCTTACTAACCAAGAATAGCTTGATGCCACGTGGATAAGTGGCAAGTTTTGCGGCTATACCCCTGCATTTTTGGTATATTTCAAGAAGTTTTCGAGTATCTTTTGAACTGCAGTTTCGTTCTTATGTTTTCATCTGTACCCCTGCACTCAAATGCTCATAACTCATTCATCTGAACTCCGTTTCATGTGAGATTTTTTTGTTAAAAAGCTGTTTAAGAGTTATACATCATATCCAAATTTCAGAATTTTCTGATGTACAGAATAGTTATGGCGAATTTATGAAGTCAGAGTACTGATTGGGCTTGTTTTGTTGATAACGCTTGAAATACTGAATATCACTTGCTCATTTTTGGATATGTTGTAGTAATTAGCAGGGCCGAATATGGGTTCAAATTTCAACAAAAAATATTGTGATTTGTATCATGTAGAATTTCTACAATATTTTTAGTGATTGATTTATTTCTGAAGCATCTTTCATCTATTTGAAAATCTAAAAATATGTCCATGTGCCCCTGACTTTGTTCTATAATCAAAGATTTTTGTTGTATTTTTATCATGTTGTTATTTAGGCAAAAAAATCAAAAACATCATTTCTACCTTCCTGCAATCTTTTATTTTTATTATATTCATTCCTTTTTGAAAAATTCCAAAAAAATTATATTTTGTTTGCTTCTGTGTGTTTTAACTTCAGACCAAAAATCATTAAAAATTTCAAAAGGAAACCCCTAAAAATAGCAAAATACCAAAAATCTTCCTAAAAATCTTAAAAATTCTACAAAAATCCAGAAATGCAATTTCAATTTCTGTATCTTCTTTGATTTATTATCTTTCAATTAAAATTAATTTTAGGAATTTTGGACACCATTTGATATTTTTCATCCTCATTTTAATTTCGGTCAACAACCTATGTCACTATTTACTAGTATTTTTTCCCTTAAAAATACCAAAAAAATTAGGAAAAATCTAGAAAAATTATAAAAACATTAGAAAAATATAAAAATCACAAAAACATTCCATTTCCTATATTTTGAGTATTTTCCCCTATTTTTATCCCTCTCTTATCTCTAGTGTACATATATATTCCTTATATACATTATATCTTTATTAAAAGAAAAAGAAAATATAAAAGTACAAAATATAAAAAGAAAATACAAAATCAGTAAATTAAAAATCCAAATATAAAAATATAAAATCAAAAATTAAATAAAAAAATATAAAATTCAAAACCCACAAAAAAATAGCACTTGTAGGCACTTGATCACAATCACATTTTGCACTTAGCTTGATCTATCCTGCCTTGCTCCCTGTGTTCGAACTCTCTACATACTTGCACCTATACATCTTTTATGTAGAGTTAAAAATAAATTTGACTCCACATTTGCTTGTCATTGTTTGATATTTTATTGTGGGTTCATTGTTGATTAATTATGGGATTTTGTAGTGGTCAAGACACCGACTGTTGATTCGCCTTGTGAATCAATACGACCACACTCAATTTCGTGATAATCACAGGTCAACTCTCTATTCCCCCCTCGAGTCTGAATAAGTCTACATCAACCCGATCCATCTCCCAATTTTTCCGACCCAATCTTCAATGCATAACACCCGATTTCTTCACCCGATTAGAATAATTAGATCATAGATCCACAACCAAGTCGAACCTGCCTTGATATTGCCTTGGTTTACGTGCTTTTTGATTTTGAATCTCTCCCCCTCTCATGCAAAAAGTCACATGGAGCCCATTTGATTCTCATCTCTGGCCATTTCTATCTTCCCTGAGTGAGCTCCGTTAGCCCATGAGAGTAACATCCTTAAGCTTCGTTGTAGTGAGGAGAGGAGCGGGAGTAGGCATCTGATCTGGTGTCATCATCGTGCTCTACCTCCGGTGAGCCAACCTCTAGCATCACCATGGCATCAAGGTCATGACCCAGAGCTTCTCAAAGCTCCAGCCCAAGCAACTTCCTCCATAAGGTAATTATAGCTTTAGGTCTTTAATTTGTTATTGATTTTAGTCTGATTTCAGTCCAGTAGAATTAGGTTCAGATTCACTCTCCAATCACCACGATCAAAGATAATCTCTAATCGAACTCACTCTCCGACCTTCGAATCACCTCTTACGAACCTCACTCGTTTCTTCAGACCTTCAGATATTAGGATTCGAGACTTTGGGTTCCTTCCTTCACCATAAAGCGAACCCAAGCCATTCCCATTTCCCCTTTGATTTTTTACCAATAACATGCAGCTGGGGTTGGAAAACATTGAGCCTTGTGGATAATGCTTGCATGTATGAGAAGTAGCACTTGTAGTGCGGATCAAGCTTCATCATGGTAAGGGGGACATCATAGAAGAGCAACACTACCATATCTCTTATCAGTGCGATCTGAACTCGATCAACCCCATAGATTGATGTGGATTGAGTGCAGCGACCATTTTAGACCTCTTCTATCCAGATCAGATATAGATTGGAGGAGATCGTGGAGATCGAAGCTCGCCTTAAGAAGCCTTCATCCGTGTTCCTCCTCCACCATCTAATTCCATTTGATCAAGAAAGAATGACTCCAGACATTGTCTCATACATCCATTTGCAGGCGAAGCTCAACCATTGGATCAGATCCAACCGAACACATCTCAAACCAAATGCTGCTTTAGCGTCTCATGTCACAAGCATGTTCCTCATGGTGGATTTGCATTTATACCCATTGTTTTTCTTTTATATTGATTTGAACCATTTCTCTGTATATAAAAGTTTTGAAATAATTGCATACTCATCCCTATTATTACGGATATTTGTAATTTGGTACCTCTTACATGTTATCACGTGGGATACCTCATGTATTTTGGATAATTTGCAGAATACAACTTGCATTTCAGTCCTTGTGCTAGTAGTTGATCTAGAACTTATTGTAAATTGCTTTTAAGTCCCCGTTGTTCTGAATTATTATTTTCTTTATTATACAATGCTTGGATTTATCATGTTAATTGCTCTAAAAATTTTTCTCTATTTGGTATCCAAGACATGTCATTTTTCTCTATTTGATATCAAAAATTCTTAAAATTTTGAAAATATTTTGAACAATTCTAAAAACATTGCAATAGGTATACTTTACTATATTTTATCACCTGTACAAAAATCAAATAAAAATACCAGCATAAGTCCTTGAAATTTTGAAAATACAGAAAATCTAATGAAATTTTTATAAAATTGTATAAAAATCATAAAATTATGTAATTGGTATTGTTTTAAAGCCTAATAAAAACTTTGAAAATTAGTTTCCAGATTTGATTCTTCCATTTGATAATTTAAAAATACCAAACACAACATCTTGTTTTACATTGGAAAATGTTTTCCTTTTTAAGAAGAAGAAAATCTTAAAAATATAAAAATACCATAAAAATAACTATTAACACTAAAAGTTTGATAAAAATACAAATCAATTTGTTTATGTGTTTTTGAGCATTTTTGAGATATTTCAAAAATACAAAAGGCTTTTTTTACTTTTTTTATATTTTACCTTCATAAATTGATTTTTAAAAAATAAAAAAATTAATAATTTGAAAAATTCATTAAAAATATAAAACTCTTTAAAATCTATAAAAATCCATAAAATTCATTAAAAATTGAAAACTAGAAAAAATTAAAATCTTTATTAATTTTCATAATTAATAACCCTAGTTTAAATAGTTGCCTCCATGTGTTTGACTCGGGGAGCTATACCAGGTTGATAATAATTAGCGGATTCTTCTCTCAGAGTAAGTAAATTTTTGACTCTGGAGTTTACGGGTAGCAACGACTATACTTCATATTATTTCTCATAATTAAAAACCTGTGAATTGCCCGATCAATCAAATGGCACAGTTGACGAGGAGGCAGGACTAGGGTAGTTTATATTTTTATTTTCTACCTATTTGATTGCTTGTTTTATTTCAACTCATTTTCATTTCCCACTTTATTTTCATTCATTTATTTTGATAAAATATGTTCTAATATCTTTTCATTTCACCTTTGTTGCGAGGGCCCACAAAGCGAGGGCAGATTTCTAGGAGAGCCGAAGCACCCGAGCTAGGCAGATTTCGATCCTTCTTAACCAACCGACTGGAGAGAGTATTTGAGGAAGAGTGGGAACCAAACAACAGAGCTGCATTAGTTGTATTTCATTTGCATCTTTAAATTTTCTTGTGAAAGAGTGTTAGCTTAGGTTTTCTTTTTTGCATTAGTACAAGGGGCCCACTAAGGGCATCCCAACTTGTAGCACCTATACACATATTATTTTTCAGGGTTTGTTTCGCTAAGTGCCAGCACACTTGGGGGACTTCACCACAGTTTTTTGTGTTTTCTCACATTCTATTTTTATTCTCCCTATTTTTCTCATTATTTTTTCTTTGCTTTCTGTAATTTGAGTTTTTTGTCCTCATTTTTCTTTATTTTGTGGACTTAAGCCCCCTATATCTAGGATTTTTTGGTTGAGCCCGGTAATCAATTAGGTCAAACCCTAATAGATTTTCTGTGCCTACATAACATTTAGATTGGACTTAGTCAAATAATTCGATTTTTCCCTTTAATAGAAGTTCCTGCTAGGAAGGATCTTGCTGCATCATTTAGATTAAATTTCTTTACATGTGCGGATCATATTGCATGTAGATTGCTGGAGCAAGGTACACGCTCCTAACTCATGCATTTACATTCATTTTCCCATGCATCATCTTTTTCGAATTCCTTCCCCAATTTTCTGAACTAAAGATAAAGGAATCGAGAAATTTGTTAGATGTTGTTTCATTGAAAAATATCAAAAAAAGTGAAAACCAAAAATGAAAAATCGAGATTGTCAATACCACTTGAACTTTAAAATCAAACACAATTAACTCACTTCATTGATTTGGGGAGAGAAACCCCCTCCTTGGATGCAGGTACTCACCAGATAGATTGAGGTGCACACACCTAAGGATTAGAGCCCAAAGCCCAAGACTTGTGCTCCAAGCGCTTAGACTGACTTTTAGGTCCTATTTTGCTGCAGTCACTTGCCTTTGACTTTAGCAGAAGTAATCTTGTGTTAAAGTAGGTGTGATTCACTGACTCGGATACGGACTACTCTAGGAGACTACACTTGTGAGCATGTGATTATATATATGATTGATCACCTAACTCTAAAATTGACAAGATTAACGACCAATATTTTTCGGTCATGATTGCGTTGAGTAGGTGAACTGGGGGTTTGCTTGGTTTTTGTTGTTCTTGGTGTTGAGTAAGTTACGTTCTTCTCTAGTTCATTAGCAATCACTCTTTTTCTTCTTCTTATTTTATTTTATTTTTCTTCTTCTTATTTTTTATTTTCTCCATCCCTCCCACCCTTATATGTATCTCTGTACTTCGTCGTGATGGGAGTCCAAAGATCCCTTCTTCTAGATTTCATCAGTCTTGTAGATGCGTGTTAACTCTCTTTTCTAAGGTAGGAGAATGATCTCTTTGATCAAGACCCGTATTACTTTGAGCATGCACCTTCTAGTCCTTTGGAGGACTTTTCTCTTACTTCGAGAGAGAACCCGTTATTTGAGTTTAATCGTTTGTTCTCTTCCTTCAGTCAGACTACTGACTTTGCTCATTTCCCCGAGGGTTATCTGCGAGACATGTTCTCTATACTCAGTTTCATTTTGGGAGTGCATCTGATATGTTGGACGATGAGATTGGATCTCCTGATTATTCTGATTTCTTTGAGTTTTCTAAGTCTATTGATTCTTCTCTCCTTGACGACCATCACAAGGAAGTCTCATGCCTTGAGATATTTGATGATTCGTCTGATTTATATCCATTATGGGCATCAAATATCAAATGTCATATTGAGTCTCTTGATCTTTACTTTTTATATTATTTGGAGACTATGATTAAAGTGGAGGATTCTTTGATTAATCCATATTACTCCACTTTCAACTTTCTCGGTTCAACCCTTTCACTCCATTCTTATCTTGAGATGATATTAGTTGAGTTACCGATTCCTAGATTAGTTTTCTCTTCTATTTTCCCGATATCAGACACCCACTTGAAGGTTTATTCATGTGTCATCACTTACTGTTGACTTCGTTGTTGTTCTCACACTGAGATGATGACGGCCGTAGATTGTTCGCTTTATATATGTTGTCTTGAACCTCAATACTGCTTTGTCCTAGTCTTTGTGCCCAGCTAAGGGTGTAAATTCTTGCGCTTGTTGAGAGGCACCTCAACATTGTCTACTTTGTATATATATTTCATTTTTTAGTTCTTCTGTCTTCTGTTTTTTGTTTTACTCCTCATATCTCACTTTGGATTTTGCTATACTTAAGGTGCACTTTATCCTAAGTATGAGGGGGTGTAGATATTGAGTTCTCTATTTTTGTTCTGTTTCATTAATCATGTTGTTGCTTATACATAGGGATCCTTTACCTTAAGTATAGAAGGAGTGATGTCTTTCTTTTCGTCTTATTTATTTTTGTTTTAGTTTCTTATGTTCTCTCGCTTGTCCCTCAACTGTTAATATTCTCTTTTATACATAGGGATAATTTACCCTAAGTATAGGGGGTACAAGCCGCGCTGTTGAGTTTGTACATTCTCTTCCTCGATTATCCCTATTTGTACATTCTTCAGTACTTAGGATTATTTGATCGTAAGTATAGGAGGGATGGTTGACTTCTATTCATTTTATCCTTTATTCTTTGAGTCATTGTAGTATAAGATTCTTTTCACTTTTCTATACTTAACACGAGTTATGCCTTCCTTTGTCACATCTTAGTCACTATGAGGACATAGTTTGAGCTAAGTATAGGGTGGTGTCGTATATATTATATTTACTTTAAAAGCCATAACTTGTATTTTATTGGGTTTCAACAATATGGCTCATATTTATTAAATTGGAATAAAAATGTTTTGTAAATTATTTGTAAAATACTTGTAAAAATACTTTTGAAAATTATTTTGAAAAATCTTTTGTAAAATAATTTGTGAAACCTTTTATAAAACCTTTATAATTTTTTTATAAAAACTATTGTAAAATGCTTGTAAAATCATTTTGTAAAAACTATTATTTGTACAATGTTTCATAAAATTATTTTTGCAAAAAAATTATTATTGCATAAACTATTTCTAAAATATTTATAAGAAAAATGTTTTCAAAAATTGATTCGTAAAATATTTGTAATTTTTTTGTAAATTCTTTGTAAAGGGTTTGCAAAACTTTTGTAAATAATTTCGAAAGGATTTTGTAAAATTATTAGAAAAAATATTTTGTAACATTATTTTCTAAACATGCATATAAATTTTGTAAAATGAGTATATAAACGTGTTGTAAAATTCATGCACATAAAATGCACAATTATTTGTAAATTATGTATATAAATTTCTTTTGTATATAAAATTCTTTCATAAACCCTGTATTTAATTTTTTTTAAATAAATTCATTTTAAATAATTATATAAAACTTGTAATTAAATTCTTTTATAAATAAAATCTTATATAAAATTGTATAATTTTTGTATATAAATTTGTATATACTCTATCTTGAATGTGTACATAACTGTTTGAATTCTTGTAAATACATTAAACCCATTAACTCTTTCAAAAATACATAAAAAAGAAAAATTTTAAAATTAATATGGGAGTTGGTGGCAATCTCATATAATCTCATGAGATTACATTATTGCATGGAAATCTACAAGATTTACAACAACACTTGTTGTAAATTATTCAACAAAAATAATTCATAATTATTTTTTGAACATTGCAATCATGCCATTACAAAATTGTGATCACATTCAGAACCCAAAATAAAATGTGATTTACATTTTCAGTTAATTATCCAATGTGAACCAATTCACATCACTAATTAGTCAACAAATATAAATCATAATATGCTCTCTCTAATACATTATAAATCATATTTATAATATATATGAATAATTTGGATAGCTCTATCCACATTATTCATATCCATGGTAATTAAATCACATTTAATCATCTTGGATCTTTATTCTCATGTGCCCAAATAATATGAATCACATTCACATTATTCACATCTTTGATAACTAAATCAAATTTAATTATCTATGATAACTCTCCTTATAATATGAATCAAATTCATATTATTCACGATAATTAAATCATATTTAATTATCAATTTTCTCAATGCTCGGATACATACATCAATAATGAAATTATCATGAACTCTTTCAAGGATAACACGCTTTCTCCGCGGATACTTGGAGATAAGGACAGGGCGATTGTATTGTTCCACATATAGTGACTTGGATATTGAGAGCACATCTCAAATCCAGATCTTGCGAACCTCTCATAGATGTTTGATTAAATCCAATTCGTAGGCCTAATCTTCTCATTGCGTCTAAATCATATTCAGATCAAGGTCCAACACTTGGACCAAGATTAGATCACTTCTCTATTGAGAGGAGTCACTAAAATCTTGACATGTTTCATCACTACCTCATGGTTATACAATCATTTATGATCACATCACCCTCAGGTATTCCTAATACATGTACATCCTGCATACTGGAAGACCCAGAATAAACCCGAAGTATAAGATCAATTTTACACTGTCTACTTCATGGTTATATCATTAAGGTTCTCATTTGACTATTGGGAGTTGGTATCAATCATATACTTTCCAAAAGCATATATCATACCCAGGTGTTGATCATATACTTTCTAAAAGCATATATCAAACCTACAAATTCAGTCAAGATTCTAAAGTGAGACGACCGTGCACGGAATTTTATTCTTCCCTATATCTCATGAGTGAGCTCCTGTCTTACGGTTCAATAATTAACATGTTTGATCCCTTTGAGAGATCTCATTACTCATATGCCCTTACATGCACACCAGCACGCCAGTGTATAGACCTTGATTAGGTCATCAACCTATTGGTCTGCCAAATGTACATACTGACATATAGTAACACATCTGTCTCCAATCAGAGGATGCTTTCCTATATTGTGACAATATACGACATAGGACTTTGATTATCTCGATCTTGTTAAGTCAACTCTTTGACCTAACTTATCTAACACCTCCGAATCTCTATTCCTATGCAGAGGACCTGCATCAAGTGGTCGGTTAGATATCAGCCATCGTAAAAATGATTGCCATCTCATTCTCAGGCTGTAGACCATCTCTTAATAATCATTTGACGGTACTTAATGAGTCCTCAATCTAACTCTTTAGATATTCATCCAAGCACCAGCCTCTATAATTCAATAATTGAATCAACATCTTTATGATCTTTTAAGATGGCCATGGTACATAGCCGTAATTGTACTAAGGGATCTATTATGAAAATTAGTTATTCTTCATTTCAGATCAGGGAATGATATTTGCAATAACATTTATTGCATAATGGCTCGTTGTGGGCTTGCATGTCCAATAGCTCGGTGCAGAGGAATTTAAAATGTTTTAATCGACGAAATCACATGATCCAAGAACACTTCTTGAATTATTTCATCTAACCACACAATAGATAAAGGAATACCTCTTGTAGCATGGTTGTGATCGAGATTCTAAGAGAAGAGACCTCCTGCCTCAAGTCCGATCAGTCGGAGGAGACGCTTGCGAGCACAGAGATGAGTCGCGTGCTTCTCGCAATCCAAGTTATTGATACAAGCAATGGATCTCCCAATCTCATCCCATGAGATCGAATGCCTTCTTCATGAGAGAGATGCACCAAAGAAGTCGGATACCCAAGAGTCATCAAAGCGGCAACACAATGGCGATGCGACGATGGAGGCGACCTTCTCTCTATGAGAGGAGTGGACGACCACTCAAGGAGAAGGAGAAGGCTTGGCGAGAGAATGAGAGAGGGAGAGAGAGTTGTCATAATCATTCCTCGAAGATCAAGGTGTACTTCTTTTTATATTGGGTTTTGGGAGTCCATGGATCTCAATCCATAGACAAAATCATTGTATGAGATTGATTTGTGTTTCTTTCAGTGGCCATGATGTTATTGTAAAAATACAATAATAATTAATTTAAATTAAATTAATATATCGATAAATTAAATTAATTAATTTCAGTCAAATCAATTAATAAATCTTGGAGATAATGAGAAGATTGACCATATCCCCTGAAAAAGGGGGGACGACCACCCAATCCCAATGGGTGTTGGTGGCCGTCTAATGAATCTCGTACTCATCATGCTAAAATTGGTCATTTAGGCTCTGTCCCCCATCATCCACTTGTAATTAATCATTAATAGAGCATTATTAGCCATCATGCATGTGTAAATAATATCTGCATTTCATCATGCATAAATTGCATTAAAATCCCAAGTGTAAATTAGCCTAAAAAGCCGCTAACTTCTCACTTTTTTAATTAATTCATCCTAACTCTGATTGACCCAAAACTACCTTCATTGTGTAGATATTAATAACCTTGTTGAATAAAAAATACAAAAAAAAGTACTAACCTGAATAAGTGTCAAATAATCCCAAAGTCTAATTTCACATCTGACAGACTAAAACGAGCATATCTCCCACATACAGTATCCGATTTTGGTCTACTCACTTTTAAAGTACATCATTTTCAATTGCCTTCAAAACAAGACCAATTTCGTAAAATTTGGAGCTCATATGTGAAAGTTGGGTTTTGGGCCTCTTTTGCGCATTTTGACATTTTGCTATTTTTGACCTGAGTTTTTATGTGCTTAATTAACCCTTTTAATTTTATTTCTTTTTAGTTTGTGTCCTTTGATGAAAGTTTTAATAATAAACGCAAAAATCTGAATCCAGATCAAAACTGAAATCAAAGAAACTGACCAAGTTCAAGTGTCCGTTATCGAACTGTACAAAAGTTGTGTGATTCTGACTTCGATTTTATTTTCCTATTTTCTTATCTATTAAAAAAAAAAAATAGATTAGTGTGTAATTAATTTTCTTATATTTTATCGTATTTTTTCTAGATTTTTTATCCTCTCTAAAACCACCAAAAAAATACAAAATATCAAAAATATGGTTTTTCGTACACATGGAGAACCACACAAAATACCACTTCTCACAGTTGACCTCTTTTGTTCCCGAGTCCTTCATGAAAGTTGTAGATCTCGTCGAGAAAACAACTTTTGTGAAAAATTTTTTTCGATCCGAGGTCATCTTCTATCTCTTTTTTCCCTCCAAAATTTTTTCGATCCGAGGTCTCTTTCTTCCTCTAGCCATTCACGCCCGCACAACCCCCCCCCCCGGCCGTTCCACCTCCTTCTTCGTAACTGCCGCAGCCTCCCTCCTCATAACGGCAGGCCGCCGCCTTCATTCTCCGCCCGTTACGAGGCTGAGCTTTACCCGTGTAACCGCCCTCTCCCGCTCCTATAAAAACCCGACACCACCAAGCTCCTCGGCAACGGTGAAAACATCCGATGTCACCAAAATTCACGATCATCCGAAAGTGACATCAACACCCCCAGCCATAAACCACAAGATCCGCAGGAACAATCTCCCTCGACCGAAGCAGTGCATGACCCTTCAAGAATTGGTCGACTTTTATGGGGATTTATCTGATGAAGAACTCACAAATGCCACACCGGTTACTCAAGACAGGGAGATGAAGACTCTCCAACTTCCTCCCAATACTTTCCAAGGAAAACAAACCGATCAAGAAAGTCACCTTTGACCTTAGACATCAGGTGATTTCTGAAGAGTCCTCGTCCGGTCCTGATGTGGTTCATCAGATAAGTGCAATAGGTACAACTCTCATCCAAGGGCACTTACCTCTGATCGAAAATAGTTGGAGATCCTCTGCAAACGACTACTATTCTTCTGAGGACGACTCCGACGATGGCTGGTCTTCTTCATCGGCCCCCTCTTCATCACACTCCACACCTCCATACTATCCCCCTCCACACTCCCGCAAGAAGGCCCGTCGCAAACCTCCTTGATCTTGTACATCCGCAAATCTACCCGGTTCCCCATCTGTATTTATCCGATTATACTTAGGTTGACCTGAGCCTAAGTATAGGGGGACCGCTACCATTGTTTATACTTCACTTCTCTTCTTTTATTTTTAATCATTCTGTATTTAGTACGAGCTATGTCAACATTTCACTTTGTGCCATGGGGACATAGCACATGCTAAGTATAGGGGGGTGTATTTGTATATATTTTATCTACTTTATCCCTAGCTCGTGCTTTAATCGTTTTAATCTAACATCGGGGAGGGGTAAAAGTATTGTGCATAATACCTGTTTTTCAAAAAAAAAACAAAACAAAAAATTTTTTTAAAATTAAAACAACAAAAAAAAACACAAAAAAACTTTTTGCAAAAAAAATTGCATTAAAAATTTGCATTAAAAAAAATCATCACTCATGGTCTTGCATTTCATCAAGCATTTCATGCATTCCTTGGTCGATATATTCTTGATACATTCACCATCACTCAAGGCTTGAGGATTTTTTAGGACACTTGATTTTTGAGATCTTGAGATTCTGAATTAGCCTGCCTTAGTCATTAGGGTTTTGAACTTAATAATCCACACTTCCCTAGTTTGAAAGATTTGAGCGCTATATTGCACTCTTCATCTCTACCTTCAAAAAGAATATGATCAACACAATCACTCCCACAACTGCATGATTGATGAGATGAGTTGAGATATCACTTGAGGAACTAGGACTAGAGATTTGAGTTTAGATTCGATCGGATGATATTCAAGGATGGGATAAAGTTAATGAAGGCTTCAGAAAACCTGAGTGTCTGCAAAAACCTAGCCAGTATGTGAACAAGTTCGTATGCTATCTTTTTTGATATTGACCTAAGTGCTAGGGTGTGTTGAAACTTAATGAAAAATTGTTGATCAGTGTACGCCAACTTTTTGTAAAAGCAGTGGAGCTAGCCAAAAAATAAGAAATAGAAATGTCAAGAAAAGCTCTATCATCCAAAGTCAAATTCTAAATGAGCTTCCACCAATGGCGAGCGCTCCCAAACATTTTCAAAGTGTCCACTTGGACCAAGCGCTAATTAGGACCAAGGAGTCGGGTTGACACCATAAAAGGGATCTGTATCGTAAGCGATACAAGTCTGGGTGTCGAAGGTATCTTAGATACTCAAAAGAGACACACCTCGGTGTACTCCCAGAAAAAAAAGTGCAGACGACTCCAAATTCTCTTGACGGACACATTGATCAACAAAAAGTAAAATATACTTGTGTTGAGTAATAAGGCACTCGAGAGGAACCTTGTTCCAATGCGAGGGAGAGAAAATCAGACACAATCCTATGCCCTCCATCATCTGGCCGTCCATCTACACTTTCAAGTCTGACAAACTAATGAGACGGTTGACTGAAGCAAGAATAGACTTATTCCCTAGTGTAGAAGATTAGGTCTAGAGGAGGATCTTTGGGACTGGAACTTTGAGTGATGCCCCGACTCGACTCTCATGAAATGCAGTACACTTAAGTTCATATCTTTATATTTTATGTACAAACAGAGAGTCCGAAAATTAGAGAGGTTGGATTCCTTGTGATTAAAGCTTGGTTGAGCCAAGAATTTTAGGATCACTCAAATTAAGGGTCTTCTCTGAATTAAGCCTTAAAAATTCACTTGCACAGTCAGGGATGTAATCAACTAAGTCATTCATTCATGCTCGGGGACGAGCATGATCTAAGTATAGGGGTATGATGAATCTCGTATTCATCATGCTAAAATTGGTCATTTAGGCTCTGTCCCCCATCATCCACTTGTAATTAATCATTAATAGAGCATTATTAGCCATCATGCATATGTAAATAATATCTGCATTTCATCATGCATAAATTGCATTAAAAATCCCAAGTGTAAATTAACCTAAAAAGCCGCTAACTTCTCACTTTTTTAATTAATTCATACTAACTCCGATTGACCCAAAACCACCTTCATTGTGTAGATATTACTAACCTTATTGAATAAAAAATACAAAAAAAAAGTACTAACCCCAGTAAGTGTCAAATAATCCCAAAGTCTAATTTCACATCTGACAGACTAAAATGAGCATATCTCCCAAATACGGTGTCCGATTTTGGTCTACTCACTTTTCAAGTACTTCATTTTCAATTGCCTTCAAAACAAGACCAATTTCGTAAAATTCAGAGCTCTTATGTGAAAGTTGGATTTTGAGCCTCTTTTGCGCATTTTGACTTTTTGCTATTTTTGACATGAGTTTTTATGTGCTTAAATAACCCTTTTAATTTTATTTCTTTTTCATTTGTGTCCTTTGATGAAAGTTTTAATAAGAAACGCAAAAACTTGAATCCAGATCAAAACTGAAATCAAAGAAACTGACCAAGTTCAAGTGTCCGTTATCGAACTGTACAAAAGTTGTGTGATTCTGACTTCTATTTTATTTTCCTATTTTTTTATCTATTAAAAATCCAAAAAAATAGATTAGTGTGTAATTAATTTTCTTATATTTTATCATACTTTTTCTAGATTTTTTATCCTCTCTAAAACCACCAAAAAATTACAAAATCTCAAAAATACGGTTTTTCGTACACATGGAGAACCACAAAAATACCACTTCTCACAGGTGACCTCTTTTGCTCCCGAGTCCTTCATAAAAGTTGTAGATCTTATCGAGATGAACAACTTTCGTGAAGAAAACTTTTCGATCCGAGGTCATCTTCTATTTCTTTTTTCCCTCCAAAAATCTGAAATTGTTTTGGTGCCACGTGGCAGCTCCAGGGCGTGCCACATGGCACCCCACTCTTCCCTCTCACTCCAGCCACGCCTGGGTCACGTGCCCAGCACGTGACTCCACCCTCTTCTTCCTCCAGCCATTCACGCCCGCACAACCCCCCCCGGCCGTTCCACCTCCTTCTTCGTAACTGTCGCAACCTCCCTCCTCGTAACGACAGGCCGCCGCCTTCATTCTCCGACCGTTACGAGGCTGAGCTTCACCCGCATAACCGCCCTCTCCTGCTCCTATAAAAACCCGACACCACCAAGCTCCTCGGCAATGGCGAAAACATCCGATGTCACCAAAATTTACGATCATCCGAAAGTGACATCAACACCCCCAGCCATAAACCACAAGATCCGCAGGAACAATCTTCCTCGACCGAAGCAGTGCATGACCCTTCAAGAATTGGTCGACTTTTATGGGGATTCATCTGATGAGGTACTCACAAATGCCACACCGGTTACTCAAGACAGGGAGATGAAGACTGTCCAACTTCCTCCCAATACTTTCCAAGGAAACAAACCGATCAAGAAAGTCACCTTTGACCTTAGACATCAGGTGATTTCTGAAGAGTCCTCGTCCGGTCCTAATGTGGTTCATCTGATAAGTGCAATAGGTACAGCTCTTATCCAAGGGCACTTACCTCTGATCGAAAAAAGTTGGAGATCCTCTGCAAACGACTACTATTCTTCTGAGGACGACTCCGATGATGGCTGGTCTTCTTCATCGGCCCCCTCTTCATCACACTCCACACCTCCATACTATCCCCCTCCACACTCCCGCAAGAAGGTCCGTCGCAAACCTCCTTGATCTTGTACATCCGCAAATCTACCCGGTTCCCCATCTGTATTTATCCGATTATACTTAGGCTGACCTGAGCCTAAGTATAGGGGGACCGCTACCATTGTTTATACTTCACTTCTCTTCTTTTATTTTTAATCCTTCTGTATTTAGTACGAGCTATGTTAACATTTCACTTTGTGCCATGGGGACATAGCACAGGCTAAGTATAGGGGGTGTATTTGTTTATATTTTATCTACTTTATCCATAGCTCGTGCTTTAATCGTTTTAATCTAACATCGGGGAGGGGTACAAGTAGTGTGCATAATACCTGTTTTTCAAAAAAAACAAAAAAATATTAAAATTAAAACAACAAAAAAACACAAAAAAAAACTTTTTGCAAAAAAAAATTGCATTAAAAATTTGCATTAAAAAAATCATCACTCATGGTCTTGCATTTCATCAAGCATTTCATGCATTCCTTGGTCGATATATTCCTGATACATTCACCATCACTCAAGGCTTGAGGATTTTTTAGGACACTTGATTTCTGAGATCTTGAGATTCTGAATTAGCCTGCCTTAGTCATTAGGGTTTTGAACTTAATAATCCACACTTCCCTAGTTTGAAAGATTTGAGCGCTATATTGCACTCTTCATCTCTATCTTCAAAAAGAATATGATCAGCACAATCACTCCCACAACTGCATGATTGATGAGATGAGTTGAGATATCACTTGAGGAACTAGGACTAGAGATTTGAGTTTAGATCCGATCTGATGATATTCGAGTATGGGATAAAGTTAATGAAGGCTTCAGAAAACCTGAGTGTCAGCAAAAACCTAGCCAGTATGTGAACAAGTTCATATGCTATCTTTTTTGATATTGACCTAAGTGCCAGGGTGTGTTGAAACTTAATGAAAAATTGTTGATCAGTATGCGCCAACTTTTGGTAAAAGCAGTGGAGCTAGCAAAAAAAAAAAGAAATAGAAATGTCAAGAAAAGCTCTATCATCCAAAGTCAAATTCTAAATGAGCTTCCACCAATGGCGAACGCTCCCAAAAATTTTCAAAGTGTCCACTTGGACCAAGCGCTAATTATGACCAAGGAGTCAGGCTGACACCATAAAAGGGCTCTGCATCGTAAGCAATACAAGTCTGGGTGTCGAAGGTATCTTAGATACTCAAAAGAGACACACCCCAGTGTACTCCCAGAAAAACAAGTGCAGACGACTCCAAATTCTCTTGACGGACACATTGATCAACAAAAATAAAATATACTTGTGTTGAGTAATAAGGCATCCGAGAGGCACCTTGTTCCAATGCGAGGGAGAGAAATCAGACACAATCCTATGCCCTCCATCATCTGGCCGTCCATCTACACTTTCAAGTCTGACAAACTAATGAGACGGTTGACTGAAGCAAGAATAGACTTATTCCCTAGTGTAGAAGATTAGGTCTAGAGGAGGATCTTTGGGACTGGAACTTTGAGTGATGCCCCGACTCGACTCTCATGAAATGCAGTACACTTAAGTTCATATCTTTATATTTTATGTACAAACAGAGAGTCCGAAAATTAGAGAAGTTGGATTCCTTGTGATTAAAGCTTGGTTGAGCCAAGAATTTTAGGATCACTCAAATTAAGGGTCTTCTCTGAATTAAGCCTTAAAAATTCACTTGCACAGTCAGGGATGTAATAAACTAAGTCATTCATTCATGCTCGGGGACGAGCATGGTCTAAGTATAGGGGTATGAAGAATCTCGTATTCATCATGCTAAAATTGGTCATTTAGGCTCTGTCCCCCATCATCCACTTGTAATTAATCATTAATAGAGCATTATTAGCCATTATGCATGTGTAAATAATATATGCATTTCATCATGCATAAATTGCATTAAAAATCCCAAGTGTAAATTAGCCTAAAAAGCTGCTAACTTCTCACTTTTTTAATTAATTCATCCTAACTCCGATTGACCCAAAACCACCTTCATTGTGTAGATATTACTAACCTTATTGAATAAAAAAATACAAAAAAAGTACTAACCCCAATAAGTGTCAAATAATCCCAAAGTCTAATTTCACATCTGACAGACTAAAATGAGCATATCTCCCACATACGATGTCCGATTTTGGTCTACTCACTTTTAAAGTACTTCAGTTTCAATTGCCTTCAAAACAAGACCAATTTCGTAAAATTTGAAGCTCATATGTGAAAGTTGGGTTTTGGGCCTCTTTTGCGCATTTTGACTTTTTGCTATTTTTGACCTGAGTTTTTATGTGCTTAATTAACCCTTTAAATTTTATTTCTTTTTCATTTGTGTCCTTTGATGAAAGTTTTAAAAAGAAACGCAAAAATTCGAATCCAGATCAAAACTGAAATCAAAGAAACTGACCAAGTTCAAGTGTCCGTTATCGGACTGTACAAAAGTTGTGTGATTCTGACTTCTATTTTATTTTCCTATTTTCTTATCTATTAAAAATCCAAAAAAAATAGATTAGTGTGTAATTATTTTTCTTATATTTTATCGTATTTTTTCTAGATTTTTTATCCTCTCTAAAACCACAAAAAAAATACAAAATCTCAAAAATATGGTTTTTCGTACGCATGGAGAACCACAAAAATACCACTTCTCACAGGTGACCTCTTTTGCTCCCGGGTCCTTCATAAAGGTTGTGGATCTCGTCGAGACGAACAACTTTTGTGAAGAAAATTTTTCGATCCAAGGTCATCTTCTATCTCTTTTTCCCCTCCAAAAATCTGATTTTTTTGGTGCTACGTGGCAGCTCCAGGGCGTGCCACGTGGCACCCCACTCTTCCCTCTCACTCCAGCCTCACCTGGGTCACGTGCCCAGCACGTGATCCCACCCTCTTCTTCCTCCAGCCATTCACGCCCGCACAACCCCCCCGGTCGTTCCACCTCCTTCTTCGTAACTGCCGCAGCCTCCCTCCTCGTAACGGCAGGTCGCCGCCTTCATTCTCCGGCCGTTACGAAGCTGAGCTTCACCTGCGTAACCGCCCTCTCCCGCTCCTATAAAAACCCGACACCACCAAGCTCCTCGGCATCCACCCTTCCTCCATGGCCGGTGACAACGGCCCGACACTAATTAGTGAGGCGAGATCCGAAGGCCTCCGCCTTCGCTGCAACTCAACATCGAGTTGCTAAACTTCTTCGAGTCATTCGCCGGCTCGATCTGAGGCGACGACGGAGTTGAGGAGTTCCTCCTCCAATTTTAGGTGACACAAAGCTACGCCCCTGTTTCTTAACTCTTGCAGGAACACGCCATGACCACACTCCTCCGCACAGCAGCGGGCCGGCCACTGCCTCTCCGACCGCCCGCGCCACCATTGCCGTTGCGCCTCGCCGCACAGCCCGCCCTCCGCCTCTGCCTCGCCGCTCCGCCGCGAGGTCCCTCTGCCCCGACTCCGCCGGCGCCTCCACCATGCTTGGCTGCTCGCCACCGCCCCGTTCAAGCCGAACCTCCAGCGCCGCGGCTCGCCACCCACCGCCTCCTGGGTCGCGTCGCCACCACCTTCCTCAGGACTCCGCCGGTCGTGTATCGACCGGCCGAGGCTTCGCCGTCGCCGTGCCCTCACTCCTCCGCGCCCTTAGCCTCCACCGCCTCCTTCAACCGCCCGCGCCCACCTCTTCCAGGAACCTTCGGATCGGGCAAGCTGCCCTTGATTCGACGGCCCACTGCCTGCCACGTAATCAGGTCCGGGCCTAGGCTCTAGCCAAGAGGCTCGGACTCCCCGACCCTCCACCTCCGCCCCCGAGCCTGAGGTTCTCCATCTGAGCCTCAGGTTCGTCTCCAAGCCTTTGCCTTGGCGTCTGAGCCTTTGGTTCGGCGCCGAAGCTAAGGTCCGCCACCCGAGCCAGCAGGCTCGGCTGCCCGAGCCTCAGTCTCCAACTCCAAGCCTCGGCGCACGTGCTTTGCACGTGCATCCAGGGGAAAATTGCAACTGTGCCCCCCAAGATTTCTGAAATTACATTTATCCCCCGCCTGGGGTAAATTACGTCCGGGCCCCTCCAACTTTTAATAATTACAGATAAGTCCTCCCAGGGATCTCTTTGCAAAGAAAACTTTATTTAATTTATATTTTAGTCCCTGAAGCTTCATTTTATCATATCTTTGTCATATGGACTCCGATTTTAGCATATAATATGTCGTTTCGAAGCTAATTCTGTGCTCTACAACTTAGCATAATTTGTGGACAGATTTGAGGCTGTTTATTGATCATTATTATTGAGTACATCTGTTGGCATATGCAGGCTTAGTTTGACATATCTATGCCACAATTACCTTGGAAAAATTGATGATTTCTTTTGCAGGAGTTCAGTTGAGGACTTTACATTGATTGACATACTTGCGCTTGAGAATTGATTGATAAATTTTTGCAGGAGGTCGGATAATGATTTTAAAGATTTCATAGGGGATTATTTTAGATCCATTCCTCTAAGTTTATAGCCAATTATTCGAGGAATTGATTCAAAAATATTTGGAGGCCTGATATCTCGCTTCAAATTATTCTGTGCTTAATTTTATTAACCTGAAGCATTGACTCAATTACATGTTGATCTATGATTAATTTTGATGAAATTATTGATCATATTATTTGAGAATTAGATACGTTTCAAATCACAGATCCGGAGCGTAAATTCTGTTTATTTTCCTTGCATAGCATTTCCTTTATTACATTGTATATTTCATCAACACATAAATTAATCGATCATTAATTAATTATTTAATTTGATTTAAGACCACACAACTAAAAATCATCGTTCCCTGTGTTCGACCTTGGTACACTTACCAAGTAAAAATACTCCACAACATTCAAAGTTTATGGTTTTTGATCGACCGATTTTCACCTCCTATACTACAATTTACGATTATTAAAGAGGTGAATTTCACGTTCATCACCGTCCACCCTCTTAAGGTGGAATGAGTCAATTATCTCATGAGATCTCATTATCTCATTATATCTCCAAGATTTACAGCAACACTTGTTGTATATTTTTCACAAAAAAATCGTAATTATCTTGTGAATATTGAAATCATACCATTGTAGAAATTAAATCACATTCACATCGCAAAACAAAATGTAAGTTATATTTTCAATTAATCATCCAATGTGAATCTAATCCACATCAATAATTAATTAATAAATATAAATCACAATAGTCTCTCTCTAATATTCTATAAATCATTTAACAATATATATATATACATATATATATATATATATACATATATATATATATATATATATATGAATGATTGGATAGTAATATCCACATTATTCACATCCATAATAATTAAATCATATTTAATTATATTGGATTATCATTCTCATGCATTCAAATAATATGAATGAAATTCACATTATTCAGGATAATTAAATCGCATTTAGTTATACATTTCTCAATGCTCGGATATAATTCAAAAATGGAATTATTATTGAAATCTTTCAAATATAATGCGCTTTCTCCACACATATTTGGAGATAAGGACAAAGCAATTGTATGTTCTACGTATAATGACTTGGATATTGAGATCACATCTCAAATCTAGATCTCAAGGACCTCCCATAGATGCCTGATTAAATCAAGGCTGTAAATTTAATATTCTCATTGCATCTGAATCTCATTCAAATCAATGTCCAACACTTGGATCAAGATCAGATTGCTTCTTTACTAAGATGAGTCACTAAAATCTAGACCTGTTTCATCACTCCATTGGAATGGAAGCGTCATGGTTATACAATCGTTTATGATCACATCACCCTTAGGTATTCCTAATACTTATGCATCCTACATACTGGAAGACCTATGATAAAACCCAAAGATATAGATCTATTTCACACTGTCATGTTTATGGTTTCGTAGTCAAGTTTATCATTCTTGGTCATCAGGAATTGGTATAGATCATATGCTTTCCAAAAGCATATATCATGCCTTCAAATTCTTATCATGCTTCCAAAGCACGACGAACAAGCATGGAATTTGATTGGTCCCATCGTGAGAGGGCTCATGTCTTCCGGTTCACAAGTGAATCCGTATGATCCCTTTGAGAGATCGTATTACTCATATGCCCTCATATGCACACCAGCTCGTTGGTGTATGGACCTTGGTTAGGTCATCAACCTATTGGTCTGCCAAATGTACATACTTAGACATATAGTAACACATTTGTCTCTGGTTAGAGGATGTGTGCCTATATTGCGATAGCATATGATATAGGACTTGGGTTATCTCGATCTCGTTAAGTCAACTCTTTGACCTAACTAACTCGACACCTCCGAATCTCTATTCCCATGCAGAAGACCTACATCAAGAGGTCGATCAATATTAGCCTAATGAGAAAGGATTTCCATCTCCTACTCAGGCTTGAGATCATCTCTTAACAATCATTTGACGATGCTTGATGAGTCCTCAATCTATCTCCTTAGACATTCATTCAAGCACCAGCCTCTATGATTCAACTACTGAATCAATAACTGTATGATCATTAAGATGGCCATGGTACAAGCCCTAATTGTACTAAGTGACCAATTATGCACATTAGTTATTCTTCATTTCAGATTAGGGATGATATTTGCAATAACATTTATTGCATAATGGTTCGCCGTGGGCTCGCATGTCCAATAATCTCCCACTAGCCCAAAGAGCCATTAATGGGCTAATCTTTAAACCCTTAATCATGTGACAATCATAGGCTATTTAGAAAAATAGCAAGGCAATCACTCTATTCCTAAGACACTACACCAATTCCTTTTACGACACTTGCATATCTCATAGTAACAGTGTTCTCATCCTATGCAAATGTTGCATCTTATGCATCCAGTACTCAATCTTGTTTATTATAGTGTCTTTAACACTACAATTCAATAATCGTTATAATAGTATGTAGTTTCTATTATTCTTATCAAAATGCCCTTATTTCTGGAGATTTCTATCTCTTAAGACTAAGACCCAGTCTTATATATTTTAAGGCACTCGCAGTATAGACCTTTTAGATCACTATATCTAAAGTCTTAAGTTCTTGAAGATAAGACTTTGAGATCACTATCTCTAAAGTCTTGTCAAATTTGAAGATATTGTTATTACTGCAACTAAGTGTTTTATCTCTATAGTAGGATTAGCAACAATTTACTACTCCCACTGCATGGCAGACATCTAGTTTTTGCACACATCTATACACACGCCTTCTTATAACTGATGCACAAGGGCAAGCAGTTTTAGCATTCACTTCCTCAACTCTTTGAGGTGCTATCCCTTTAGATAGGTTAGTACCATATCTTAAGGAAAGGAAGCCTTTTTTGAGATTTTTCCCAAAAATAGAATAGGTCCAAGATGTACCGCTAATGTAACAGTCCCTATACCCTCTTTTCTTTGCTTCTAAACATCTTCCCAACTAAGATTTAAGAGGTATCCTTGCGATCATATCTCATGGTATGGAATAGCCATACTATTAAACGCTTAATATTATCCTTATATCATTCCAAATGATTATGATAACATCTATATTTAGCTTGATGAACACAATGGCACTCTCACTAAGATTCACATGGTTCATCAAAATTCTATTTGAAATCATAATATTTATAATTTCATCAAATCTGATGTTTCAAATATAAGAAGCTTATTTGAGTCCATAGATGGAGTTATTCAGCTTGCACACATACTTTCCTCAACCATGAAGCCCTAGGGCTACTTCATGTGAGTATCCTCAGAGAGTTATTCATAGAGGAATGCAATATTGGCTTGCATCTTGAAGATGTCGTAGTCAAGTTGCGTAGCTATAGTTAGAAATAATTGATGAGTTTAAGCATGGTCACTAGTAAGCAAGTCTCATCACAAGTGATGTTTTCTTTCTGTGTGTATGTTGAGGATACGAACTGTGCTTTGAAGGTCCCTACCTTCTGATTAGGTTCCCTTTTTCTCTTTAAGATCCATTTACACCTAACGGGTTCTACCCTTATAGGTGGATCCTCGAGGGTCCATATACAACACTTATATATGAAGTCTACTTTAGACTTTATTGCTAACATCCATATTTCCATGTCATGATCTTCAGAAGATTCATCACATGAAGTTAGATCATTTTCAGACTTAACTGACACATGGAATCCATCCTCATCTTTAATTGTCCTTTTAGTTTCCGATTCAGGAACCTCATAATCTTCTCAAGACTAAATGAGTTCCTTCACTTCATTTTAATCTTGATTCTCAAGAGAGTCATACTCTAAGAATCATATACTTAGAGATGAGATCTTTTAAGAATCTCAAGATCATAAAGTAGGTATCCAATACCTGTTACTTCAAAAGTCGTTGATTCAGCTTCAACCATGCTCATTTTCTATATTCCTTTTTCTTTCTCATAAAATGAATGGCATCTTCTTTCCTTTATTTTCCTAATGAAGTATCACTCTCTTGTGATAGATTCCAGCTTGCTTGCATCCATGACAAAGTTATGTACCAAGCAACCCCAAATCCTTAAGTGTCCAACACTAGGCTAGGTTACAAGCAATAGCTTATGAGGGTTCTCAGGTTTAGATGCATGGAATCTTATTAAGTATATATACATTGTAGTCTCTAAAACATAAATACCTGGAAACTAAAAAAAATTATGCTAAGAGTCTTCATTGATTAACTCATGTCACACATGATCTAACTGTATCTCCCTACAACTCTATTGAGTTTAGGTGCATTAGGAGGATTGAGATAGAATGATATTCCTTTCTCCATAAGGTATTCTTTGAATTCATCTAATAGGTAGGTACTTACTACCTAGGTTAGATCAAATTCATTTCAACTTCTTTCAAAATTTGGTTCTAAACCAAAATTGTGAAATCTTCAAACATTTCAAAGGTTTCCAGGGTGAAGGGAAGAAATCTCATATCACAAATAATTATAGAATGATATCAGATATCATCAATGTTAATTATGATACAGATGATCCATATATGTCAATATGTATGAGACCTTGAATACCTTGGCATCTAACACCATTCCTAGAGAAGGTTGAATTGGACATTTTCTATTTTGAATACAATTTTCAAACGTATGTAAGATTAGAAATTTTAGACATTCTAAAGGTCCATCTCTTACTAGTCTATCAATCTCATCAACACACTTATGTCCAAGGTTTGATGCTAGATCATTGTCAAATGATCTTCATCCCCTATTGATCTTTTTAAGGTTTGATTTTTAGTATTAGAAATTTTTAATGAACCATTCATTAATTTTCTAATTTAGTAGAGTCCTCTAGATATTAGATTACTATCTGAAATATATCCATCATTACTCTATGATAGGTCTATTCCATAATTCATGTTTATTCCCAATATTTAGAAATAAGCAATGAGTGTATTCTAGTATATAGGTTAGGTCATAGAGACATTCTCTAAGACTAGGGCTCTCCCACTGAAAATATGAAATCCATTTACCCAATAGAGATTGTTGCAACAATTACATCAATATCCTTGTAGATGACTATTAAACCTTAATATCAGTTCTTCTAGTCTTCTAAAAAATATGCATTAATTGCAAATGTCATTAGAAGAATGAGATACGATTTTCAGACTTTAAACATATCTAATAAGTAAGTCAATTTCAATGATGTTATGTAGATTATTTCAATGCACTATCCGAGTCCTTCTCTAAGGATTCTAGATAGACTTGATAGTCATACTATCAACACATCCGCTTGATGCAGTATCGGCATTCATCGAACTCTTTGGATGTCATATGGAAGTTACAGAAATACAATCAACTCCTTGACTTTCCTTCTTGCTTAGGTCAGACCCATGCTTCCACTGCGCTCCCTTCATCTATAAACAACCATTGCTTAAGACAAAGGATTTCTTATGGTGAATTCAAAATATTTCAATATAAGAGTATTTCAGCATCTATACACGCTTCATTTAATTCATATAATATGAATATTCTAAAGCTTCATGAATGACTTGAGTATATATAGTAGAATGATGACTCTCATCATATCTACATTTATCTTAACTCTTAAAGACTTAGATTCAGGTAGGTACTCATACATTTTGAATACATCATTTCTTATAGAGCCACATTCTGCATGATACAGTGAATCATGTCATTCATGATTAAATGTCGAGAGAACATATGTATGCCAGAATATCTTCTTCGATTTTTTTATAAGGATTGTTTGATAATTACGATCATCATTGACATGTCACTTCCAAAGTACATTCGATGAGAGATAAAGACTATAGAGACATACAAACCCTAGGGTTGTAGTCCTATTGTTTATTTAATTTGCATTCCTCATTATTATGAGGAAACTTGTACATTGCAACCACATAAATTATGTGTCCAAATGCAAGTATAATATCTTGATCATGGACTGAATCTATGATATTTTACTGGTTGTTATCAAGTATAATATTGAGTAGGTTTAATGAGGATTATCTAAAATAAGAAATTTGCATAAATATATATTATACTTTGATTTAGGAATTTTTATATCAAAGTTATCATGACTTTTCAACAGTGGAAGTTCATTCCCTTACTCACTTTCAATGTAAGAGATATAATTACCATTATATCTCAAGCAAGATCTGGGATCTCCTTTCCTATCTTCGTTACATCCCAATAATATGAGAACTTGAAACTCGAATAAAAAGAAGCAGGAATTCATTCCGCCTTGCAAATCCAACTTGCATTTCCCAATTCGGTCTTTAACGCCCTGGCCCACCACCCCTAAGGTGATGTTGACCTGTCGTTAATTTGAACCAACCATCAACATGCTTAAAACTCGCTATACAAAATCCAATATCACCCCAATAATATGAGGACTCGATATTGGGTTCACTACGTATACAACCTTACTCTTTCAAGAAGCAAAGAGCTTGATCCAGATGTGCTTATATGCAGAAGCTCTCACTTCGGACAGGAATCTCCTACATACAATCCCTGGCGATGGAACCCTTTGCCTTGATGGGAGACCATGGATGTCACTTATGTAATCCTCCACCTCATATCCAACATTTGATAAATTATCATGAATCACAATCATATAATTAATTCTTCCAAGGAAAATACACATCTATTCATAATAGAGTGTTTTAATTTGGATATAATTCATTTAATCATATTAAATCATCAATCCAATTCAATCAACCAACAAACTTGATTGTTACTTTAAAGGATGGTATTATCTTAAAAATATGTATTATTCGAATTTTAATAATTAGAAAAATACATAATGACCTTTCAAGCATTATCCCTTCTCTACCCGTTGTCGTGGCCAGTACTGAGGGGGGTGGGATAGACTACTCAGGGAGCAACCCGCTACCCCAACGCTCCCTGACTAGACATCATATCCGCCTCGGGTTGGGATATTGTCAATTGATCACTTTGTACTTGAGATGTTAATCCATTTTTCAATCAAAGTTATACCAAATAATAATAATAATCAAAACCATATTGATTTATATTATAAGGAAATTTGTTAAATAAATTCCCAATCCTATTCAAGCAAGTTTATTGTTGGAAAGAAGCTTGAACCATCAATTTGTGATCTAGATCATATCTAATCAATTATTAATATCATTTAAGGAAATAATTATCATGAAAAATTTCTCAAATATTTATCCATATTTATTCCAAGAAATTAACAATTAATTTTACTAATTTATTAAATGACAATCACAAGGTTCTTGATTAGGAATGTAATTTCTAGCAGTGACCCTCACTTACTAAAATTAGCATATCTCAATCAGTTTAAATCCAAACCATGCAAAGTAAGTTTTCAAAGTTTTCTAATTTGATTTATAATAGAACCCGAGAAATTTGCATGCATTTCTAGGCATTTCAAAATAGTAACTAACTCTTTAATTACGTCAAGATTTGCCATCCCTAAAACATTGGATATATGTTCACTAAAAAGATCATAACTTGAGTTATCAGATTCCAAACCACGCAAACTTAAATCCCACAGTTTTCTTATTTAATGGAGAACATAATACAAGTGATAATTTTGTGTTTAATCATTTTGAAAAGGGCTGAAATAATCACAAAACATGGCTACATGAATGAAATGCGACAAAATTTTCACAATCCCTAATGAGCCCAAGTCTTCCTAAGTTTATGGATCGTATCCAAAACCTCCAATCTAACTATGATACAACTTGAAGGATATGGAAGAATCCTTAAGCGCATCACGAAAGCTTGAGGATCGTATCATATACGATCGAGAGCGACTATTCGCACTAGTTGCTCGGTGCAGTAGAATTTAAAAATTTTTATTGACGAAACCACATGATCCGAGAACACTTGAATAATTTAATCTAACCACACAATAGATAAAGGAATACCTTTTGTAGCATGGTTGTGATCGAGCCTCTAAGACAATAGACCTCCTATCTCAAGTCCGATCCATTGGAGGAGATGCTTGCGAGCGTAGAGATGAGTCACATGCTTCTCGCAATCCAAGCTATTGATCCAGGCAATGGATCTCCTAATCTCGTCCCACGAGATTGAACGTCTTCTTTATGAATAAGACACACCAAAGAGGATGGAGATCTAAGAGTCGTCAAAGTGGCATCACAACGACGATGCGACGACAGAGGCGACTTTATTTCTATGAGAGAAGTGGACGGCCACTCAAGGAGAAGGAGAAGGCTTGGCGTGAGAATGAGAGAGAGGGAGAGAGTTATCGTAATCATTCCTCAAAGAGCAAGGTGTGCTTCTTCTTATATAGGGTTTTGGGAGTCCATAGATCTCGATTCATGGCATGGATCTCGATCCATGGACAACACAAAATCAGTGGATGAGATTGATTTGTATTTTTTTCAATGGCCATAATGTTGTTGTAAAAACACAACAATAAGTAATTTAATTTAAAAAAATATATATTGATAAAACAATATAATTAATTTCAAATTAAATCAATTAATAAATCTTGGAGATAATGAGAAGATTGACCGTATCCCCTAAAAAGGGAGGGACAGTCACCCAATCCCAATAGATGTTGGTAGTCGTCCACCCTCTTAAGGTGGAATGAGTCAATTATCTCATGAGATCTCATTTTATCATGAGATCTCATTATTTCATGATATCTCCAAGATTTACATCCATACTTATTGTAAATTATTTCATAAAAATAATTCATAATTATCTTGTGAATATTGCAATCATGCCATTGAAAAATGTGAATCACATTTACAATCCAAAACAAAATGTAAATTATATTTTTCATTAATCATCCAATATGAATCCAATTCACGTTAATAACTAACTAACAAATATAAATCACAATAGTCTCTCTCTAATATATTATAAATCACATTTACAGTATATGAATGTGAATAATTGGATAGTACTATCCACATTATTCACATCCATAATAATTAAATCATATTTAATTATATTGTATTATCATTCTCATGCATTCAAATAATATGAATCAAATTCACATTATTCAAGATAATTAAATCACATTTAATTATACATTTCTCAATACTCAGATATAATTCAACAATGTAATTATTCTTGAACTCTTTCAAGAATAATGTGCTTTCTCCACAGATACTTGGAGATAAGGACATGGCGATTGTACGTTCCACGTATAGTGATTTGGATATTGAGATCACATCTCAAATCCAGATCTCAAGGACCTCTCATAGATGCTTGATTAAATCAAGTTTGTAAATCTAATATTCTTATTGCATCTGAATCTCATTCAGATCAATGTCCAACACTTGGACCAAGATCAGATTACTCTCTATTGAGAGGAGTCACTAAAATCCAGACCTATTTCATCACTCCCTCGGAATGGAAGCGTCATGGTTATACAATTGTTTATGATCACATCACCCTTGGGTATTCCTAATACCTATGCATCCTGCATATGATGAATCTGCGATTCGTCATCTTTATTAATTTATTTTAGCTTAAAATCCCTTATAAAACACCTGTATATAACGCTAACTCCATATTCTTACTAACTTGCATCTGTGTAAATATTGTACATATCTGACTAAATTTTAACCTAAAATAAATAAAGAAAGAACGAAAGGAAAAATAAAGAAAAGAAAATAAAAAATAAAGAAAAGAAAATAGAAAAAAGGAAGATTGTATACATGCTAACCCGAACCTCGAGAGAAGGTCAAGACTTGACCTGATCGACCAGGAATAAAGTAGGGGGAGTTAGGGTCCTTAACCAGAAAATCCAAAAAAAGTGTTCTCACTTATTTTGTATATATCTGTATAAAACTGACACTAATTTATTTGTACCTTAATTGACCTCAAATCAAATAACATTCAAAACCAAAGTTGTAAATAAAAATGTGTTCTAACTACTAAAATTGATTGCACAATTAAATCTTGTACAGAAGAAAAGTAGCCACACTTGGAAAAAGCCACTAAGCACTAATTGAAAGACCTACGGCTCCATATGAGCTCAAATTGAATCAATCTCACTTCCATTGGATTCCAAATTAAATTATCTCTTAAATGGCTGTATTTTCATAATTTTTGGAGTTACAATTGAAAAGTCGGTTTTCTGGGGTGGTTTGTGCAATTTTCTCATGTATTTTGTGCATATTATATTTGTATATATTGTAAATTATTCTTACTATTTTTTAAAATAAAATAAAAAATAAAAAAATTAAATTCTTTAAAAACAAAAAAGGCTAATTTCACCATTTACCCTTGTATATAATGTCATATATGTAAATAGTATATGTATATAGTTGCTATTTTTAATTAACCTCCATAAAAAAATAACATTTTTTAATTTAATTAAATAAGTGACGAAATTCAAAAAAAGATAATTTTGTAAATATTTTTATCTCCTTACTTTTTTCTCTTTTTATCTTTACCACTTTTTAAATTTCATCTCTTTCACAGAAAAAAATCAAAAATTCATTACCAATTTTCATTTCTCTTACACCAAAAAATTCAAAAATTCATTTCAATTTTCATCTCTCTTTATCCAAAAAAATTCAAAAATTCAAATTTCATTTTATCTTTTTTATTTATATGCCTCCTTCTCCCTCATTCCAACTTGACCAATCTTTAGAGAGAGGAGCCCGATCTTTGAGAGTCTTCTTGTCGAGAAAAGGTGTCTAGCTTCCGAACCATCCGGTGACAGCGAGTCGGCCTTCGTCAAGGCGATCACGATCATTTTTCCGCTCCTAAGGTGAGATCCACATTTTTCTTCGTACTTTTATCTTAGTTTAATCGTAATTTAGTTCATCGCATTTTTATCGTCATTTTTATTTATCTAAATCTAAAAATTTCCACCGTGATTTTGATCATACCCGACTCGATTTTTCATCTCACTTTCTCGATCTCCATGCGTTCTATTTCTATCGTCCACGATCTCTCAACTCTGACCGCGTACGGTGGCCGGAGATCGGATTCGAATCCCTCATCTCCACCGAATCCCCGTTCATTTTTCTGATTTGTAAATAAATAAAAAATTGTCTCTTTTTGTTCTCTAACATTTGTTTTGCAGGATCATATACAAAATAAAAATAATAATAATAATAACATTTGTTTCTTTTCCTCTAACGTTTGTTTTGCAGGAACATTAAAAAAACACAAAAAAACTCATTTTCTATTTTCTTTCATATTTCAGATTTACAAAAAAAAAAGTGTTCTCTGTTTTCATTTACTACTTACAAAATAAATAAAAATTACAAAAAAAAGAGTCGGCGGCAAGGTCGCCGCCCCCGCCGCTCGCACCTTCTGCCTCTCCCACCAGCCGCGACCGTGCGCTGCCATCAACACATCACCACCACGCGAGGGCGGCCCTTCCTTCCCTGTGCAGGCCCGCCTCCAGCCGCTCGAGGCGGCGACGCACACTCCAGCCATCTCGCACGGGCCCTGCCACGAAGACGGGCCCCGCTCCTCGCCGACGAGCCCACTGTCCTTCACGTCATCGTTGTACCCTGACACCCTCCAGCGGCGCCGCCATTGACGCCGCCTCATCCGCGACTTCCGCCCGTTGAAGCCTCCGCACAAGGGCGGCGCAACCCTCCGTCGTAGCCCCCCATCCTGCAGCCGCTCAACCGCATCTCAGCACCGCGACCGCCTCTCCTCTAGCAACTGTCGTCGTCGCCTAGCAGCCCCCTCCCTCATGATGCCCGCGCGTGAGGGGAAGGAAGAAGGGGCGGTGGCACTCCTTGCCCTTTGGAAAGAACGAACAACCAAGAAGAACCCTAGGGCTTTTGATTTATTTATTGGCAAAATTGCACCTTGCGCCCTCAGAAGTTCACGAAATTACAAACGCATCCCCGCCAACTTCCCAAGCAAGTTAGTCATGGGTAAATTGCACATTCTCTATTCTATTTTATTTTTATTATTTATCTGATGTAAAAACATTGAATCTTTGCATTTTAGTCCATGAACTGCAGAACAATTGAACTTGCTTGATCTTTATGATTAAATAAATGTTATTTGTGATCCAAAATTTTTGAGAAAATTGTGCTATACTCCTGATGTGCTATTCTTCCTAGCATAAAATTTTCATTAGATTTTGCCTTCATTTATTATTTTTAAAAAAATTAAAAACAGTGTCTTTTTGTCTTATTGAATTTCTAAAATTCATAAAAATTCAAATATTATTAAAAAATCCAAAAAAATTAGAGTAGGTCTTTATCATTTATTTCTGGCCAATTTTTGTGAATTTTAAATGTATAAAACCCAAAAAATTGAAAAATATAAAAAATCTTCTAAAAATCATAAAAAATTCAATAAAAATCCAAAAAATTGTGATTTCAGTTTCTGTTTGTAGATATTTTCTTGTAGATTGACAAGGGATTTTGGGGATAGCAACGATAGCATCGACATATTTTTCATCAATTATTTTCCAACCCTAGAAAATCATGCTCAACAAAATGGCGTCGTTGCCGGGGAGGCATGACGAGGGTAGTTAGGTTTCTCTTTTGACCTGCTATTCTTGGTTGTATATTTTTTCATTCACTTCATTGTTTATATCCATTGCATTCATTTCATTTTTCTATTTTCTTATATTTGATAATTGTTTTTCTTACACATTTTTTTTCTTTTTCTTGCAAGGGCCCGCGGAGCGAAGGAGGCGATCCTAGGAGAGCCAAAGCACCCAAGCGACATGGAGGCGACTTGATTCTTCACCAAGCCGCATGATAGCAAGAGAAGAGGAGAAAAAGAAGTGAAGAAGATGAAAAAATATATTTTTAAGAGAGAGAGAGAGTTTCTTTTCCAATTGAACTTTGTAAAAGGACATTCATTTGTGGCGGGGTCTGTTTCGCCAAGTACCGGTGCACTTGGGGGACCTCACCGATTTTGTTTTCATCGCCTTTATTTTTCTTTGTTTCCTGTGGATTTCGTGAGCTACCTCTTGATTGCTTTAATTAATTTGCTTGATCCAGGTAATATAGGATAATTTATTTTAATTCTGCGCGGATCACTTGCATGCAGAGTGCTGGCGACAAGGTACACATCTTTAACCCCTGCATGCATCATTGTTTTTAATCGCGCATTGGCATTTCCGATCTCCTTCCTTGTTTTCACTCACATAATTTAAAAAGGAAATTGGACACTTGGTAGGCGATTCATTAAATATATTTTAACCAAGTGATAAGTGTTAAAACCGGGACTGCTAAAGAAAACTCGATCTTAAAATAAACACAAGGAAAAATCATTGTTTTGGGGAGAGTCACCCCTCATTGTATTCGTTTTAACTTGCTCGCGTACACACTAAGGTTAGTGCCCAAATCCCATAATTCAACCTAAGTGTTTGTACAACTTTTGTGATTATCACCTAACTCTAAAACAGACAAGATTAAGAGACCGAATCTTCACGGTCTTCACATTGCATGAGTTGGTGAATTGGGGGTTTGTATTGTGTTTGATTGTTTGTGTGCATACTCGATCCTTCTGTGCATTTGCGTCTTTTTCTCCATATCTTTCGGCTTGACCCTCGTGCTCCCGATCCTATCTATTATTTCAGAGATGGCCGACTGGAGTTATTTCAATCCGATCTTCGAGGATACCTCATACTCTCTAGATGATCCACCTTCCTTTTTCCAGGAGGACTTTCCTCCTGATTTTTGAGAATATCCGCCTAACCCATTATTTCAGGAAGCGGAGGACTTTGATTTTCACCCACCCTCATTCAACCCACCCGATCCTGGGATTTTGGAGTCACCTTTCATGATTTCCACACTTGAGACCCTGAACCAGATGGTGGAGCATATGAATTTGAGGATTAGAAATCTATTTAACATAAGTACGAGCCAGAATGCTGCTCCACTATTTGAGGATATGAATTCACTTGAGGATAGTCATGAGATCTTGCAATCGCCCAAAATACAAAAAAAATGAGAAAATTTTAAAAAGCCAAAACGATTCTGGGAGACACATTATCCATTTATTTTGTGAGAAGAGGACCCAAATGTCCGATCATTTACCCACACATATATCCACCACATGTCCCGATCTTGACCCTGAGGATTCCATTATACAGACTGCTCTTGGCAATCCTCATGTAAATGCTGATTCCGACCTCCTCCCTTGTATGGATGAGGTCCAAAAATTCAAAAAAATGTTGACTAAAACCGAAGTGGTAGCCATCCTTTATGAGATCATTAAAGCTCCACTTCAACAGGCTATGACAGATTTATCTACTCCTCAACACAAGAAAAGAAAGCGAAGGAGAAGATCTGAGCGTCACATCTTGACCATGGTCACTGCCTACGCCATCTCTCACCGTCCATATTTTAAGAAAGGGAACACGGCCACACCTCTTGTGAGTTGCTCCATATCTGACTATTCTTGTGATAACACTCTCCTTGACGGTGGATCGTCAATTAATATAATACCCTTCTCTATGGTATAGTCTCTTCATCTTGGGCCTCTCAAGAAAACTAGGATGATAGTTCAATTTGTTGATGGATCTATCAAGAGGCCGAAGGGTATTCTAGAAAACACTGTCATTTATATTCAAAGCATGAATTTTACTTCGGATTTTGTTGTAATGCCCATGGAGACCTCCTCTCCTGTGGAGCACCCTCCAATCATCCTGGGATGACCTTTCCTCGCCTCTGCGAGAGCCGTTATTGATTATGGTTCAGGAGAGATTCACTTCCGTTCTGATGTAGGGAGCGATGTGTCGATCACTACACCCACTACTGCCCAGAAACCTGCATATCATGAGAACCCACCCGTGTTAGCCAACCCCAAGGAATTTGACATCGATGATAATATCAGAGATTCTTGTTATATGTTGGATGATAATGAAACCCAAGAATTCCTCTTCAATAAGGAAGATTCGGAAAGCATAGACCTTGGAGTTCCCCCTTCTGGTATGTGGAGATGTATTGATGACATCCGTGGAATTTACACGATAGATACCCTAGAGCAGAAGGCAGATTCTGAGACTAGACAGGACGGACATAATTCGACTACTTCCACTGATGAGTCTGTTCTTATTCACCCTGATTCAGATGAGATCGATCAGGCCAAATTTGATTTGATTGCTTTTATAAAAGAATTTGGGCCTTTTGATAAAGATGATGATCCGGTAGAGGCTCGCCAGGTAGAAATTGATCCTACTTTTTCTGATAATGAGTTCGAGCCATTTTACTTTGATGTTTGCAAGGATTCCAAGGTCAGACATGACCATACTACTTCCAATAACTGGTTTAGGACTGCACAATCTGAAACCGCTGAGGATACATTCTTGGTCGATTCTACTCAGTTTATATTTAATGATGATCCCAATATCGACCTACACCTTGTCAAATCCATACCTCAACGGTCCCGCAAGAAGGTTCGCTTTCGAGCGTCTTGACCTTTGTACATCCACTCCTCTTGTATATCCTTTCGTTTTACTCTTTCTTCTCCCGTTTTATCATTCACCCCTTTTCCGTGTGTGTATATATGCTATACTTAGGATGTGCTTTATCCTAAGTATAGGAGGGGTGAATGATTTGTGTTGTTCATATTCGTCCTGTTCATCGCTCTTGTTGTTGCCTATACTTAGGGATACTCTACCCTAAGTATAGGGGGGAGATGTTGTTCATATCGTGTCTTTTTATTTTTGAGTCTGTACATTCTCGTCATCGGTTTTCCCCTTTTGTACACTCCATTATACTTAGGATTACTTGATCCTAAGTATAGGGAGGATCAACATCTTCTCTTCTTTTTATCTTTTCTTTTCACTTTTCTATACTTAGCACGAGTTATGTCTTCCTTTTTCGCTCTCTGATCACTATGGGGACATAGTTCGAGCTAAGTATAGGGGGTGTCGTATATATTATATATATACTTTAGACATAACTCGTACTTTTAAATACGTTTATTTGGGGGGTTATGTGTATAGTTTGTAAAATCCACGTGCGTAAAAAAAACAAAACAAACAAAAAAGCAACAAACAAAAACAACAAAAAAACAAAAAAAACAAAAAAAACAAAAACAAAAAACAAAAAACAAACATAACAAAAAACACACAGAAAAAAGACAAAAAAACTTGTATATACTTGGATATATTTTACTAACCCTTTTTCCTTTTGAAAAAACTACAAAACCAAAAATCTATAAAAATTTGCAAAATTAAAAAAAATCTTTCTTTCACATCTGCATTTGTCCTCCAAAAAAATCCATGAAAAGTTCAAAATTAGAAAATTATTTAAAAAATTGTGTTCTTTTCACATATGCATCATTCCTTTTCCAAAAAAAACTCTCTGCATTGTTCATATTTTGCATTTTCATGTGCATTTTTCAGGATAGTATTGATATTTAAACTATGTCTGGAATAAAATTGAAGAATGGAGCTTAGTTGGACCTTAATCCACCTAATTCTCAGAGGAACTTCACCGAGAAATAGAATTTTAGAAGCTTCAGGTTTTTAACTTAATTCTTTGAGTTCCACATGACAATGTGCATCGTTTGACTCTTAGTGTCTAACCTGGTCTCTTCATTCTGGGTATAACTCTGGAATAGGGAATCAATTTGTACTCTCGTACTATGCACTTAGCTCAACTCAGACGGGATGTTGGAAGACTGTGTGAGTTTCTTTTCTGGTAGCGTGGAAATCTAAAGACCGGAGTACGAGTTGAAATAAAGCTTCGGAAAAGGGATGGACGACTGGGCACAATTTTTTCTAAGACCCCAAAACATGTACGAAAACAAAAGATTCTATATCCGTAGGGGCACAACAAGATCCAAGCAGAACCACCAAAAATTCAAAAATAAAGAATCCACTACCAAATAAATATCTGACCAAAAAGGTCCAAGCTTCAAGAAAACCTGCAGATCTTGGTGGAGACTCGGCTACACTGGCCAGCTTCACAAGGAGAGGTGACTACATTGGCCACCCTCCAGTTCTTTTCTCCTTCTTCTATCTTCTCCCCCAATTCGATTGTGAACACAGCGCGACAGACCTTAGAAGGAAATACCTGACTCCCCGAGGACGAGTTACAGGAGAGGAGATTTTCATGGTAGTCCGACATTCTGGATGGGAAGAGCTAAAACCTTTCACACACATGAGTCGATTGTTCAATGTTCATAGGGTGTGCTCTGGGAAGAGGATTGATCTAAGATGACTTCTGAGCCGAAACTGTGACAATGATATGTAGAACTTGAAGGGTGTTGATTTTAAAATTCTAAGTCTCATCGAAGTTCCAACACACTAATAATCCAAAGGTCCGACAGAGCTCCAAACTACAATTTTGTGAAGATATGTTTAATACTCAATGTTGTCCTACTTTCTTTATTTTCCCTATCTTTTTCTTTTTCTTCACTTATTCTTTCAAATAAGTGTTTGCTAAGGGACTAGCAAAGGTAAAGCATAGGGGGATGATGAAATTGTGATTCATCATCTTTATTCATTTATTTTAGCTTAAAATCCCTTATAAAACACCTGCATATAACGCTAACTCCATATTCTTACTAACTTGCATCTGTGTAAATATTGTACATATCTGACTAAAATTTAACCTAAAATAAATAAATAAAGAAAGAAAGGAAAAATAAAGAAAAGAAAATAAAAAATAAAGAAAATAAAATAAAAAAGGAAGATTGTATACATGCTGACCCGAACCCCGAGAGAAGGTCAAGACTTGACCTGATCGACCAGGAATAAAGTAGGGGGAGATAGGGTCCTTAACCAGAAAATCCAAAAAAAATGTGTTCTCACTTATTTTGTATATATCTGTATAAAACTGACACTAATTCATTTGTACCTTAATTGATCTCAAATCAAATAACATTCAAAACCAAAGTTGTAAATAAAAATATGTTCTAACTACTAAAATTGATTGCACGATTAAATCTTGTATAGAATAAAAGTAGCCACACTTGGAAAAGCCACTAAGCACTAATTGAAAGACCAATTCCGACTCCATATGAGCTTAAATTGAATCAATCTCACTTCCATTGGATTCCAAATTAAATTATCTTTAAAATGGATGTATTTTCATAATTTTTGGAGTTACGGTTGAAAAGTCAATTTTCTGGGGTGGTTTGTGTAATTTTCCCATATATTTTGTGCATATTGTATTTGTATATATTGTAAATTATTCTCACTATTTTCTAAAATAAAATAAAAAATAAAAAAAATTAAATTCTTTAAAAACAAAAAAGGCTAATTTCGTCATGTACCCTTGTATATAATGTCATATATGTATATAGTATATGTATATAGTTGCTATTTTTAATTAACCTCCATAAAAAGATAAATAAATAACATTTTTTTAATCCAATTAAATAAGTGACGAAAATTCAAAAAAAAAATAATTTTGTAAATATTCTTATCTCCTTACTTTTATCTCTTTTTATCTTTACCTCTTTTTAAATTTCATCTCTTTCAAAGAAAAAAAATCAAAAATTCATTTTCAATTTTCATTTCTCTTGCACCAAAAAATTCAAAAATTCAATTCAATTTTCATCTCTCTTAATCCAAAAAAAATTTCAAAAATTCAAATTTCATTTTATCTTTTCTATTTATATGGCTCGTGCTCCCTCATTCCAACTTGATCAATCTTTAGAGAGAGGAGCCCGATCTCGAGAGTCTTCTTGTCGAGAAAAGGTGTCTCGCCTCCGAACCATCCGGTGACAGCGAGTCAGCCTTCGTCAAGGAGATCACGATCATTTTTCCGCTCCTAAGGTAAGATCCACATTTTTCTTCGTACTTTTATCTTAGTTTAATCGTAGTTTAGTTCATCTCATTTTTTATCGTCATTTTTATTTCTCTATAACTAAAAATTTCCATCGCGATTTTGATCCACCCTGACTCGATTTTTCATCTCACTTTCTCGATCTCCACGTGTTCTATTTCTATCGTCCACGATCTCTCAACTCCGACCGCGTACGGTGGCCGGAGATCGGATTCGAATCCCTCATCTCCGCCGAATCCCCGTTCATTTTTTCTGATTTCTAAATAAATAAAAAATGTCTCTTTTTGTTCTCTAACATTTGTTTTGCAGGATCATATAAAAATAAAAAAATAATAAAAAAATATTTGTTTCTTTTCCTCTAACGTTTGTTATGCAGGAACATTAAAAACACAAAAAATCTCATTTTCTATTTTCTTTCATATTTCAGATTTACAAAAAAAACAAAAAAAACGTTTTCTTTGTTTTCATTTACTACTTACAAAATAAAAAAAAATACAAAAAAATAAAAAAAAGAGTCGGCAACAAGGCCACCACACCCACCGCCCGCACCTTCTGCCTCTCCCACCAGCCGCGGTCGTGCGCCGCCATCAACACAGCACCGCCGCGTGAGGGCGACCCTTCCTTCCCTGCGCAGGCCTGCCTCTAGCCGCTCAAGGCGGCGACGCACACTCCAGCCATCTCGCGTGGGCCCCGCCGCGAAGATGAGCCCCGCTCCTCGCCGACGAGCCCACCGTCCTCCGTGTCATCGTCACAGCCTGACACCCTCCAGCGACGCCGCCATCGATGCCGCCTCATCCGCGACTTCTGCCCATGGAAGCCTCCGCACAAGGGCGGCGCAACCCTCCGCTGTAGCCCCCATCCCAGAGCCGCTCAACCGCATCTCAGCACCGCGACCGCCTCTCCTCTAGCAACTGTCGCAGTCGCCTAGCAGCCCCCTCCCTCGTGCCGCCCGCGCGCGAGGGGAAGGAAGAAGGGGCGGCGACACTCCTTGCCCTTTGGAAAGAACGAACAACCAAGAAGAACCCTAGGGCTTTTGATTTATTTATTGGTAAAATTGCATCTTGCGCCCTCAGAAGTTCACAAAATTACAAACGCATCCCCGCCAACTTCCCAAGCAAGTTAGTCTTGAGTAAATTGCACATTCTCTATTCTATTTTATTTTTATTATTTATCTGATGCAAAAACATTGAACCTTTGCATTTTAGTCCCTGAACTGTAGAACAATTGAACTTGCTTGATCTTTATGATTATATAAATGTTATTTGTGATCTAAAAATTTTGAGAAAATTGTGCTATACTCCCGATGTGCTATTCTTCCTAGCATAAAATTTTCATTGGACTTTGCCTTCATTTATTATTTTTAAAAAATCAAAAACAGTGTCTTTTTGTCTTATTGAAATTCCAAAATTCATAAAATTCAAATATTGTTCCAAAAAATCCAAAAAAATTAGAGTAGGTCTCTTTCATTACCTTTTAATTCCTGACCAATTTTTGTGAATTTTACATTTATATAACCCAAAAAATTGAAAAATATAAAAAATCTTCTAAAAATCATAAAAAAATCAATAAAAATCAAAAAATTATGATTTCAATTCCTGTTTGTAGATATTTTCCTATAGATTGTCATAAAAATAATTGTCATGAGTTTTGGGCACTTAAAATATTTTTAAGTTGCAAATTACTCCAGGCTGTGCATATTTTCTTATTTTCTCACTATTTTATTTTTAGAAAAATACAAAAAACATCTGAAAATTCCGTAAAAATTCTTAAAAATATTTCAAAACTTTTAAAACCCAAAAATATTTTTTCTGCATTTTTATGAGCATTTTTTATTAATTTAAAAAAATTACAAATAGAGTTGATGTGCATATTTGGACCTTGTTCATATTGCTTCGTGTATTTTTGAAAAATAAAAAATTACAAAATTAAAATCATAAAAATTTGAAAATCAGACAATACAAAAAAAATCAAAAATAAAAAATTAATAAAAAAATTAAAAAGATAAAAAAATCATAAAAACCAAGGATAGTTGTCCTTTGAGAGTCTCGTTTTCTCTTAATTGATTTTCGATTAATTGAATAACCCTCGAGATTTGTAGCCTCCCTGAGTTCGGCCCTGTCCGCTATACAGGTTAATAAGTAGCAAAATTTAAAAAAATTATTTTTTTGTTGACATGGGATTTTGGGGATAGCAACGACATATTTTCCATCAATTATTTTCCAACCCTAGAAAATCGTGCTCAATAGCATACTGGAAGACCTATGATAAAATCGAAATATAGATCAATTTCACACTGTCATCTTAGGATTTTGTCCTCAAGTTTCTCATTCCTACTCATTTGGAGTTGGAATCGATCATATGCTTTCCAAAAGCATATATCATACCTTCAAATTCTTATCATGCTTCCAAAGCACGATGACCATGCATGGAATTTGATCGGTCCCAATACCTCATGAGTGAGATCATGTCTTCCAATTCACAAGTGAACCCGTATGTTCCCTTTGAGATATCGTATTATACTCATATGCCCTCATATACACACCAGCTCATCGGTGTATAGACCTTGGTTAGGTCATCAACCTATTGGTCTGCCAAATGTACATACTTAGACATATAGTAGCACATCTAGTCTCCGGTCAGAGGATATGTACCTATATTGCGACAGCATACGATATAGGACTTTGGTTATCTCGATCTCGTTAAGTCAACTCTTTGACCTAACTAATCTGACACCTCCGAATCTCTATTCCCATACAGAGGACCTGCATCAAGATGTCGGTCAGATACCAGCCTAATGAGAAAGGATTGCCATCTCTTACCCAGGCTAGAGATCATCCCTTAACAATCATTTGATTGTACTTGATGAGTCCTCAATCTAACTCCTTAGACCTTCATTCAAGCACAAGCCTCTATGATTCAACTATTGAATCAGTAGATGTATGATCATTAAGATGGACATGGTACATAACCCTAATTATACTAAGGGAACTATTATGCAAATTAGTTATTCTTCATTTCTGATCAGGGAATGACATTTGCAATAACATTAATTGCATAATGGCACACCGAGGGCTCGCATGTCCAAAAGCGTTCTCACATGAATCGATGAAGATAAATGGAGACCAAATCTTAGGCATGACTTAGGGGACTCCTATAAACAATTTTTGTTCAGAGCGCGAGAAGAAATGATGATTTACTCGAACGAAAAAATGGAGAAAATTGGGGCTTTGACACACCAGGCGTTACATGAAATAAGGGAAGGAGAGAGGGGGTGTTGACGGGATCAACACTCCCTAGCACCTGGTTTGTCCACCTAGACATAAAACACCAAATTAGAATTTAATTGAAAATAAAATGAAAAATAAATTAGTAGATGATTTTATTAAATAAATCTGAAAACATAGAAATGATTGTAATTTAATAAACTATTTTTCCTGTGATTTTTTTACTTTTACAATCACATTTGATAGGTAATTTTACAAGTATACTTATTGGTATACTTACTTGTGTTTTACCTATTTTATTTTTATTTTATATTTTTAATACTTATTACCATATTTGCATATTTTATATTTTTATAATATAATAAAATACATATTTACATATTTTATTTCTCTTTTTTTGATTTTATTTACATACATAGATAATTGGATGTATGTATATTATAGTTATAATACACCTTTATATTTTAAGGTTTTATTTATCTGAATGTATTTTTTAATTGTTTTATTCTATATTTATATTTTTAATGTATATCAAATAATATATACACTTAACTAAAAATATAAGAAGAGTAAAAATGTAAAGAGTACAATATATGAATAAAATATCCAAACACATAGTATAATGGGACCCTAGAAAGCAGGCTTTTACTTGTTGATTTCATTTTTAATGAAACTACATTCATTAAATAGATAATTTAATTTAGAGTACAATGGATGTGTGTTAATGAATTTTGGGTTCATATGGAGAAGATATTAATTTGTGAAGTTCAGTTTATGACTTTTTCATCTGTGTGTCCTAGTTGTATAGTGCATTATTTTCATTGGAAATTATTTTTGTAATTTTCTATGTATTAATATATACATGTTTCATGTAGAATATTTTGCTATTTGAGGTTTATAAAATAAAGAATGAAATGGTGCAAAAATAGGTATTTTCAACATGAATTTAGGTTTTATATATACAATATTTGGCCCTTATCTACTCCTACTTTATTCCTAGTCGATAAAGTCATTATTGACTTGATCTTGGGGTTTAGGGTCATTCAGTATCATTAATACTTCATTTATTTTTCTTTTCGTTTCTTTATTCTGTATTTTGGATTTAAATATATATAATTATGTATTATTTACAGATAACTAACGACTATTAATTTATACAGGTTAGCCTTATTTACATGTGCTTTGATAAGGATTTAAAGAAAAATGGAAGAATAAAAGTAGATAAATGGCTACTCATCAGTGAGGCGATAACATCTTGTATTTGAAGGGTAGGCAAAGATATTCTAGAAGTCGAAGGGAGGAGCTCCAAGCTAAAAGGAGATTTGGTGGTGGAGTGGAGGGGTGCAAGAGAATCTCAAAATTAAAAGAACATGTTTTAAAAATATGTCTAAGGATATAACAACTATCACAAACTATAAAATAGCGAAAAAAGAAGCAAAGAAGGCTATAAGAGAACCTAAGTCAAATGCTCATGAAGTTTTATACAAAAATCTCGATACTAGGAGGACCAGAAGGATATATTCAGGTTGGCTAAAGCAAGATAAAGAAAGACCAAAGACCTTTCTCAAGTGAGATGTATTAAGGATGAGGAAGGTCACATGCTTTTACTCAGAAGGGTATAGAGACTAGATGCAAAGAGTACTTCCATAAGCTTTTCATAGAGAGATCACTTTGGGAGATCTAGCTAGTTGTGAAAGTTACTTGAATCGTGCAAGCTATAATTGAATACAAAGGAAGGAAGTAGAGGAGACTTTGAAGGTTATGAGACTTGGGAAAGGTATAGGACCTGACAACATTCCTATAGAAGTTTGGAGAGCTTTAGGTGAGCGTGGTTTGACTTGGCTTACAAATTTATTCAATGTTCTTTGATGAAACAAGAAAAATACCTGAAGATTGGAGGAGAAGCATTGTAGTGCCTCTTTATAAGAACAAAGGAGACATTCAAAATTGTTCAAATTACCGAGGTATCAAGATGATGAGTCACACTATGAAAACATGAGAACATGCGATCGAAAGAAGGTTGAGGTAAGTTTCCAAAGTAAAAGAAAAGCAATTTGGATTCATGCCAGGTCACTCAATTATTGAAGTCATACACTTACCGAGGAGAACAATGGAGATTTATAGAGCAAAAATGAAGAACCTCCACATGATTTTTATTGATTTGGAGAAGGCCTATGATTACGTTCGACGAGAGATATTGTGGAGAGTTTTATAGAAGAGATAAGTAACTGTCATATACATTAACCTCATAAAAGATTTGTATGACAGGGCTTCATCTTGTGTAAGGATACAATCTGAGAAGACATACTATTTTGACATCAACATTTGTCTACATCAAGGTTAAGCTTGGAGTCCATTCCTTTTTACTTTGATTATGGACGAGTTTACAAGTCACATTCAGGATGAGATGCCTTGGTGTATGTTATTCGTTGATGATATTATGTTGATTGATGAGACTAGAAATGGAGTAAATGAGAAGCTTGAGGTCTGGAGACATGCATTGGAGAGTAAAGGATTTCGTATAAGTAGGGCTAAGATTGAATATATAGAGTGCACTTTTGATGGAAGCAAAGATGAAGGAATATAGGTGAAGATTGGTGGCAATAACATTTAGAAGAGAGATTCTTTTAGATACTTGGGATCAATTTTACAACAGGATGAGCATATTGATGGAGATGTTATTAATAGAATAAATGCAGGTCGGCTAAAGTGGAGAATAGCCTCTATTGTTATTTGTGATAAGAAAATTCCTTTGAAAATCAAAGGAAAGTTTTACAAAGCAGTCATGAGACCTGCTTTGCTCTATGGATCTGAATGTTGGCTTGTGAACCATGGACATGTGCAGAGAATGGTAGTAGCAGATATGGAAATGCTATGGTATATGTGTAGACACACACACACACACACACACGTAAAGATCGGATTTGGAATGATGCAATCAAAAGGAAAGTTGGTGTAACTACGTTCATGATAAGATGCGAGAAAATCACTTAAAGTGGTTTTGCCATTTGCAAAGGAGGTCAGCTGATGCACCGGTGAGGAGATGCGAGTTTTGGGATGTTGAGCCGACTAAGAGAGGGCGAGGAAGACCCAAGAAGTGTTGGAATGAGACTATGTGTTAGTTTCTTGGATTTAAGCCTAAGAATAACCCATGATAGATCTGAATGGAGGCAAAGAATCTATGCAGCTCACCCTACTTAATATGGGAAAATGCTTTCTTATTGTTGATAGGATTCTAATTAAAATTATTGATGCACAGAGGTAATGCCAAAATTTCTACAAAATTACAATTGATCAATCATTATTGGTGTTTGCATTGATTGATCAAACAAGTAAAAGATGAGTGATCAATCATTAAAGACTCATTGATCACATAGGAGACATAAATCCAAAAAGATTGATATATATATATATAGCATAAAGAACTTTAGAAAAATAAGAATAATCAATCAAACTTTGATTATGTGATTGGTCAATAGAATGATTTATCAATCATTTAAGATAGACCAATCATTTTTAGAAAACTTGATTGATGATCAACCGACTCGACGCTGGAGCTAACATGCCCAACTTGTTGCATAAAAAGACATGACGATCTCGCGACATGGACTCAGCAAGGTCTCAGTGAAGATGAGATTGGTGAAGTAGTGATCTTTCCTTCATTAATTAATCGTGAAAAAAAGCGAAGAAAGTGGTTCCTCACCGGAACACTGGATTCAATGCAATATAGATAGCAGCTCTATTCTCGCAGTACATAGGCATAGGGAGTTTCACTCACACCAACGGAGTCAGCTCACAAGCAGTATGAGCCATAGTTCTAGACTCTGCTTCCGCATTTGAACGCGATCGAGTAGTTCTATTTAAAGCTGATGTTCATGTTAATAACAAAGATTAGTTAATTAAACTAGGTAATACGGTAATCTGATGATAAAAAAATATTTTAAAGGATTCCTTTACTTTTTAATTATTCAATGTATTTTTCTAAGATATTTAATTGATATTGAAGAATTTTTAAATTTTATTATATTTTTATGATTACGTTAATTCATTATTTGTTATTAAATAATATGTTAATTGCTGAAATTACTCAATTAGAATATTTATGATTACTTATTCTTATGTTCGAAATTACTCACGATTATAGAGTTATTAAAGAAAAGAATGACAAAGGTTGAAATTAGTCATAAGTTTCAAAGATAAAAAGGTGGAATATTGCTATAAATATAAATACTGTAGGGATTTAATTAACTCTCCTGATCGTGCATAGTTGATATCCTAATAATATGTATTTTCAATTATATTGGAAATTGACCATATAAATTCCTCAATTTACATAATTTAAGTTAAGATATAATGTAATCGTCCTAAAGGAGTTTTTCGTTGATTGCTTGTAGTTTTGTAAGCCATAACTTTTTTTAATGTTAATATAAAGTTAACTCAAATCAATAAAATGAAAGAATGTATATTTGTATTTCCAATTTCATGAATTTTATTATATTAGCGAGTTTAATCTTCTGATTCAAAGGTCTAAGTATATAGGTTGGTCAAAATAGAACTGCTTTCATTTGGGTATTTTAAGTACAACAAAATTGAGCTATAGTGACATTTTTTTCAAAATCTATCACTATATTAGTTGTTGTTAAATATATAATGATGACACTATTTTTTGTGAAATGATTTTTCCTAATTGAAATTAACGATGAATATCATATATATCGTTATATCATTAGCAACGATCCACATAACAACGCTTATCCGTTGCTATTTTTCAAACTTCTACATAACCATCGTTAAATTTTGAACTAAAAAATTAGCGACAATTATTTGATATTTTGAAAAATAGCAGCGAATAAGTGTCGCTATATGGATCGGTGCTAATGATATATGGACATATATGATATTCGCCGCTAATTTCAAGTACGAAAGCTCATTTCGCAACGAATAATATCATTGTTATATATTTAACAACGACTAATTTAGTGACAGATTTTGAAAAAAAAACGTCACTATAGCTCAGTTTTGTTGTAATGTTGGACATTGAACTCAAAATCATTGGAAACGGATCCAATCACCAAACACAAATAGAAATTTAAAGAACGACGCATACGGATACAAAGACAACAAGTTCCGTAGTATGTTGCTTACACTATCCCTTCTCTTATGTAGTCATGAACAATCTTGTGGACAACTTTAAGTATTCCATTATTAGGGTTACATGCTTACATAAATTCAATAACCATCGTTAGTCTCACTACAAAGCATGTAATGAAACATAATAGAAATCGAAAAATATTACCACAGGATAAGCTTGCAACCGTAATGCAACTTGTATCGCTGAATCCTGTGCGTGAAGATGTAAATATCACCATGGAAAAAAAATGTGAAACCATCAATGCCCAAAATGCCAAATGCTCAGACTTGACAGAAGGGCTCATAATCGGGTACCGCGAGAACCTACCACCAAGTAATTGCTAAGTATTCTATGATGGTTCATGTAATTGAAATCGTAGTAGATCTACATGCATTGTGTTCTTTTTATTGTATGAGCTCATGTCTATAAAAAAAAAACCCCTATGCCCACTAGTAGAAATACCAAATAAAACGAAGAACCCTAATAATAACTAGACACGCATATAACAAACATACGTCTCACCTCCATAAATGGAAATATCAAGTAAATGCCATAATTTAAGATATAATCTCAATTATACTTGGAATTTTACTCCAATAAACATGTGAAATATCTGTAAAAAAAAGTTTAACTTCTACTAATGACCATTCACTTCAATTGTTCTCCATATTTTTTTAGAAGTAAATATAAGGGTTTCTACCACTTGTGCCCTTTTTAACTTCTGCAATATCAAATATGTCCCTCCTTTTTTTGAATATCAGGTATGCCCTTATATTTTTAAAAAATTCACGTTTCAACCCTTTTGTAATAGGGTTTATTGGGGTAGGGGAGCTAACTTAGTTAGCCCTACTATATTTTTTTGTTTCTTAATGTATTTTCCAAAAAAACATTTGAGTGAGTTAGTGCACTAGATGACAAGATATTCTCATTCAAATTTTGTGTAAAATAGGTATTCCTAACCAATCCATCTATAAGGGGTCAATTGCATCAATTCCGAGACAGTTAAAATTTGATTAGCTTGGTGGATGAGATAAAAGTCTTGAACTAAATTGAAATTTAAATGAGAACATAGTGTCATATAGTGATCTAAATCCTCCAGGTATTTTCAGAAAATATCTTAAGGAATAAAAAATAAGGGTTTGGTAGCCAATACCTTGGAACATCACAATTGAACTCGTTGTAGTATCAATTATGCCCCTACTTTACCTTAACGGAAGGACAGAATTGTGAATTTTGTAAGAAGGTAGGGGCACAACTGATATTCCAAAAAAAAGTGAGGCATGGGGAAGTTAAGAATGATATACAAGTGATAAGAAACTTTAAATATAAGGTTTTCATCTATGATGACCTAACTCAACTAGATATCTCAACTCACACAAATAAGAATCACACGAAAGGCAGCTAGATTCTAGTATTTTAAAGACTAAATCCCAACATCAAAACACAATATCCACTTTAATGATCTAGTGATAGAAGGAATGGCTTGCACTCCAATGACAGGATTCCAACTACACCCTATCTCTTATTAACTAGTAAAAAAAATATCAAAAACACAAGAGCTGATTTAAGAGCAGATGACCCCCAGCCGTTGGATAGCTGGAGGGTGAGGTGGCGGATATCCAAGCGCCCAAAAGAAGGATCCAAATATGTCCACACTAACGTGCACTAAAGATCACCGGTCTCCCGCTACTTTATAATACACGACACCACTCTCCCCTCCCTCTCTCCAATACATGTGTGTCCCTCTGACCCTGAGAGAGAGTGCGCCTGTCAACTAAAGAGAGCATCAGATCACGGCCTCCGATTTTCCCCTCCATTTCAAGCAATCTCTGCTTGTGGGTAAGCCCCGAAGATCGTTTCTTTTTTCCATGAACATTGTGCTTTATTAATCCTTTGGGCCACTTGGTGATACCTTTCTCTCTAATGGCAGTGAGTTGTGGATCATTAATCATCATGGAGACGTGACGTTCACAGTAGAAACTAAAGTCTCTTCAATTCCCATCAGCCAAAACAGGAGATGAACAGCAGAGGCCGGACAACATTGATGACCACCACAGCTCCGCCAAAGCACAATCATTGCATCCAGGTATGGCCTAATTTGTTTCTTTCCTTGTCAAAGATCTCATCGTATTTGTTTTGTTTGGTTGATTTCATGGAAAACGAAAATTTGTCGCTCTCTCTCTCTCTCTTGTTTAGTATGAACAGTTCGTTTGTATTTTCAGCCAATTTCATCACTGCGGTCTCCGTTAAAATATTGAGACGGGTTCCTGATATTTTCTGCAAAATAGTATTTTCAGCAGACAATGTTGACCCTTTTAGGCTGTAAAGCTTCAAGTTGTCGTTCATGATCACCTGACATTTCCTATTAATGCCTTTACCTTTATTAATTGTTAGCATCTAGAAGAATGTTGGATAACTGTAAGTAATTCTGCTATTAATAGAAGATCCAATCTAACATTTACCTAAAGGTGCATGAGAAGGAGGAGGTGGAGGCAAAGGCAGAGATGTTGCAAGAAAATGTGGCGACAGATCTGAGGAGAGCAGCTAAGTTGTCCCAAACAAGTCGAGAGAGGAAGCTCGCATTGCAGCAGGAGGTGTGGCAGATTGCAAGTTTACCAATTGGTCCCTTCGTCCACCTTTAGTGTTTGGCGACTTCACAGAAAATTTGGTATTTTTTTGCAGATTGACAAGTTAAAGAAGAGGCTGCGGCATGAAGAGAACGTTCACCGAGCATTGGAGAGGGCATTCACAAGGCCGTTGGGTGTCCTCCCTCGCCTACCTCCTTATCTCCCTCCTCAAGTAACTCCATTAGACTTTATTATCCATCTTAAAGTTGAGATCTGTTTCTATAAAAATGCAATGCAATCTTGTGATAAATGCTTTGATGCATTCCCAAATTTGCTAAGGATATAACATGACATGCAAAAATAATCCCACAAATACTAACCATATACATAAAAACATATTCACAAACATAAACTGAGGATCTCCTCACACCAAGTGGATTTTGATGACAGAAAATGGGTTTATTGGTACAATAATTTGAGATTTGTGCCTATTAAAATAAATCCTGTTTGTAGGCCTTGTCATATTTTCTTTCTCATTGGATCAGGGACTAATTACTGCGATGATTACTGATCTATGCATGTAAATCATTTTGGCTTTTTCCCATTTTTGGTAGTACTATTTTATATTCCAAGTGAACAGGGAATTTGACTTAGACCAATGAGAACAATGTGAAAGCCTTAGAACACTTGTTCTCATGTGGAGAACTGCGATCTCGTCTCGATATGATTGTTACTAAAACGATCAAGTATCAGTCAAAATAAAATCATTTTATGGGCAATTAACAAATTTTCTCACAAATTTTTTAATCCTTGGTAACCAAGGGTTTTTATCTTTTCATAGTTTAGGTCATTCTCGTTGCAGTTATTATGTCATCCTGCTTATTTGCATCTTATTAATGTCTACTAATGACTCAGGTGTTGGAGCTTCTGGCTGAAGTAGCTGTGCTGGAAGAGGAAGTTGTTCGGCTCGAGGAGCAGGTTGTTAATTCTCGGCAGGGGCTGAATCAGGATACCATTTTCATTTCATCCTCCAAGAAGTTACCCGAGGGCGAATCCGATTTGTATCCCTGTCCAGATGCAAATAAGTTCATCCAGCCTAGATATTCTTCACAATTCCAAAATCTTGAAACTTCAGCTAGCATTTTTCATTCAGCTCCACATAAGCTGTGTTCAGATCGTGACGGGAAAAGCCCATCGTCCAATCAAATTAAGGCTGGTAAGAAGCCACTAAAGGTTTTCTACGATCATCAAGGAAAGGAGAAAGTGAATAATGTTAAATCATTACAGAAGAAAGCTTCAAATATAATCAAAGCATGTGATATTCAGGTAAATGCTTTATATCGCGTGGCATGCTTTTTCAAAAATTCTTAAAAGCTTTTAAAAAAGCCCAAGCTTTACATTGTTTGACAGCAAAGGCTACAAGAGAACTCACCTGCCACAAGCGACGAAACACAAATGTGTGCTGATGTCTGCCCCAAATAGGATCTCTGAGGATCTAGTGAAATGCCTTTCGAGCATATACAAGCAAATGTGCACACATGAAAGTAGAGAATTGGATACTGATGTGGCTTCCTCAACTGAGGATTTTAAACTCTATTCTAAAGACATGCCATTTCAAGATCATTATGGGACATCCATCGAGTTCGGGAGAAGGGAAATTGGCCCATACATGCACTTCCTTTCGATCGACAAGAACTCAATCGATCCAAAGATTGTGGCACACCCCTCCTTAATTCAAAAGTTGCGGTAGGTTTTTGGTATGACGTAATTTCTTTTCTTCTATTATTATGTCTTCAATAAATTTCCTTCAAATATAAACCAGATTTTTACTTAAGAAGCTTGAATTGGTGGACCTTAAGGGACTTGGCCATCAACAGAAACTTGCCTTCTGGATTAATATCTATAATTCGTGTGTGATGAATGTAAGAACATGGAGATTTGAACTGTCTTTATTATATATTCAAGTTGGAATATTGTGCAGCAACTTTTCTAATTAAGTTTTTTTCTAAATCCTTTTTGCATATCGATAAGTCATTCTTGGAGAATGGTATTCCCTCAAATGCCCAAACTGTTGTTGCATCAGTTCAGAAGGTACTATTGCTCTCAGTGAAGATTTCCTACTGTTTTTATTGATTTCGGAAGAGGAAATTGGAGTTGATCAGTACATTTTAGGCCGTGATCAATGTGGGCGGACGCTTGCTTAGCGCCATGACAATTGAGCATTTTATCCTAAGGCTTCCATATAACTCAAACGATGTAAGTATACATGGTGTCTTGGAATTGCATTGTCGTGAAAAATGTAATCGGATATCATATTGAAGGATGCACCAGTGTTTATATCAGGCCTTCATTGATGGTTGCAACGATGGCGTGATGGCAGCAAGCAGTTATAGATTGGATTGGCCAGAACCCTTGGTTACATTTGCACTTTCGTGCGGAAGTTGGTCATCTCCCGCGGTAAGCATGTTCTCATAAATAAATCAATGCAAAACTCTAGAGAACTACACCTCTATATGTTTACCAATCATGGCTAGCACATGCTCTAACCAAGGAAAAAATTGTTGGATTTTGCAATCTAGCAAATTGGACAGGAGGTTAATTTTTGAAACTTTGTACTTGGGTTACATGTCATGCCCTTTTTAGGTGGATATTTAGATTTATATTATCCTAAGGTTTATAAATTTGTTGCAAGTCTATGGTAAAACCTGCATTTTTTCTGAGAAATAAAACAACCTCCCTATCAGAAAAAGGTTTTACACGTAAAATCTCCCTGTGATTTTTGTTCAGTTTACTTTTGTGCTATATTTTTCTACAACTGTTCCCATCGTTTTAGGAAGTAATTAAGCGAGGGAATTTGCTAAAATAAATGGGAACTGATAAATCTGAGGTATTTTATTGATTGCATATGTTTGATGCCATACGAATGTATACTTGACAAAATTCTTAAGCAGATGCTGCAGAATTCCCTACTTTCTGTTTTTCTTTTTTAATCGGGGTGAGTGCCAAAATTATGGTAGTAATAATCTACAAATTCATATGAAATCAAAGGTAAGGCTGTATACTGCAACTCAAGTGGAGGATGAACTTGAAATCGCTAAAAGAGACTACTTGCAAGCTGCGGTCAGGATCTCAGGAACCAACAAGCTTGCGATTCCAAAGCTGCTGGATTTGTACTTGAACGATTTCGCGAAGGATGTTGAGTCTCTGGCAGACTGGATCTGCTTGCAGCTGCCAGATGGATTGAGGAATTATGCGGTTACATGCCTCGAGCGAGCAAGGAGGGAAGCCCTGCCACGGATTATACATGTTATGCCATATGATTTCAGTTTCAGATTCCTCCTGGCCACATGAAAGGTTCTTCCTTGCACAAAGTTCATATTCAATAGAGTTTGCATACATGTTAGCAGCGGTTGCATATAGTATACAAAAGGAAGCTAAAAACAAGAAGGAAAACAAGGAAATATACACGTATTAGTTATTGAGTTTCTCGTAAGCTTTGGTCACGTATTATTTATTGAGTTACTTCTAAGCTTTGGTGTGGTAATTATCAGAAGAATGCTTAACTTGCCGGGAGTGAACAGATGTAATTTTCTATTTATCTCTTCTTGCAATTCATGGAATAATTAATATAGTTTTATTGAAAAAATCGCAAATTGTTTTCTCAATTGTAGCACATTTTGTTTTAAGGGATGTACAACTTTACTTGATTACAGTTGTAGAAGCAATGACCCATATGACAACAATTTACATGGAAAACCATCTTCAGCGAAAAAGGAGAGCGCACGAAGAGGAAAAACTGCCCTAATACAAGGATTTCATTGCCAACAAGACAAACAAAAAATGGATTTTTACACGTGCACTTTCGAGTTCACACAGTTACACTTATGCCCCTGACTTTTTGAATAACATGTGTACACTTATGTTCTTACATTGCTAACACTTGTGCTCCTCTGTTAATTTGGACGTCTATGAGGTAAATCATACAATTTTTATTCAAATCAAAGTTTGGTTAAGAAAGCTTTAGCAATCACGACCTTAATTCATCTTACTATAATGTCTTTTTCTCGAGAACCCAACAATCGCAATTTGGGAGAAAACCACATGGAACTCCAAACCTCAAGGATCTCATGTGACTCCGTCTCGTGGCACTTTAGGGTATCAAGAATTTACCATCGGGAAGGGCGAACACCGACATGGTCCTAGGACAATCTTCATTATCGTCAACTTCCCCTTCACCAGTTCTTCACTCCTCACGATCCTAGCGGAGATATAATAATCACTTCCACGGTTGACCTTGTCATCGAGCTCTTGTCAAGGTGGAGCATGGCACAATAGCGGGTGCTGGGGGTTGGTGGGAAGGGAGGGGGACTTTGAGGTAGAAGAAGGTTGTAGAAGGAGGGTTTATTTCCACTTATGCCCCTATATTTAACATCATTCTAGGTATTTTTATATACAAGTTTCATGTTGATCATTTTATTGTTTGAGGTGTATAAAATGAATAATAAAATAGTGTAAAAATGACTATTTTGAATAACGAAAACTAGGGTATTATATACAGTATTTGGCCTTTATCTCCCCCAACTTTATTCTTTGTCGACCACGTAATTTTTGACCTAGTCTTAGGACTTAGCGTTAGTCAGTATTTATAATACTTCTTTTATTTTTCTTTTCTTTTCTTTATTCATTTATTTTGTATTTAAATACATGTATTTATGTAATTTTTATAGATGACTGTCAGCATGTTAATTTGCACAAGTTAGATGTATATATGTATTCATTTAGGGATTTAAGACAAAGTAAAGGAATGAAGGTGAATGAATGGGTGTTCATCAGCATCCTGTGACAAGATGATCGTTGTTGCGATCCTCCCCTTTATAGAGGAGGCCTATATTACCATAAGACGCCTTGCTGTCCCTACAGCTACCACTACTATTGATGTTCAGGGATAGGTTTTTGCCCTAGTAGCTCCATCTAGGTGAAGAGGTCGTGGATCATTCAAGAGTCTTGGTCAGGTCGCTTTGGAACATGATGAGGCTGAGGCACAATTCATTGTACCTACTGTCCAAGTTCGAACACACAAAAGGCCATCTGCTACATAAAATCGGGTTATTTTGCCCCCACTGCTCGAGTTGCTATTGAGGGTGATGGTCCTCATGTGGAAGTACCTAGATGAGACTTTGAAGATATGATGCAATGCCTGAAAGGATCCACCCGAGCAAGCCTTCTCACTCACACCAAAATGATATTATAGAGACTGCATCTATTGCTCATACAAGTATTTTTATTGCTTATGCAAATAAATTTTAAAAAATCGAGTGACTAATTGATACAAGTGCCTCTACCCATGATTGCGAGGAGCATGTCATCCTACCTCAAGTGCGTAACATCCATCCAGGACAGACCATATAAATGGTATATTTTTTCTATAAAAGGAAAAGGAGATGCCCATCTCACTAAAAATCATGCTCAATAATGTTCTATTTGTCTTGGAATTTCCCATCGGTCTTCTTTTTATTAGTCAGATATGCAAGGTTCTAAATAATCGAGCGATATTTGACGATATGTCTTATATTTCCAGGGCATATTGACTGGGAGGGCGATTGGTATGAGTCGTAAAGAAGGGAGTTCCTACCATCTTGAGTAATCATTTGGGATTGTAGCTTACTCTAGAACTACTTTAGCACCTTCCGGTTCTCTTTGGTACCAACATTTGGGTCATCCGTCTATGTAGAAGCTTCTTAAATTTCTTCCACAACTCTCTCCCAATGTCAACCAAGAGTGTGAAGCCTGCCAACTGGAGAAACATGACAAAGTTTCTTTCCACCTTCTAGTTCCAACCATTCTAGTCAACTGGGGAAACATACAAAGTTTCTTTCAACATTCTAGTTCCAACCATTCTAGTAGTCTATTCGATATTGTCCATCTTGACATGTAAGGGCCCAGTCGATATCTTGATTGTCTGGGAAACATATATTATTTGGTTCTTATAGATGACTTTTATCTTGCGTCATGGACCTTCTTATTGAAAAATAAATCTAATGTTTTCCATATTGTAGTTTGGGTTATTAATGAAATAAAGAACCAATTTAGTACCACTATCAAAGCCCTCCAATTTGATAATGCTACGGAGTTTCTTCCCATGACATGCGTCTTTTATTTCATCAATTGGGATCTTACATTACATAATTGTGGATGTTACATTCTTTGAGTCTCTTTCCTACTACTTTAAGTCCTGCTATATAAGAAGAAATGTCTGCATTAATCTCCCAAAACACCTGGACACTGGTTGATCCACCTGGAAACGTCAGGTTAGTGGGGTCCAAATGGATTTTCATAGTAAAGTATAATGTATAGGGTCACTCTCTCGCTGCAATGAACAACTAGTGATAAAGGGTTTCATGGAGGCCTATGATGGTGATTTCTTTGACACTTTCTCTCTAGTTGCTCATATATCCATGGTATCGATTCTCATGGTTGTTGTAGTGTAGCTTGATTGGTCATTACACCAACTTGATGTAAAGAATGTGTTCCTTTATATTAACCTTCAGGAAATGGTATAAATGTAGCAACCTCTTGGCATTGAGGCTCAAGGGGGCTTTAAAAAGATTTTCCTATCACGCAAGGCCATATATGGACCCAAGCAATCCTCGTGCTAGGTTCCAGAAATTTTTAGCATTACTAGATAATCTAGGTCTCATCAGATCTTCGACAAACCATTCTTAATTTATAAAAAAGAATGGAAAAGTGATCGTGGCAATGTTGGTCAATATGAATGATACCATCCTCACAGAGGTAACTCCGATGGTATTTTATAAGTAAAGAAGCGTCTAATAGAACTTTGTGATTAAAGACAGGGGCCACTACGATACTTCCTAGGGATTTAAGTCACTATATCCAAGCGAGGACTAGTGATGACACAATGAAAGTATACTACTAATCTCGTTCAAGAAACAAGGATGCTAGAATCCAATCTCGCATAGATACTCATATATCCTAATGAATGCATCTACAAGTCAAGGGAGATTGAAGACAATAGTCGATACATGTGCCTAGTAGGCATGTTGCTATATCTTACCATTACCAGACTAGATATATCTCGTGTTGTTGGAAAACTAAATCAATTCATGGACTCTCCTACTCCATATTTGATGCATGCATGATGTTCTAAGGTATATCAAGTCCACTCCTGGGAAAGGTCTACCATTCACCAAAGCAGTAGCTTTGACCTTATGTCCTATTCAAATGAAGACTATGGAGAATGCATGATTGATAGAGCTACATGTTTCTGCATTACTAGACATGAAACGTGGTTGCTTGAAGGAGCAATAAACAAACAGTGGTATCTCGTTGAAGTGGTGAAAGTGAATACAGAGTCATAGCTCATGTTGCCATAAAACTAGTATGCATTTGATCCATACTCACGAATCTTCATATCACTCTCAATAATACCATGGAACTCAGATGCAATAACTAGACAACAATATATATATATATATATATATAGAGAGAGAGAGAGAGAGAGGAAAGGGAGCCTACTTTGTGAAGTAGGTAACCTTACCTACTTCACATCTATTTTTCGCATTTTTTTAAATTTTTTTGAAAAATACAATCGTGGATTTTCATAATTATATACCTCTAATATGTCTTTCAAATTTCATCAAAAACAGAGACTCCTACGGTCTCCATCCAGAACATATAAAATACAACAAATCTGTGACCGTTAAAAAATGATTGTATGGATGGAGGCTGTAAGAGTCTCTGTTTCTGACGAAATTTGAATGACATATTAGAGGGATATAGTCATGAAAATCCACGATTGTATTTTTCAAAAAAAAATAAAAAAAATGTGAAAAATAAGTGTAAAGTAGGTAAGGTTACCTATTTCACAAAGTAGGCTCCTTTTCCTCATATATATATATATATATATATATATATATATATAGGAGAAACTTCAAATGAGGCAGGGTCTCACCATATATATGGTGAGCCACCCTTAATTTAGGCATCTTTCCAATATATTTTAAAAATGAGGCCCCCTATATATATAGGGTTTAATGGGGCTGTCCCCTGGGAGTAGCCAACTTGGCTACTCCCACCCCTATTTTCCCTCATTTTTTATTTCTTTGGAAAATAAAATTTTATGTATTCATCACTACATCCCTCTAACATTCTATTAAAATTTCGTCAGAAACAGAGACTCCTAGGCCCTCCATCCAGACGTCATTTTTTTAACGGTCGCAGGATTTTTTAAATCAACCATGTTTGGATGGAGGCCGTAGGAGTCTCTGTTTCTAACGAAATTTTAATAGAATGTTAGAGGGATATAATGATGAATTAACAAATTTTTATTTTCCAAAGAAATAAAAAAATGAGGGAAAAATAGGGGTGGGAGTAGCCAAGTTGGCTACTCCCAGGGGGCAGCCCCATTTAACTCATATATATATGTATAGAGAGAGAGAGAGGGCCAATCCTATGAGATGGGATTTTGGTGAGATGGTGAGATGGGAGATTCTGGACCACTAGTTTCAACCAGGAGAGAGACAGCTAGGAGAGAGAAAACAAAAACTAGTGGTTTAGAATCTCCCATCTCACCATCTCACAAAATCCCATCTCATAGGATCACTCCTATATATATATATATATATATATATATATATATATATATATATATATATATATATATATATATAGAGGGGCGATCCTATGAGATGAGATTTTATGAGATGGTGAGATAGGACATTCTGGACCACAAGTTGCTGTATTCTCTCTCCTGCCTTTCTCTCTCCTGGTTGGAACTAGTTGTCCAGAATGCCCATCTCATCATCTCACCAAAATCCCATCTCATAGGATCGCACCCATGTGTAGGTAACTTACCTACACCCACCTCTTGTTTCTTAATTTTTTTGATTTTTTTGAAATTGATCTTTAGGGGATTTACTTAGAATATTAAATGGAATATGTGTTTCAAATTTCATGTAAAACAGACATTCCTAACAGCTCCATCGGAAGGGGCCGATTTCAGCAAATCTATAACCGTTAAAATTTGACTGTCATGATGGATAAGTTAGAAGTCTCAAAATAAGTTGAAAATTGAATGACGATATGGTGATATATTGTGATCTAAATTCCCCAAGGAATTAATTCAAAAAAATAAAAAAAATTGAGGGAAAAAGAGTTGGGTGTAGGTAAGTTACCTACACATGGGTGTAGGCTCCCTTTTCCCATGTTCCATGAACATACTAAATATAAGTGATTATCACTGCTTTGGAGATCTGATATAGAGGTATGTTCTGTACATATAGCATACCATCTACTGAGCAGATTGCGAATATGTTCACCAAGCAACTTGCACACATGCAATTCGAGACATGTTGCAACATGCTAAGAGTGATTGTTATATATGCTCCAGCTTGAAGAGGTGTGTTGAGTGCTTAGTTGTAAACCCTATTCTGGGGGCATTTCGGATGAGTCATTATTTGAGTCATTTTTTTATAACCCTAAACCTAGGACTCCTATATAAGGAGCCTTAGGGTCCTCTTTCTCATTAATGAATATAGATTCTAAGCATCTACTCGCTGCTCTCCTCATATATGATTCATGTCGTAATGGTTATTGTTACATGGAAGTTCTGTATTAAATTTCTCTACTTGATGGGTTTATACATAAGTAATTTCTAAATAAAGATGGCCTCACTAAATTTGTATGACACTAAAATATCAAATTTCTTTGGTTTGCTCTCCTTAAGCATTATAAACCCCCTCCCCCCCCCCCCAATCACCAACTCGAAAAATCCAACGCCTCGTATGCAATAAATAAGGGCTCATAGTAGGGTTCAAAATATTGTGATATCGATATCGGCGGGAGGAGGGTTTCGATATGACCTCTTTTTTATTTTCTAGGAAATCGAGCGATATGGCCCAATATATGAGCGATATATCAGGTATCGATGATATATCGCTGAAATTGCGATTTTTAGTGTGCTAAAGAGTGATTTTTAGAGTCATGTGCACACGTGAATATCGAGAGATTCCAGATGAAATTGCTACAACTAAAATCCAATAGATATCAAATAAAGCATAATGCAAGTAGAGGATCAATCCGCATAGACTCAGACAAGTTACGTGAATTTTTATTGTATTTACAAAGGCTTTCTTGACTTTTTTATTTCAAATCAAATCATATTTTCTTTTTGCTCTCAAGATATTAAAATATATTAAAACTTAATTAGATTCTAGACATCATTAGGATCTCATAGGAAATTTTTGGAAAATTTTTGGATTTTTCTGCTATTTTTTTGCGAGTTTTCGAACTACTAGGGGCATGATTGTTATTTTTAGAAAATGGTAAGTGCTTGAATATAAATAGAATTGAAACTTAAGGGTGTAATTATATATAATGAGAAGCATCTGGACATAAATGGAATTTTTCTTTGGTTTTTTAAATAAAATAAAGGGATTTTATCACTTGTGCCCCTCCGAGATGTTGCAATATCAGTTATGCCCCTATCTTTTTCGTAATATCAGTTGTGCCCCTCAAAAGTTTCTCCGTTATCAGTTGTGCCCTTCCGTCAGGTTGACCGTCAATGAATTGACTTAACCATGGTTTTTTCAAACTTTGGTGCATTTAAGAGGGGTATTATTGTCCAGGGACCTCTTCTTCCTCCTCCAACCTCCTCCTCCTCACTCTCCGGCCTGAGCTCCGCCCCGAGCTCCCCTCCCCGACGCCGCCCCGAGCTCCCCTCCCCTCCCCGGCGACACCCCGCAGCCCCTACCCTCCCCGGCGCCGCACCTCCTCCCCCCGGATCAGACAGCGGACGCCCACGCTACAGAGACAAGATTATAAAATATTTTCTTGAAATTTCCCTACCGGAGTTCTTGGATAACAATGACGGAGACCTTGACTTGGAAACTTCTTAATTAATCTCATCTCATCTCTGTGTAAGGAAGGGTAGTTGCAGTTGAGGTGGAGGAGTTAAAGATGGGTTCCGGTCGCGTGGTGCTGTTCCCAAGCCCATTCAGAGGGCACCTGAACCCCATGCTCCACCTCGCCTCCGTCCTTCACGCCACGGGGCGCTTCTCCCTCATCACCGTCATCCACACCGTCTTCAACTCCCCCGACGCAGCGTCGCATCCCGACTTGGAGTTCGTTCCGATGGAGGTCGAGGGGCTCGACGACGGCGCAAGTGAGGATTACATGTCGTTCCTCATCACCCTCAACGCCAACTGCCGCGAGCCGTTCGCGAGACAGATGGAGAGGATGATGCTGTGCCGAGCAGGAGGGGAGGCGGTGGTGTGCCTCATCGTGGATGCTCACATGTACTTCACGAGGGAGGTTGCGGAGAAGCGGAGGTTGCGGAGAAGCTCAAGGTGCCGAGGTTCGTCTTCCGGACAACGAGTGCCAGCAGTTTCCGGACAACTGCAACTGCAACCACGCCCACGCTACAGGGGAGGGGGCGGCGCCGGGGAGGGGAGGGGGCACAGGGGGCGGTGTCGGGGAGGGGAGGGGGCGGCGCCGGGGAGGGGAGGGGGCGGCGGGCTGGAAGGAGGTGCGGGGGGGAGGAGGTGCGGCGCCGGGGAGGGTAGGGGCTGCGGGGAGCTCGGGGCGGAGAGGGAGGAGGAGGAGGTCGGAGGAGGAGGAAGAAGATGGGAAGAGGAGGAAGAAGAAGAGGTTGGGGAAGAGGAGGAAGAAATGACCATATAACATTTTAAAAAAAAATAATTCCGCTTATGTCCTCAAAGTTAACGTCCGTTTGCACTGTAGATGGACGGTCACTAACCCGAGGGGCACAAGCGATAAAATAGCAAGTTTTGAGGGGCACAACTGATATTACGAAAAAGATAGGGGCATAACTGATATTGCAACATCTCGGAGGGGCACAAGTGATAAAATCCCTAAAATAAATGACGGGCAAATTGCAGACAATATGAACAAACTTTATGAAACCGCAAAAAGGCCCCTAGAGGAGTACAATGTGATTCAGCAAAAGATGAATATAAAGTGCAAATTCCACGTGAATAAAATAACTGAAATTTAGGTAATTTTTGGAGAATAAAGGCAGAAGTTGACTAACTGCTTAATGTTCAAAATTTATAAAAGAAATACTGAATGAAAAGGTGGTATTGCAAAAAAGTTCATGGTCCTCAAAATCCAGGGTTGGTGGCGGAGGTGGCGTCGTGCTCAGCCACAAACAGTGGAGCATGGAAGGAAGAGGAGGAAGGTGCTGCGGAGGAGGCACAGGGGGAGGGCCGGCGATGTGGCCAGGGTGTCGGGGTCCAGCAGGAATGGTGTGACACGACTGTCACCCGCATCGAAGGCGGTGGTCATTGATACGGCTTTCATCCGTGCCGGAGAGGATGACGTCGAGCAGCGGAGGGTGGTGGTGATGGTGGCAGCTCTGATCTTAGGTTCGAAGCCCCGAGATGGATTCATGCTGTTATTGGAGCCGAAGCTCCCAAATGGGTTCCCTGTCACTATCGTCCCACTCCCTCGTCTTATAGTTGATTCTACTGGTCTTTCGGACGTTGAAGAGTCTACCAGTGAGTGTCCACGAAAGGAGATGAGCGGAACGCGTTGGAGGATTGGGGAGTCGCAGTAACGGCGTGCTGTTGCGCGCGTTTCTGTGGGGAATACGACCCACCATTCTAGGCGAGACACATGGGACGAGCACACGCATGCTATAATGAGGATATATGCATAAATTATAGTAGGCTTTAGATAATTAGATAATTGGCTTTTTATCATCTATGCTCTTATTAACTTCTGCAATATCAGTTATGCCCTTCCTTTTTTGGAATATCAGTTGGACCACTGCTTTATTAGAGCAATTTTTAGAAGCAAATATACATAAATGATTACAAATATTGTATTCATGTATAATACTAGAAAATGTGACTAATTTTTATAGAGTTTTACTCGAAATAGACAATCATGCTCTTCTATTGAAAGATTTGACATTTTAAATAATTATTTCATTGATATATACATACGCATATGTATCCTATTTTATTAGTTCAAAAAACTGGTTTGAACAATCGGAATAGTAAATTAAACCCCTTTCGATTTTTTTTCGAGTCGATAGGAGTGATCATGTATGCTGACATCATCACCGGTCCAACTGATTTGGCCCGACGATCCGACTCAATCGGACCAAATCGAAGACTGACTAGTTTAAGATCCGGTCCGATTTCAAAACTTTGGGTTGCATTGTACGTTCATGTAAATGTGTGTTGAAAAGCGAGCATGCACACAAATGCAGAAATATTATTTTTCATTGGAGAACAACTTGTGACTTATTAATCATGAATATTCACATCAATTGGTTCAGATTATGTAACTTTAATATGTACTTATCATGTATGTATCTTAGATATATATATGAGTGTTATATAGATAGATCTTTATATGAGTACTTATCGCATGAACTACTTACAGGTCGCACATATATATCATTGCTTCATTTAGGCTCTTCTTGTTAAAAGATGTGTATCCAATATTATACAATAAAATTAACATCAATTTGGCGTGATATTATTCTTTGATTACAATAGTGGAGTAAATTTAGCTACTTGCAAAGAGAAGAAACACATGTTAGTTTGAAATGAATTTATTTAAAGATGGGTTAATTTTAGAGATTCATTTTTATAAAGCTTTTTTAGGGATTTTATATGCAATACCTACAAGGACTAGGTGGGAATTGTATAAAAGAATGTTAAAATGTGTGAACTTAACTCAAGACTTTTCTTAATTCGAGCATATTGATATGACAAACTCGTGATTCATCAATCACCGACAAATGGAATCCTACAATAATGATTTCACGCAAGTGGGCGATATGTGAAAAATGCGCCCTCATTTTGCCTGAAACTGTAGCAGAGCTCCTTCTTTTCACTTCCTCCAAACCCTAGATTCCTTCCCTTAGAGGTATGCTTCTCCAATCTCCTCAAACTTTGTTGTTGTATGAGTTAATTTTTTGAGGGTTTTTATTCACCTCCTTTCATTATTGCATATTCTTGAGTTTTTTGGAAGGTTTATATTATTTAATGAGATATATGGAGAATTAATTTGAGATTTTTGAGTTTTATTGTGGAATCAAGTTAAGTTTTCAAAGGAGAAACTTAGATCTCATGTTCTACACATAGAAAAAAAGATTTTAAGAACTTTTATGTTAATTAAAAATCAAAAAATTATTAATTTTATGAATTGAACATTAGATCTATAATTCATTTTCATGTTTCGTATCTCATGCATGATTTTTTTCTAACTTAGTCACCTCAATTCTAGATATAAGATGTCTTTTCTTAGAAATAGAAACGTATAAACTTAGATAGTTTGTTAAATACTAAATATTCAAGACTTTTTTACATATTAAGTATGTTGAAAATTACAAATATAATAAATCAAAAACTTAAAACAAAAATAATTATCAGATAATTGATTGTTCTCATCGTATATCTCATGAATATTTGTTATGTAATTTCTTCATAGGTTTCAGTAATCCACATCATGGGATTACACTCTTGTTGGGATCTGATGATTCTGAGGATCAAAAGGGCAATGGGGACATTGATTGAAGGTAGGCCACCGCTTCAGACAACAACAAATCGAAACCATAGTGCAACTTTTGTGGGAATAGGTTTGTAAGGGTGGGCATTACAAGGCTAAAGCACCATCTTGTTGGCACCAACAAGAATGTTGCCAAGTGCACATGTTGTACCAAAGCTACGAAGGATTTGGTGAAAGCTAACTTGGATGGGAAGAAGGATAAAAATACATGTCAAGAAGGGATGGACAATTCAAGGAATTCATATTTGAGAAAGAGTTCAATGCCCCTCTAATTCAGATGACGATGACTTAGATCGAATTGTATCACACACTAGTCATACCATATCCGATCTAGGTCAACTAGTCATACTAGTCAGTCGGGTAGCAGAAATTATTATTTTTGATGAAATCACATGATATGGGAACAATTCCCATGTCATTTCATCAAGATCACACGAGTAATAGGATTTCCTCTTGAGGCATGATCACGATCCATGAGTCTCTAAGAGAAGAGACCTCTTGTCTCAATTCCAATCTGACATAAAGAGTATTTATTGGTACGTGGATGAGATGCATGCTTCGTACAATCCAAAGCGAAGATCCGAGCGAGGAACCTCCGGATTTCATCTCACAAAATCCGATGTCTCCTTCACGTGCACGAGGCATCGAAGAAGATGGATAACGATGAGTGATTATCCCCGCAACACGACAACAACACAATGACGATTTCGCTCTCAACAACATCTTGGCAGACGACCACAAGTAGTTGACACACAGAGAGAGAAGACATGTAGAGAGAGAGAGTGAGTTGTTGCAACAATTGCTTAACTTAATTGTGTAAAGAAGATTAGGGTTAGTCATTCTTTTAGAGAAAAAAGTATGAATAGGATGCACTCCTAATTAATAATCAATGGCTGAGATTAATAGATTTTACCGACGATCCAAATAAAATAGAATTTAGAATTAATAAATCAATTACTAATTCAAGCTCTAAAATTTAATCTCAATAATAAATTATTTTCAAGAATAAATAGGAAAGGGAGAGCCTCCTTCCAAGAATGAGGAAAGGAGATAGCCTCCTTCCTTATTTTAAGTTAGGACGTCTACCTTGAGATTTGGAGAGAGATTTTCTCTCTCCGATCTCTTTAATGTAATGTTATTACATTAAATATTTATTCATAGAATTATCTATTAATCAAATATCACCAAATATGTTGAAAATCATTTGAGACAATTATAAATAAAACATTTATATTTATGAATCATATTCATCCATCCAATATTAAATGTAAATTATATTACATTCAATTGTATAATGTAAATCTAATTCACATTAACTTATAATTTTCATAATTAAGTCTCTCAATGATAGTATGGATCACATCCATAATATCCATGATTATTTTATATAATGCTATCCACATTAATCATATATATGATAATTAAATCTAATATAATTATCTTAGATGCATCTCTTCACATTTTTAAACAATGTGAATCATATCCACATTATTAATGATAATTAATTTCAGTTTAATATCAATTTTCCAATTGTCATATATTGTCAATAATAGAATTATTCTTGAACTCTTTCAAGAACAATGTGCTTCTCCACAGATACTTGGAAATAAGGATATGATGAATGTTTATTCTGTGTATAATGACTTGGATAGTGAAATCTAATCTCATATCCAGATCTAGGAGACCTCTAAGAGATGTCTGATTAAGGAAAAAAGAATATCCAATCCTCCCGTTACATCCAAATTAAATTCATATCAATGTTCAACATCAAGACCAAGATCAGATGACTAGTCTACTACGTGGACTCATTAAAATCCAAGCATATTTCATCAATCCCTCAAAATAGGAGTGTCATGGTTATACAATTGATTAAGATCACATCAACATCTAGTATTCCCAATATACGTACATCATGCATACTGGAAGACCTAGAATAAACATGAAATTCCAATCTTATTTGTACTGTCTCCTTCAAGCTTTTATCATTAAGTTTCATGTTCAATCATTAGGAGTTGGTATCGATCATATGAGTATTGATCATACGCTTACCAAAAAGCATATATCATACCTTCAAATCCTGTATTGTTTCCAAAACAGGATGACCAAAGTTGTAATTTGATTTATCCCAATATCTCATGAGCGAGCTCTTATCTTCCTATTTAGTAGTGAACTTGTATAATCACTTTGAGAGATCTTATTACTCATATGCCCTCGTATGCACTCTATCCGTCGGTGTATAGACCTTGATTAGGCCATTAACCAATTGGTCTTCCTAATGTACATACTTAGATATATAATAATATATTTGTCTCTGATCAAAGGATGTGTGCATATACTTGACAACATATGACATATGTCTTAGATATTTTGATTTAACATAGTCAACTCTTTGACTTAGCTCATCCAATACCTCTGAATCTCTATTTATATGAAAAGGACATGCATCATGAGGTCGGTCAGATGTCATCCTTTGGAGTAAGGATTGCTAATTCCTTATAATGATGGAGATCCCTTCTTGATAATCACTTCACGATGTGGTTGTATCCTCAATCTAACTATTTAGATATTTAACCATGCACTAGACTCTATGACCCCATGTTCAGATCAATATATGTATGATATCAAGCTAGCCATGGTACATAACCCTAATTGTACTAAAAGACCTATTTTGCAAATTAATTATTCTTTATTTCAGATTATGTAATGATCTGCAATAACTTTTTATTGCATAACGGAAAGCCATGACCTTACATGTCCAACCATCTCCCACTTTGACGTCCGTCCCCCTAGGATCTGGGTACTCGACAAATCGATTCCACGCACATACATTTCATATTGGAAATACACAATAAAATAAAGCATGAGAAAATGACACAAATATTGAAATTTAAAATTTCCTTCCATCCATAACATGCCCATCATTGTATTTCCTTTTCCATCCATGTCCACAAAAATATACATGTATGCATACAGAAAGTGTATCCATTCATACAGTATACATGCCATGTCTCTCAAAATTTTACAAGTAAAGAAGAACAATGAAACTATGACTAGCTATACCACAAAAAGGGAGTCGTGAAACTGCAAAAAAGGAAGTAGCTCCAAGTAACAAGTGCCGCTCACTACTGCGGCTTCTCATGAGAATCTACGGATTCACACATAGGTACGCATGAGCAAAGTTGGCTAGCACGATGTAACAATATACAATAATAATTGAGATATAATTAAATGTGTGCAAAAGAAACAATTGGGTAAACTAATCTCATAAAGAATTTCATTCTAATTATTAATATTTGATATGGATATGAGTAACCAAGCTTCGTGGATTGTCTGTGGTCTTGGTCTGTATGAGACCTCATACTATGACTCTAAGTCAAAAGGAATACCTTAGGGTTGGGGTGCCTCCGTAGGCATGCGGTGGGGTACAATTCATCCTAACTAAGTTCCCAACACGTCCACTTAGCCCCACTTCACAATTGTACTTCTGATTCAGAATTAAGATTCCAACTCGCGAATCATCGCGACTAACCCGATACTCATTATGCAAAGGAGAATTATATCTCATACCAACTTCATTAACCATATTTCCCAAAACTCCCCTCTTAGCGCTCCCACTCGGAATACTAACCAGTGTGGCCTACACCGGCCAGTACATGATTGTTAACTCTAAGTGAACAAGTGAAACACTAGACCACCAACCATGACTACTTGGCCCGCACTCGAAGCACTGGGCTAAAGGCATGCAAGTGTTGAGGCTGAACACCACATGGTGACTCCTCGGTGTGCCAAGCAGCATGTCCTCCAACCATCGCAGCAACATAGCAGTGGTTGGAATCACGGTCATCTAGGCTTCTATCCGTGGCCCTAAGGGACATGCTCCTCCTTTGGCAGCATCTACTCCACTACCCACACGCCCTTTAAAATCAAATAACCGTAATATGGACAAGGGCCCAGCGGGAAAAGCATCTGCTGAACATAGATGCAATATACATATCTGTATATATAGGGGGATGCACCAATTTGATGGGGGCAATATTTAACCCAGGCATCCCCAAATTTCTCAGACATGTGAACTGCTGGAGTTTCATGTATCACACCCCCAAATGAGTTTGGTAGGTAGTAGAACATATCGGGTATTACATAACAAGTATTGAGAGGCAATTTCCATTAAAACATATCACTTGGAGTCCCATGTAACAAGTACAAGGATAGATATGAGATTCTAGATGTGCAGGTACGAACCCCATTTGTGGTCCTTGGATTTACCACAAAGGTCCTTGAATAAATAAATTGAGGATCTGAGCTCTCAAAGAAGGGGGAGGAGTGATACAAGTTGTCGCAAAATAGAACCTAAAAGTGCAATCATTTTAATACTAACAGAAAAGAAATTTTTGTTTTATCAGAACTTGGTATACAATAAGGAAAACCAGAGCCCCTGCTTTATAGTATGCATTAGAGATCTCATTTCAACAGAAACCTTACAAATTCCGGACAAAAAGGCAAGCTTGACATATTATGACACACCAATCATGGTAATGTAACATGCCGCATTGTCTAATTCAATGTCAGCATCTCACGTTTGATTTGGCACATAATTTTCTTAAGTAGAATAGAACATGGCTTAGTGAATTCATATTTATAATAGTCAAGTATTCCTCATTGACAGATCTTATATGTCCATCCAGTTTGATGAACCTGATATAGACATGAATCAACCTAATTAAGACCCCAAACGACACAGACACAATGCGGTTTCTTTTCCCTCTTAATGAGGGAAACAATAGCTTGAAATTCCTACAATTTGGAAAACCTTGTACTGATGCATTGATGAATGAGATACTCTATAACGTTGAGGGAAAAATACCATTTCCATTTCATGCATCATCAAGATACTATGGTAATAACAAGAGCAAAAATTTATTACATGAATGGCACATTTTGAGGTAACTTGAATTGGAAATGACGAGGGAGATAAAGTGTTGAAGCTGTAAGTGAGAATAAAAAGTTTAATTTAATCCTGGTCATGCTCAAACCAGAAAATCTTTTTAATTTGGCCAGTTTTGTAATAAGACCTATAATAGAGCTTGCAGGGCTAAGACCATTCTTTCCCATGTTAAGCTATGAGAGAACATGGTTCTCATCCAATACATATCTAATCCTATGAATCGTTCTAGATGTGATAGAGCATTGCTAAATGCTCAACTATATAGTGCTATGCAATTTGTCAACTAACATGTCAACCATATTCTGTAATGATTGGGCACCTACAATCAAGCTAAAGTCACATAGCATTCTTCAATACAAGGTAATTCTTACAATAACAAGTACCCTATTCATGAACCCGATCCCCAAAAATAAAAACCCAACTTTTATCTAAAAAATCTGCAAATGCTCATAAACCCTAGATGTAGATGCCAAGGACCCACCAAAAATTGCTAAGGCTCTAGATGATCCAACATATAGATTCAAAGTCGTGTCAAATTCTCAGCAAGAGGGAAGGAGAAATCATACCTCAAAATTTTCCGTCACCTCGATGACTACACCAGTGATGAACAACACGATCGGTGCCCTGATGACGATGCAAGACTGCTCACGAGGGTGCCTTGGACCTCCGCTACACGAGGATGGTCTTGGATCGTCGATGCGAGGCACTCCAACAAGCTCCGACAGTACTCCGACGAGGGAGAAGGAGGGGAAGGGAGGAGGGAGGGCTGGAAATGGGGTTTCAGGCATTCTTGGGGAGAGGGCGATTGGTTTTATGAGTCTTAATCTGGATTCAGATCCGAGTTCGGATCTGAATAATACCTAGACCCCTCCTCGCTAAAATAGTTGTAACTCAGGCTCCCGAACTCAGATTCTCGCGTTCTTGGACTCGTTGGAAAGATCTCTATGAGCACTACACGATGAATTACTCAAAGGATATTTTTTGATAATGGATAAATATAGAATTTAAATTTAATCCCAAATTCAGATGGATTTACATTTAAACCTATATTCAGATTTTGGGGTTTTCACATCATAAAAATCTCAAAGGAAGTATCGTCCCCGATACTTAATGTAATTCTAGTTGCTTTCATCACCTGAACTCGTCGTGTTAAGGCCTCACAGAGGAATGAGCCGATAAAAATCTCAAAGAGAGCAAAACCCATAAAAATCTCAAATGGAGTTTGACTACGATTTCGATTTCTTACCTATGAAAAAATGAGGGTACTTCACCCTCATGTCCGCCTCAGGTTCCCACATCGCCTCCTCGATGTCTTGACTTAGCCACAAGACTTGGACTATAGGGATATCCTTCCGCCTTAGCTTCTTGGCCGCATGGTCCAATATATGAGCCGACTCCTTAGGGAAGGAGAGGTTTAGCTCCACTGCCAAGTCCTTGTGGTTGATCACATGTTGAGGATCTCGGATGTACTTCTGGAGATTTGACATATGGAACACATCATCAATTCTCTCAAGGTGTGGGGGAAGGGCCACCCTGTAGGCGACCTTCCCAACTTGAGGCAAGATCTCGAACGATCCCATAAAATGCGGTGCCAGCTTGCCTCTGGCACCAAAACGTTGTATGCTTCTCATTTGGGATACTCGCAGGAACACAAAATCTCCAATCTATGGTTATGAGAAGTATTTTAGACACACATGATCGATTATGACTCATATAATTTAAGCATGAATCTATGATACTAAAACTAAAACTCGAAGTCTCGACATCGCTTGTCAGTGTAACTCTTTTGACGGCTCTACATAGTCAGCAAATCTCAACCTGGCTGTCTCCACTACTCTAGAGGTCTCCTTTATGATTTGCGGGGTGAACAGAGTGTTGTCACCTACCTGTTGCTAATACAAGGGAGTAGTGCATCGCCTTCTATACAAGGCCTCAAATCTAGTGTGGTAGATATTGTTGTATGTGAACTCGACTAATTGAAGTCGATCCTTACAGGATCCCTTCCATTCAACAACAGAAGCCCACAATAAATCTCCAAAATTTGAATGGTCCTCTCGGACTGCCCATCTGCCTATGGGTGATAAGATGAACTCATGCGTAGCTCTGTCCTCAAGGCTCTCATGAATTCTCCTTAGTCATGTGAAGTGAAGCATGAATCTCTATCTGACACTATCTCTTTGGGTATCCCGTGCAACCAAATGAAATGTTGGATATATAATCTGGCTAGCTCAATCGGTGTACATGTCATGTTGACTGGAATAAAATGGGATGACTTGGTCAACCGCACAATGATCACCCATATCGCATCATGCCCGCCTGGGGTGCGTGACAATGATGTGATGAAATCCATGGAAACGCTCTCCATTTCCTTACCGGGATGGGAAGATGTTGTAGTAAACTAAGGGGGCTTTGGTGTTCTGCCTTCACCATCTTATAAGTAAGGCATCAGCTGACGTGCTCGACTATGTCCTTCTTCATGCCCTCTCACCAAAAGTGCTGACGGAGGTCTCAGTACGTCTTGGTGCCTCCAGGATGTATATAAAGTCTTGAACTGTGCACCTCATCCAAGATATCTCTCCTCAGCTCCTCACCATCTGGGACACACACACGGCCCCCCCTTACATAGGATGGATTCACAGTCCCGGAATCAGTTGAACTCATCCTTCAAGCATCTGCAGTATAAGTCCTGGATCCTCTGATCTGTTTGTTGTCCTCGGACGATCATGTCCGATAAGCTACTATACTTTATTGGCATAGTCACTACATCGGTTGTACTTTCAAATGAATGCCACTCACTAAGTGTAGTGAGCACATCCCAAGTCTGCAACCAAGCTGCTGAACCCTCAATGTCTGATCGCCTTCTCAATGCATCCGTTACCGCATTCCCCTTACCGGGGTTATAGGAGATGGTAAAATCATAGTCCTTCAACAGCTCCATACACCACCTTTACCTCATATTCAACTCCTTCTGATAAAAAATGTATCTACGACTTTTGTGGCCGGTGAAAATCCAAAATGTCACCCCGTACAAATAATGACGCCATATCTTCAGTGCAAAGATTACGACTGCCAACTCTCTGACGAATCTCCTGTAGTACCCAACAAGGCCAAGGAAGTTGTGTATCTCTGTAACGGTCTTGGGTTGCTCCCAAGACACCGTTGCCTCAATCTTAGCGAGGTCAACCGATACTCCTGCCCCTGGAATCACGTGGCCAAGAAATGCCACCTCAAAAAGCTAAAACTTGCACTTGTTGTATTTAGCATACAACTAGTGCTCTCGAAGCGTCTCTAGCACAATGCGAAGATGAGCCTCGTGCTCGTATTCATCATGGGAATAGACTAGAATACCATCTATGAATATGATCACAAACCTGTCCAAGTACGGACGAAAGACTCTATTCATCTAATCCATGAATGCGACAGGTGCATTCGTAAGTCTAAAAGGCATCACTAGGAAATCATATTGACCATACCTAGTACGAAATGTGAAATTCATCATGTATGCATACTTGATCCTCAATTGGCGGTATCTTGATCACAGGTCAATCTTGGAGAACGCTGTTGATCCTTGTAACTGATCGAGGAGATCATCAGTCTGTGGAAGTGGGTAACGGTTCTTGACCGTTCTCTTGTTCAACTATCTGTAGTCTATGCATAACCTCAAGGATCCATCCTTCTTCTTCATGAAGAGTACTAGTGATCCCCTTGATGATGTACTAGGGTGGATGAATCCCTTCTCTAACAGCTCCTGTAGCCGCACTTTGAGCTCCTTGAGCTCAGTAGGTGCCAACCTATACGAAGGGATAGAGATAGGTTGTGTATCTGACAATAGCGTGATCTCGAACTCTATCTCTTTCACTAGTGGTAGTCCATGTAAGTCATCTGGAAACACACCAGGAAATTACAACTCTAATATCCTCAATTATCTGATACTGTGCCGTTGAGTCTACCACGTAGGAAAGGTAGCCTATACAACCCTAGCCGAGAAACTAGTGTGCCCTCAAAGCTGAGATGCACTCGATCCCACCCTCGGAAGTATGCATGTCAAACTGAAATGGCGACACTCCGGGTAAATGGAAGACCACATTATTCCCAAAACAGTCCAAGCATGTGTGGTGCCTCTCCAACCACTCCATGCATAAGATTATGTCAAAGTCCTATGATTGGATCAACAGTAGGAAAGAAGGCACCTCATGCCTACCTATCTGCACGAGTACATCCTCCACTACCTGGTGGATGATAAACAATTGTCCCCCTTGGCCCTTGATGTAGTAAAGGGAAGCAACCTCCATCACTGACTTACACAATGTGGGTACCATACAATGTGCAAGAAAGGAATGTGTAGCCCTTGAATCAAATAATGCATGTAAAGAAGTCCCATGGGCTAAAATCATACCTCTACCAACCGATCCAGATTAATGAGCATGCTCCTATGTCACTACATTCAGTTGTCCATGTGGGGGTGCACTAGAACCCATAATATTGACTGTATGCTATGGGGCTCGCTGAAAGTCATAGCCTCCTAGATGGGATCCCGATCCTTGAAACTGTTTGAAAGACCCAGCTGGTCTTCCACTCTACTACTGTTGTGCATCCGAGCTGCTAGCACGCAAAGGGCATTGGGACTTTAAGTGTCCCAGCTATGTACAAAGGTACAGATACGGCTACTTTCTTGTGACAAGCTCCCACCCGAAGCAAAACTACCAGTCCCAGGCTTATAGCTCTGTGTCTGCGTAGGGGGGTGGGAAGAGATTGAACCTCAGCCAGCCTAGGCCTGCCCCAAGGTAGGGGATGGTGTAAAAATGCTAGTTGATGTTGTTGTCGTAGTTTGGTGGTGGCAATGGTTCCTACAGAATCGAGAGAAGTCTCGATGTGCAACTCTGCTAGGGTGGGGTGGAGGTAATTGTGTTTGACCTCCCCATAATCGGCGTTGTGTAACCTCCCACTTCATCTCCTTCGTAGTAACTTCCTTGATGGAGGTGAGGTCTAAAGTATAGAGTTTGTACCTGGGGCTTGGAAGCTCAAGGTATGCTTCCGATCGTCGCTCGAGGGACGGTAGAGGGCCCGAGCTCAAGCAGCTCGTCGGAGGAGATGCAGCACGGCATGACGACGTCGTGGATCTCGTCGGAGTTTAAGGCCTGTCTTCGCTCATATTTACACTCAATTGCTATCACCAATAGGTAGCTCTGAGATCGAGGATACCTCTCACAATGGCGGATATGGGTAAAGGTTGAAGATGGTGGAGTATATAAAGGTTGGAGATGACAGCGTAGGTGGCGAATAGGTGGAGTTTGTGGGCATCGTGGAGCGAGGTGGAGGGTGTTCATGATAATCGAGGGGGTTGGTGAGGATGAGGGAAGAGTGGCGTACGTCGTGGTGGTGAAGGGAGGCGAAGGGGGTGGCTGTAGTGGCTCCCAAAATAGAAAGGGGGCGGCCCTCGTGCACGGTGGGCAACGTGGGGCACGGGGCTTGCGAAAGGTGGATGACGACGCCTAGACCGTTGGATCGCGAGATCCAACGGCCCTGATGGAGGCGCGGGTGGACGCTTTGGATTAGATTTGGAGTGGATCCATCGAACGGCTTCGGGCATGCCACGTGGAGGGCGTAGGTGAAGGCATAGACGAAGGGCTGAGATGATGGCTTGGCTTCGATCGAACGGTAGAGATCCAACGTGATGTCAACGGTGGCGATGAAGGGAGAAGAGATGAGCATCGAACGACTGAGAAGATGGGACGCGTGGCGGCCTGAGAGAGAGGCGCTGGTGAACGATCCAGATAGGATCTGGGTTTGATCGAAGGGCGATGATGCGTTGCGATGATGAGCGGCCTGGATCAAGAGAGAAGGTGAACAATCGGACGACAGAGATGATAGGGCACGTGGCGCTCAAAGAGGCGGGCCGCGTGGCGCAATCAAAGGGTGCCACGTGGCCAACTCTGAGTGGCTGAGAAAGAAAGTAAAAGTAGAAAGAGAAAGAGACTGAATTTGGAAAAACTCAAAACATAAAAGTTGTAGATCTCGATGAGATCTATAAGTTTCATGTTGATCAAAAACGGAGATGAGGTCAAAAATGATACAAAAATACGAGAATACAAATATACATACATATAGTGTACATAGGCGCCCAAAAACCCAAGTTTTGCATACGAGCTCCGAATTGAATGAAATTGGTCTCATTTTAAAGGTCTCTGGATGTGTATTAATCTGAAGATGAGTAGACCTAATTCGGAGGTTGAATGAGAGGGATATTGGTATTTTAAGGTCTAGGTTTTCCAACTGGGTTTGGGGCTTTATTGGACAATTTACATGATAGGGATTTTTGGCGTTCATCCTTACATTATTAGCTAGTAATCTATACAGTATAATTGATTTTAGAGGGGATATAAAATACAAATAATTAGGTGAATTATTTGTTGATCTTTACAAGTGGATTTTACAAATGATTTGGCTTCTTATTTTAATGCATTTATAAATGCTAAAATGCATGTATTGTGAATGCATGCCTGAATGCTATTTATGCAAGATAAAGGGAAATATGTGCTAAATACTTGGGAACGAGGCTCTATTTTCAACTTTAAGAGTGATGAATCACAAATTCATCAACCCCTTTATACTTAAACCTTGCTCGTCCCTGAGCAACTAAATGAAATGCAAGAGTGAAATGATTTTGGGTTTCATACCAAGATCATGAACAAAAGTTGAAAATGGAGCTTGACTCAACCTTTGGATTATTTGTGTGGAGGAACCTCATTGGGATCTGAACCTAAGACCTAACAGACTTCAAGTTCCACAAGTCTTCTATTCAAGACGCCTCAATAGTCAGGTCAGAACAAATCCTCAGACGCAAATTTCTGATCACTATGATTCTTACTTGTACTGTGTAAGTGAAATGTAACTCTTCACATCAGAAATGGCTCATAAATAACCTCCTATAACAAGGTAACTCTCTCAGTAACTCTTTCCTCGAGGAGCGGGGTATTCCCTTCTAAGTTCAAGTGCGACCAGCTCAAGAGGAGGTGGTAGAGAAAAGAATGGACGGTAGCCAGTGTAGCTACCTATCCCGGGATGCCTGACCAGTGTAGCAAGTCATCTAGCTGCAGACTTCTTGCTAATATACATACTCCGACAGGTATTTTATTTTCACTTTTACTTGTCTTATTTTTTTGGAGTTCTTGCCCTTTTTTTAAATTTTTTGTACTTTATACAAGGTGCAGCATGTACATCATGAGTTTTTTCCTCTTGAGCCAGTAGACTATCCCTCTTTTGAAGCATTATTGCAACCTACAACATCCCATCTTTAGACGTCAACACCACCAGACTAAGTTGAGATGCACTACCCTCCCTAGAGGAGGACGGCTGTTTCCACCCGTGTGCTACTCCAAGCTAAAGGATTCTACCTCCTCACCACCTCATCAATGAAGAGATACGTGTATAGTGCTTGTCCAAGTTAGGTCACTGTCTATAAGAATCATGCATGTGCATGAGATATTCTACTTAGACTAATCAAGATGACATGTGAACATAGACTTGCAGACTTAAAGAATTAAGTCACTTGACCTGAGAAATCTTAACTCTAGTTCCTACAAGGTTCCTCTGAAATTAGGTGGATTAAGGTCAAATCAAGTCCCTCCTCAACATCTACTCATAACTTGGTTCATAACCCAGTAGCTTTTCACTTTGCATATGCAAGATATGCAGATGACATGCTATATATGAAATGCAAGATTCTTTTTTTCTTTCTTATAAGAGATCATGTGCAAGAGTAAATAAGAAGCCTAATTTTTTGTTTTTTTTTTTCAAAAATTTGGTATACCTCTTATGGTACGAGTGTTTTATGAGTATTATACAGATTATACAAGTGTATTTTACAAAAACTTTTCTCCAAATTTTTCCTAGACCGTAATTACTGCGTAATATATACAAAGATACGTGAAAGTACGAGCTATGGGTAAAGCATATATGTAATATATACACCCCCCTATACTTAGTGTCTGCTATGTCCTCAATGCACGTAAAGCAAGGAAAAAGACATAGCTCGTGCTAAGCGTAAGCGAGCCAAGAGAGTGAAAATGTAAAGAAGTCGTCCTGCCCCCCTATACTTAGGCTCTGACAGCCTAAGTGTAGAAGAAGGTCAAAAATGGGACAGACGAGGCCAAGAGGAGAAATGGATGAACATATACAAGGTGGGCATCGGTCCCCCCTATACTTAGGCTCAGGTCAGCCTATGTATAGGACCAGAGTGAGTATGAGGACCGATGTGATCTGGAGGTTGTACAGCGGACAGACTCAAGTGACTCATCCCCCTATACTTAGGATCTCGTCATCCTAAGTATAGTCCAAGATGGAGATCGATAAAGCTGGGAGGAGTTACTAGAGTCACGGGGGAAAAGGGTAGAATGTACATGAACGATGGGTATATACAAGGGTGTAGGTCTGAATCTTTCAAGATGCTGCTGATGGCTAGAGCTCATTGCTGCAAGGTCTCATGCGCGACTCGGAGTGTATCTGTTGAATCTGTCTCACGCATGAATACAATCTCCTCAACATGGACTAACTGCTCATTGGTTTCGACGAAGTGCTTCAACAATTGTCCATTCACTAGGAATGTCGGTGCGTCGTCTATGAGATCTTAGATCTCGACACATCCACTATCATGCACCGCATGGACAACGAATGGGCCCGTCCACTTGGACTTCAACTTACCTTAGAAGATCTTCAGCCTTGCATTAAAGAACCATACCTTTTGTCCAGGAACAAAGGTCTTTCGTCTGATATATCTATCATGCCAATGCTTCACCTTGTCCTTGTACACCAAACTGTTGTCGTATGCGTGGTTTCTGACTTCCACAAGCTCATTCAGATCCATTTCTCTCTGCTTTTGTCCAAGGTGTGTTTCCAATTGACCATCTTGATTGCCCATTCTGATTTATGCACTAACTCTGCGGGCAAATGGCGCGGCTTTTCGAATGCCATTCGGAATGGGGAGGTTCCTAATGGTGTCTTTTAAGCTGTCCTATAAGCCCATAGAACTTGATCCAAGATCTGAGACCATTCCTTCCTGTCTGGGTGGACAAGATTTTGCAATATAGTTTTCACCTCCCTATTTGACACCTCAGCCATACCATTAGTCTGTGGGTGGTAAGGACTAGTGACACGGTGTTCGATGCCGTAGTCCTTCAAGAGTTTCTTCACCTCTCAGTTTACAAAGTGGCTACCCCCATCTGATATAATCATTTTAGGGATCCCGAACATAGAGATGATATGCTCTCTGATGAATTTACAGACAGTCCTACTGTCTGCAGCTCGGATCGGGATAGCCTCCACCCACCTGGATAAGTAGTCTACCGCAAGAAGAATGTACTCGAATCCGTGGCTAACAGGGAATGGTCCCATGAAATCGATGCCCTAGGTGTCAAAGACATCACAAATGATGATAGGCTGCATCGGTATCTCATCCTTGGAACCAACGATTCCTCCCATTATCTGGCATACTGGACACGACTTCATAAAGGTGATGGCATTGCGAAACATAGTCGGACAGTAAAAGCTACACTGAAGTACCTTCCATGCGGTCCTCTTCTTGGAGTGGTGTCCTCCTGCCTCCAAGCTGTGCATAAAGAAAGGAAACTCTGGTATTCCTTCTGAGGAATACACCGTCTCCAAACACAATCCAGTCCTTCAAAGAAAATGATCGGATCCTCCCAATGGTAGTGTCTAGCATCCGACTTCAGTCGGTCAATGCAGCTCTTGGGCCAACCTTGGGGAACCTTCTTGGAGACAAGATAGTTCACGATATTGGCATACCATGGGAGCGAGTCTACTACAGAAATCGACTCGTCAGGGAAGGAGTCTCGAGTTGGTGAATCCTCCGAAGTATTAAGATCTTCGAGACGAGAGAGATGATCAGCTACTACGTTCTTCTTTCCAGGTTTATCACGAATATCCAAATCAAACTCCTGGATAAGTAGAATCCACCTAAGAAGATGCACATTCGCATCCTTCTTTTCCATCAAGTATCGTAGTGATGTGTGGTCGATGAGCATAATTACCTTGGATCCAATTAAATGAGATCTGAACTTGTCCAAGGCAAACACTACCGCAAGCATCTCCTTTTCCGTAACTGTATAGCTACACTGAGAGGTATCAAGCACTTTGCTTGCGTAGTGGATTGCAAATGGGATGCCATCCCTCCTTTGTCCTAACACAGCCCCAATAGTAAAATCTGATGTGTCTATCATGGTCTCAAAAGGTAGAGACCAATCTGAGGCTTGTAGGATCGGGACATCCATGATTATTCCTTGCAATAGCTTAAAGGCCTCAAGACATTTGTGATCAACAATAAACTCCTTGTCCTTGCCTAAAAGATCAGTTAGCGGTCGGGCAATCTTAGAAAAATCCTTGATGGATCTCTGATAGAATCCGACCTGCTCGAGGAATGACCGCAACTGCTTAACGTTGGTTGGTGGCTGGAGTCGCCTAATCACATCGACCTTGGCAGGGTCAACCTCCATTCCTCTCTTAGAGATGACATGCCCCAACACAATGCCCTCCGTCACCATAAAGTGACTTTTCTCCCATGAGAGCACCAGATTAACCTCACAATAGTGTTTGAGGACTCGGTCCAGATTCCTAAGACAGGAATCGAAGGAATCGCCGTTGACCGAGAAGTCATCCATGAAGACTTCCAGGGATTCACCGACCATTTCGACGAATACAACAATCATGCACCTTTGGAAAGTAACGGGAGCATTGCATAACCCGAAGGGCATGCGCCTGAAAGCATAGGTACCAAAGGGGCATGTGAACGTGGTCTTTTCCTAGTCCTCCGGAGCTATGGCTACTTGATTGTAGCCCGAGAACCCATCCAAGAAGCAGAAGAATTCTTTCCCCGCTAGTCTTTCTAGGATCTGATCAATTAACGGTAGGGGGAAATGATCCTTCTTCATCGCAGCATTCAGGCGTTTGTAATCCACATAGACGTACCACGACGTGGGCACTCGTGTCATGATCTCCTCTCCGTCCTCATTGGTGGTTGTCTGAATTTCCGACTTTTTCAGGACAATATGGATTGGGGCCACCCATTTAGAGTCGGAGATGGGATAAATGAAACCTACGTTGCACCATTTCTCTATCTCCTTCTTCACTACCTCTCGCAAATTTGGATTCAAACGATGTTGGAATTCACGAGAGGCTTTGGCTTCATTCTCCAAGTAGATATGGTGTGAACATAGAGCGGGATATATCCCGTGGAGATCGGAAATGCTCCAACCTATCGCCTTGCGGTTTTTCTCCAGGATCTCTAGCAAGCAAGATTCCTGATCCTCGGTCAATCGCAAACTGATGATGACCGGATATTTCTTCTCCTGACCCACAAGGAAGGCATATTTGAGTGTTGTGGGTAAAGGTTTGAGCTCAGGCAATGTGTGATCATCTAGGAAGTCTGTCTCAATCAAATCTGGTTTAGTGTTGAAAGTGGTTGGATCTGTCTCTGAAATTACTGCCACCAAGTCATTCAGCTCTGGAGTCAGATTGTCAAAGGTCTCCATGCAATCAGCAAAAGCCACGTCTGACTCGTCATCCTCATCTTCTGATTGTCCTAAAGATGGAAGGACTGACAGGCCCAGCTGGGCCTCTAAGTCATCGAAGATGTAGGGAGATGCATGTTCTGAGCTGTACTCATTTCTGAGGACCTTGCAAACTGACTCATGCACAAGATCATCTCCAGAGGGAGGGACTCATCGGTGCTGGCTGGGTTCTGTCTCCATGGCCCAACTGTGTCTACATGGTCGCAGTCTGCTTCGGATGAAGAGTACTCGGTGCTGGATTCGGAATCCGGTCTCTGCCATCTGGTTTGCTTCATCTCAAGTTCCTCATCTCCATCTGGAGTTTGGAACTGGATTTTCCCGATCTTGTAATCAAACAAGGCCCCTGCTGTTCTGAGGAAGGGCCTGCCTAGGATGATCTGGGAATCTCTCCAATTACGAGGGGTTTTCATATCTAAGACAGTAAATTCCACCATGTATTCTTGACCCTCGACTTTGATGACAACATTCCTCAATTCTCCTTGGGACCTCTTGGTTGATTTATCAGCAAATTGAAGGAGGGCTCTAGATTTCCTAAGAGGTACGAGATTAAGCCGCTCATAGAGGGCTGTAGGCATTAAGTTGATTGAGGACCCATTGTCTAGGAGAGTGCGTGCAAAAGCAATGTCATCGACATGACTCACACCCATGTCTCTTCGTTTCCTTGGAAACATGTTCTTTATTGCACAAGTCATGGCTACTGACACAACGGTGCCATTTTGACGAGCATCTTACTACACTTATTAATTTAATCAAATTAATGGTCAAATTAATCGTTGTGTCGTTCATTGCAGTCGGATAATAAGAGCTAATCAAAAACTACTTTCAATTAAAGTCAAATTAATTTCGAGCGGCAAATTTTTTTACTTGGGCAAGCCCAAAGTCGAACTCAGGGAGGCATCTGTCTCCTTAGGTAGATTTTAAGCATGTTCCAAGGTCTGATTTTCAGGGGATATATATATATATATATATTGATCTTTTTCAATGTATTTTATGCAAGAAGGAAAAGACACATGCAAAATCGAGCCAGTTTACAAGTTAATTCAACAATATGGTCCAATCAAGTCCGAAAATTATCAAACTTGGCTAGATAGAGAAATGTGATGAAATTAAGCTACTCTAGTTTTTTTAGATTTTTCTGACACTAGATGAATTTATTGTGAATTAAAAATGAATGCAAGGTGATTTTGACTAAATTGATTTTAATAAATACCAATCACAATATTTTCAGATATAAAAATTATTCTAGATAGATCTAAGTGTGAGGAATATAGGAAAATTAATAAACCTATATTTCTTTTTGAGATGGACCTATTAAAAATTAATTAAGAAAATCACTAAATAGTTTATTCAGGCCTCGGGGTGTGTGCAAACGAGTTGATTTTTGGAGCAATGTAAACTTATTATCCTAGGTATAATGTGAATTTTTGGTGATTTTTGGAGTCAGAGAGAAATTACTACAAATTAAAAGGCATAAATGGGTAAAATATGACAAAATTCCACCAATTAATTAATAATAAAAATCACTGTTACAACAAAAATGTGCCAAGTGTCACATATGAAAGATGACAAATTAAGCTACACAATGCAATTTTCAAACTTGAAAAATGATTTAAAATGAATGCCTAGATATGCATGCAAAGACAGGGACCTAACTGCAATTACAGAAAATAAAATTGATAAAATTTAAACATGCTGACATGGACTAATGTGCAATTACCTATACTGAGGGGGTATGTATGCAAAATATCCACAAAACACGCGCGCCTCACGTGGGGGATCCTGATAGGGACTGAAATGCAAATATGAAAACCTCCAAGGGCCTCGCTGCAAAATATCCAAGCCGCACGTGCAAATCACGTGGGGGTCTTAGGCCCAGTGGACTTCGGAGGCTCGGACTGAGGCTCGGGTGACTCTAGAGGCTCAAACTCGGCTCAGATTGAGGCTCGTCTAGCTTCGGGGGATCCGAGCCTGATGATCGGGGAAGAGGCTCGGAGTAGGCGACGTGGTTCGCTGTGGACCACTGGATCAGGTGCGGATCCAATGGTTGCTGGTGGCTAGCATGTGGTGTATGGTGACCCGTTGGATCAAGATCGATCCAACGGTCTTTGGAGCTCGAGGAAGATGGCTACGTGGACGATCGAGCGCCGTTGGATTAGGATGGATCCAACAGCCTCTGAAGCTCTAGCGATTGGCGGTGTGGCATGATCAGGTATGTAGGATCCTCCTGATCCTACGGCTGCAGAGTGCAGGCTACATGGCGTCCTCCTGACCGTCTGATCAAGAAGATCAGACGGCTGCTGCTCTTCGTCTTCAACTGGTCTGCCGCCTCCTGCGGCGGCGATGGCTGAGCTCCGGTGAAGGGGCTCGAGCTCCGCCTCCTCCTCTGGTCGTCAAGGAAGCTTGCCGGTGGCTTCCAACTAGATGGAATGAATCATGGAGGCGTAATGGAGCCATCAGAGGTCTTAGCTGAGGCTGAGATGGTCTGGAGAGCGGCGTCGAAGAAGCTCGAGTGGAGCTCCGATGAGGTTCCGTCCAGTCAAAATTGAAGTACCCGTAGGGGGTTAATGGATAGCCGAGGCGTGCAGATGTGCTCGCGGGTTGACAATGCGTGTAGTGAGAGACTTGAGAAGCGGTGAGGTAGTCCGGTGATCGAGCTCCGCTGAGGTGGTAGAGCTTGCGTCGTCGGGAGATGAAGTGTGTCATCAGTGAAGAAGAAGGAGTGCACGAAGATGCCATCTCTGAGGCAAAGCTCGGAGGATGGCCGGTGGAGCATGAAGTGGTGTGTGGACGGTGAATAAAATAGGAGAAAAATAAAGAAAAAGAAGAAGAAGATCGGGAGGGATATGGAGGTCTCTACCTGGGACTTGGAAGCTCAAGGGATGCTTCTGGTCGTCGCTCGAGGGACGGTAGATGGCCTGAGCTCAAGCAGCTCGTCGGAGGAGCTGCAGCACGGCGTGGCGACGTCGTGGATCTCGTCGGAGGTGAAGGCCTGTCTTCGCTCGGATTTACACTCAAATGCTGTCACCAATAGGTAGCTCTGAGCTCGAGGATACCTCTCGCAATGGCGGATAGGGGTAAATGTTGAAGACGGTGGAGTATTTAAAGGTTGGAGGTGACAGCGTAGGTGGTGAAGAGGTAGAGTTGGTGGGCATCGTGGAGTGAGGTAGAGGGTGTTCAAGGTGATCGAGGGGGTTGACGAGGATGAGGGAAGAGTGGCATACGTCGTGGTGGTGAAGGGAGGCGAAGGGGGCGGCCGGAGTGGCTCCCAAAATAGAAAGGGGGTGGCCCTTGCGCACGGTGGGCGACGTGGGGCACGAGGCTTGCGAGAGGTGGAAGACGATGCCTGGATCGTTGGATCGCAAGATCCAACGACCCTGATGGAGGCGCGGGTGGATGCTTTGGATTAGATCTGGGGTGGATCCATCGAACGGCTTCGGGCATGCCACGTGGAGGGCGTAGGTGAAGGCATAGACGAAGGGCTAAGATGATGGCTTGGCCTCGATCGAACGGTAGAGATCCAACGTGATGTGAACGGTGGCGATGAAGGGAGAAGAGATGGGCATCGAACGGGTGAGAAGATGAGACACGTGGTGGCCCGAGAGAGAGGTGCTGGCGAACGGTCCATATAGGATCTTGGTTTGATCGAAGGGCGGTGATGCGTTGCGATGATGAGCGCCCGGATCAAGAGAGAAGGTGAACAATCAGACGATAGAGATGATAGGGCGCGTGGTGCACAAAGAGGCGGGCCGCGTGGCGCAATCAGAGGGCACCACGTGGCCAGCTCTGAGTGGCTGAGAAAGAAAATAAAATTAGAGAGAGAAGGAGATGAATTTGGAAAAACTCAAAACATGAAAGTTGTAGATCACGATGAGTTCTACAAGTTTCATGTTGACCAAAAACAGAGATGAGGTCAAATATGATACAAAAATACAATAGTACAAATATACATACATATAGTGTACATAGGAGCCCAAAAATCCAAGTTTTGCATACGAGCTCTGAATTGAATGAAATTGGTCTCATTTTAAAGGTCTCTGGATGTGTATTAATTTGAAGGTGAGTAGACCTAATTTTGAGGTTGAATGAGAGGGATATTGGTATTTTAAGGTCTAGGTTTTCCAACAGGGTTTGGGGCTTTATTGGGCAATTTACAGAATAGGGATTTTTGGCGTTCTTCCTTATATTATTAGCTAGTAATCTACACAGTATAAGGAAGGTGTTATTTGATTTTAGAGGGGATATAAAATACAAATAATTAGGTGAATTATTGGTGGATCTTTACAAGTGGATTTTACAAATGAATTGGCTTCTTATTTCAATGCATTTATAAATGCTAAAATGCATGTATTGTGAATGCATGCCTTAATGCTATTTATGCAAGACAAAGGGAAATATGCTGCTAAATACTTGGGAACGAGGTTCTATTTTCATATTTAAGAGTGATGAATCACAGATTCATCACCCGTACTTCGCCAAAGTCGATCTCTGGGAAGCTCCTCTATGCTCCGTCATTACCGCTTCGATCATCTGACACCTCCAACTCTTTCCCTAATGCGTTCCCCTCTTCCCACGCGCATCCAACCTCTCCCTCACCCCCGATCCATCTGGATTAGGAGATCTGGTCTCCACCCTCCGCCGTTTGCCGGAGACCTCCGCTACAACGATTTCCCGCTCATCCCAACCAAATAAGGCCCGGGGGACCTTCGCCTTGTTGTGCTTTATCATTCTGCAGGTCCAAACATGCCAGAAGACTCGTCTTTGAGTCGAATCTCGTGAAGAACATGTACCTGGACCCCTATCCTTCCTCGACCTCGCCTGAACACGCTAGGGGTCCAGGCACCTCGCTGAGGGTACCCACGGATGCGGGAGACTTCCAGGAACGTGAAGAGCCCCATGGCAACGCGGGAGATGGCCAGAGAACCTCGCAATGCCCGATCGAAGCTCGCCAACGATGAGCTCCTTCCCTGTTCTTCCAGCCGGTCTTACAGCCTTTCGATCGAGGAGGCGCTCCCAGATCCACCCTCCGTCGTTGGATGTAAAGCTCCAGAGCCGTCAGATCTCGCTCAGAGATCTAGTCTCAGCCATCCACGACAAAACGTCATCGGTCGCTGGATGGACAACGCGTCTCCAAGTGAAGAAGATCAGACCGTCCGCCACGCGCTATTAAAGGGGTAATTTGCACTTGCACCCCTGTCATTTTTGTATTTATTATGTAGTATTGTAAATAAAAGGTCACGTGTAAAATAAAGTGGATATTTTGCAAAAAGGACCCGAAACTTTTTGAAATTACAAAAGGTCCAGTCCACGTCAACTCACGTGTCGTCCCACGTGAGGTGAGATATTGGGAAAATTGCACAGGAACCCTGGTGGGTTTTCGTAATTATGATTTAATTCCATAAAATGATATTCATGTTGTATATTGGATATTTGCACTGCTGCCCCTGCTATTTATTTTTTTGCAAATATGCCCCTGCTAGGACATTAATTTTTGTGTGCTTTACCTATTTAATTAAAATAGCTACAGTACTCCAAAAAATACAAAAAAAATAGGGGAAAATGCTTCATACTGTGTACTTTGACGCGCACATTTTTAATCCACATTTTTTTTTGCATTTTTTTCCAATTTTGGAAATTATGAAGGAGCCTATTGAGTCCCTGTCTAATTTATAAAATATCTAAAAAATATAAAAACTTTGTTAAAAATTCCAAAAAAAATTATATGTGTTATATTTTGATATCTATTAAGTTCAGAAATTAAAAACCCCTAAAAAATAGTAAAAGAAAATTAAAAACATCAGAAAGCTCCAAAATCCAACTAAAAAAATATAAAAATTCAACAAAAATCCATGAATTATGTTTTTCTGATCAATAATTACATATATATATTATTTATGTATTAAAATAATTTAGGTAATTTTGGGACCTATTTACTATTTTAAAAACCCAAATTAAGCTCGGATATTTAATTAATCCCACATCTGAGATATTTTTGACCTTAAAAATACCTAAAAAGTAGCGAAAATTCTGAGAAAAATACAAAAACATTAGAAAAATATAAAAAAGCACAAAAATACTATATTTAATATATTTTGACTATTTATACATATATATCTATATATTCTATCTCTCTCTCTCTCTTATCTTGTATATATATCTCTCTCTATATATACCTATATTACGTACAATTAAAAATATAAAAAGAAAAGATAAGAAATATATACTATATATAAATAAAAATTATAAAATCAAAAATAAAATAAAACAAATATAAAATTAAAAACCCACAAAAAGCAATATCGGCACAAAGGGCTCAGTTGTACATAAATAACCATAGGCTGATGATGAATCCCGGATTCATCATCTCAATATCTTGATCTTAGCAAAATCCACGAGTAAAATCCCTAATAAATATTTATAAAATTCATAAATTAATAAAATGACTCTTGTAAATAAAATACATTAATTATTGTATATTAGATGGTATAAAATAAATTAAAAATAAAAAGCTGCAAAATAAAGGAGTTTTATACATGTAAATAGCGCAAAACTTCATGTATTTTTAATAATTTTATTTCAACTCCTTTTTGCCTAATTCTTTCTCTAACTTGTTTATAAAAATGTAAATAAAAATACAAAAATACAAAACAAATTTTACCTCGAATAAATGCTCCTAGATCCCAAAGAGAAAAAGCCGTAAAGTCCAACTTCCAAGCCAAATTCCCGCTCCGTATGAACTCCAAATTTATCAAACTCACTTTTAAAGTTCAAGTTAGAAAATTATCTATCCAACAGAAGTGATTTCATTAAAATTGGAGCTCATTTGCAGAAGCTGGGTTTGGGACCTAGATGTGCATTGTATATCATGTATATATTCATTCTTTCTTCAATTTTTATTGTATCTTTCTTAATTACTAAAAATACAAAAAATCATGCTTGTGTTGTATTTTATTTATATTATTTTATTGTATTTTTTCCGTTGTAAATATCTCTTATTAAAAAGACAAAAAAAAATACATATTCGAAAAGTAAATAAAAAAATGTACATGTATGTATTCTTTTGTAAATTCTCCACTATTTCTCTTCTCTTTTTATTTTATTGTATTTAAAGTAGCCTACTTTATTTATTTATTTATTTATTATTTAATTTCCATTCTCTACAATAACCACCAATTCAACTCCATTATTCCACCATTTTTTCCAACTTCCCATTCAACTCCATTAATAATACAACCTCCCATTCAACTCCACCACCTTAATAACTTCTCATTCTTTCATCTTTATATACATCTCATTCTCCTCATTTTTGCTTTTGATCTATCTTTATGTGAGGAGAGCCTAGTTCCCAGAGTTGAATCGGTGACAGCGACGCAACCGCGGTCGAGTGATGATAGCCCTCTCTCCGATGAGATCCATTGGCTTTTCAGCCAACATCACAGCCGCAGCCGCGCGCTGCTCGAGCTCATCGCACGCCGGCTTTTCGAGCGAAGACCATGCTCTCGTGAACACTTCATAGGCGATCATATCCATTGTAGGTACTTTTCTTATCATTTTCTCATTTTGTACTTTTGTAATTTTTTATCACATTCACCACCATCTTAATCTTCCTATCATACCCCCATAATCATCACACCATCTTTGTTTTCTTTTCATTTGTTTCATTCATGATCACTTAAAAAATTTTAAAAATATTAAAATCTGAAGAAAACATTATTACATCAGTAAAACAACAAAAAATAAAAAAACAAAAAAAAACAAAAAAAAGAGGAGCAGCAGGCGCCCCCCGCCGCCCCCTTCCTCCAAGGGCAACGGCGCTGCCAGCCGCCCCTCCATCATCAACCACCGCAGCCGCCTTCACGGCCCGCACGTGGGTCGCCGTGTGCGCGGAGGCTCCGCCCGCGCCCCTCCGCCGCAGCTCGCCCCTCCTCAGCCGACAGCGACCTACACAGCCGCCGCCACCCGTGGTCGCGCGCCGCTAGCGCGCTGCCCCCTCGCCCTCCGTCGTGCCACCGTGGCTGACCAGCCGCCTCCTCCGCCAACCTTACCGCGCCGCCGCGCCCGCTACGAGTCGCCGCTGGCGCCCTACCCTTTGGGTTCTTCTCCCTGTGCCACGAAGAAGAAGGTCAATTTTTTTTTATTTGTAAAAATTGCATCTTTCGTTCTATAGTTTTTGTAATTGCATAATCATCCCTATACATAGCTTGCATTGTAATTTTCAATTTCTGATTTGCACCGATAACCCTATGTTTGCGTATTAATTTGGACTTCAATATTGCATCTTTTTATTAAATGAAAAATGGCATTGTGTTGAGAAACTAATTGTGTACATTCTGAATATTCATTTGGATTTTTATGATATTTGGGTAATTAATTAAAAATATTTAACTGAAATCATGCTTATTTTACCCAATCAGTGATCTTGAATTGATATCTCAAACACGGTTGCTTTAAAAATTCCACAAAAATTAAGAAGATTTCTTGATATGTGATTAACCTACTGTCCAAATTTCATCCAAAGTGGAGTTATCTAGTGCTTGAAGTAATTTGTCGAGTGATTTTAGTATTTTATTTTTAATTAAATCAACGTACATCATTTTTGCGAAATTTCAAGTCTCCTGGATGTCATATGAAAATACCATTTTATGATAATTTGCACTCTGATTAATTTGACATTATGGATTTATTAGAAATTATTTACTCACTGTCACTCTATTTTCACTAAAAAATCCATAAAAAATTCATAATTTGTCAAAAAATTTCAAAAATATTACTGTAGCTTCTTAGCATGATGTTTTCATTCAAGTAAAATTTTCATAATTTTTTCTTTCTGTTTGTGTGAGAAATTACGAAAAAACCCATAAAAAATGTGTATTTTTCATTGTTGCATTTTAATTCCTAAAAATACAAAAAATGTGTTTTGTATTCATCACTGGATTAGCATTCTAGGAAAAATATAACTTTGCTAAATTGGACTTATTTTCTATTCAAATTAATTTAGCCTTGTTGTGTGTTTTCTTAGTGTCTTAATTCAACCGCATCTTGCATTGGCATTTCTATTTGCATAAAAAATATAAAAAAATACCGCTTGGAAATATAAAACTTAATTTTCAAATTATCCCCAAAGTTGTTCCTTTGCCTCCCTGTGTTCGACCCCAAACTTGCCCGGGATATAAATTAAGCAGAGACACTCATCACAGAGATTCTTCTCTCGGTTCTAACTGATTCGCTAGGTACACGTACTACAACGAATACAAATTATTTATCGTATTTAGAGACTCGTCAGATGGCGTCGTTGCTGGTGAGGCAAACGGCTTAGGGATTAGTTTAAAAATTTGGATTTAGATTTTCATTTTCTCTGGTAGTCTGACCCCCGAGCCACTTTGTAATTAATCCATTTTCTGTCATTTTTTTCTCTTCTTATTTTTGTATATATTTGTTTTTATCTCTCTAATATAAATTTCATTTTTCTTGCGAGGGCTCGGTGGACTTGGAGTGCATCGGAGGTCGACGGACGTGACGCGTGCCGACTGCTGAAGATCAAGGAGAATTAATTTATTTTTGAAAGAAATTTTTGTAATTATTGTGTTGTAATAATTTAGGTAATTTTTCTCTTTATAGCGGCTCTTGTTTGAGAGCTCGCGCTTGTATCCGGACTGGACATTTGACCCGCTCGTGGTCGTGTGGTTGATTGAAGTAGATTAGGACTTGCTCTCGTGACTCTTAGGGAATTTTTATTAGAATATCTTTATTGCTTGTGCTCGTAATTTTTAGGACCACACATCACATTTAACGAGACACACTTAGACCGTTGGGCTATTAGTCAAATTTAACTTGTTCATCACTCGCTAATAGAACTGCCTGTCTAGGAACGGTTTTCTCGTTTGCATTCATATAGTATAAAATTCAATTCTGCCTTGCATCCCGCATGTAGAGCGCGAGGATCATTATAAGTCTTCTGAACTGGGCATGCATAATTGATTTCACTATTTGCATCGGTTTTTCTCGACTCCTTCTCCTTGGTTTTTGACACTTAGGTTAGAAGGAAATCGGGACTGATCGTTAGGCGTGCTTTGTTTGGTGGATTAATCAAGTGATAACCAAACTTAAAATCGGGTCTGCTAATCAGAGTTGACAAAAAAAATTGACTAAAACTAACACTTGTTTTGGGAGAGTAAATCCCTCATGTTTATTTTACTTGCATGTGAGAGAGAGAGACGACCCTAGGATAGAGCCAAGCCAAGATTTCTTACTTACTACTGGTTCTTTCTTTTTAGGCGATTAGCTACTTTTCAGTGAGGATCTACGGGTAGTCGGTAAATGGTCTGGATTTTCTTAGCCGAGTGGGAGGTTTAGAGGACGCATTAGTCCTCAAGGAACGGGTAGCCGTATTTATACGGTCCGTATTTACTCCTATACTAGCTGAAAGTAGGTCCAACTAGTTGTAAGAACCGGGTCAGTCTGTAGGAAAATACGGGCACCTAACAGCTCGTTAATCTTTCCAAGATTGTATTTATCACTAACTAAAATTGACTAGATAATTCGGCCGAACCTTTACGGCCATCACGTGTTGAGTTGGTGAAATTGAGGGTTTGCACTTGTGTTTGTTTGTTTGTGTGTTATTCGGTGCACTTGCACGCTTTCTTCCTTGATCTGCTTCATTCCCCCATCTCCCTTCCAAGATGTCAGAATTTTGGTCACCATATCCAAGTCACCCTTCTTCGACCATATTCCGATGATCTCCACCCATTTATTCCTCCTCATACTCATACACCGACCGCAAAGTCAGAACTCCGACTGACTTCTCCACTTCATCGTCCTTCTCACCTACCCCACATTCTTGCACCCCTGACCCACAACCACCCTGGATTGACTCCCCATATTCTCGTCCGTTTGCTGGAATCAATGAACAAATCGAAGAGCAAGCGATTGCTGAGATGAATGAATGGCATAATCAGTTGACCCCACATACCTCACTTTCACCTCGAGTTGGGACAGAACAACAATTTCCATATACACATCCCGACTTAACCTTAGGGTACAACACGGTCGACCAGACAAACCGAATGGAGAGTCCTACACCGTACAATCTTCCTGACTTGATTGACCTGAGTGATAAAGCCTACATTGACAAACCTTTATATCACCCATTCGGAGAGCCAACATATACAGGGGATTGGATTCATGCAACCAATTTACAGACCCCCTGTCTACTGACTCCACCTGATGAGGCTCCGACCAACATCTACCATACAGATGGGCCATACTCAACCCAGTATTACACGCCTAAGTCAAGGTGTGTTGAGTATAAGCGCCCGAGTTCTCAGCAGTATCCTCCAACCGAGCAGAGTTCTCTCATGATGTGTCATGAGAACTTATTGAAGGATGACATCTCTAGACCGATCAAGCGTCCAGGTAGGAATGTGGATCATGGATTTTGCGAATTGAATTTTAAAAACTTGGAAGGTACCGGATTGACCACACGCCATGTACAGATGGAGTCCCTTCAACCTCCCTCTTCTACTAACCACTTTCCCTCCAAACCAGAGTCTGTACATTCTCCTAGTCCTCCTTCACCTATTAAAAAGACCAAAAAAATTGAAAACTCAGAAAATAACAAAAAAATTGAAAATAGCAAAGATTTACAATAATTAGATCCTGCACTTAGGGAAGCATTGGATAGAAAGTTGATTTTTGAGCTTCCCTTAATAATGGCCATTGAACACTTTCCCGACCGTAAAAGATTTGTGAGAAGTAAATTGACGCCTATAAGGTCGGACAATAAGAGAAGAAGGACTGAGAAACATGTGGTGTCTATGGCCACATCTTTGATGATAGGGAGAAAAACCAAGAGCCGCAAAGTAAAGAGGATGCCTATGTTTGATTGTGAAATCAAAGATACCACATTCACCCATGCAAGAAACGATGATGACTCACCGATTAATATCCTCCCGACCTCCGTGTTTGCCAAGCTCAAACTCGGATCTGCCAAGAAGTCAAGAGAGATCATTCAGTTGGCAGATCGGACAGTTAAACGGTCGAGAGGAACCATTTTAGTCATCGTTACTTTCCAAGGTGCTCTACTGGAGATAGACTTCACGATCATTGACATTGAGCACCGAGGAGAGTTCACCCAGTCTTCGATCATTCTTGGGAAGCCGTTCTTAGCCTTGACTAAGGCAACTATAGATTGTGAGACTCGGGAGATCGATTTCTCTGCATTGATAGCACTCCGACCTCACCCGATCTTTGAGAACACACAATATTACAAGGTAACCCGTAAAGTTGCAGACAATCGTGACCTTCGAGAGACAGTTGAGTCCCGTCTCTCTACTACACCTGAGATACCGACTGTCCAGACGACCATTGGTATAGAGACTTCCTACAACCACACACCACCTACTGCTTGCACCACCACAGCGACAGCTTCTAGAGAGGACTCACGACCAGAAGCTATCATTGAGTCGGACATGACCTTTGTGGATTGCCTTGATCATTTCGATGATCCGACACAAAAACTCAACAATGTCAAGCCAACTGAGAACAATGTGCCTTATCAGAGACGTGTGCTGACCCTGCAGGAGTATTACAATGCATATGGTGACTCATCTGATGATGAACCTCTGGTCAGAACCTCACACACACCACATCCAGGACATATACCAAAAGAGACAACTGGGACCAAATTGACCAATCTTGATAAATCGATTGCTCCATCATCTAGTCGGTCATCTGGTAAGAAGAAGACGGGTGTTGATTCCTTGAGCTGTTCCCCCAAACTCCTTAAGACGTATCAATCTCCTCTTCCTCTTGATGCTTCAGGTTCTAGAAAACCGACAAGAAGGTTACCTTCGATGTTCCAGAGAAGGAACTTTCTGAGGAGTCCTCATCAGGTCCGGATGAGGTGATCTACATGAGTGAGCTTAGTTCGGCTGTTCTGAAGCCATATTTGAGCAAGCAGCCGTGTGTCGACCCTCGTTGGACGTTCCCCACACCTCACTATTATTCCTTTGCGGACGATTCTGACAGTGACACACATGTATACTATCCTCCCCATCGCTCCCGCAAGAAGGTCCGCCACAAACCTTCTTGATCCTTGTATATTCTCACTCCTCCTTGTACATATTTTCCTTCCTTTATTTCCCTCCCTCCCCCGTGATTCGCATCACTCACCCTTGTTCCGTATCGTTTTCATTTTGTGTCTATACTTAGTATGACTAGATCCTAAGTATAGGGGGGTGAGTGACCCGAGTTGCTCCATCTCTTCTTTTTATTTTCTTTTTGTATATTCTTTCCCATTCTCATCGGACCCTATTCTTGTGTTCTTTCCAATACTTAGGCTGACTAGAGCCTAAGTATAGGGGGGCTGATGTCCATTGTGAATTATCCACACTCTTATTTTTTTCACTTCTATTCTTTTCACCCACTTATACTTAGTACGAGCTGTGGCTTTTTGTCACCTAGTGCCATGAGGACATAACACATGCTAAGTATAGGGGGGCGTGTATATATTACAGATATACTTTACCCGTAGCTCATACTTTCACGTATTCTTGTATATATTATACAATAGTTATGGGGTGAGTAAAATTGAAAAAAAAATATTTTCAAAAAAAAAACTTACTTTCAAAAAAAGAAAACTCTTATTTGCTTACAAAAAACAACTTTTTCAAAAAAATCTCTTTTCTTTCTTTGTTATGTGTGTTTTTCTTTTAAAAAAACTTTTTTTAAAAAAATCTTTCTTTCTTACTTTCCTTTAAAAAAACAAAACAAAAAACAAAACAAATAAAAACAAATAAAAAGAAAAAAACAAACAAAAAAAACAAAAAAACCTAACTAATAAGTTGGTTTAATCTCTGACACATTCACTTTCACACAAGACTAGTGATGTTCAAGAACACTTGGTTTCTGAGATCTTGAAATTTTGAGTTCACCAGCCTTAGTCATTAGGGTCTTGGACTTAATTATTCATATTTCCCTAGTTTGAAAGATTTGTGTGCTATATTGCATGCTTAGTCTCTACCTTAAGAATATGATCAACATCTCACATACACGACTGCAGTTATTATGAGATGAGTTGAAATTTCACTTGAAGAACTGGGATGAGGGATTTGAGTTTGGACTTGATTTGATGATGCTCGAGGATGGGATAAAATCAATGAAGGCTTCATGAAACCTGAGGGTCAGCATCTTTAGCCAGTATCAGAACATGGTTCTTGTACTATCTCTTGACATTTACCTATGTGCCAGGATGTGATAAAATAAAAAAATTATTGATCACTGTGCGCCAACTCTTGGTAAAAGTAGTGGAGCTAGCCAAAAATATTACAAAGCAATGACATGTCTAAGAAAATCTCTCATTCCACAAAGTCAAATATCAAAGAGCTTCCACCAAAGGCGAGTGCTCCCAACCATTTCAAAGTGTCCACTTGGACCACCGCTATTAGGACCAGGAGTCGGGCTTGCACCAAAAAAGGGCTCTGCATCGTAATAGCTACAAGTCTGGGTGTAGATGGTACGACAGGTACTCAAAAAAGGCACACCCCGGTGTACTCGCAGGAAAGCAAGTGCAGATGACTCCAACTTCTCTTGACGGACGCACTGATCAACACCAAAAAAATACGTTGAGTAATAAGGCACTCGAGAGGATCCTTGTTCCAATGAGAGGGAGAGAAGAAATGGCACAATCTTATGCCCTCCATCAACTGGCCTTCCATCTACACTTTTAAGTTTGACAACTAAAGAGACGTTGGATTGGATGCAAGAAATGATTTATTCCCTAGTGTTGAGGATCGGGAACTTGGGAGAGTCTCTTGGACTGGAACCTTTGGTGACGTTGCGACTCTACTCTTGTAACTGCAGTCCACACTTAAAGTCATATCCCTTATATATATGTATACAGAGAGAGTCTGATGATTAGGGGAATTGATTACCTTTTGACTAGAGCTTGGTTCATCTTAGAATTTTAGGATCTCTAAAACTGAGAGTTCTTGAATGGATCAAGTCTTGTATTCACATGCACAGTCAGGGGTTAACCCAACTTATTCATTCTTTATTTGCTCGAGGACTACCAAAGTTTAAGTATAGGGGGGTGATGAATCCCCGATTCATCATCTCAATATCTTGATCTTAGCAAAATCCACGAGTAAAATCCCTAATAAATATTTATAAAATTCATAAATTAATAAAATGACTCTTGTAAATAAAATACATTAATTATTGTGTATTAGATGGTATAAAATAAATTAACAATAAAAAGCCGCAAAATAAAGGAGTTTTATACATGTAAATAGCCCAAAACTTCATGTATTTTTAATAATTTTATTTCAACTTCTTTTGTCTAATTCTTTCTCTAACTTGTTTATAGAAATGTATATAAAAATACAAAAATACAAAACAAATTTTACCTCGAATAAATGCTCCTAGATCCCAAAGAGAAAAAGCCGTAAAGTCCAACTTCCAAGCCAAATTTCCCCTCCGTATGAGCTCCAAATTCATCAAACTCACTTTTAAAGTTCAAGTTAGAAAATTATCTATCCAACGGAAGTGGTTTCACCAAAATCGGAGCTCATTTGCAAAAGCTAGGTTTTGGGACCTAGATGTACATTGTATATCATGTATATATTCATTCTTTCTTCAATTTTTATTTGATCTTTCTTAATTACTAAAAATACAAAAAATCATGCTTGTGTTGTATTTTATTTATATTATTTTATTGTATTTTTTCCGTTGTAAATATCTGTTATTAAAAAGATAAAAAAATTACATATTAGAAAAGTAAACAAAAAAATGTACATGTTGTATGTATTCTTTTGTAAGTTCTCCACTATTTCTCTTCTCTTTTTTTTATTGTATTTAAAGTAGCCTACTTTATTTATTTATTTATTATTTAATTTCCATTCTCTACAATAACCACCAATTCAACTCCATTATTCCACCATTTTTTCCAACTTTCCATTCAACTCCATTAATAATACAACCTCCCATTCAACTCCACCACCTTAATAACTTCCCATTCTTTCCTCTTTATATGCATCTCATTCTCCTCATTTTTGCTTTTGATCCATCTTTATGTGAGGAGAGCCTAGTTCCCAGAGTTGAATCGGTGACAGCGACACAACCGCGGTCGAACGACGACATCCCTCTCTCCGGTGAGATCCATTGGCTTTTTAGCCAACATCGCAGCCGCAACTGCGTGCTGCTCGAGCTCATTGCACGCCGGCGATTCGAGCGAAGATCGTGCTCTCGTGAGCACTTCATAGGCGATCATATCCATTGTAGGTAATTTTCTTATCATTTCCAAATTTTGTTACTTTTGTTATTTTTTATCACATTCACCACCATCCTAATCTTCCTATCATACCCCCATAATCATCACACCATCTTTGTTTTCTTTTCATTTGTTTCATTCCTGTTCACATAAAAAATTTAAAAATATGAAAATCTGAAAAAATTATTACAGTAGCTAAACAACAAAAAAATTTAAAAAAAAAACAAAAAAAGGAGGAGCAGCAGGCGCCGCCCGCCGCCCCCTTCCTCCAAGGGCAGCGGCGCCGCCTGCCGCCCCTCCCTCATCAGCCACCGTGGCCGGCTCCGCCGCCCGCGCGTGGGTCGCCGCGTGCGCGGAGGCTCCGCCCGCGCCCCTCCGCCGCAGCTCGCACCTCCTCAGCCAGCAGCGACCTCCACAGTCGCCGCCACCCGTGGTCGCACGCCGCTAGCACGCTGCCCCCTCACCCTCCACAGCGCCACCGCGGCCGTCCAGCCGCCTCCTCCGCCAACCTTACCGCGCCGTCGCGCCCCCCCACGAGTCACCGCTGGCGCCCTCTCCTTTGGGTTCTTCTCCCTGCGCCAACGAAGAAGAAGGTCAAAATTTTTTTATTTGTAAAAATTGCATCTTTCATTCTATAGTTTCTGTAATTGCATAATCATCCTTGTACATAACTTGCATTGTAATTTTCAATTTCTGATTTGCACTGATAACCCTATGTTTGCGTATTAATTTGGACTTCAATATTGCTTCTTTTTATTAAATGAAAAATGACATTGTGTTGAGAAACTAATTGTGTACATTCTGAATATTCATTTGGATTTTTATGGTATTTGGGTAATGAAATAAAAATATTGAACTAAAATTTTGCTTATTTTACCCAATCAGTGATCTTGAATTGATATCTCACACACGATTGTTTTAAAAATTCCACAAAAATTAAGAATGATTTCTTGATATGTGATTAATCTACTATCCAAATTTCATCCAAAGTGGAGTTATCTAGTGCCTGAAATAATTTGTAGAGTTATTTTAGTATTTGATTTTCAATTAAATCCACGTACATCATTTTTGCAAAATTTCAAGTCTCCTGGATGCCATATGAAAATACCATTTGACATTGTGGATTTAAAAAAAAATATTTACTCACTGTCACTCTGTTTTCACTAAAAAATCCATAAAAAATTCATAATTTGTCAAAAAATTCCAAAAATATTACTGTAACTTCCTTGCATGATATTTTCTTTAAAAAAATTTTTTGGATAATTTTTTCTTTCTGTTTGTCTAAGAAATTGCGAAAAAACCCATAATAAGTGTGCATTTTTCATTGTTGCATTTTAATTCCTAAAAATACAAAAAAAGTGTTTTGTATTCATCACTGGATTATCATTCTAGGAAAAATATAACTTTTCTAAATTGGACTTATTTTCTATTCAAATTAATTTAGCCTTGTTGTGTGTTTTCTTAGTATCTTAATTTAACCGCATCTTGCATTGGCATTTCTATTTACATAAAAAATATAAAAAAATACCGCTTGGAAATCTAAAACTTAATTTTCAAATTATCCCCAAAGTTGTTCCTTTGCCTCCCTGTGTTCGACCCCGGACTTGCCCGGGATATAAATTAAGCCGAGACACTCTTCACGGAGATTCTTCTCTCGGTTTTGACTGATTCGCTAGGTACACGTACTACAATGAATACAAATTATTTATCATATTTAGCGACTCGTCAGCTACCCATTTTGCTCTCTGTGGTTCGACCTCTACATGCTTACGCACTATGCATTTTATGGTAGAGTCAATAAATATTAATTCTACATCTTTGGGGTTTAATTGTCTTATTCATTATTGTGGGTTAATTGCTGATCAATTAAGAACTTTTGAGCGGTCAATGCATCGACTGTTGATCCGCTTTGTGGATCGATACGACCCTCGATAAATTCCTCAGTTATCATGTACTTTGAATTTTCAAGCAATATAAAGTTCTATCTCTTACTAGTCTCTTGATCTTATCAACAGAGTTATGTCCTAATCTTCATGCTAGATCATTGTCAAATGATCTTCATTATTCTTTTGATCTTTTGAGTTTCTTTTCTGTATTACAAGTATCAATGAATTATTCATTAATATTCTAATTTATTAGAGTCTCATATATGTTAGATTACTATTGGAAATATATCCATTGTAACTCTTTATGATAGTTCTATATCAGAATGTATGTCTATTTCCAACAAATTTAGAAATAGACAATGAATATATTCTTATATCTTGGTCACACAGAGACTTTATCTAAGAGTAAGGGCTCTCCTAATGAAAAGGAGTAATTTATCTATCCAATGGAGATTATTGTAACAATTTCATCAAATACTATGTGGATGTCTATGAATATTAAGATCAACTTTTCTAATCTTATAAAACATACACAACTGATTGCAAGTGTTAATAGAAGACTGAGATACAATTATTAGACTTAATATTATATAATAAGTAATTTGATTTCAATAATGATATGTAGATGTATGATATGTTGATGCATCATCCGAGTCTTCCTCTATGGATTCCAGATAGTCTGGAGTCATTGTTTCAGTATATCAGCTTGTTGTAGTGTTGGCATTCATCCAACTCTTTAAATGTCATAGGTGTGGAAGTCATACAAGTACGGTCCACTATTTGACTCTCCTTCTTACATAGGTCAGACCCTTGCTTCCATTACGTCTCCTTTAATGTATAAACAATCATTACTTAAGACAAATGACCTCTCTAATTGAACATGTCCTCAAAAGACCTCAATGTGAAATTATTTCAACATTTGATTACTTTGTCTCATTCATATAATATGAATATTATGAGGCTTCATGAAGGACTGAGCATAGATAGTAGAATGATGACACTAGTCATATCAATACCCATATCGATCCTTAAAGACTTTGGTTTAGGTAGGTACTCAAACATATTTGTACACTTCCTATGGAGCCACCATTCTGCATAATACAATGAACAATGTCATTATTGATTAACTGTTGAGAGCTCGTATGTTTTCCAAAACATCTCCTTTGATTTTAAAAATAGTTTTACAATTATGATCATCACCGACGTGTTGCTTCCAAAGCACATTCGATGAGATCAACACTGTAGAGACACACAAACCCTTGGTTGTTGTCCTACTATCTAATTAATTATTCCTCACTATTATGAATAAATGACACATTGCAACCGCATATATTATGTGCCTAACTCCAACGACTGCATCTGATAATGGATTCAATCCATGATACTGTACTAGTTATAAATGCATATAGATTTGAGTGGGTTTAGTGAAAGTTATCTGGAATAAGATAATTTACATAAATATATTTACCTTGATTAATGTTATTATTATTTTAAATCAAAGTTGTCTCACTTTTTATTACCTTGAAAGTCCATTCCCTTCTGAACTTTCAAAGCATGGGTATGTTAATAGAAGTATCTCAAGCGAGATCTAGGATCTCTCTTCCACCTTTGTCACACCTCGATAATATGAGAAACTGTAATTGGGTTAAGTAAGGGGAACTCTTTCCTCCTTATAAGTCTAACATGCATTTCCCAATTTGGTTTTTGATGCCGGAGTCCACCACCCCTAAGGTGATGTTGACCCGTTGTCAATTGAATTAACCGTCACCTTGAATAGAACTCGCTATGCGCAATTGATGAATACCCATTTATTCACCTTTATTCCTTTATTTTGTCTTTAAATCCCTAGAAAAATACATATAAACACACATAATTGGTACAAATGAACACACTATTTGTTATATGTAAACAATACATTAATATTTCTATTTTAGTCTAAAATAAATGAGTAAAAAAGAAAAATAAAGGAAGTATTAGAAATACTTACTGACCATAAACACCAATAGCAAGTAAATATTGACTAGTTCGAAAAGGAATCAAGTAGGGGGAGATAAGAGCAAAATAATGCATACAAAAAGACACAGAAACCTAGAAACACCAGGTGTTTAGCACACTATCTATGCCTTGTTTGTACAGTATTTTATACACATTCATACACATATCAAATAAATATGTTTCGACCATGAGACTTATACATAATAATGTATAGAAAAATACAAAAATAATAGCTAATAAAAATCACGCATTCTGCGCATGGAACATGTAGATGAAAAAGCCGCAAACATTAATTGATCAATATCTCCTCCATATGAACTCAAATGTCATCAAACTCACTTCAATTATAATTCAAGTTAAATTATCTATCAAATGAAGATTGTTTCATTTAAAATAGAGTTCAGATATAAAAGTCAATTGTCTAGGGTACCATTGTACAAGAGCATCTGTAGATAATATTACATTAATTTATTCTTTGTATTTTACTCTTTTTATTTTTTTAAATAATTGTTTATATTATATAAAACATACTAAAATACAAACATAATTAAAACATTTGAAATAAATATAAAGCAAATAATACACTGTAATATATAGATATATTATACCTATGATATATACATATACAATTATTTACTTATACAATCAAAGTGATAAAACTAAAATAAAAATATGTAAACACATAATAAATAATACTGTAAATATATAACATATATAAATATATTAATATTTATATTAAATACAAAATAAAAATTAATATACATAAAACATAGGTAAATATACCTATAATTACACTTACAAAAATTAACACATAATAAATAAGTAGATAAAAATAAATAAAAATCACATAAAAGTAAAAAAAACAACTTTCATATTTTAAGAATTATTTAATAAAACCATTTTCTATTTTATTTACATTTTTCTATGTTTTCCATGCTTTGTCGCCGAGTGGATGACGTGGACCAATGAGGAGGCGGCAACATTTAACCTAGGTCAACTACCCCGCCCCCTTTATGGACTGGTCCAAGCCTTGTGTTTTCACCATTTTGCCAATTTTCTAGCATAGCTTATGCCTCCTTCTATGGCTTTTTCACAAAATATATACGCCGCTCGACGCTCTTTCATGCGCATCAAGAATCATCAAACGTCAACCATCGATCTTCTTGCAAACCCTAGGCGAAGTGAGATGCTCTAGTCAAAGCTATATAGTTTCCTCTTTGTCATTTTTGAAAATTCAATCCATTCTAGCTTACTATAACCCCTAGGATCTTGACCCGGAGTATGATCCTGGTAACAGGAGGTGAGCCCTACAGATCTGAGGCGAGGAGAAGGTGTTTGGAATCGAATTTGCCATCGTCAGAGACCTTCTCCATGTGGTTTTGCTCCCTGACTCTACATGTCAGGTGAGCCATCTATTTCTTGTCTTCTCGATTCTTATAATAATCATTATCTTTGTCCTGCATTTTATTTCATTTGATTATGTCTAGGTTAGCTTTAAATCCAAAAAATACTTTGTTAGAGCTCTAGGTTTCACCACTGTTCCATATGTTCCTCGATTGTCTCTGACTTCCTTGATCATCCCTACACACTCCCCTTTGCATCCTCCATCATCTCGACCCACCTTTCACATCTGATCTTGCAAAGATCACGGTGATCAGATCTCCCTTCTTTATCGATCATCGAAGACCGTCGTCCCTATCATCCACATATCTTTTTTGAGTAACCTATGGTCCAAGGACGTCTGTCTTCGAGACTTGAACCCTTTGGTTCAGGTCCCGGCCCAAGAGGACACCATTTTGGGGAAAATCAAGCCCATCTTTCAGCTCCAGGCATACCAAGTTCCTTCAAGCTCCAGATCTCGTCTCAACGAGATCTGGACTGATCAAAGAACACTAGCAGGTGCAGATGACTTCCCTGAGCCTGATCCACCGACGAGATTGCGAGAATCAATGGAGAGAACATGTCCTACACCCAGTTCATCCTTATTTTTTGTGAAGAGTGGGGACCGTCAGATTAAGAGTGGTCCTCCAGTTATGATCACAACGAACCAATCTCGCCTAAGCTCAATCATTGATCCGAGCCTAAGAGCTAATCATAGGCATCCATCAGTGAATTGGTATCAACCCATCCATATCGTCAGAGCATAAGTGAAGCCACATGAAGCATGGTTGGTTGTTGATCAGCACACAAGTGGGTATTTAACATATTCAACCCACTACCTTTTTGTATTTAGTATTTATTATTCAATATTTCATCTATAGTGTAAAAGTTTGGTAATATTTGCATTTAGATCCCTGAAGTTTATTTTAATTATACTTAGATCCAATGTCAGGTCACTTCATGCATACATACATGGGAGGCACCTAGACATTTTGCATCTAACCCTCTCTAGGTTTGGTTATTTTGATTTGGTCCTATAACTTTGAGAATTAATGTAATAGTTTTGGATAATTGCATCAGAGCTCTTGGAATTTTTTTTATTTGCAAAAATACCCCTACCAGTGCGTATTAAGTTGAATATATTTAGGCATTTTACGTGATTGGCCCTTCGATTTTGTGTCAATGACATGAAATGAATTAATAGTTCCTGGAATTTGCATTTGGGTACCTATATTGTTGATTTAATTTTGTTCTTGTATTGCCATCATTTAAAAATATTTTACATCAAAAAAATGTAGGAAAATTATATTAAGTACTTGGGACCATATTTTATCACATATATTTTTTCAAAAGGTATTTAAAATTAATTTACATTTTTAAAAATTAAAAATCATTGCATTTTTTCCTGTTTGCCATTTAAAAATCCATAAAAATTACAAAATGTTTTGAAAAATTCTAAAAAAACTCTTGTTTTTGTATTTAGTTATCGTTTATTGTTTATCCAATTATTTTGGGGGAAATACACACTCCTAAAAATTTAAAAACATGAAAAACATTATAAAATTTTGTAAAAATTAAAAAAACCCAAAATATTGTTTTCTATTTCTGAATTTTATTTGTTATATATAGAAGATATCAAAACTAGTTTTAGGTTATTTTGACATTTATAAATATTTACTAAACCCTAAATAAGGTTATTGTTTTTGCTTTTTCACTATTTTAACTTATTTCTATTTTTTAAAAATAAATAAAATCATAAAAATCCCCTAAAAATCACCAATAATAGAAAAAATCTTTAAACACCAAAACATTTTTATTTTCTTTCATTTTGAGTTTATTTATCTTATTTTAAAAATTAAAACACCTCTTATATGTATTATCTATATAGTAATTTTATTATCTATATTATTATATATTTTATTCCTAAAAATTAAAATTTTACAAAATTTTAAAAAATATTGAAAATGAAAAATCCACAACAATTTATATATTAAAGCCCACATAATTTTGCAAAAAGAAATGACCTAAATTACAAAAAACATAAAAATATTATCAAGCAATTAGTAATAATTTTTATCATCTACTCCATGTTGTCTTTCTGGTTCGACACTCTACATACTTATAATCTATACACATAATTTTTAGAGTTTAAAATAATATAAAATTTGACTCTTACTTGCATTTTGATTTATTTCTCTTATATTGTTTTATTCCATTGTTGATTGATTGAGATTTGTGATTGGCCAACACATCGATTAGTGGCATCCCCTTATGGGAATATTAGACCCTTGACATATCTATTTCAACAAATGGTGTCATTGTAGGGACAATGGTTGACTAATGTTTTTTGTTTTCATTATTTTCTATACTATCGGCATTTCTCTCTTTATTCTATTTTCATATTATCTATTATAACCATATTTCTTATTTGACTTTGTCGCGAGGGCATGCTTTTCAAGGCAATGTTTCTTTGGAGACACGATGCAACCGAGAGACGTGGAAGTTGGTGGTTCTTCACCCAGCAACAAGAGAGAGATGTAGGAGAAGACAATGAATTGATAAGAGTGGATTAGCATAGATTTAGTTTAATTTGTGAGACATATATTTATTTGTTTATTTTTTAATAATAATAATAACACTTAGACTCTTAGACACTTAACTTTATTCAAGTCCATTTCATCAGGTGATTGTTTACATAGGGGACCCTAGTGAGTTTTTATTGGCTTTCATCGCTTTCTACCATTACTCCTATCTATTTTTTTCTCTTATTTTTATTTATTTTCCACAATTTGTGTTTTCTGCTTATTTTCATTTTACATCTTGTGGAATGCGCTCTTAGATTCTAGGAGTGTGCGTTCGGTAAATTAGGTCCAAAGCCATAATATCATTCATATACTTATTGTTTCATTTTTGGACATAGTCAATTTGAACAAGTTCCTCACGATAGTAAAAGCTCATATCTTAGGACAATTTCGTTGCTGTAATTGTTTAGTGTACTTTTCAATTCTGTCCAGCATACTGCATGGAGAGAGATGGGAAGTAATATGAGCCATCTAATTGAGCATCACATCATCGTTTTCTAACTTGCATTGCTTTTCCTTCCTCTCCATCTTATTTTTCTCACATAGGCCAAGCAAAGAATTAACAAAACCAATAGAAGTTTGCATAAAAGACCAAAAAAAGTAACAACCAACAAAATTAATTAAAAAAAGACTGCTAAGACAATTTGATCAAAATAAAATCAATTAATTAGATTTCATTGTATTGGGTGAATAATGCCCTCATTGTTCTTAGGTATCATCCAGACTGAGTGAGGCATATCCCTTAAGTATTAGAGTCCAAATCCCAGCATGGGTACTACCTTGTTTATTGACTGGATTCATGAATGCGTGGATGAGTAGGGCTTAGTCTACTTGTGAACTTAGTTTGAAGTACTGAGCATAGGGGAACTACGATAGGGGGTCTCTATCTCATCGTGCCATGTCCAAGTGCCCCACAAGTGGGGAGTATTTGATTCATCATATTGACTTCCTTCCTCTATTCTTTGGATGAGTAGTGGATCTATACCAATCACAAGAATCTTTAAAAAGTACATGCTACTTGTTACAAAGGAAGTGTGAAGTAAAATATGATTGTCTGGTAGTATTCACTCGTCTATCTGGTTAGCCGCTAAGGATTAAATTTGATGAGATTGCTTGACAAACAATAAAATTGACAATATAATTACCGAACCTTCACAGCTCACTATGTTGAGTAGGCAAATTTACCCATTGTCTTGAGATTTGATTGATTAGTTCTATTTTGCTCAAGATCAAAAACATTGCACACTTGCACCTTTCACTCACACTTCTTTTGACACTTCTTTGCTTTTACTCATTTTGAGCCCTTCTTTTATTTCCTATTTCACATCTTCTTCATTCCATGCTCTAAGATGTCATATTCGGTACGATTTTTTTCAGACTCCGCGAACTCCCACATCGAGTCCCCAATACCGACATCTCTAATAATTCAGGGAGATTCCAGAGAACCTGATTCTAACTTTGCGAACCACTCTCTAGAATCCGTGTTTTTTTCTTAAATAAACCAAGATCACTCGTGGCTCAACTTTTCTCCTTTTTGGATGGAGATTGATTTCACTCAATACACATCTCCAACCTTAATAAAGTTCAAAATCGGCCTTGATTTTGAACACTTTTCAACATCTGGTACATGTTTTCAAACTTATCTAGGCATATTTCCTATTGCAGACAGTAAACCCAATATGGATCTTATATCCTCAGATTATGAACCTAAGATGGCACCAGAGGGAAAGGAACAACAAGTAGATTAAAATGAGTTAAATGTAAGGATTCTGACCTCGATACAAGCCATTTAGCAACAACTGACCAAACAAGCCCTTACTAGACTGCATTTTGGGATATGCTGGCTGAGACGATGAGGGATAGAGAGAGTTGTGGAGGAGGAAAAGCATGACATGGAGGAGATGATTGTCAAAAAGGTGGACACAATGAATGGGATGATGAGGTGAGAAAGCAACCCAAGTTGACTCTTAAAGAAACATACAATTCGGGAGCCGACAGATAACCGAATGGATCCAGATTCCTCAGATGCATGGTCACTTGAAGATGAAACCTCAGCTTCTCTCACTTCTACTCACTTTTCATGGGAACACGAATGAAGAGCCTTACAGTCATCTGCAATAATTCAACCACATTTACGGATCCATGCACTAACCCAACATCCCGTTGGAGGTAGTCAAGATGACCACATTCCCCTTTAACCTTCAAGATAAGGCTCTCTATTGGATCAATTATTTGGGGAAGGTCGTGATGACCTGGGAAGCATTGAAGTCTATATTTTTGCATATGTACTATCCCCTTGGTCACTTGAACCAAATGCAAGCTTTGATTTCAAATTTCTCACAGCCCATGAGCCTATCCATGAGGCATGGGAAAGATTTAAAGATCTTTAGGAGAAGTTCCCCGACCATGACATTGCCAAGACCAGTTTGGTACATAATTTTTTTCAGTGGGTTGAATCAAGAAAGCCAGAAGATGGTGATGCAACTTGTGGAGGAACACATTTCAACAAGGATGAAGACATCATATGTGTGATTTTTGTGAAGATGGTCGAAGTCTTTATAATCCCATCTTCATCTCATTCTTTCCAAAAGAACCCTCAGATCCCTCAACACCCGTCCATATGACAACATCGTATAGAGAAGAGAGGGACGAGAGTTCCAATATCAACATCATCGAGAACCATCTCTCGAAGGTCGACATAATTTATAAACAATCACACAACTTAGAAAAATTAAATGTGATCGAAAATAGAACCAAAAATTTGGAAAATATTGAAGCTCTTGGTCAACACAATCAACTCATGTCAGTCTACAAGTCCATCTGTCGAGCCATCTACCTAGCCCAGAGGAAGCTCTTTTATAATAGAGTCCATGACAACCACAATCAGTCCAGCACAAGTACTACATGTAGGCCCTCGTCCAAGCACCTCAGCTATCTCAACAATAAACACAGATGGTGGTGTACCATCCTGAGTTCTAGTCATTTGTCGAGCCGTTCTTTCCACCACCTCTACAAATCTAAGAGGTGAACTGCATCCGAAGATATGATCAGCAATTGACACATCTTGGCTGACAAATGCATAGTCAACCATCGATTATACGCCTGTCACCAACAACAAGGTAGAATACAATACCAACACCATCCCTCACATAATTAGTCTCCACAAAATGCTACAACTAGAGATCGAATTTCTAGCAGTAGGCTTATCTCAAACAATCATACCACCAACAATAGCTGACTTCTCAGTATCAACATCAATACCCTCACTCAAAAACACTATCAGCAATACTCTCCTCATTACTATCAGAGCTACCTGTCACAACCTTTATACTAGTATCATAGTCCATGAGGCAACCCATTGAGCAGATTGAGGAAATCTCAGTTAATCTTGCCCTTGGTTGCTTGGCATAACTAGTCAAGAGCTTAAGTGAAATAAGCCAGATGTCAGACTATTTGATCGCTATGAAAACCATCATTCCAGCATAGGTCGAAGCCAACCTGAATAACTTATGGCATAAGGAGTAGGTAGCGAATAATGTCCAAACTGATCCTAAGTCAGATATGAATACATTTGTTATGTTATCTAACGTTGTTACTCTAAGGAGTGGTAGGATTCTACAACCATCTACAACTGTAAAAGGGAAGAAGAAAGCTTCACAAGGAGAATCTTCATCAGCAGTGCCCGCATCAAGCTCCGGAAGAGGAGAAGAAAGAAGAACAACATCAGATGATGAGAAAATAAAAAAAATGAAAAAAAACCAGAAAAGACCAAAAACATAATAACAACCAAGGCCTCTTCAAAACAGTCGAGCAGAAGCTAAAATTTGTAGTCGAATCCCATACCGATCGATGAAGTCGATATTTCTATTTTTTGCTTTCCCTTTGTAGCAAATGATTGGACCCCTTCTGATTATTTGCATGTAAAAGTCGATTCCAAAAAATACTTTATGAATGATATACATATGCCACTCCTAGATGCAATGAAAACAACAAAAAAAGAAAATTTAAAACAACCTTGTCTGATCTGGGTGTTATTGAGATGTTGCAAAATATTTTTCCTGGAAATGCCACTTTTGAAAGCCATGGAATACTTGACAACTATGAAGAAAGGTCTAAAAGAGGCATGCACTTCAAAGCGTTAGCCCCGTAAAAAAAGACGCAATCATGCAGAGGAACACATTCTCACCATGGCTTTTATAAATTCCATCAACAACCTCCCAACCAAAAAGAAAGACAAGGAAGTCCTTTTGATAAAATGCCATATTTTCGATCAAATTTTCGAACGAATCTTTCTTGATAGTTGTTCTTTAATAAACCTCATACCTACTGCTCTTCTTAAGTAATTCAGGTTGGGCCCGCTAAAACCAACCATGGATATCCTTAAGCTTGCTGCTCAGTCCTTTAAGTGCCCCCGATGGATATTGGAGAACATTATCATGACCATGCAATATATGTAATTCCCAATGGACTTCATTATCCTGGACAAGGATTCTTCTGCACCATTACTCTAGACACCGATCATACTTGGTCGGTCGTTCCTTAGAACAATTAAGGCAGTAGTGGATTATGGGTCTGGAAAGATCATGTTCCCATTCCATCACCAATACAGTATTGATTGACATGATCGTAGAGCCGAAAGCTGCAGGAAGTGCATATGAGAAAAGTGAGACAAACCCATTGCCTAAAGAAGATCATGCTAACATTGAGAACATCAAAGTACCATGCTTAAATATGAATGATAGGGAAACCTAGGAAATCCTCTCTTAGGAGGAGGACTTGGACAATACAGTCGATTTTCTCTCCCTTACAGATGAGGATTCTTTTGCTAATGAGATGATTGAACTATTTGAATAAGAACCATCCCTAACCAAACAAGAAGAACTCATCGAAGATATGTTTAGTATTTTCATATAAGAACCATGAGTAACTGAGGTGGACAGCACATCAAGAAACATCAATACCACTACCATCAACACCATCTTAGAGTTTACCAAGACATTGATTTTGATTCCATCTAAGCTGAAGCCGCTTCTTGTAAACATGAAATATCACTTCCTTGAGGGTGAGCCTGAAAAATATCTGGTCATTATCAGTTCATAATTGACCGTTGATCAAGAATCTCACTTGTTAGAAGTTCTAGAGAAAAACCACAAGGCAATTGCATGGAACATTCCAGATCTTTGGGGGATAAATCTTGCCCTATGTTTGTACCACATCTACTTAGAGGATGATAACAAGTTGTCCTGTGAATTTTAGTGCAGATTGAATTCTAATATATGGGAATTTGTCATGAAAGAGATAACAAAGTGGTTTGAGACTGGCTTTATTTATCTCATCGCTGACTCCAAATGGGTAAGACCATTGCATGTAGTTCTGAAGAAATGTGGAATTAAAGTTGTTAATAATGATAAGGGAGAGGAGATCTCAACCCGAGTACCTACATCATGACATGTCTGTGTAGATTACTGGTGCCTGAAATCATCTACCTCGACTATCATTTACTGACCAAGTGCTTGTATGGTTGGCAGGGAAGGGGTTCTTTCGCTTCTTGTATGTGTACTTATGAAACAATCAAGTGATAATTTCCCTTGAAGATCAAGAGAAGACTATATTTACTTGTCCGCTTGGCACTTATGCATTCAAACGAATGCCTTTTGGATTGTGTAATGCTTCATCTACATTCCAAAAGTGTATGTTAGTTGTTTTTACTGACATGGTAGGTAGTTTCCTTGAGGCATTCATGGATGATTTTTTGGTCTATGGTGAGAGCATTGATGCTTGTCTTACTCACCTAGACTGCATGCTTACAAGGTGCAATGAGGTTAATTTAGTTTTTTCATGGGGAAAGAGTCACTTCATGGTTACCGAATGGAAGTGTTGGGCCATGTCATCTCCAATCAAGGCATGGAGATTGACATGGCCAAGGGGGATCTCATTGCCAAACTTCAGCCACCTAAGACACTGAAGCAGGTGAGGTCTTTTCTGGAGCATGTTGGATTTTATCGAACACTTATCCAAGACTTTAGGAAGATTGCCTAACCTCTAACCGAGCTTCTAGGCAAGGAGATTGAAATCATTATAGATGATAAGGTCCTCTAAGACTTCAATCAGATAAAAGATTTGGTTACTCAAACGCCCATTCTATAGATGTCAGATTGGTCTCTCCCATTTGAGACGATAGGGAGTGATATGGAATGATAGGGAAGCATCAATACAACAACCATCAACACTCTCAAAGTTTACCAAGACGCTGATTCCGATTCCTCCTAAGCTAAAGCCGCTTCTAGCAAACATGAAATATCCCTTCCTTACAGGTGAGCCTGAACAATATCTGGTAATTAGCAGTTCACAATTGACCGTTGATCAAGAATCTCACTTGGCAGAGGTTCTAGAGAAAAACCACAAGGCAATTAGATGGAGCATTTCAGATCTTTGAGGGATAAATCTGGCCCTGTGTTCGTACCACAATTACTTAGAGGATGACAACAATCTGTCCTGTGAGTTTTAGTGCAGATTAAATCCTAATCTCTAGGAATTTGTCATGAAAGAGATAACGAAATGGTCTGAGGTTGGCTTTATTTATCTCATCTCCGACTTCAAATGGGTAAGACCATTGTACTTAGTTCTGAAGAAATACAGAATTACGGTAGTTACTAATGACCAAAGAGAGGAAATCTCGACCTGAGTATCTACATCATGTGTCTTTATAGATTGTTGGTGCATGAACTCAGCTACCTAGAAGCATAACTTTCCACTGTCATTTACTGACCAAGTGCTTGAAAGGTTGGCAGGGAAGGAGTTCTTTTGCTTCTTGGATGGATACTTAGGAAATAATCAAGTGACAATTTCCCCTGAAGATCAAGAGAAGACTACATTTACTTGTCCGTTTGGTACTTATGCATTCAAACAGACGCCCCTTGGATTGTGTAACTCTTCTGCTACATTCCAAAAGTGTATGTTGGTTGTTTTTGCTGACATGTTAGGTAGTTTCCTTGAAGCCTTCATGAATGATTTTTCAATCTATGGTGAGAGCTTTGATGCTTATCTTATACACCTAGACCGCATGCTTACAAGATGCTATGAGGTTAATTTGGTTTTGTCGTGGGAAAAGAGTCACTCTATGGTTACCGCATAGAAGTGTTGGGCCATGTCATCTCCAATCAAGGCATGGAGATCGACCTGTCCAAGGGGAATGTCATTGCCAAACTTAAGCCACCTAAGACACTGAAGCAGGTGAGGTCTTTTCTGGGATATGTTGGATTTTATCGAATACTTATCCAATACTTCAGGAAGATTGCCTGACCTCCTACTGAGCTTCTAGGCAAGTAGATTGAACTCATTGCAGACGATAAAGTCCAGTAGGCCTTCAATCAGATGAAAGATTTGGTTACTTAAATGCCCATTCTATAGCCATCAGATTGGTCTCTCCCATTTGAGATGACAGATGCATTAGATTATTATATTGGGGCAGTGCTAGGACAACACATGGATGGAATGTCATTTGCCATACGTTATGCTAACAGGACATTGGATGATGCCCTGAAAACTTACAGTGTCATAGAGAAAGAGTTGCTAACCATCATTTTCTCCTTAGAGAATTTCGGATTACATCTTTTGGGTTCCAAAGTGATTGTTTATACATACCACTCAACCATCAGGTACTTACAACATAAGAAGGATGCAAAGTCATGTTTGATCCGTTGGATCCTTCTCCTCCATGAATTTGATTTGGCGATAAGAGATAAAGGAAAAGTTAAGAATGTGGTGGCCAATCATTTGTCCAGAATTGAATGTGAAGAGACTCCCTTGAGTATTGTCCCAATTTTAGAAGTCTTTGTTAATGAAGAAATCTTGAGTGTTACATCTCTCCCCTAGTATGTCGATGTTGTGTACTATCTTATTCTCTGGGGAAGTTCCACAAGATTGGTAAAGAAGGATAATTTTTTGTTCTATATTCATTTTTATCATTAGGAAGATACATACATTTTCAGGGAAGGTGCATATTGCATTTGGCATCTGTGCATTCCTCAGGAAGAGTACACCAGATACTCTTCCTGTTTCCTCGAGAATTATCATAAGCTTGAACAGAAGGAAATCATTCTAGAAGCAGAACATCATCAAAAGTATTGTAGTGTGGCCTCTGGTAGCCCACACTATTCACGGATGTCGCAACATATGTCAAAGGCTGAATTGATTGCCATAAATCGGGAGGGACCGTTGGTTCCAAAGATTCAATGCCACTCAAGTTCATCCAAATATCAGATGTATTTGATGTTTGGGGCATTGAATTCGTGGGCCTATTCCCTAGTAATCAATGATATGAATGCATCTTGCTTGTCGTAGATTATGAGAGCCGTTGGGTGGTGACTATCCCCACTCGTTCCATAGATAGTAGTACCATTTGTCACTTTCTCGGGGACAACATTATTTTGTGGTTCAGAATTTCCAAGATACTTATTTCATATGGGGGTAATTAATAGAGAAGTAAAAAAGATGCCCAACGAGTACGTCACCGAACATCGTGTCGCATCTCCTTACTACCTACAATCCAATTGCTTGGATGAATTATCTAATAGGGAGATCGAGACTATATTGCAGAAGTTTGTATAAACTGATAGGAAGAATTGGTCTTAACTCCTTGATTCCGTTCTTCGGGCTTATCAAACATCTTACAAGACTCCTCTTGAGAGATGTCTCCCTATCATATTGTTTATTTGAAGCTATGCGACCTACCTATTGAACTAATTCATAAATCATTATGGGTAGTGAATGATTAATCTGAAAAACCCTTTTGTTAATTTATGGGAATTAACGCACAATATTGTAATGTGTTGTTTGTATTGTAGTCGGCAATTGGGATCAATCAAGAAATGTAACCACTTAATTAATAAATTAAATTTAATCGAAGTGGTTTTTTATATTTATTTAGCATGGACAAGTCCCACGGTCGAACTCAAGGAGGCAAAGGAACAACTTAGGTTTAAGTCTGTCAAAGTTCGTGTATGATTTTCAAGGTTGTTTTTTTGGTATTTTTAATGCATTTTATTGATACAAATACAAACATGGCCAATTTTAAGGACTAATATAATTTTCATTAAAACAGAGTCCAACAATTATGAAATTTGGCTAAAATATAAAATATGATGAAATAAATATACTATATTTTTTTGGAATTTTTTGATGCAATATGAATATTTAATGAATAAACCAGTGCAAACAAGGTGAATTACACTAATTATTTATAATAATATTAAACCCATGTATTTCAAGAAATAAAACTATCCAAGATATATCATTAACTGATCTATCTCAGAAAAATCCTAAACCCTAAAAATATGATATTTAAATCTATTAAAAATTAAATAATGAAATACATAATATTAATTTTACATAACAAAATATGCATGCAAATCAATGATTTTGGACACAGTGTAAAATACAACTAAATCTATGATTACTGGATTTTTGGAAATTTTTGGAGCAATGGTTAATTATCTATGAATTTCAGACCGTAAAGTGGGTAAAATACATAAGATTCCACAAAAATAGTAATGATTAATTAACCATAGAGCATAAAATTATGAAGCACATGCCACACTGTAAAGAATTAGTTGTAGAGCAAAAGTGGTTTTTTGAATAATAAAAAGATAAAAATAATGTTCAAAATACAGATGGAAGATAAGGGTGTATTTGTAAATTACAATAATAAAATAAATAAAAAATGCAGAACATGGACTAAGGTGGAATTACTAAGCTCGAGGGGGGCTAGCTTGCAAAATTCCCAGATTGTCATGTGCCCAGCACGTGACCTCTAGGTCGACATTCGAGAATTGGAGGATCATCGAGGCTTTGTGTGCAAAACATCTTCTCCCGCACATGCGCCTCACATGTGAGGGTCTCGGGACCCGTGCCTGATGGTGGAGGGGAGGCACGACTGTTGCGAAGGTGGTGGTGGAGGCGTGCAGGCGAGGCGGAGTTGATTCTCAACCATACCAGTGAGGTGGTTGTTTGCTCAAGATTTTGAGGATTGATAATTATTAATGAATATGAAGTCGTTGTTATCCCTAAAAGTCCCGGATCTAACAAACAAATTTTTTTCTTTCTCTCGCTGTAAAATGATTACAAAGAATAAATAATGCGAGCAAGAGAAATGTTTTTGCTACTTAGTTACTTGTATAGCAGACAAGATCGAACTCAGGGAGGCTACAATTCCTAAGGGTTATTCAAAATAATCGACGAAAAATCAATTAAGAAAAGAAAGAATCTCAAAAGCAAACTATCCTCTGTTTTTGTGGAATTTTTCTTTTTTCTTTTTTCTTTTTATTTTTTTATTTCTATTTTTTATTTTCTGATTTTCAAATTTTTAATGATTCTAATTTCGCAAATTTTTTTAATTTTCAAATAAAGAACAAGATGCACAAGATAAGAACTATGCATACCAAACTCTTTTTGTATTTTTTTAATTATACCAAAATGATCAGAAAAATCCAGAGAAAATATTTTTGTGTTTTGCAAACTTTGAAATGTTTTTGGAAATTTTTGTAAAGTTTCAGAAGTATATGTATTTTTTTAAATCAAACAATGACAAAAATGAAAAAAACAATGCACAGCCTGGAGTAATTAGCGACATAAAAATATTTTAAGTGCCCAAAATCCTAGCGATTGTTTTTATATGAAATATAGGTAAATATCTGCAAACAGGAACTAAAATCATGATTTTTGAATTTTTTTAGAATGTTTTATGATTTTATAAGATTTTTGATGTTTTTAAATTTTTTTGGGTTTTAAAAAGAATTAATGCGTGAAATTTGGATCAAAATTAAAAGATAATAAAAAACTAATCTATTTTTTCGAATCTTTAGAGCAATATTCAAAATTTTACAACTTTTTTGAATTTTAGGAAGAAAAATGACATTATTTTTGATTTTTTAATAATAATAAATGAATTTAATATGCAATGAAAAATTTGCGCTAAAGGATAAGCACATCAGGAGCATAACATAATTTTTTCAAAAATTATTGAGCAAGAAATATATTTATTTCAATCAAACAATCATGCAAACTGAAGTCTGGAAGACAGGGACTGATATGTAATTACTCAAAATTTTATAATAAAAAATTAACAAAGAATAAATAAAAGGAAGGAAAATGTAAATTACCCAGTGAAGGCGTGCTCTGTACATGCTTGGAATTGGCAAGGGCCTTTACGCAAATTCAAAACTCTGAAGGGCTTTTGTGTAATTTACTTAAAAAGTTTTATAATTATAAACATTAGCGTTCTTTGTCCTAGGCTTCGTTTCTTCTTAATGTAGCAAAAGTGGCACTAAGGGACGCGTGCGCCGCCGTCCTTTTCTTGCTCTTCTCTCCCAGGGGCAGGCACGCAACCCCAGGTGGCTGCTCGGAGGTCTAATGGTAGCTAGCGGTGATGGATCTGGCATGGGGGCATGACTGAATGCGGAGGAACCTAGGGGCTGCAACGATGTCGATGGAGGCGGATGGTGGAGCCGCAACGGCGTGGGCTACTACTCCCTGGCTATTGGCGAGGGAGGTGGCGACGGGTTGCTCCACGATGATGGCGGCGTAGGGGGGCTCACACAGGCTCCATTGGATCTGAGGCGTGCTCCGCTCCACGCAGAGGAGGGGGCGCCGCTCTAGGCAGCGATGAAGGCGGGTGGTGGTGGCGACAACCCTCGACTGGGTGACTCTGCATGCGGTGAACGGATGATGGCGGTGGGCAGCAGGCACTGCGTGTAGCTGGAGGCTGGCGCTCGCGGGTAGTGGCGCAGAGATTTTTTTAATTGTTTTTATTCTCAATTGTAAAAAGTAATCAACAAAAAAACCTTTTTATTTTTTTTTGTAAATCCAAAATAGAGAAATTAAAAACAGAAAATTAAAAAATATTTTTTGTTTTAATTTTTAATTTTTTATTTATTCTTTAGATGATCCTGTAAAACAAATGTTAGAGAGAAAGAAAAACAAATATTTTTTTGTTTTTTTGTTAATTTTTTTATTTATAAACAATTATGATTCAAGAATCATGACTCGATCCCAAAAATCAAAATGGAAGATGTGGATGAGTACGGTTTCGAGGAAAATGGTGAATGGAACCGGATCTCCGGCCACCGTACGTGGTCAAAGGTGGGAGATCGTATGAGGTAGAAAAGAATGCGTAGAGATTGAGAAAGTGAGATGAAAAATTGAGTTGGTGGCGGATTAAATGGTGATGGATTTTTAAGATCTAGATAAAAAAATTGACAACGAAATAAAGAAGCGAAAAATAAAACTAAGGTTAATCTAGATGAAAGATAAGAAGAAAAATGAAGGATCTCACCTTAGAAGCGGAAAAGACCTGGATCACCTTGACGAAGGCCGATTCGCTGTCACCAAACGTCTCGGAGGCTAGGCACCGTTCTGCGACAAGAAGACTCTCGGAGATCAGACTCCTCTCACCAAATATTGATCAAGTTGAAAAGATGGACGAGGAACCATATTAATAGAAAGAATGAAATTTGAATTTTTAAATTTTTGGATGAGGATAAGAGATAAGAGAAAAGAAAGTTTGAAATGAGGTAAAGTAGAAAGATAAATGTTAAAAAATATTTACAAAAATTACCTATTTTTTGTAATTTCGTCACTTTATTTATTGGAAAATTAAATGTTATTTTTTCTATTTTTTGTGCTAGTTAGTTAAGAAAATTAACTATATACATACGCTATATACATATATGACATTATATACATGGGTACTTTTTGTTTTAAAATTATATATTTTTTATTTTTATTTTAAATAATTAATAAAATATATTTACAACTATCTATAAATACAATATGTCATGGTCCCAGAAAATAAACTTTTCACCTGTAACTCCAAAAATTATGAAATCACAACCATTTTAAAGATAATTTAATTTAGAATAAAATGGAAGTGAGTTTGGTTCAATTTCAGTTCATATGGAGCCAAATTTGGTCTTTCAATTATCGTTTAGTGGCCTTTTCCAAGTATGGTTGCTTTTATTCTGTACATGATTTGATTGTGCAATTATTTTTATTAATTAGGAAACATTTTTATTTACTACTTTTGTTTTGAAAATTATTTTGTCTGAGGTCAATTTATGTACAAATAAAATAGTGTAGTATACAAATATAACATCACACATTTTTTTGGATTTTCTATATAAAGACCAAATCTCCCCCTACTTTATTCTTGGTCGATCAGGTCAAGTCTTGACCCTCTCTCGGGGTTCAGGTCAGCTTGTATCTATTACATATATACAATCTTCCTTCTTTTTTTTTTCTTTTCTTTATTTTTCCTTACTTTCTTTCTTTATTTATTTTAGGTTAAAATGGTAAGAAGTGTACAATATTTACAAACAAATGCATGTTAGTAAGAATATTGAGTTAGTAATATATTCAGGTGTTTTATAAGGGATTGTAAGCTAAAATAAATGAATAAAGTTGATGAATCACAGATTCACTAGTGGTCTGGAGGGTGGCGAAGTCGAAGGGGGTGTCGGATGGTTACTCGGAGGTGGAGAAGCATGACAAAGTCGATAACAAAGTAGATGTGCTCACGGTGGCCAAGGATGGTTCGAGCAGCCTGCAGCTGGTGGTGCAAGGCGTTGAAGTCGAAGGCACGAGGTAGGTTTGGCTAGGGTCATCGATGGTGATAGGAGGTGCGAAGATGAAGCAAAGGACGTTCATCAGCGAGGCAGAGTGGTTGTCGTCGATGGTGGTGAAACAATGGGAGGTTGTCGATGGAGACATGGACGGTAGGGAGCTTGGAGGCATGAGGCTCAATGGCATGTGTGGTCAGAGCGATTAGCGACTGCATGGCATCGAGCGATGACAGTAGGGAGGGTGACCATATCTCACTGAGGATGCGTGGACTCCATGCTGTCACCACTAGAGATCCTTCTCTTACTTAAGGATATCAGCGGATGTCGTTCTTCGAGCGTGGTGGCAAGCTTTTATAGCAACGGAGGAGTGGCTGGATTGGAAAGACGAAAGAAGATGGTCTGATGAGGGGCGATTGGAGGAGCGTGAATGATTGGAGATGGGAGATCATGACAATGGTGAGAATCGGGAAGGAAAGGGCAATGAGATACATGATTTATTAAAATAGAAATATATATACCAAAAATGGGCGACACACCACGTGTCACTCCTAGAATATTTGAAAAATAAAAGAAAAGAAAAATAAAAAAAGCAAATGACTTCGGATCGAAAAATTTTCTTCATGAAAGTTGCTCTTCTCAATGAGAATACAACTTTCACAAAGATACTAAACCAAAATAGGTCATTTGCACAAGGTGGCATTTTTGGGGTACTTAATGTACATTGAATACATTGATTTTAGATTTTGTATTTTTTTTATCATTTTTAAATAAGATAAAAATCAGGAAAAATATGATAAAATCAAATATAAATATTTAAACATTACTCTATTTTTTGTATTTTTAATAATTAAGAAAACAATAAAATAAAATTGAGTACATTAAAGACGACTTTTGTACAGACTGTTAGTGAACACTCAGACTCTATCAATTTCTTTGATATTGGTTTCATTTTCTATTTGGATTTTTATCATTTTAATAAAACTTTTGTCAAAAAATATAAATAAAAAAGAAATAAAATACAAAGAGTTAATTATGTACATAAAATAATAGGTCAAAATGGGCAAAATATAAAATATAAAAAAGGCCCAAAACCCAACTTTCACATATGAGCTCCAATTGACTTGAACTTGGTGTTGTTTTGAAGGTAATGGAATGTACATTACTTCAAAAGTGATTAAGATCAAATCAGATACTATATGAGGAAGCTATCATCATTTTAGTCTGATTATCCTAAAATTAGGGTTTAGGTTTCTGGTCCACTTATTTTTGCTAGTGATTTGTTTGTATTTTTCTTTTATTCTTGTTAGTAATATGTTCATAATGGAAGTTGTTTCATGTGATTTGGAATTAGTATGAATTAATTAAAAATCAGGGAAGTTAGCTTATTTTATAAGTCAATTGGGCTGAGATTTTTGTCTTCTTATTTTATGCAATTATACATGATAAAATGCAATTATTATTTACATATGCATGAATACTAATTATGATAGATAGTTGATAAAATGCAGATGAATTTTGGATAACTGAGATTAATTAATCTCTTTTAGAGTGATGATCACGGATTCATCAACCCAAAAAACTTAAACCATGCTCATCCCCAAGGAGATAAATAAATGAATTGAGGTGAAATGAGATTGAGTTTCATTCCAAGACCAAGAGCAAAAGGTGAAAATGGAGCTAACCCGGCCTTTAGATTCTTAGTTTGGTGGAACTCCTATGAGAATTAGGGTTTTAAAATCAACAACCCCAAGTTCTACATGTCATTGTAACCATTTTGGCTCAGAAGTCATGTTAGATTAATCCTCTTCCCAAAGCATACCCCATGTCCATTGAAAAATTATCTCATGTGTGTGAAAGATTTTAGATCTTCCCATAAAGAATGCCGGAATACCATACAAACCTCTCCTCAAATCACTTATCCTCGGGGAGTCATGTATTTCTTTCTTAGTTCAGTCGTGATGTGTTCACAATTGAAGGGGGAGTCATTTTTAGAAGAAAGGGAAAAGAACTGGAGGGTGACCAGTGTAGTCGCCTCTCCATGTGAATCCAACCAGTTTAGCCAAGTCTCCACCAAGATCTGCTGGCTGTTTTAAAGCTTGGACCTTTTTGGTCAAATATTTATTTGGTAGTGGGCTTCTTTTTATTTGGATTCTTGGTTGCTCTACAATGATCTTATTGTGCTCCTACGAATGTATAATCTTTCTTTCCACACATGTTTTTGGGACTTAGAAAAAAATATGCCTATCCCATCCCTTATCGAAAGTTTTATTTCAACTAGTATTCCGATCTTTAGATGTCCATGCTACTAGAAAAGAGACTCACACAGTCTTCCAACACCCCCTATGAGTTGAGTTAAGTGCATAGTGTGAGAGTACAGATTAATTCCCTATTCAAGAGTCGTACCCAGAATGTGGCAACCATATTAGACACTAAGAGTCAAATTCCGCACATTGTTGTGCGGAACTCAAAGAATTAAGTCAAAGACCTAAAGCTTCTAAAATCCTCTTTCTCAGTGAAGTTGCTCGGAAAATTAGGTGGATTAAGGTCAAGTCAAGACCACTCTCGGTTTCTGCTCATAACTCGATTTAGAACCCAAGGGTTTTTCACCACTGTAGATGCATGTAATGCTAGATGAAGTGCAAATGTATGGAATGCAGAATTTTTTTTATGAGATTTTGAATGGTTTTTTTAATGCAAGAGATTGTTCTTTTGCAAAAAAAGAATAATAAGCCATTTTTCAAAACCTTTGTTACACAAGCAGTATTAGTTGCACAAAACACAAAGTTAGATTATTTTCCTCTTTTCTTTTTTCAAGTTAGTTATCCAACTCGTAAATAAGAATATAGACTTACAAGAAAGTACAAGATATAGGTAAAATATATATAGAATTTATACACACACCCACCTATACTTAGCGAGTGTTATGTCCTCAAAGTACAAGAAGCGCATAGACAACATAGCTCGGGCTAAGCGTAAGAGAGCAAAAAAGGAAAAGAAGATAGAAGGTGACCCACCCCCATACTTAGGTTGTGGACAGTCTAAGTATAGAAGAAGGGCGCAAATGAGGCAGTCAAGGTTGTAAGAATTGAATGAGGAGAGTATATATAGCGGGCATTGGGTCCCCCTATACTTAGGCACTAGTCAGCCTCAGTATGGAAGAAGGGTGGGGATGGGGCAGTCGAGGGTAGAAGTGGACGAGGAAAGTGGTATATACAGATGGCATCAGTCCCCCCTATACTTAGGCCTTGGCCTAAGTAGAGGACGAAGATGTACAAGGGAACCGATGGGGTCAGGAGGGAAGGGTGTCGATGATTAAGGAGGTTTTTAGCAGATTTTTTTATGAGCCTGCAGAGGGAGATCATAATGATTGAAAAAAATGAAGCAGATGAGTCACAACCATAATTGGAGTTATCCTCAGATGTATAGTATTGGAGAGTGTATTGATTTGAAGAAGCATATGAAGAAAATGAGGTATATGATTCCCAACCATCGTCAGAGTTATCCTAAGAAGAATAATATTGGAAGGTAGAGATACTCCAAATATTCTTATTTTTAAGATGCTTTCTCAAAATGTACTCTGTCTTGGGGTCAATCGTCTCATCCTTGGATGATGAATACTCTGAAGCACCAGTCTCAGTCTGGCCATAAGATATTATTCCGGTATATCTAATGAGACTGGGGGGTCAGCTCTGGAGGAATAGTAGCGAGGAGCAGGAGTCGTCCAACAAGGATCGATGTTTGGCTGCTTGCTAAGATAGGGTTTAGAGCTGCCGAACTGAGCTCACTCATAAAGATTACCTTATCCAAACCTGATGAGGAATCATTAGAAGGTTCCTTTTTCGGTATGTCAAAGGTGACTTTCATAGTCGGTTTTCTAGAACATGAAGCAACAAGAAGAGGAGGAGATTGATACAACTTGAAGTGTTCGGGGGAGTACCTCGAGTAATCAGTACTCTTCTTCTCACCAGATAACTGACTAGATGAAGGAACAACCGATTTAATGGGATTGGTCAATTTAGTCCTTGTCATCTGTAAAAGTCCTGGAGGTGAGGTGTTGACAATCGGGTCTTCATTAGATAAATAATCATTGTAATATTACTCCCTGGTTAGCGGACGTCCCACGTATTTGTTCTTGATTGGCCTGGCGTTGGTGCATTCCTGTGTCAGATCATTAAATGGGTCAAGGCATTTAGACAAGATCTTGTCTGACTCAGGGTTAGCCCATGAATAATCATTTAGATGTAAAATTCTTGCATCAGATGTTCCTCTGTATGATTTGTCACGGTAGTGGTGGAGGTGCAAGTAGTGGGAAATGGGAGGTTGGGGGAAGTTTTTGATCCCACGGTTGATTAAACAATCGTTATCTCAGGTGTAGCAACGGGGTAGGGCTCTTCTATCACTTGACGATTACGGCTATTGACAGCTTCGTGGGTCACCTTACAATGTTGTGTTTCCTTAAAGACTGTGTGTTGAAGTGTTCCCAATGCGGTGAAATTGATTTTCCCGCAATCTATAGTTGCCTTACCAAGGTTAAGAACGACTTTCTAAGAATGAATGGAGGCTGTGTAAATTCTCCTTAATGCTCAATATGAATGATTGTAAAGTCTACTTTGAGTGGAGCACCTTAGAATGTAATGATGATTGAATGGTTCCTCTTGACCGTTTTATAAATCGACCAGCCATCTAAACAGTCTCTCTTTTCTTCTTGATTTGTTCGAGCTTGAGCTTGTTAAACACAGAGGTCGGGTGGATATTTATTGGTGAGTTATCATTGATTCGAGCATGGGTGAATGCAATGTATTTGATTTCACAGTCAAACCTAAGCTACCTCTTCACTCTGTGACTTTTGGTTTTTCTCCTCATTACCAAAGAGGTGGCCATTGAAAATATGTTTCTTTCAATCCTTGTTCTCTTCCTGTCTGACTTTTTCACCATAAATTTACTCATTACAAATATTTCAACGTCAGTGAAGTGTTTAATTGCCTTTATTAAGGGAAGCTCAAAAGCAATCTTTGATCCAGTGATTCCCTCTAAGAAGGATCCAATTTCTTCAAATCCTCTCCACTTTCAATTTTTATGGTATTTTCAGGTTTTTCAATATTTTAGTTGTTTTTGAATTTTTTGAATTTTTGATGTGGTGTGTAGATGTAATGCTTTCCACAGTTGAGGAGGGTCTTTGATGTGTAGAGTCAGAGTCATCCCTAAGGGAGTAATATGCAGATTGTGCCATTGTCGGAGTTATCCCTCGGGTGTATAGAGTTTGTAGGTTTCTGAGTGTTCTCTGGGTTTTCAACATGAGATCCAATCATTTCATCTTCCATTTCTATCAATGAGCTAGGTGGAAATTCTCTCAACATATCCCCTCTCTATCTTAACTTTTCATGCTCGAAAAACTTTTCATGATCAACAATGGGCGGCGTCTGCTTTATGGGAGGATTCTGCGGAAATATGTAGGTATCATACTCAACATACCATGACTCAGGCATGCAATGTTGGGTAGAGTAGAGTCCATTTCTATGGTCGTGAATGGTCGGATCCTCATACGGTGAAGTCAACATACATGGTTCATGTGTGTCGATATCATCAGTCCAATCATTTGTCTGTGTAGGCTGTCTGAAGGAGTGGTATACGTGTTGGTCAATAGGAATCATTGAGTTCAATCCAGTATTGATGATCATCAAGGTGTAGGCTACTCCATTCAGTTTGGTTGGGTCATCACATTATTCCCTAAGGTCCAATCCCTATGTGATTCTGTGAATTGTTGACCTACCCCAACAAGATTGTGATGAGAAAATGAAGTCAGTTGGGGTTGATGTCTCTACCAGTCATTTATGTCAATAGTAGATTACTCTTCAAATGGTTCATGAGTTCTGACGAGAAATCAAGAATAAGATGGGCCAGCCTCGGATAGAAGTTGATCATGTGTAGAAAAGGGTGGGGGCGGTGGAAAATATAAAGGTGTGTTGAATTCAGTCAGATGATTTGAGTAAAATTAATCAGAATTCATAGAGTGGATCTCATTTATCCATAGGTGAGAGTCTTCTACAAATGTAGGAAGATGCCTGGAAGAAGAAAGTTTAGATCATCGGGGTTTGATTGAAAAGAAATAATCTGGTGGGTACTCAGACTAATGTCTCATTATTTTCAACGGAGATGGATGAGCTGACATTATGGATCTTGGTTAAAAGTGAGCAAGTGCACAAGATACTCACAAACAGAAAAAAATAAACCAAGAAGGGAGAGTGATGGCATAAGTTTGTGGTTTTTTTATTATTCAAACTCGGTTCACGCACACCAATGCAAACGCAATCCAAACCTCAGGTTCACCAACTCACACAATGAATGTCGTAGGAGTCTGGACAATTTATCTTTTCAATTTTAATTGGTGATAATTTACATCTTGGAAAAAAATTAGCGAGCTATTAGGTGCCAGAAATTTTCCTAGAGACTAGCCTGAATTCGTGCGACTAGTTGCATCCACTTTCTGCCAGTATGGGTGTAAGTACGGACCGTAAAATGTCTACCTGTGTTACTTCAGGACGGTTCCTATCGCATTTTCTTTTAACCACCCACTCTGCTAAGAGAGACCATAGTTCCCTTACTGAGAAGTAACTAGTCATTTTTATGATAAGTATTCTGAATGAAGATTTCAGAGTTTGGTTAAATCCTAGGTGTTCATCCCTCACTCACTTGAATAATAAATGAATCCAATGACGGGGTTATTCTCACGCATAAAATTCTCAATTTTATGGTTTAATTAATGTCAATCTTGTTTAGCAGTCCCAATCGTAATTTTGGCTATTACGAAAGAATTAAGTGTGCAGAAATACACGTCTACTGTCTAATGCTAATTTCCTTTAGATCTTAAGTGATAAAACAAGAGGGAGAAATTGAGAGAAGATGATGCTTGCGGAAAACAATGATGTATGCTCAATTAGAAGACTTACAGTGATTCCTCGCTATCTCCATGTGGATGCAATACAAGAATTGAAAATTATTCTAAATGAAATACAATCTGACAAAACCACACCTAGCAGAAAGTTCTATTAGCCGGGAAGAATTGAGTTTAAATTTGATTAAGTTGATCATTCTAAAAGTGTGTTTCAATCAATTGTAGTGTGATCCTAGGTTATGCAAGCACAGATAAAATCTTAGAAGCTCTAATAGCCACAGTACATGTCCAATCCTACGAACCATTCAAGTCAGGCCCCATCCTTATTGGAGAGTGAAATAGGTCTGACACACCACAGAAAAAAAGAGTTTAGTCTTGATTACATAGCGAGATTCCAAACGAAAATCGCTATAAATATGCCGTTAATTGCAAAAATAATGCTGGAAATAAATCCTAAGCTCTATGCACTCTCATGACTTGACTCGATCTTAATTGTAGTCAGGAAATCAGGGTCAACTAAGAAATTTAATCACTTAATTAATTAATCAATTTTAATTGAAGCGTTTTTTTATGTTTATTTAACCTCGGGGTCTAGAGCCTGACCCCTACCTTCTAGGGGCTCCAGTCCCGCTCCTTTTTTTAACCTATCCAACACTATCCCAGCCATCACAAACATGTTCCATGTTCCCTAGCCAGCACTACATCCCTATTCCCCTACCCCTCGTAAATGTGTATAAGTACTCTCTCAAGTCCCAGGGTCGAACTCAAGGAGGAAAAGGAACAACCTAGGTTTAAGTCTATCAAAGTTTGTGCACGGTTTTCAAGACAGTTTTTTGGTATTTTTAATGCAATCTATGGATGTAAATGTAAATATGGTCAATTTTAAGGACTAAAATATAATTTTCCTTCAAACAAAGTCCAAAAATTATGGAATTTAGCCGAATGTAAAATATGAATGAATAAATGCATTGTATTTTTTTTGGAATTTTCTGATGCAATATGAATATTTAATGAATAAATGAGTGCAAACAGGTTAATTACAATAATTAATTATAATAAATATGAAACCCATGTAATTTCAAGAAATAAAATTATCCAAGATATATCACTAATGGTCTATCCTAGAAAATATTAAACCCTAAAAATTGAGATTTAACTCCTATTAAAAATAAAATATTGAAATACATAAAATGAATTTTACATAGCAAAATATGCATGCAAATACGATGATTTTTGGGCATATCATAAAATAAAACTAAATCTATGATCGATGAATTTTTGGCAATTTTTCGAGCAATGGTTAATTATTTATGAATTTTAAAGTGTAAAGTGGGAAAAATATGCAGGATTCCACAAAAATATTAAATATTAATTGACCACAGAGCATAAAATTATGAAGCACATACCTCACTGTATTAGTTATAGAACAAAAGTGTTATTTTTTATAATAAAAAATGCAACTAATGTTTAAAATACAATGGGAAGATAAGGGTCTGTTTGAAATTACAATAGAACAAGGACTAAGGTGGAATCACCATGCCTGAGGGGGCTAGATTGCAAAATTCTCAGATGGTCACTTGCTCAGCACCAGACTGATATATTGCCTGAGTGGGTATATTAGGTACTCGTTGTAGCACGACACTCAGCGAAATAATCAGAATCGAATCAAATATCTTTGCGAAGAGGACTCGATTTTTATTTTATATCCCAGGCAAGTCTGGGGTCGAACATAGGGAGGCAATGGAACAACTTTAGGTCAAATCAGAACACTTAGCTCTAGGTTTTCCAAATGACAATTTTTTGCATTTTCTGTACATTTTAATAAACAAGTCAGAGAAAGAATTAGCTGAAAAGGAGTTGAAATGAAATTATTAAAAATATATGATGTTTGGGATATTTACAGGTGAAAAACTCATTTATTTTACATCTTTTAATATTAATTTATTTTGTATAATATAATATATAATAATTAGTGTATTTTATTTACAAAAGTCATTTTATTAATTTATTGATTTTATGGTCATTTATTAGAGATTTTACTGAGAGATTTTGCTAAGAATAATATATTGAGATAATGAATCGTGGATTCCCATATACTTAAACTTTTCTAGTCCTCGAGCAAATAAGGAATGAATAAGTTGGATTAACCCATGATTGTGCATGTGTATACGAAACTTGATCTGTTGAAGAACTCTCAATTTTAGTGATCTTAAATTCTAAGTTGAACCAAGCTCTAGTCAAAAGGTATCCAATTTCCCTAATCATCATACTCTCTCTATATACATATATAATAGGGATATGACATTAAGTGTGGACTGCAGTTACAAGAGTAGAGTCACAACTTTATCCAAGGTTCCAGTCCAAGAGACTCTCCTAAGAACCCAATCCTCAACACCGGGGAATAAACCATTTCTTGCATCCAATCCACCATCTCTTTAGTTGTCACACTTAAAAGTGTAGATGGAAGGCTCGTTGATGGGGGTATAGGATTTTGTCATTTCTTATCTTCCCCTCATTGGAACAAGGATTCTCTCGAGTGCCTTATTAGCTCAACACATGTATGTTTTGGTTGTTAGTCAGTATGTCCGTCAAGAGATGTTGGAGTCGTCTGCACTTGTTCCGGGATATGCCTTTTTTGAGTATCTAATATACTGTCTACATTCATACTTGTAGCATTTATGATGTAGAGCCCATTTTGGATTCTAGCCCGACTCCTGGTCCTAATAGCGGTGGTCCAAGTGGACACTTTGAAATGGTTGGTAGTGCTTTCCTTTGGTGGAAGCTATTTGATATTTGACCTTGTATGGAGAGAGATTTTATTTCAACATTTCTTTCTTTCTTTTCTTTGCTTTTGACTGGCTCGACTGCTTTTAGCAAAAGTTGGCGCACACTGATCAAATATTTTTTTAGATTTCATCACACCTTGGTACATAGGTAAATGTCAAGAGATAGTACACGAATCATGTTCTCATATTGTCTAAAGGTGATGACACTCAAGTTTCATGAAGACTTCATTGATTTTATCCCATCCTCGAGCATCATAAAATCATGTCCAAACTCAAATCCCTAATCCAAGTTCCTCAAGTGAAATTCCAACTCATCTCATCACAACTGCAGTCGTGTATGTGAGGTGATGATCATATTCTTAAGGTAGAGACTATGTGTGCAATATAGCACACAAATATTTCAAACTAGGGAAATGTGAATAATTAAGTCGAAGACCCTAATGACTAAGGTTGGTTAACTCAAAATCTCAAGACCCCATAAACCAAGTGTTCTTGAACTTCATTAGTCTTGTGTGAATGTGTAAGTGTCAGGAATTAAACCAACTCATTAGTAAGGTTTTTTTATTTTTTTTATTTTTGATATCTTTTTGAAAAAGAAAGGAAAAGAAGAAAGAAGATTTTTTTAAAAAAAATTTCGCTATTTTTTTTCCAAAAGTGTTTTAGTTTGGAAAGAGATTTTTTAAAAATATTTTGATTTTTTTCAAAAAATATATATATTTTTTAAAAAGGTAAGATTTTTTTTGAAAAAGGAATTTTTAGTTTTTTTGTTTTTTGAAAAAGTTTTGTTTTATGAATTTTTTTGTTATGCCTCTTATTTACAATAATTTACCCATACCCCTTATTTTAATTATAAACATGTCAAAGTACGAGCTATAGGTGAAGTATATATGTAATATATACAATCCCCCCTATACTTAACATGTGATGTGTCCTCAGGCACTAGGTGACAAAAAGCCACAACTCGTACTAAGCATAAGTGGGTGAAATGAATAGAAGAGAAAAAGAATATAAGAGCATTGAAGAATACACAACGGGCATGGACCCCCCTTATACTTAGGCTTTGGTCAGCCTAAGTATTGGAGAGAACACAATATTGGGGAATCGATGAGAGTGGGAAAGAATATACAAAAAGAAAATAAAAAGAAGAGACGGAGCAACTCGGGTCAGTCAACCCCCTATACTTAGGATCTAGTCATCCTAAGCATAGCCATAAAATGAAAATGATACGGAACTGGGGTGAGTGATGCGAATTGGGAGGGGGGATAAAAGAAAGGAAAACTATACAAGGAGGAGTGAGAATATACAAGGATCAAGAAGGTTTGTGACGAACCTTCTTGCGGGAGCGAGGAGATATGTAGTATACATATGTGTCACTGTTAGAATTGTCCTCAGAGGAATAATAGTGAGGGGTAGGGAACGTCCAATGAGGGTCGACAGACGCTGCTTGCTCAAATATGGCTTAAGAATAGCCAAACTACGCTAAGATTACTTCATCCGGACCTGATGAGGACTCCTCAGAAAATTCCTTCTCTAGTATGTCAAAGGCAAATTTCTTACCCGATTTTCTAGAACCTGAAGCATCAAGAGGAAGAGGAGAGTGATACGTCTTGAGGAGTTCAGGGGAACACCTCGAGGAATCAATACTATTCTTCTTCTTACCAGATGACCGACTAGAGGATAGAACAACCGATTTATCGAGACTGGTCAATTTGGTCTCAGTTGTCTCTTTTTGTGTAGGTCCTGGATGTAGTGTATATGAGGTGTTGACCAGAGGGTCACCATTAGATGAGTCACCATATGCATTGTAATACTCCTGCAGGGTCAACATACGTCTATGGTATGACATAGTGTTCTCAGTTGGCTTGACAATGGTCAGCTCATGCGTCGAATTATCTAAATAGTCAAGGAAATCAGAAATGATCGTGTCCAACTCAAGGGTAGCTTATGGTTGTGAGTCCTCTCTAGAAGCTGTCACGATGGTAGTGATGCAAGCAGTGGGTGATGCGGAGGTATAGGGAGTCTCTGAATCAATGGTCGCCTGGACATTCGGTATCTCAGGTGTAGTAGAGAGATATGACTCAACTGTCTCTCGAAGGTCATGACTATTTACGACTTTACGTGTTACCTTAGAATATCATGTGTCCTCAAAGATTGGATAAGGTCGGAGTGCTCCCAATGCAGTGAAATCGATCTCCCGAGTCTCACGATCTATAGTTGCCTTAACCAAAGCTAAGAATGTTATCCCGAGAATGTTCGGAGACTGGGTGACATCTCCTCGGTGCTCAATGTAGATCATAAAGTCTATATAGAGTAGAGCACCTTGGAAAGTAATGATGACTGAAATGGTTCTTCTCGACCTTTTTATAGACCGATCAACCAGCTCAACGATCTCTCTAATCTTCCCACTTGATATGTATTTAAGCTTTGCAAACATAGAGGTCTGGAGGATATTTATTGGCGAGTCATCATCGATTCTTGCATGGCTGAAGGTAGCGTCTTTGATTTCACAGTCAAACCTAGGTTACTGCTTCACTCTACGACTCTTAGTTTTTCTCCCTATCACCAAAAAGGTGGCCATAATTATAATATATTTTTCAGTCTTTTTCCTCTTATTGCTTGACCTTTTAGGCATCAATTTACTTCTCAAAAATCTTTTGAGGTCAGGAAAGTGTTCAATGGCCATTATTAAGGGAAGCTCAAAAATCAACAATCAATCAATTGCTTCCCTAATTGTAGGATCCAATTTTTTAAGGTCTTTTCCATTTTTAATTTTTATGGTGTTTTCAGAATTTTCATTTTTTTGGTCTTTTTGATCGGTGAGGGACGAATAGGAGAATGTACAGACTCTAGCTTGGAGGGAAAGTGGTTATGGAAGAGGGAGGTAGAAGGGACTCCGGTTGTACATGGGATGTGGTCAATCCAGTGTCTATCACGTTTTCAAAATTCAATTTGCGAAATCTATAATCTACTTTATACCTGGACTCTTGATTGATCTAGAAATGTCATCCTCCAATAAGTTCTCATGACACATCATGAGAGAAGTCTGCTCAGTTGGAAGATAATTCTGAGAACTCAGGATCTTATACTCAACACACCTTGAATTAGGCGTGCAATGCTGCGTTGAGTATGGCCCATCTATATGGTAGATGTTTGTCGGAGCCTCATAAGGTGGAGCCAGTAGACAAGGGGTTTGCAAATTGGTCGCATGAATCCAATCCCATGTATATGTCGGCTCTCCGAATGGGTGGTATGAAGGCTGCCAATGTGGGCTTGATCACTAAGGTTGATTAAGTCAAGAAGATCATGTAGTGCAGGCCTCTCCATTCGATCTGTTTAGTCGACCATGTTGTACCCTAAGTTCAGGTCAGGATGTGTATAGGTCAATTGTTGTACGATCCCAACTGGCGGTGAGAATGAGGTCTGTGGGGGCAGCTGATTCTACCAATCATTCATGTCAGCCGTAGCTTACTCTTCAATTTGTTCCTTGATTCCAGCAAGCGGGTGATAATATGGTGAGTCAATCCATGGTGGATGTGGATTAGGGGTGTAAGAATGTGGGGTAAGAGAGAAGTATGAAGAAGTGGGGCAGTCAGTCGGAGTTCTGACTTCGTGGTCAGGTGTGGGTATGAGGAGGAATAAGAGGGTGGAGATAATCTGAATATGGTCGAGGAAGAGTGACCTGGATATAATGATCATTATTCCAACATCTTTGAAGAGATATGGGAAAATGAAGCGGATCGAGGAAGAAAGTGTGCAAGTGCACCGAATAACACACAAACAAACAAACACAAGAGAAAACCCTGAGTTCACCTACTCAACACAGTGATGGTTGCAAGAGTCCGACCATTTATCTTTTCAATTTTATTCATGTGATTAATCAAGATATACGTCCAATTACGAAAGGCTTAAAAGTAGGTTTTGAGCACTATCCTCGGGATGCATCTTCACCACTCAACAATCACAATAGCACAAGCGCACAATGAGGGTTTCTCTCTCTAGAAAACAGTACTAATTTTAGTTAATTTTTTTGATCAACTCTGATTAGCAGTTCTGATTTTAAGTTCAGTTATCACTTGATTAATCCACCAAACACAATAGGCCTAACGATCAGTCTCGATTTCCTTTTAACCTAAGTTTTAAAACCAAGGGTAAGGGAATTGAGAAAAAATGATGCAAATAGTGAAATCAATGATGCATGCCCAGTTCAGAAGACTTATAGTGATCCTTGCTCTCTACATGCAGGATGCAACACAGAATTGAAATTTTATACTATATGAGATGCAAACGAGAAAACCGTTCCTAGACATGCAATTCTATTAGCGAATGATGAACAATTTAATTTGGATTAATAACTCTACGGCCTAAGTGCACCTCATTAAATGTGATGTATGGTCCTAAAGATTATGAGCACAATCAAAAAAAAATATTCTAGTAAAAATGCACTAAGAGCAACTAGTGCAAGTCCTATTCTACATCAATCAATCACACGACCACGAATGGGTCATATGTCCCGTCCTGATACATGTACGGGATCTCAAACAAGATCCACTGCAAAGAGCGAATTACCTAATTATTACAACACAATAATTACACAAATTTATAAAAAATGAAAATGTTCTCAAAAATAAATTAAAGTTTCCTTGATCTTCAAAAGTCGACGCACGTTACGTCCATCGACCTCCTATGTACTCCAAGTCCACCAGACCCTCGCAAGGAATAAGAAATTTATATTAGAGAGATAAACAAAAAAATATATACAAAAATGAGAAAAGAAATAATTCAGAGAAAAGAAGAAAAAATGGATTAATTACAAGATGGCTAGGGGGTCAGACTAACTGAGTGAGGGAAAGGCTAAATATAATTTTCTAAATTAATCCCTAAGCCATTTTCCTCCCCAACAACATCACCATCTTTGAATGGCTTGAGTGGGTATATTAGGTACTCGTTGTAGCACAAGACTTAGCCAATTAATCAGAATCGAATTAAATGTCTCTATGAAGAGGACTCGATTTTTAATTTATATCTCGGGCAAGTCTGGAGTCGAAGACAGGGAGTCAATGTAATAATTTTTGGTCAAATCAAAACACTTAGCTCAAGGTTTTCCAAATGATATTTTTTTTTTGTATTTTTCTGTACATTTTTATAAATAATTCAAAGAAAGAATTAACCGAAAAGGAGTTGAAATGAAATTATTAAAAAAACATGAAGTTTGGACTATTTTTAGGTGAAAAACTCCTTTATTTTACAGTTTTTTATTATTAATTTATTTTGTAAAATATAATATATAATAATTAGTGTATTTTATTTACAAAAGCCATTTTATTAGTTTATATATTTTATGGACATTTATTAGAGATTTTACTCAGAGATTTTGCTAAGAACAATATATTGGGATGATGAAACATGGATTCATCAGTGACCTATAGATCAGTGTTTGGGAATTAGAGGATCTCCCATGCTTTGTGAGCAAAACGTCCCCTCCCGTACGTGCGCCTCACATGGGAGGGTCTCGGGACCTATGCTAGGTGGTGGAGCGGAGGCATGGATGCAAACGAAGGTGGCGGTGGAGGCGTGTAGGAGAGGCGGAGTTTGTTCTCAGCCGTATGACTGAGGTAGTCTAGATGGCATTAAAGTCAAAGGGGGGTGTCGGATGGTCGCTCGGGGGTGGAGAAGCATGGCAAATTTGATGGCGAAGTAGTTGTGCTCACGGTGATCGAGGGTGGTTCGAGGGGCCTGCATCTAGTGGTGCTAGGCATTGAAGATGAAGGCACGTGGCGTGTTTAGCTGGGGTCATCGATGGTGATTGAAGGCAGAAGACGAAGCAGAAGATGCTCATCCGTGAGGTGGAGTGGTTGCTGTCGATGGTGGTGCGACAGTGGGAGGTTATCGATGGACACATGGAGGATAGGGTGCCTAGATGAATGGGGCTCAACGGCATGTGTGGCCGGAGCGAGCATCAATGACAGGGCTGAAGGACATGGTTAGATCCTTAAGCGCATCACGGAAGCGTGAGGATCGCATCGTATGCGATCGGGAGCGACTAGTCTCACTAGTTGCTCAAGGAAACAGAATTTAAATTTTTTTCATGCGATAAAACTACATGATCCAAGAACACTTCTCGGATCATTTCATCTAAACCACAAACAAGTATTAGGGTTACCTCATGAAGCGTGGTTGCGATCGAGTCTCTAAACGAAGAGACCTCCTGTCTCAAGTCCGATCCGACGGAGGAGATGCTTGCGAGCATGTTGATGAAACACGTGCTCCTCACAATCCATTTGATAATCCAAGCGTCGAATCTCGTGATCTCGACACACGAGATCCGACATCTTCTTCACAAGCGAAGCGCATCGAAGGAGACGGAGATCTACGAGCAAATAGTCCGGCATCATAACGACGACGACGTGGCGATGGAGAATCTCTCTAGGGCATCCATGGTGGATGGGCATATGAGAGAGAGAGAGGGATGACGTGTATAGAGAAAGAGAGAGAGAGAGAGCCTTATGTTCTCATTAGCATATGGAGAGCAAGGGGTGCCCTTCTATTTATAATATTTTGGGATCCATGGATCTCAATCCATGGGCAACACAAATCCAATGGCTCTCATTGATTTATGTTTCTTTTAATGGCCAAGATTTGTGTTGGTAAAAACCAACAACAATTATTTGTTGTCTTTGAAATAAATTAAATACATTGAAAATCAATCAATATATTTCAATATAAATCAAAGAAACAAACATGGAATATCTTGGAAAGGAATCAAGCCTCCTTCCATGTATAGGGTGGACGGCCACCAACTTGGAGAGCCCAAGTTGGTCGTCCACTCCATGTATGGAATGGATATTTTTTCATTCCAATTATGTTTAGATCTTATATCTCACATAATATTCCACATATGCAACAACTTTTATTGCAAAATAGTCATCGAAAAATAATTCCAAATTTTTTTGTGAACATTGCAATCTTGCCATTGGAAAATTGTGAATCATATTCACAACCCAAACTAAAATGTGAATTACATTTTCAATTAATCGTCCAATGTGAATCCAATTCACATCAACATTTGATTAACAAATGTAAATTACAAATAGCTCTCTCTTATATATCGTAAATCACATTTATAATATACATGGATAGTGCTATCCATATTATTCATATCCATGATAATTAAATCACAATTAATCATCTTGGATCTCTATTCCCATGTGCCAAATAGTATGAATCACAATCACATTATTCACATCTTTGATAATCAAATGACATTTAATTATCTAAGATAACTCTCCTTATAATATGAACCAAATTCATATTATTCATGATAATTAAATTACATTTAATTATCCAATTTCTCAATGCTCGGATAGATATACCAACAATGAAATTATCCTGAACTCTTTCAAGGATAATGGACTTTCTCCGCAGATACTTGGAGATAAGGACAGGGCGATTGTATTGTTCAACGTATAGTGACTTGGATATTAAGATCACATCTTAAATCCAGATCTCGAGCCTCGCATAGATGCTTGATTAAATCAAGACCGTAAATCTAATCTTCTCATTGCATCTGAATCACATTCAGATCAATGTCCAACATTTGGACCAAAATTAGATCACTTCTCTACTGAGAGGAGTCACTAAAATCCAGACCCGTTTCATCACTCCCTAGGAATGGAAGCGTCATGATTATACAACCATTTATGATCACATCACCCTCAGGTATTCCCAGAATAAATCAAGAGTATAAGATCAATTTTACATTGTCTACTTCAGGGGTTTATCATTAAGTTTTTCATTCAATCATTGGGAGTTGTTATCAATCATATATTTTCCAAAAACATATACCATACCTAGGTGTTGATCATATACTTTCCAAAAGTATATATATCAAACCTTAGAAATTCAGTCGACCTTCCAAAGCGAGACGAACGTAGGTGGAATTTGATTCTTCCCAATATATTATGAGTAAGCTCATGTCTTCCGATTCAACAATGAACCTGTATGATCCCTTTGAGAGATCGTATTTTACTCATATGTCCTTATATGCACACCAGTGCGCTGGTGTATAGACCTTGATTAGGTCATCAACCTATTGGTCTGCCAAATGTACATACTCAGACATATAGTAACACATCTGTCTCTGGTCAGAGGATGTGTGCCTATATCATGACAGCATACGATATAGGACTTTGGTTATCTCGATCTCATTAAGTCAACTCTTTAGATCTAACTTATCAAACACCTTCGAATATCTATTCCTATGCAGAGGACCAGCATCAAGAGGTCGGTTAGACATCAGCCTTCAGATAAAGGATTGCCATCTCCTTCTCATGCTGGAGATCATTTCTTAATAATAATTTGACGGTACTTGATGAGTTCTCAATCTAACTCTTTAGATATTCATCCAAGCACCAGCCTCTATGATTCAGTAATTGAATCAATAGCTGTATGATCACCAAGATGGCTTGGTACATAACCCTAATTGTACTAAGGGACCTATTATGCAAATTAGTCATTCTTCATTTCAGATTAGGGAATGATATCCACAATATCATTTATTGCATAATGGCTCATCGTGGGCTCGCATGTCCAACAGGGGCATCGAGTTACAACGGTCGAGAGCGTGGCCAGATATCACCGAGGATAGATGTACTCTTGGCTATCACTGAAGGATATGGTTAGATCCTCAAGCGCATCACAGAAGCGTGAGCGTCGTATCGAATACGACGAGGAGCGACTAGTCACACTAGTTGCTCGATGTAGCGGAATTTAAATTTTTTTATACGACGAAACCACATGATCCAAGAACACTTCTCGGATCGTTTTGTCTAAACCACAAACAAGTAATCGGGATTACCTCTTGAAGCGTGGTTGCGATCAAGTCTCTAAATGAAGAGACCTCCTGTCTCAAGTCCGATCCGACGGAGGAGACGCTTGCGAGCGCGGGGATGAACCGCGTGCTTATCGCAATCCATGTTGATGATCCAAGCGACGGATCTCCTGATCTTGACACACGAGATCCGACGTCTTCTTCACGAGCGAGGCGCACCGAAGGAGACGGAGATCCACGAGCAGAAGAACGTGCAGCATAAGGACGATGCCGCGGCGATGGAGAACCTCTCCATGGCATCCATGGTGGACGGCCATGAGAGGGAGAGAGAGGGGGGTGACCTCTAGAGAGAAACAGAGAGAGAGATGTGTTGTGTAAAATAGAGAGCATGGTATGCCTCTCTATTTATAGGGTTTTGGGATCCATGGATCTCAATCCATGTGACATATAAAATCAATGGATGAGATTGATTTATGTCAATCCAATGGCTAAGATTGTTGTTGGTAAAACCAACAAATTTAGATCAAAATATATTTGACAAAATCAAATACAAATTAATCCAAATCAAACCAATAAATAAGGAGAGAAGATACATGGAGATTTCATCTCCATGTACCTTCCAAAGTGGACGGCCACACATTCCTTATAGGAATGATGTGTCGCCCCCTCTTTCCATGGAGAGAGCAATCTCATGGAAATCCATGAGATTGCATATCTCCTTGAAAATCTCCTCTATTTATTTCCAACAACTTTTGTTGGCTTTTTATTCTTCAAAAATAATTCACAATTATACTTGAGAATATTGCAATCTTGCCATAGAAAAATTGTGAATCAAATTCACAACCCAAAACAACATATAATTTACATTGTCAATTAATTACACAATGTGTATCCAATACACATAATAATTAATCAACACATATAAATTATAATTAGCTCTCTCTAATACATTATAAATCACATTTATAATATATTATGAATTATTGGATATTTCTATCCACATTATTCTTATCCATAACAATTAAATCACATTTAATTATATTGGATAACTTATTCTCATGTACTCAAATAATATGAATCACATTCATATTATCTACATCTTTAATAATCAAATAACATTTAATTATCTAAGATAACTCTTCTTATAATATGAATCAAATTCATATTAATCATATTCAATGATCCATTTTCTCATTGCTCGGATACATATATCAACAATAGAATTATCCATGAACTCTTTCAAGGATAATGCGCTTTCTCTGCGAATACTTGGAGATAAGGACATGGCGATTGTATTGTTCCACGTATAGTGACATGGATATTGAGATCACATCTCAAATCCAGATCTCGGGCCTCCCATAGATGCTTGATTAAATCAAGACCGCAAATCTAATCTTCTCATTGAATCTGAATCACATTCAGATCAATGTCCAACATTTGGACTAAGATCAGATTACTTCTCTATTAAGAGGAGTCACTAAAATCCAGACCCGTTTCATCACTCCCTAGGAATGGAAGCGTCAAGGTTATACACCGTTTATGATCACATCACCCTCATGCATTCCTAATACCTGTACATCCTGCATACTGGAAGATTCAGAACAAACCTGAAGTATTAGATCAACTTTATACCTGTCTACTTCATGGTTTTATCAGTAAGTTTCTCATTCGATCATTGGGAGTCGGTATTGATCATATACTTTACAAAGCATATATCATACCTAGGTCTTGATCATATACTTTCCAAAAGTATATATCAAACCAACAAATTCAGTCAAGCTTCCAAAGCGAGACGACCGTGCACACGGAATTTGATTCTTCCCAATATCTCATGAGTGAGCTCATGTCTTCCGGTTCAGTAGTGAACCTGTATGATCCCTTTGAGAGATCGTATTACTCATATGCCCTTATATGCACACCAGCGCGCCGGTGTATAGACCTTGATTAGGCCATCAACCTATTGGTCTGCCAAATGTACATACTCAGACAGATAGTAACACATCTGTCTCTGGTCAGAGGATGTGTGCCTATATCATGACATCATATGATATAGGACTTTGGTTATCTCGATCTCGTTAAGTCAACTCTTTGACCTAACTAATCTGACACCTCCGATCTTTATTCCTATGCAGAGGACCTGCATCAAGAAGTCGGTCAGATATCAGCCTAACTGAGAAAGGATTGCCATCTCCTACTCAGGCTGGAGATCATCTCTTAATAATCATTTGACGGTGCTTGATGAGTCCTCAATCTAACTCATTAGATATTCATCTAAGCACCAGCCTCTATGATTCAATAATTGAATCAACAGCTGTATGATCATTAAGATGGCCATGGTACATAACCCTAATTGCACTAAGGGACCTATTATGCAAACTGTGTACTCTTTATTTCAGATTAAGGAGTGAATTGCAATAACATTTATTGCATAATGGCTCGCCGTGGGCTCGCATGTCCAACAATCTCCCACTAGCCCAAAGAGCCATTAATGGGCTAATCATTTAAACCCACACTCATGTGACAATCATAGGCTATTTAGAAAATAGCTAGGTAAGCTGATCAGTCACTTCCGTTCCCAAGAGACTACGCCAAGTCCTTTTACGACACTTGCATATCTCCTAGTAATAGTGCTCGCATCCAATGCGAATGTTGCATCTCATGCAACCGATACTCAATTTTGTTGGTTATAGTGTCCTTGACACTACATCTTATTAATTATCATAACCAGTATTCCCATAAAATCCTTATTAGAATACCTTCATTCCTGGAGATCTCTATCTCCTAAGGTATCCACAGTTAAGACCCTTATAGATCACTATCTACAAGATCTTAAACGTTTGAAGATAAGACTTTGAGATCACTATCTCTAAGTTTCATCATCTTTGAAGATATTGTTATTACTGCAATCAAGTGTTTTATCTCCATAGTAGGATTAGTAACAGTTTACTACTCCCACTGCATGGTAGACATCTGGTTCTTGTACACATCTAGCATACATTCAGCTTCTCATAACTGATGCACAAGTGCAAGCAGTTCTAGCATTCACTTCCTCAACCCTTTGAGGTGCTATCCCTCTAGACAGGTCACTACCACATCTTAAGGGAAGGAAGCTTTTCTTGGAATTTTCCAGAAAATGGAATAAGTCCAAGGTGTACTACTAATGCGACAGTCCCAATATCCTCTTTTCTTTGTTTCTGAACGACTTCAGAACTAAGATCTAAGAGGTATCCTTGAGATCATATCTCAAAGTATGGAACAACCAAATTTTAAAACATTTATTATTTATTCCTATATCATTCTAAATGATTAGAATAATATCTACATTTAGCACGATGAACACAATGGCACTCCCACTAAGCTTCACATGGTTCATCAAGATTTTATCTGAAATCACAACATTTTATAATTTCATCAAATCTTATGTTCCAACTACAAGAAACTTATTGGAGTCCAAAGATGGAGTTCTTCAGCTAGCACACCTTGCTTTCCTCAACCATGAAGTGGGGCTACTTCATATGAATATCCTCAGAGAGGTATTCATAGAGGAATGCAATCTTGGCTCATATCATGAAGATGTCAAAGACAAGTTGTGTAGCTATAGTTAGCAATATTCTGATGGGTTAAAGCAAGGTCACTGAAGAGCAAGTCTTATCGCAAGCGATGCCTTCTCTTCGGTGTGTAGCTCATGGCTACGAACCGTGCTTTGAAGGTCTATACCTTCTCATCAGGTTCCCTCTTTCTCTTGAAGATCAATTTACACCTTAATGGGTCTGACCCATATAGGTGGATCCTCGAGGGGTCCATATACAACACTTGTATATGAAGTCTACATTAGACTTTTATTGCTAACATCCATCTTTCCATGTCATGATCCTCAGGAGCTTCATCACATGAAGTCCGATCATTTTCAGATTTAACTGACACATGGAATCCATCCTCAAACTTATTTGAAGAGGTATTAATGTTTCATCTTTAATTATCTATTTTAGTTTCTGATTTCAGGAGCCTCATTATCTTTTCAAGATTAAATGAGTTCCTTTACTTCATTTTCATCTTGATTCTCAAGAGAGTCATCCTATAAGAATCGTATTCTCAAAGATGAGATCTTTTAAGAATCTCAAGTTCATAAAGTAGGTATATAATACCATCTTTTATTTTCCTAATGAAGTAGCACTCTCTGGTGCTAGATTCCAGCTTACCAACTTGGGACCTTATTAAGTGTATAATGTAGTCTCTACCACATATACCTGGAAACTAAGAGATAATTATGCTAAGATTAATCATTGATCAAATCATGTCACACCATGATCAATTGCATCTCCCTACAACTCTATTTAGTTAAGGCTCATTAGGAGGGGTGAGATAGAAATGATATTCACATCTCCATAAGGTATTCCTTGAATTCATCTAATAGGTACAAGCTACCTTGATTAGATCAAATTCATTTCATCTTCCTTCAAACTTTGATTCTAAACCAAAATGTGAAATCTTTGAACATTTCAAAGTTTTCTAAGTGAAGAGAAGACATATCATATCACAAATAATCACTAATAGATATCACATATCCATAATGTTTATTCTGATATAGATGATTCACATACATCAATATGTATGAGATTTTGAAATACCTTAACATCTTACACCTTTCCCAAAGAAGGGTGTATTGGACATTTTTACTTTGAATACAATATTCACAAGTATGTGAGATTAGACAATCTAAAGTTTCATCTCTTATCAGTCTATTGATCACATCAACAAACAAATGTCCAAAACATGATGCCAGATCATTATCAAATGATCTTTATCCTCCTATTGATCTTTAAAGGTTTAATTTTCAGTATTAGAAATCTTAATGAACCATTCATTAATTTTCTAACTTAGTGGAGTCCACTAGATATAAGATTACTATCTGAAATATCTCCATCATAACTCTTTATGATAGGTCTATTCCAGATTTCATGTTTATTCCCAACATTTATAAATAAACAATGAGTGTATTCTAATATCTAGGTCACAGAGACATTCTCTAAGATTAAGGGCTCCCACTGAAAATATGAAGTCTATTGATCTCATGGAAATTGTTGCAACATTTACATCACTTTCAACATGGATGACCAATAAACCTTAAGATCAAATTTCTAATACATATGCAACCAATTGCAAGTATGATTAGAAGATTGAGATACAATTATTAGACTTTATATTATCAAATAAGTAAGTCAATTTCAATGATTATATGTAGATTTTTCTGATGTACTATCCGATTCCTTTTCTAAGGATTCTAGATAGATTTGATAGTCATACTATCAACACATCAACTTATTGCAGTATTGGCATTCATCCAACTCTTTGGATGGAAGCAACAGAAGTACAATCAACTCTTTGACTATACTTCTTACTTGAGTTCAACCCGTGCTTCCACTGCGCTCCCTTTATCTCTAAGCAACCATTGCTCAAGACTAAAGGATCTCTTATCTTAAATTCAGAAATTTCAATATAAGAGTATTTCAACACTTATACATGCTTCATTAAATTCATACAATATGAATATAATGAAGCTTCATGAATGACTAGAGTAAAGATAGTAGAATGATGAAACTCATCACCTACATCCATCCAAACTCTTAAAGCATAGGTTTAGGTAGGTACTCAAACAATTTGAATACATTATCTCTAATAGAGCTACAATTCTACATGATGTAGAGAACCATGTCATTCATGATTAAATGTCAAGAGCACATATGTATGCCGGAATATCTTTATTGATTTTATAAGGATTAATTTGATAATTACGATCATCATCGACATGTCACTTCAAAAGTACATTCGATAAGATCAAGACTTATAGAGACATACAAACCCTAGGGTTTTAGTCCTATTGTCTTATTTAATTATCACTTCTCATCATTATGAGGAAACTTGCACATTGCAACCACATACATTATGTGTCCAATCGCAAGTACAATATCTGGATCAAGGGTCCAATCCATGATATTCTACTGGTTATTAATGAGTATAACATTGAGTGGGTTTAATGAAGGATTATCTGAAATAAGTAATTTGCATAAGGGTATATATTTATATATATACATATTTTACTTTGAATTAGGAATTTTATATCAAAGTTGTCTTGCCATGTCAACAATGAAAGTTCATTCCCTTAATCACTTTCAATGTAAGAGATATACTTACCATTATATCTCAAGCAAGATCTGGGATCTCCTTCCTTATCTTTGTTGCATCCCAATAATATGAGAACCTACAACTCGGATAAAAAGAAGAGGGAACACATTCCGCCTTGCAAGTCCAACTTGCATCTCCCAATTCAGTCTTTAATACCCGGGGCCCACCACCCCTAAGGTGATGTTGACACGTCATTAATTGAACCAACCGTCAACAGGAATACAACTCGCTATGCGCAATCCAATATCGCCCCAATAATATGAGGACCCGATATTGAGGTCACTACGCATACGTCCTTACTCTTTCGAGAAGCGACGAGCCCGATCCAAATGGATCATATGCAGGAGCTGTCACTTCGGACAGGCGTCTCCCACATATAATATCTGGCGACGAAACCCTTCGACTTGACGGGAGACCATGGATGTCACTTATGTGATCCTCCATATCATATTCAAATTCTAATTAATTATCATGAATCATATTCACATAATTAATTCTTCCAAGGGAAATAATAACTCTATTCATAATAGAGTGGTTTAATTGGATATAATTAATTCAATCATATTAAATTAATTATCAATCCAATTTAATCAATCAAACTTGATTGCTATACTTGAATATATATGGTATTATTCTCAAAGTACGTATTAATTCGTATTTTAATAATTAGAAAAAATACATCATAATCCCTCGGACATTATCCCGGCCCTATCCGCTGTCATGGCCAGTACCCGCGGGAGTGGGACGGACCGCATACGTTACAACCCGCTACCCCAGCGATCCCCGACTAAACACCATATCCGCCTCGGAAAGGATAATGCCAAATTGATTATTTTGTACTTGAGATGATCATCAGTTCTTCAACCGAAATTATACCATATAGTAATCAAAACAATTTTGATTTTAAGGAAATTTGCTAGGCAAATTCCCAAGTCCTATTCAAGCAAGAAGATTGATGATTGTAATTCCAATTATGGTTTAGATCAAATCTAATCAACTAATTGGTTGGGGCCAAGTCAATTAAGGAAATAATCATTCTCTAATATTTCACAAATATTTTTCATAATTTTTTCTCGAAATTAACAATTAATTTCATTAATTGACAATCACATGGTTCTTGATTAGGAAAGCAATTTCAGCAGTGACCCCTACTTACTAAAATTAGCATAACTCAATCATATTAAATCCAAATTAAGCAAAGTCAATTTCTAAAGTTTGCTAAATTGATTTAGAACAGAAACCAAGTGATGTTTCACGCATTTCGAGGCAAGTCTAAACAGTAATTAACATTTTAATCACGTTCAGATTCACAGTTCCCGCAACAATGCATACATGTTCATTAAAACGACTATATCTAGAGCATACGAAATCCGATTTACGCAAACTCAGATCCTATGGTTTCCTTATTTAATGGAGAACAAAATTCAAGTATAAAATTCGTGTTTAAACAATTTAAACAGTGCCGATTTATTTACTAAACAGATCTGCGAAATCAAATGCGATGAAAACTTTTGCGACCTTAGCGAACCCAAGTCGTCCTTGGTTAACGAATCACTATTCGAAACCGTCGACCTAAGGCTCTGATACCACTTGAAGGATATGGTTAGATCCTCAAGCGCATCACGGAAGCGTGAGCGTCGTATCGAATACGACGAGGAGCGACTAGTCGCACTAGTTGCTCGATGCAGCGGAATTTCAAATTTTTTATACGACGAAACCACATGATCCAAGAACACTTCTCGGATCGTTTCGTCTAAACCACAAACAAGTAATCAGGATTACCTCTTGAAGTGTGGTTGCGATCAAGTCTCTAAACGAAGAGACCTCCTGTCTCAAGTCCGATCCAACGGAGGAGACGCTTGCGAGCACGGGGATGAACCGCGTGCTTCTCGCAATCCATGTTGATGATCCAAGCGGCGGATCTCCTGATCTCGACACACGAGATCCGACATCTTCTTCACGAGCGAGGCGCACCGAAGGAGACGGAGATCCACGAGCAGAAGAACGTGCAGCATAAGGACGATGCCGCGGCGATGGAGAACCTCTCCATGGCATCCATGGTGGACGGCCATGAGAGGGAGAGAGAGAGGGGTGACCTCTAGAGAGAGATGTGTTGTATAAAATAGAGAGCATGGTATGTCTCTCTATTTATAAGGTTTTGGGATCCATGGATCTCAATCCATGTGACATATAAAATCAATGGATGAGATTGATTTATGTCAATCCAATGGCTAAGATTGTTGTTGGTAAAACTAACAAATTTAGATCAAAATATATTTGACAAAATCAAATACAAATTAATCCAAATCAAACCAATAAATAAGGAGAGAAGATACATGGAGATTTCATCTCCATGTACCTTCCAAAGTGGACGGTCACACATTCCTTATAGGAATGATGTGCCGACCCCCTCTTTCCATGGAGAGAGCAATCTCATGGAAATCCATGAGATTGCATATCTCCTTGAAAATCTCCTCTATTTATTTCCAACAACTTTTGTTGGCTTTTTATTCTTCAAAAATAATTCACAATTATATTTGAGAATATTGCAATCTTACCATAGAAAAATTGTGAATCAAATTCACAACCCAAAACAACATATAATTTACATTGTTAATTAATTACACAATGTGTATCCAATACACATAATAATTAATCAACACATATAAATTATAATTAGCTCTCTCTAATACATTATAAATCACATTTATAATATATTATGAATAATTGGATATTTCTATCCACATTATTCTTATCCATAACAATTAAATCACATTTAATTATATTGGATAACTTATTCTCACGTACTCAAATAATATGAATCACATTCATATTATCTACATCTTTGATAATCAAATCACATTTAATTATCTAAGATAACTCTTCTTATAATATGAATCAAATTCATATTAATCATATTCAATTATCCATTTTCTCATTGCTCGGATACATATATCAACAATAGAATTATCCACGAACTCTTTCAAAGATAATGCGCTTTCTCTGCGAATACTTGGAGATAAGGACAGGGCGATTATATTGTTCCACGTATAGTGACATGGATATTGAGATCACATCTCAAATCCAGATCTCGGGCCTCCCATAGATGCTTGATTAAATCAAGACCGCAAATCTAATCTTCTCATTGAATCTGAATCACATTCAGATCAATGTCCAACATTTGGACTAAGATCAGATTACTTCTCTACTAAGAGGAGTCACTAAAATCCAGACCCGTTTCATCACTCCCTAGGAATGGAAGCGTCATGGTTATACAACCGTTTATGATCACATCACCCTCAAGCATTCCTAATACCTGTACATCCTGCATACTGGAAGATTCAGAACAAACCCGAAGTATTAGATCAACTTTATACTGTCTACTTCATGGTTTTATCAGTAAGTTTCTCATTCGATCATTGGGAGTCGGTATTGATTATATACTTTCCAAAGCATATATCATACCTAGGTCTTGATCATATACTTTCCAAAAGTATATATCAAACCAACAAATTCAGTCAAGCTTCCAAAGCGAGACGACCGTGCGCACGGAATTTGATTCTTCCCAATATCTCATTAGTGAGCTCATGTCTTCCGGTTCAGTAGTGAACCTGTATGATCCCTTTGAGAGATCTTATTACTCATATGCCCTTATATGCACACCAGCGCGCCGGTGTATAGACCTTGATTAGGCCATCAACCTATTGGTCTGCCAAATGTACATACTCAGACATATAGTAACACATCTGTCTCTGGTCAGAGGATGTGTGCCTATATCATGACAGCATATGATATAGGACTTTGGTTATCTCTATCTCGTTAAGTCAACTCTTTGTCCTAACTAATCTGACACCTCCGAATCTTTATTCCTATGCAGAGGACCTGCATCAAGAAGTCGGTCAGATATCAGCCTAACTGAGAAAGGATTGCCATCTCCTACTCATGCTGGAGATCATCTCTTAATAATCATTTGACGGTGCTTGATGAGTCCTCAATCTAACTCATTAGATATTGATCTAAGCACCAGCCTCTATGATTCAATAATTGAATCAACAGCTGTATGATCATTAAGATGGCCATGGTACATAACCCTAATTGCACTAAGGGACCTATTATGCAAACTATGTACTCTTTATTTCAGATTAAGGAGTGAATTACAATAACATTTATTGCATAATGGCTCGCCGTGGGCTCGCATGTCCAACAATCTCCCACTAGCCCAAAGAGCCATTAATGGGCTAATCATTTAAACCCACACTCATGTGACAATCATAGGCTATTTAGAAAATAGCTAGGTAAGCTGATCAGTCACTCCGTTCCCAAGAGACTACGCCAAGTCCTTTTACGGCACTTGCATATCTCCTAGTAATAGTGCTCGCATCCAATGCGAATGTTGCATCTCATGCAACAATACTCAGTTTTGTTGGTTATAGTGTCCTTGACACTACATCTTATTAATTATCATAACCAGTATTCCCATAAAATCCTTATTAGAATACCTTCAATCCTGGAGATCTCTATCTCCTAAGGTATCTACAGTTAAGACCCTTATAGATCACTATCTACAAGATCTTAAAAGTTTGAAGATAAGACTTTGAGATCACTATCTCTAAGTTTCATCATCTTTGAAGATATTTTTATTACTGCAATCAAGTGTTTTATCTCCATAGTAGGATTAGTAACAGTTTACTACTCCCACTGCATGGTAGACATCTGGTTCTTGTACACATCTAGCATACATTCAGCTTCTCATAACTGATACACAAGTGCAAGCAGTTCTAGCATTCACTTCCTCAACCCTTTGAGGTGCTATCCCTCTAGACAGGTCACTACCACATCTTAAGGGAAGGAATCTTTTCTTGGAATTTTCCAGAAAATGGAATAAGTCCAAGGTGTACTACTAATGCGACAGTCCCAATATCCTCTTTTCTTTGTTTCTGAACGACTTCAGAACTAAGATCTAAGAGGTATCCTTGAGATCATATCTCAAAGTATGGAAGAACCAAATTTTAAAACATTTATTATTTATTCCTATATCATTCTAAATGATTAGAATAATATCTACATTTAGCACGATGAACACAATGGCACTCCCACTAAGCTTCACATGGTTCTTCAAGATTTTATCTGAAATCACAACATTTATAATTTCATCAAATCTTATGTTCCAACTACAAGAAACTTATTGGAGTCCAAAGATGGAGTTCTTCAGTAGCACACCTTGCTTTCCTCAACCATGAAGCCCTGGGGCTACTTCATATGAATATCCTCAGAGAGGTATTCATAGAGGAATGCAATCTTGACTCACATCATGAAGATGTCAAAGACAAGTTGTGTAGCTATAGTTAGCAATATTCTGATGGGTTAAAGCAAGGTCACTGGAGAGCAAGTCTTTATCGCAAGCGATGCCTTCTCTTCGGTGTGTAGCTCATGGCTACGAACCGTGCTTTGAAGGTCTATACCTTCTCATCAGGTTCCCTCTTTCTCTTGAAGATCCATTTACACCTTAATGGGTCTGACCCATATAGGTGGATCCTCGAGGGTCCATATACAACACTTGTATATGAAGTCTACATTAGACTTTTATTGCTAACATCCATCTTTCCATGTCATGATCCTCAGGAGCTTCATCACATGAAGTCCGATCATTTTCAGATTTAACTGACACATGGAATCCATCCTCAAACTTATTTGAAGAGGTATTAATGTTTCATATTTAATTATCTATTTTAGTTTCCGATTTCCAGGAGCCTCATTATCTTTTCAAGATTAAATGAGTTCCTTTACTTCATTTTCATCTTGATTCTCAAGAGAGTCATCCGATAAGAATCATATTCTCAAAGATGAGATCTTTTAAGAATCTCAAGGTCATAAAGTAGGTATCTAATACCATCCTTTATTTTCCTAATGAAGTAGCACTCTCTGGTGCTAGATTCCAGCTTACCAGCTTGGGACCTTATTAAGTGTATAATGTAGTCTCTACACATATACCTGGAAACTAAGAGATAATTATGCTAAGATTAATCATTGATCAAATCATGTCACACATGATCAATTGCATCTCCCTACAACTCTATTTAGTTAAGGCTCATTAGGAGGGGTGAGATAGAAATGATATTCACATTTCCATAAGGTATTCCTTGAATTCATCTAATAGGTACAAGCTACCTTGATTAGATCAAATTCATTTCATCTTCCTTCAAACTTTGATTCTAAACCAAAATGTGAAATCTTTGAACATTTCAAAGTTTTCTAAGTGAAGAGAAGACATATCATATCACAAATAATCACTAATAGATATCACATATCCATAATGTTTATTCTGATATAGATGACTCACATACATCAATATGTATGAGATTTTGAATACCTTAACATCTTACACCTTTCCCAAAGAAGGGTGTATTGGACATTTTTACTTTGTATACAATATTCACAAGTATGTGAGATTAGACAATCTAAAGTTTCATCTCTTATCAATCTATTGATCACATCAACAAACAAATGTCCAAAACATTTAATTATCTAAGATAACTCTTCTTATAAAATGAATCAAATTCATATTAATCATATTCAATTATCCATTTTCTCATTGCTCGGATACATATATCAACAATAGAATTATCCATGAACTCTTTCAAGGATAATGCGCTTTCTCTGCGAATACTTGGAGATAAGGACAGGGCGATTGTATTGTTCCACGTATAGTGACATGGATATTGAGATCACATCTCAAATCCAGATCTCGGGCCTCCCATAGATGCTCGATTAAATCAAGACCGCAAATCTAATCTTCTCATTGAATCTGAATCACATTCAGATCAATGTCTAACATTTGGACTAAGATCAGATTACTTCTCTACTAAGAGGAGTCACTAAAATCCAGACCCGTTTCATCACTCCCTAGGAATGGAAGCGTCATGGTTATACAACCGTTTATGATCACATCACCCTCAGGCATTCCTAATACCTGTACATCCTGCATACTGGAAGATTCAGAACAAACCCGAAGTATTAGATCAACTTTATACTGTCTACTTCATGGTTTTATCAGTAAGTTTCTCATTCGATCATTGGGAGTCGGTATTGATCATATACTTTCCAAAGCATATATCATACCTAGGTCTTGATCATATACTTTCCAAAAGTATATATCAAACCAACAAATTCAGTCAAGCTTCCAAAGCGAGACGACCGTGCGCACGGAATTTGATTCTTCCCAATATCTCATGAGTGAGCTCATGTCTTCCGGTTCAGTAGTGAACCTGTATGATTCCTTTGAGAGATCGTATTACTCATATACCCTTATATGCACACCAGCGTGCCGGTGTATAGACCTTGATTAGGCCATCAACCTGTTGGTCTGCCAAATGTACATACTCAGACATATAGTAACACATATGTCTCTGGTCAGAGGATGTGTGCCTATATCATGACAACATATTATATAGGACTTTGGTTATCTCGATCTCGTTAAGTCAACTCTTTGACCTAACTAATCTGACACCTCCGAATCTTTATTCCTATGTAGAGGACCTGCATCAAGAAGTCGGTCAGATATCAGCCTAACTGAGAAAGGATTGCCATCTCCTACTCAGGCTGGAGATCATCTCTTAATAATCATTTAACGGTGCTTGATGAGTCCTCAATCTAACTCATTAGATATTCATCTAAGCACCAGCCTCTATGATTCAATAATTGAATCAACATCTGTATGATCATTAGATGGCCATGGTACATAACCCTAATTGCACTAAGGGACCTATTATGCAAACTATGTACTCTTTAATTTCAGATTAAGGAGTGAATTGCAATAACATTTATTGCATAATGTCTCGTCGTGGGCTCGCATGTCCAACAATCACCATCAAAAATCCTTCTTAAGGCTATTGGCGGATGTCATTCTTCGAGCGTGGTGACGAGCTTTTAAGAAATGGGGGAGTGGTTGGATTTGGAAAGACAGATCAGCAATGGAGATCTTACGAGGGGCGATTGGAAGGGCGCGTCTGATTGGAGATGAGAGATCGTGATGAGGGTGAGAATAGGAAAGGAAATGGCGATGAGATATGGGATGACAATGCGACGAATTTGGAAGGCAACCATTGATTGATTTGACAAGAGTTGCATGAGATTAAAGGTGACGGGTTTTATGGTGGTCGGATTTGGCTGACGCGGGGAGAGACGACACCGGATTGGGAATGGGAGGACAGAGCTTAACAAGAGTAAGGAGAGGGTGGATGGTCGTCCGATCGGCCGAGATCGGACGACCACAATGAGGCCACATGGTTCCTTATTATTTTATTTTTATTTTTAATTATTTTTTTATATTTTTATTAAAAATCAAAATATATATACCAAAAATTGGTGACACATGGCGGTCCAGGAGCGGTCGCATGTCACTCCCAAAAAATTTGAAAATATATGAAAAATAAAAAATAAATAGCAAACGACCTCGAATCAAAAAATTTTCTTCATAAAAGTTGCTCGTCTTAATGAGATCTACAACTTTCATGAAGGAAACAAAATCAAAATAAGTCATTTGCATATAGTGATATTTTTGGGGTTACTCTATGTATATAAAATACCTTGATTTTTAATTTTTTTAATTTTTTATCGACTTTAAATAAGATAAAAATTGGGAAAAACATGTTAGTCCGATTATCCTAAAATCAGGGTTTGGATTTGTGGTACACTTATTTTTTTGTAATTTTCTTTTATTTTTGTTAGTAATATGTACACAATGGAAGTTGTTTCAGGTGATTTGGAGTTATCATGAATTAATTAAAAATCGGGGAAGTTAGCTTATTTTATAGGTCAATTGAGCTGATACTTTTGGCTTCTTATTTTATGCAATTATGCATGATAAAATGTAATTATTATTTACATATGCGTGAATGCTAATATACCATATAATTTATAAAATGCAGATCGAATTTTGGGGAACTGAAACTTAATTAATCCCCTTTAGGGTGATGAATCGCAGATTCATCAGTGAACATTTGCAATCTCATCTCAAAGAAAAGTAATCAGAATTGAAAAGACGATCTGAATAGACTCTTAGAGTTCTGTGATTGTGCCTATGACAACAATCGGATGTACAAGGAGAAAGTCAAGTGCTGGCACGATAAGCACATCCTTAGGAAGACTTTCGAACCAAGTCAGATGGTTTACTTGTTTGATGCAAAGTTGTGGATATTCCCAAGCAAATTGAAGACCAAGTGGAAAGGGTCGTATGATGTGAAAACATTGCGTGACAACAGAATCATCTTGATATCAGATTTGTCATATGATAGAAAACCATTCATCATCAACGGATAATTGTTGAAGTCATATCCAGAGCACGAAACATTCCCGTCTGTGGTTGACTATCAGCGTGGCATTTGATGAAAATTCTGTAGCATCTATAGATTCAGATTTAGATCTCTCAAAAAGTATTTTCCGTTTTTAATTCTATTTGGTTTTTATTTCATTCTTTCCTTCTTCCGTTTATTCATTCACCCCAATCATATGTGTTATTCTTAGGATATGCTTCATCCTAAGTATAGGGTGATGAGTGAGTTAAGTTATTCTGTCATTGTTCTCTCGCTTGTCTCCTTATTTGTTGGTATTCTATATATATTGAGGGATACTTCACCCTAAGTATAAGGGAGACATGTCGAGTCGTTGATTTCGTAGATTCTAACCCTTGATCCTCCCTGCTTTGTGTAAAATCTACTATACTTAAGATTAGTTGATCCTAATTATAGGGGAGATGATCAACCTTTCATTCTTTGATTAAGTCATTGTAGTACTTTTATATACTTAACACGAGTTATGTCTTCCTTTTTGCTCTATGACAACTATGAGGACATAGTTCATGCTATAGAGGGGGTCATATCTATTAAGTATATACTTTATCCATAGCTCATACTTGCGTATTTTCAAATAATATGGCTTTGAAAATTAAAAAGGGTGAGGTAAATAATAAAACATATTAATAATAGCCCTTGTAATTATCTTTAATAAAATTGGTTAAAAAATGGCTTGTAAATTATTTGGAAAGTAGTTTGGAAATGTTTGAAAAATCTTTTATTGATTGTTTGAAAAAATCTTTTTAAAGTGTTTACAAACCTTTGGAGAACTTCTTTTCAAAATAAGTTTTCAAAATGTTTGGACAAATAATTTCAAATAATTTTTTTGGAAACTTTGCACATACTTGTAAATTCTCTTAAAAAATTCTTTCGTAAATGTTTATAAAGTCATTAACCCCATCAAAAATACATAAAAATTATAAAATTATAAAATCCATACAAGTTAAAAAATAGAAAATTAGTTTACAAAAATTTCTTGCATCGCATTTGCATTTTTCAGAGTAATGTTGATGATTAAACTAGTCTAAATAAAGTCTGAAGAATGGAGATTGGTTTGGATCGTAATCCACTTAATTTCATAGGAATCTTATAGGAGCTGGAAATAAGACTATGTTTACATGTCTTCTTGACTTGCCTACATATAATATCTCAATACATACACAAGACCCTTGTCGATAATGGTTTCACTTGGACAACTGCACTTTACACAAAGCTCAAATAAGATGAGGTGTTGCAGGGTAGAATTTGAGGTTGGCATCACATGAGTGGAAACATGTGTCACCCCAGTATGTGGCCAGTGCCTCCCAATCCGATCTAATGGTATGGGCGTATGAAGATAGGAGATTGTGGGTTGTAATAAAGCTTTAAAAGAGGGATAGTCTACTGGCTCTAAGAGAACATCTCCTTATGTAAATGTTATTTTAGATAGTATCAAAAAATACATTAAATAAAGTACTACTTAAAAATGGACATGCTGAAAATCAAATAAAAATCTTTCTCGTCGGAGTTATGTATAAATAAGCAAGGCTTATACTTCAAAAGTCAAAATAATAAGTCAGCGTGCAGCTAAGAGGCTTGGCTACACTGGTCAAGCTCCATTGGACACATGGTTATATTGATCACGACCCATTCTCTTCTCCACCTTTTTTTCTTAAAGCTGGTTGTATGTGAACTTGGAAGTAAGTACCTGCTCCTTGAGAGAAGAGTAGCTAGATTGGAGAATTGATGGACAACTACTTGGTAATGTTAAGAAGCATTTGTTGTAATACAACCAATTAACACTAAATTAGAGCCTAGTTGAAATGTCTCTGCGAGGAGGACTCAGCTTAAATTTATCATGGATAAGTCCAGAGTTGAATACAAGGAAATGAGCTATTAAGATAATTAATTTAACATCAGCTATCATTACATCATCTAGGTCAAAAGAAATAAGACAATCCATAACAATAATAAAATGAATGAGTACTCATTTTATGTGATTTTTATGCAAGTTAAATAATCAATAGAATGGATAAAATGGAACTAAATAATAACATGAATGTAGACACATAATTTATCCCTTAAATTACATGCAAGTCCCAAGCAAGATTTAAAATCAAGATCAAGGTCCAATTAATGAATTAGTCAGAAGCTAATGTCCATTAATATGAAGAATAAAACCCATATTATCTCTTATAAAGCAATCATTATTTAAATTTGCAATTAAAGAATAAAGTTGGCCACCATAAAAATAATAAAAAGAGTTTCACAACGAAATAGAAATCACTTTAATTGGATTTTTTATGCCCAAGATATTCTACATACAATGCAAGGACATAATTGTAATAAAACAAAATAAAAATAAAAAAATCACAAACATGTCCCTAATGGGACTGAATTGCAATTACAAGAAACCATGACTCATTTTTATATATTTACCCCATGCACGAGGGCATTTTTGCAATTATTGAGAATGCAGGGTATTGCTGCAAAATGTCCAACGTACGTATGCATAGCACACACCCTTGGACATGGATGCAAATTTAGCAAAAATGAGGTGCTCAGATGAAAAATACCCAAACCCCTAACACTCTAGGCACACACGTGAGGCTCAGATCGAGGCTCGGGGTCGGTGCAAGTGGTTTGGGCCACATGGTTGGCCCAGATGCTTAGGGAGATTGCTCTGCTCCTCCGAGATGCATGTTCCAATGATGGCAACGCGGATCATTCCTCAGTCCTTGGAACAGTTCCAGTTGAACTGGATCCAACAGAATCTGTGCCTCATGGTCTCCTCCCCCTCCTCCATTAGGCGGTGGAGAAAATAGGGCTCCAACGAGAGCCCACTCCTTCTTTCTGCTCTTGGAATCCACGTGGAGGTCAAGGAATATGCCCATCCACCTTGCGATGGTGGTCGGATGTCGGCGGAGGAGTGGCGGTGGTTGATGGAGCGAGTTGAAGTTCTTATTCAAAGAATGCAGAAGAGCATATCAGTGAGGCCTTAGGGACTCAGACCATTAAAGATCAAAGGACATGCAATCGTTGGGAAAATAATAGCCAAATAAATGAGAGTTCATGTGAATCGTGAGTGGAATGGACGGTCACGATTCGAAGAAGGTGGTAACCCTAGTTGGGTTCTCTTCCATGAATGGAGGAGAAAGTGGATGGAGTGAACTGAGGGCTGGAGGATGAGGATCGGTGAAGTACTCCTTTGGCTTACATCTTGGATGCACAGTGAAGGGCAATAAATGATTGGATCAAATTTCAGTGATATGCATAACATGATAAAATTCAATGAAAAAGCAATAAAACCAAAATCTACTCTACTTGTACCTTAAAGCTATCTTGTGTATGATCGGAGTTGGCTTGTGCTGAGGCTTTGAAAACCTCGTGTCTTCCTTGACTTGCGCAACAATGATGAGAATCTCGAACATCCATCGTATGACATCGTGACATGGCCATTCCATCCATGGGTCACTCTAGATTCATCGTCATCATGGCCTCTGTCGATCCTCTATCTCCCTGTCACAAAGAGGAGAGGGTTGGGTGAGAACCGTAGTAGTGGTGGACAACTCAAAATTGCTCCAGTGCTGGCCTATTTATAGGGTGAGTTTACTGGAGGTTGTGACCCCAAGAGGTGGTTTCAACCACTGCCAGTTGCTAGGGAGGTTAGGGTTTTAATGAATTACAATTCCACTGAGGAAGAGGGATGTTATATAAAGAAATTGGTGGTGGAAACGACGAGGGAGGTTGTGTGAGGTGGTTAGGATAATTAGGGAAAGTTGAGTGGTTGATGAGGCTCACACCACTTAGAGGAGGTTGCTTGAGTTTGGGGACGATGGCCCAACCATCTTGTGGGGATCAGACAATCGAGTTCTGGTCATGGGTAGACAATGATGAAGCACTTGATCAAGATGAAAAAGTGGTTGGGATTGAGGTACGAGCGATGAACTCTTGGTCGTTTGATCAAGAAGATCACACGGTCCAAAAATTAGTTGGGTTATATTAAAGGGTCGACTACATGACTCAATAAAATAAATAAAAATTTAGAAAATCAATGTAAAATAAATATAAAATAATTAGAGGTGAAGTTAGAAAAAGTATTTTGTTTTTGCAAGTATTTTTAAAGTATTAAAATACTCATTTTTTTATTTTATTAATTTTTTGTATTTTTTATTTGTAAGTAATGTTAAATTAAATACATACAATACTAATCTAGTTTTTATTTTATTTTTTATAGTAAAGAAATACATGAAATAATGGGCACAATAATGTATTTAGCTTTATATAATAACTATGGTTAATTAATTAAAAGGGGTTAATTGTTAAATTGAGTTAATAGTTAATTATTATTAATGAATTACTTAAGCTATTGGTATGATAAATCGATATTATGATGATAAATTAGGGTTTTATCACCCCTTATACTTAAGCTTTGCTCGTCCTCAAGCAAATATAGAATGAATAAGTTAGTTGTTTTCCCTAACTATTCATGTGCATAAACAAGACTAGATCGATTCAGAACACTCGATTTTAGTTTTCCTAAGACTCTAAGTAGAACCATGTTTTAATTAGAAGGAACTCAACTTCCCTAACAATCAGACTCTATGTATATACGTAATATAAGAGGTATGACTTAAGTGTTGACTGCATTCACAATATTTGAGTCGAAACATTACCCAAGGCTCCAGTCCAAGAGACACTCCTAGGAACCTAAACCTCAACACTAGGGATTAAATCTATTCTTGCATTCAATCCAATGTCTCTTTAGTTGTCAGACTTAAATGAGTAGATGAAAGGCCAGTTTATGGAGGGGATAGGATTGTCTTTTTTTTCTCTCCCTCTCATTGGAACAATTGTTCTCTCAAGTGCCTTATTAACTCAACACAAGTATTTTTGGTTGCTGATCAGTGTGTCCGTAAAAGAAGGTTGAGTAATCTGTACTTGTTTTCCTGACAATGCAACGAGGTGTATCTCTTTTGAGTATTTAATATACCTTCGACATTAAGACTTGTATCACTATACAATGCATAACCCTTTTTGGGTACTAGCCCAACTTGTAAAATCCTATGATTTTGGAGCAAGTGGACACTTAAAAGGTTGGGAGTGCTTGGCACTGGAGGACACTCTTTGAATTTGTCTTTGTCATGTGAGAGCTTTTCTTTTCATTTTTCTTGTCTTTTCTTTTTGCCTAGCTCCACTTCTTTTACCAAGAGTTGGCATACATTCATTAATATTTTATTTATTTTCATCACCCTGGCACTTAGTTAAATGTCAAGAGATTAGTATAAGAAGCATATTCTCATAGTGGATCAGATTGTTTACACTCAGGTTTCATGAATCCTTCATTAAATTATCTCATCCTTGAGCATCATAAGATCGGGTCCAAACTCAAGTTCCAAATCGTAGATCCTCAAGTGAAACCTTTACTCATCTCATCATATATGTAGTCGTGCGTGTGAGGAGCAAGTCATTTTCTTTAAGGTAGAGGTTAAGCATGCAATAGATCTCACATTTTTTCAAATTAAGGAAGTACGGATGATTAAGTCTAGGACCCTAATGATTAAGACATGTTAATTCTGAATTTTTAAGACCTCATAAACCAAGTGCTATGAATCTCAATAAGCATTGTGTGAATGTGTATGTGTCAGTGAAACACCAACTTGTTAGTTAGTATTTTTATGATTTTTATTTATTTTCCTATTTTTATTTTTGAATAAAGTTAGAATAATTAGTTTTATTTACAAAAAACTTGTTAATCTTAAACCCTTAAATCTTAAGAGTTTCGAAAAATTTTTATAAACCATGTCACTTAAGTATAGATTTTTCGAACATTTTACAAAGTTTTTGAAACAATCAAAACCCCATTTTTACAAACCAATGTAAATATTTTTCAAAACAATGTCATAGAAATATTGGTTTTCAAATATTTTACAAAGCATTTTCAAAACATGTAAAACCACATTTTTACAAACCATTGTAAAACTTTTGAAAACCATGTCACACATGTATATAATAATTTAAAAATCATCATTTTTTACAAAAATTAGTTCCAAAATAATATGTTACCCTTAGCCCAAAAATTTTTGAAAATTTTAATAGTAAGCTATAGCTAAAGTATATATATGAATTATATATGGTACATCCCCACACTTAGCTCGTGATATGTCCTACTATCACTAAGTGATATGAAACCATAGCTCATGCCAAATATAAAGAGATGTATGGAGCTGAATGAATGGAGAGGGTTGTTGAGTAAAAATATTGAGTTAAGAGAATACATGGACTCGTGTCCCTCCTATACTTAGGTTGAGAAAATAGCCTAAGTAAAGAAATACAGAATGAAAATTAGGGGCTTGAGTTGAATAGTTAGAAGCAACATGGGTCCCCCTATACCTAGGCTGAAAAGTAGCCTAAGTATCAGAATGGTACTAAGGTAGAGGGAATCGAGACACAAATATGTTTAAGGAATCTAATTAGATGTTGAATCTGAGGAGGTGACAGATGGAGTTCTAGGGTTAAGGGAGGGGCTTGAAAAATCAAAGAATATCAAACATGAAGACCAAAAAATTATTGTCAAATCATCTTGTCGATTTTATTAGTGATAATCCCAAGTTTGAGTCCACTACGAGTAGGTATAGAATAGGATATGGGCACTATCCTATGGATGCATCCTCACCTCTCAACATGCATAAGTAGGTATATAGTAGGATTTGCTCTCCCAATATAAGGTCGATTTTAACTCAATTTTAATTAGATCAACTTGCATTAAAAGTCCCAATATTAAGAGCTTAGGTTGTCGCTTGATAAATATGTGAGCACATAATATAACGAAAACCATAATGCTTGCTCATGTAAGAGATACTTACAATGCTTCCTATCTCTCTCATGTAGATGGTAGACTGAACGTTAAAAATCTAACAATATGGATACAAGTCGAGAAAAGCCACACCTAAACATGCTTCTATTAGTAGGGATAGAATTTGATTAATGTAAGCAAAATGAAACATATTTAAGTGCATCTATCTTTAGAAATGAGTGAATCTCTTAAGATTATTTAATGTGTCTTAATTAGGATCTAAGCACATTATGTATGACCCAAATTAGCTCCAAAAGTCGTATGCCTAAACCATAAATTAGGCACTCAAGTTGAGTCCCACCTGGGTAAAGGGTGAAACAAACAACACATAATATAATGTTAATAATAAATAAAACATCAACAACATGATAACCTTTGATTTCTTAAAGCATCTTCAGTGGCGGCTGATAACTGAGACTCTGAGCATCAACCTCTGTACATCTCTGGGCGTCCTTAGATCCACAGGCCCCACATGCCCTGTCATAAAAGAGAGGCAATTGAAAATATATCAAAGATCACCAAGTAAGTATATATCACATTAAATTAAGCAAAAAACAATGTAACAAGTAAATACAACACAATTTGACCTAAATAAAATATAATCAACTCAACATTGAATTAAATCAAATTAGTTTAGTAATAAAGCCATGGCCATGGCAATGGTGCCATCTGATGGACCGCTACTTGGCAATGTTAAGAAGCATTTATTGTAATAAGGTTAATTAACACTCAATTAAAATCGAGTCGAAATGTCTCCACGAGGAGGACTGGGCTTAAATTTATCCTAGATAATTCCAGGGTCGAACACAAGAACACGAGCTACTAACATAAAATTAATTGAACATTAATATCTATATTGAGTGATCATTGCATCTAGGTTAAAAGAAACAAGACAATGCATCACATAATAAAATGAATGAGCATGTTTTTTATGTGATATTTTTGCAAGTTAAAAAGTCAACAGAATGGACAAAATAAAACTAAATAATAACATGAATATAGATAAATAATTTATTCCCTTGAATTACATGAAAGTCTTAAGCAAGATTTAAAATCAAGATCAAGATCCTATTTATGAATTATTCATAAACTAATGTACATATAATATGAAGAATAACACCTATATTATCTATGATATAGTCATTACTTAAATGTACAATCAGAGAATAAAACATGCCATCATATAGATAATAAAAAGAGATTTAGAATGAAATTGAAATCACTTTAATTGGAGTTTTTGTGCCCAAGATAATCAACATACAATGCATTGGCATAATTATAATAAAAAATAATAAAAAATTTAAAAATCACAAATAGCTCCCTAGAAGGACTGCATTGTAATTACAAGAAATTGACTCATCTTTATATATTTACAACTTATGCGTGGGCATTTTTGCAATTATTGAGAATTGGCGGGGGCATGTACAACACACACCCTTGGACTTGGGTGCAAATATAGTGAAACTGAGGTGTTCGGATTCAAAATACCCAATCCCCTCACGTACTCGGCACACATGTGAGGTTTGGGTCAAGGCTTGGGGTCGGTGTAGGTGATCTAGGACACATAGTTGGTCGGATGCTTGGGAAAATGGCTTGGCTCCTCATAGGCGCCCGACTCAAAGATGGAAACGTGGAGCACTCCTCTGGCCTTGGATCAATCCCAATTGGACCAGGATACAATCGCATCTATGCCTTACGTTCTCCTCCTCATCCGTTGCGTGGTAGAGAAAATAAGGTTCTGACAAGACCCCCACTCCTTCTCCGTGCTCCTTGAAGCCACTTAGAGGTCAGAGAATATTTCCATCTACCTCGTGAAGGCGTTCAGATGTTGATGGAGGAGTGAGGGTGGTTGATGGAGAGAGTCGAGGTGGTTTCGAAGAAGGCATAAGAGCAGATCGGCAAGGCCTTAGGGACATCAGACATTAAAGATCAAAGGACCTACAATTGTTGAGAAAATAATAGCTGAAGCAATGAGAGTGTGTGCATGTGAATCATGAGTGGAATGGAGGGTCACGATGCGAAGAAGGTGGTGACACTAGTTTGGCTCTCCGTCATGAATGGAGGAGAAAGGGGATGGAGTGAACAGAGGGCTTGAGGATGAGGATTGATGAAGTACTCCTCCGATGTACATCTTGGATGCACAGTGAATGGTGATAAATGGTTGGATCTTCGTGTGTCTATCTTTACAACATGACAAAATTCAAGAAAAAGCAAGAAAACTAAAATCTACTCTACGTGTACCTTGAAGCTACCTCGTGGATGATTGGAGTTGGCTTGGGCTAAGATCTTGAAGACCTCGGGTCTTTGCTTGACTCACACAACCATGTCAAGAAGCTCGAACAACCATCGTATGATGTCGTGACAAGGCCATTCCGACTACGGGTCACACCGGATTCATCGTCATCATGGCCTCTGTTGATCCTATGTTTCCCTATCACGGACAAGAGGAGAGGGTTGGGCAAGAACCCTAGTAATGGTGGACAACCCAAAATTACTCTGGTGGTAGCCTATTTGAAGGTAGAGGTTAGTGAAGGTTGTGACCCCATGCGGTGGTTTCAACCATCGCCAGTTGCGAGGGAGGTTAGGGTTTTAAGGAATTAGAATGTCATCGAGGAAGAGGGATTTTAGACTAAGAAGTTGGTGGTGGAAACAACGAGGGAGGTTGTGTGAGGTGGTTAGGATAATTAGGGGAAGTCGGGTGGTTGGCGAGGCTCGCACCACTTGGAGAAGGTTGCTAGAGGTTAGGGATGTTGGCCCAACCATCTAATGGGGATCAGATGGTCAAGATCAAGGCGTGGATAGACGGTGATGAAGATCTTGATCAAGTCAATCAAGTGGCTAGGATTGACGTGGGAGCGACGAACTCTTAGTCTTCTGATTAAGAAGATCAGATGGTCCACAAATTATGTGGGTTATATTAACGGGCCGACTACGTGGCTCAATAATATATATATATATATATATTATTAGAAAATAAATGTAAAATAAATATAAAATAATTAGAGGTGAAGTTAGAAAAAGTGTTCAACATGAAGATGCAGATCTCGATGAGATCTACAACTTTCATGTAGAACTCAAAGAGAAACAACATCATATGTACAAAGTATTATTTTTTCAAGTATTTTTAAAGTATTAAAACTAATCATTTTGTTTTCTTTTAATATTTTTTTATTTTTGATTTATGAATATTGTTAAATTAAATATATACAATGTTACTATATTTTTATTTGATTTTTTTATAATAAATAAACACATAAAATAGTGTGCATAATAATGTATTTATTTATATAAAATAGTTATGGTTAGTTAATTAGAAGAGGTTACTTGTTAAATTAAGTTAATAGTTAATTATTAATAATGAACTACTTGAGCTAGAGGGATAACAAATTGATATTATGATGATAAATATGAGATTTATAAGGAATTAGGGTTACTTGCTGAGGGAGACTATCTTTTGTCATTTTAAATGAGGGGAGCTACATTTACATACAACATACAAGAAAATACATAGTCATAAGAGTTTATGTATAGAAAGATTTGTTTTGACCTGTGAATAAAGGATTGTGGATCTTAAGGATTGTTAAGTTTTAAATACGATTCCCAATGAGGTTCTGCCATACTAATAATCCAAAGTCTAGACGAGCTCCAGACTTTTACTTTATGAAGATAAGTTTAAAATCATCATTATTCTAACTTCTTTATGTTCCTTTTATTTATTTTCTCTTTTCATCACTTAATTTCCTAATAAGTGTTTTCCTCGAAATAGCAAAGGTAAGTATATGTGAGGTCATGAATACCCACTCATTCACCTTTATTCTTTATTTTGTCTCTAGATACCTAGATAGATAAATGTAAATACATCTTACTGGTTCAAATTAACACTAACAATTGTCTGTAAATAATACATTAATATCTGTATTTAAATCTAAAATAAATGAATAAAGAAAACAAAGAAAAAATAAAGGAAGTGTTGTAAATACTGACTGAACCTAAACCCCAACAACAAGTCAATATTGACAAGATCGACAAGGAATAAAGTAGAGGGAGATAAGGACAAAATTATATAGACAAAAAGATACAGAAACCTAGAAACTGTAGGTGTTCAACATACTGTCTATACCCTATTTTTATTCTATTTTATATGCACTCTTACACATATCAAATAAAAATATTTTTAACATGAAACTTATACATAATATAGTATAAAAATATAAAATAATAGCTAATAAAAATAATGCATTGTGCACATGGGACATACTAATGAAAAAGCTGCAAACAAAATTTCATTGATCAATATCTCCTCCATATGAACTCAAAATTTATCAAACTCACTTTCATTATTCAAATAATTATATATCTAAAGAATCTGGTTTAATTTAAAATGGAGTTAATATACAAAAGTTAGTTTTTTTAGGATACTATTGTACATGAGCATCTATATATAATACTATATTATTTTGTGCTTTGTATTTTTACTCTTTTTATAATTTAGATAATTATATATATTATATAAAACATATTAAATTATAAGCATAATTAAAGCATTTAAAAAATATCTAAAATAAATAATAAATTGTAATACATACACATATCATACCTATGATCTATACACATACAATTATTTACATATACAGCCAAAGTCATAAAAGTAAAATAAAAATATGTAAATATATAATAAATAATAATGTAAATATATAAAAAAATATAAATTTATAATATATATAATACAAAATAAAAATTAAGACACATAAAACATAAGTAAATATACCTATAATTACACTTATAAATTAACATATAATGAATAAGTAGAAAAAAATAAAAATCACCAAAAATAGTACATAAAATAAAAAAACAACTTTCATGTTTTAGTAATTTTTTAATAAAATCATTTTCTAATGTATTATATATTTATTTCTATTTTTCCATGTTTGTCGCCCAGTAGCTGGCGTGGACCAATGAGGAGACAACAGTTGACCCAGGTCAACTACCTTACCCCCTCTTTGGACTGGTTCTAGTCCTATGTTTTCCCAATTTTCGCCAATTTTTTAGCATTGCTCATGCCTCCTTCTGCCCCTAACTTCTTCATGAAATATTTACGCCTCTCAATGCTCTTTCATGTGCATCAAAAATCATCATAGGTCAACCATCGATCTTCCCGCAAACCCTAGGCAAAATGTGCAACTCTAGTCAAAGCTATATTGTTTCCTCTCTGCCATTTTTGAAAATTCAATCCATTCTAACACACCATAACCACTAGGATCTTGACCTGAAGCGTGATCATGGTGATAGGAGGTGAGCCCTACGAATCTACGGCGAAGAGAAGGTGTTTGGAGTTAGATTCACCATCGTAGTAGACCTTCTCCATGTGGTTTTTCTCCCCAACTCTACACGTCAGGTGAGCCATCTATTTCTTGCCTTTTTTATTCTTAGAGTAATCAATAGCTTAGTCATATATTTTTTCGTTTGATTTTGTCTAGATTAGTTAAAAAAAAACTTCATTGGAGCTTTAGGCTCCGACTTCTATTCCATCTGTTCCATGACTGTCTCTGACTTCCCTAATCATCCCTACATACTCCACTTCACATCCTCCATCAACTTGACCAAAGTTTCACCTCTAATCTTGAAAAGATCAGGGAGATCAGGTCTCCCTTCTTTGCCAATTGTCGGAGACCACCGTCTTGATCATCCGCCCATATTTTTGAGTAACCTAAGGTTCTAGTACCTTCATCTTCAAATTGTGAACTGTTTGGCACAGGTCCCAACCTAGGAGGACATCGTTTCAGGGTAAATAAAGCCCATCTTTCAGCTCCAGGTAGACCTTGTTCCCTCGAGCCCCAGATCTCATCTCAGTGCGATCCAGACTGATCTACGAGCACTAGTTATAGCGGATGACTTCCAGGAAGCTAACGAGCCAGCCCCAAGCTTGATCCACTAGCGAGGTTGCGAGAATCGACAAAGATAATGATACCCTACACCCAGTTCATCCATGTTTTTAGTGAAGAGCAGGGACCATCCGATCAAGAGTGGCGCTCCAGTTTTGATCATATCTGACTGATCTAGCCTAAGCTCAACTATTGATCTGGGCACAAGAGCTAATCAGAAGCATCCATCAATGAACCTGTATCAACCTGTACATACTGTTGGCGTATAAATGAAGCACATGGAGCACAGTTGGCCACTAATCAGTGCACAAGTGGGTATTTTGCATATTCAAGCCAGTACCTTTTTGTATTTAATATTTAGTATTCAATCTTTCATATGTTGTGTAAAAGTTTTGTAATATTTTTTACTGAGGATCCTGAACATTATTTTTATTGCAATAATGTTCAGTACTAGGTCACCACATGTGTCCATACATGTGAGGCGCCTAGACGTTTTGCAACTAACTCCTTCTAGGTTTGGTTATTTTTATTTGGTCCTATAACTTTGAGAATCTATGTAATATTTTGGATAAATTGCATCGAAGCTCTTGGAACTTATTTTATTTTCAAAATACCCCTACCAGTGCGTATTAAGTTGAATATTTGTGGGCATTTTGCGTGATTGGCCCATGGATTTCATGTGAATGTTATGAAAAGAATTAATAGTTCCTGAAAATTGTATTTCAATCCCTATATTGCTGATTTAATTTTGTTCTTGTATTTTCATCAATAAAAACAACATTTTACATCAAAACATTGTAGGAAAATTATATTAAGTGCTTGAAACTGTATTTTACCGCGTACATTTTTCGCAAGATATTTACAATTATATTACCAAAGAATCATGTTTCTGTATTTAGTTATAATTTATCTTTTATCCAAGTATTCTTTAAAAATATAAAACAAAATTCCTAAAAGTTAAAAAACCTAAAAAACTTATAAAAATTTGTACAAATTCTAATAAAAATCCAAAAAATTATTCTCTATTTCTGAAATTTCTTTATGAAATGTAGAATATATCAAAATTAGATTAGGGATATTTTAAAACTTATAGATATTTATTAAACCCTAAACAAGGCCATTGATTTTGCATATTCATTGTTCTGAATTATTTCTATATTTTAAAAAATTCACTCCTTGATAAAAAAAGATTGGATTTCTCATAACCATCTAATTTCTTTCCATTTTTCTGCCTATTTTGGATTTCATTATCAATATTCTTTATAAATATTTCTCTTTACTACGTGAGATGTGGTTATACTGTGAAACATTTCGAAATAATTGTCCTGGGCACTAGAGAGATTCTTTTGTATTGAAATCCGAATAATATTTATTACTTCAAGTAGCTTTTTCGAACATTCAAAAGAACAAATAAGGACATAATTGGTTCGAATTTGATCAATTGGTACACCTGGGAACAGTATTTGCTTATTATTATTATTATTTTCATCCAAAGTAGATCCTAATTCCATTTCTATATTTCTTTTAGATTCAAAGACTAAATAACTACACAAAAATCGGGAATAGATCTATAGGTTCCATACCTTGTTATAGAACTCATGCTTCAAAGAAATATCAGATAGAGTCGACGAATGAAGCAAATTCATTAACAATTCACAAATGAAAAGTAAAAAACAAAGCATTGACTTCTGTTCCTTATCTTGCATCTATAGTATTTTTGCCCTGGTCGATTTCTCTATTATTTATCAAATGTCTGGGACCCTAGATTACTAATTGGTGGAATACCCGGCAATACAAAACTTTTTTGAATGAGATTAAAGAGAAGAACATTCTAGAAAAATTCTGAAAATTATAAAAATCTTCCAAAATAACCAAAAATAGAGAAAAATATTTAAATCCCCAAAACATTTTACTCTTGCATTGTGAGTTTATTTATCTTATTTTACAATTCAAAACACCACTTTTCTATATATTATCTATATAGTATATTTATTATATTTATTATTATATATTTTATTTCTAAAAATAAAAAATATGCAAAATTAAAATAAAAAATATTGAAAATGAAAATCCATAGAAATTTATATATATATATATTAAAAACCCATAATATCTTGTAAAAAGAAAAGACATAAAAAATTACAAAACAAAAAAAACAAAAAATATTATTAACTAATTAATAATCCTTTTGTCTTCTACTCCCTATTTGTTTATTGATGAATCTCCATTCCATCACCTTTATTCTTTCATTTTGGCCTTTAAACCCTTGCTAAATGCATGTATATATCATATATTTGCATAAATTAACATTAATTATTCATTGTATAAATGTTGTATAAAATACATTGTTTAAAGCTAAAATAAAAGAATAAAGAAAAAGAAAGAAAAAGAAATAAAATTCCAAAGGTATTTATGGCTCAAACCCCGAGACCAAGTCAAGAACTGATTCGATCGACAATGAATAAAGTAGGGGGAGATAAGGGTCAAATACACCATAAAAGCCTAATTTTTATGCTTCAATAAATATATTTTGGGACCCATTTTATTCTTTATTATTTATACCTCAAATAAAGAAGCTTTGTACATTAAGTTGTAGATAAAATTACATAAAAAATAAAATTTATTTCACACAAAAAGAATATAAATTGTACATGCTACACTCAGAATAAAATACCAAAACCAAACTTCTCAGACCTGTATCTCCTCCATATGAACTCAAAATGTACAAAATCACCTTTAATTGTATATAACTTTTTATTAATTATTTAATAAAGGTGATTTTACTTAATTTGGAGTTAAGATGCAAAAGATAGATTTTGGACTCCTATGGTACTATATTCCTAAATAAAATATTCATTTTATTTATTCTTTATATTTTTCACTATTTTATATTTTTATAATTTTCTAAATATTATTTATAGTATATATACATAACTAGAATAAAATAAAATCACCGAAAACACATTAAAATAAAATAGTATACAAACTACATAGATGAATATACTATACTAACACCTATATAATATATACCTCTATTTATTTAAGTGTATAAAATACAACAGAAAAATGCAATAAAAATATATTTAGGTATCTTTATATAAGTTATACATATATAACTTTTTTAAATAAAAGAATAAAGTATAAATTACAAATAAAAATAAAATATACAAAACATAGGTTATTTTACCTATAAACACCCTTGTAAAAATAAACTTGTAATAAACTAATCCATAAAAAGAAATAAAAATCAGATTAAAATACTACATAAAATAATAAACATTTTTAAATGTTTTAACCAAGAAATAGTGAGATAGGGGATGTCAAATCAGCCATGCCTCAACCGTCGTCCACCAAGCATCATCGCACCACTAGAAGTGGATACCTATCCAAGTGAAGCATCTTCAGCCATCTGATCATGCGCTTAGGGTATTTTGCATCTTTTCCCTCACCTTTTTGTTTATTTTATTATAGTACTGTAATTATTTTAAGTATTTTATATTTTTGTGTAAAAATTGCAAGGAACCCCTCGAGCTTTTGAGAATTACATTTGGATCCTTGCCACATCACCTCATATGCCGTCCCACGCGAGGCGACATTTTTGCAGAGAAGACCTTGCATTTTTTGTATTTCAGATTAGTACTTAAAATTTCAATATTAGTGGGTAATATTTTGGTTATTTACAGATTCACCCCTAACTTATATTCTAATTGCAAATAAACCCTTGCTAATTCATACATTTTTGTACTTGTTCTTTAATTTTAATAAAAATTATATGTGCTTCAAAAATCATGTAAAAATTGGGTTAAGTTCCCATTAGCATACACTTTCACGCTATATTTTTAGATTTGCAATTTAGGCATTTTTCTATTTTTTAGAAATCAAAATAGCACCATTTTATCCATGTTTGATTTAAAAAATACAATAAAATTATAAAACAATAATTAAAAATTCTATAAAAATTAGTTTTTATTTATTATTATATTTTATAGCTCCAGACCAAACCACCAAAAATAGAAAAAGAAAATGATTAAAATTGAAAAAGCTCTAAAACCTTTTAAAAATTATAAAAATCACCAAAAAATTCAAAAATATTAATTTCTATTCTATAATTATCTTTAATTTATACATTATATATTAAAATTGATTTTGAGAAATTTTGAGGCTACTTACTATTTTCAAATCTCTAATCAATTCAACCTATTTATTTAATCCATGTTTTGGGATATTTTTTACTTTAAAAATATCGAGAAATCAGAAAAATTCCCTAAAATCTCAAAAGACATTCCACCTCTGCTTTTTAGTGAGGATATTTTTAGATCCTCGCAGATCTCTGTTCAACAAATGGCATCGTTGTTGCCAGGGAGCAATATTGTATAGATTGATTTTTGTGTTCCTCTTGTCTATATTTTGCACTTATTTATTTCGATTTTGATTTGATAAAATTTTTGAGCTGTTCTGACCTCTTTCCCTGTTTGATCTTGTTGTTAGGGGACGCTACATGAGGGAAGACTTCTTAGGAGGACATTTGCATCCAAGCAAGGTAGAGTTAGCTTTCTGATGTAGTTGGCAGGAGAGAGCAGCAAGGGCAGACTTAGGAAATTTTGAAGTAAGTCCACTTTGTATTTTATTTGTAATTAAGGGAGAGAGAGATGCATATTTTTGTAATAATGGGACTCCCTAAGATACTGATTCTTCATGAGGTCCACTGCTCGATTGATTGTTCACTTGGGAGCCTCGCCCATTTTGTCATGTTTTTCTTCCTTTCTTTTATTTGATTTCACATGTTTTGAGTTTTTCGATTTTATTTTTATTTGTTTTGTGTGATTGAGCCCTAGTTTAGGATTTTCTTATTCATATATTAAGATCCAAAGCTCTAATTAAAACTGTATGTACCTATAGTTCAATTTTGGACTTAGTCAAATCTAATTGTTGATTATTTGGTCTTGAGACCGTGCGCCGTGACAAACTTCATACTATGCTTGTAGAACCTACTGTGGTGGGCACCGAGATGTTTCAAATACCAGATCTAAGGTTTCTTTTCTAGATAATTAGCATCTGGTGCTTCACAATAATAACATATTCTGTTCTAAGGCAATTTCATTGGTTGCATTGCATATAGTGTAGGTTTCAATTTTTCTTAGCTTCCTTGCATGAAGAGAGCTAGAGGTAAGGTGAGCATTTCTACTTAGCATTCATCATTGTTTTCACCTTGCATTACTTTTTTGACTCTCCCTCTGATTTTGCCACTTAGGATATTAAAAGGAATTGACTCCTCGTTAGGTTCGTGCATTCTTATTAAAAATCCAAAAAAGTGATAATCAATAAAATTGGGACTGCTAATTTTACTCGACCCTAAAATTATAAAGAAAAATTATTGTCTTGGGGAGAGTAACCACCTCATTATATTCGCATTTTTTGCCACGTACACACTAAGGATTAGTGCCCCAATCCCAGGCCTAATTACATATTTGTATAACTTTGAGAAATCCACCCAACTCCAAAATTTGAAAAGATAAAAAGATTGAACCTCCACAATCATCATTACTTTGAGACAAAATCTTTTTCTCTTTTTAGGAGACATATAGTCGAGTCATCTTGTGAGCAGAGGGCACCCCTGCCAGATCCTATACTCATGCCCAAAATACAAAAAATGAGAAAATTTTAAAAACATAAAAAGATTTTAGGAGACATATAGTCGAGTCAGCTTGTGAGCAGAGGGCACCCCTGCCAGATCCTATGCTCACACAAACGTCCACTCCAGTTCTCACCTTTGACCCCAATGATGACACTATACAAATTCACTGTACAAATTGCTTTGAGTCATCCTTGTGTAGATGATGATTCTGATCTCCTCCCTTGTATGGAGGAGATCCAAAATCATAAAAAATTGACTAAACCCGAAGTGGTAGCATATATTCATGAGATTATTGAGGTCCTACTTCATCAGACCATGACCCAATTATCTGCTCCTAAACCCAAGAAGAGAAAGTGAAGGAGCAGATCCGAGCGAGTCAATTTGTGGATTGATCAATAAAGAGGTCGAGGGGTATTCTTGAGAACGTTGTCATTCATATTAAGGGCATGAGCTTCATTATTGATTTTGTTGTATTGCCCATGGAGACCTACACCCCTGTGGAGCATCCTCTGATCATTTTAGGATGACCCTTTCTTGCCTCTGTGAGAGTTGTTATTGATTATGGATTTGGAGAGATCCACGTTCATTATGGTGATGGGAGCGATGTGTTGATTACTGCACCTACTGTTGGCCTGAGACCTGCATCTCACGAGAGTGTACCCATGTTAGCCGACCTCGAGGACTATGACCTATCTGTTGATATCAGAGAGGTTTAATTTACCAAGGATGAGACTGAGACTTGAGAATTCCTCTTCAAGGAGGAAGCCTCGAAAATTATAGATCTTGGAGTTCCCCCTTCCGGTGAGTGGTGATGCATTGATGACATCTACGGTATTTACACTATAGACACCTTAGCGTGGAGGGAGACTTAGGATCGACTCCACATGTTGAATTTGACCTTACTACTTTCATCAAGGAATTCGAGACTTTCTATGTAGACCTAGTAGAGACATCCCAGGCCGAACATTACCACACTACTTCCACTAACAAATTCATGCCTTTTCGCTTTGAGAACACTGAGGATCTTCATCAGGTCGATCCTGATCAGTTTGTGTTTGCTGATGACCCCGATATCGACCTGCACCTTGTCAGATCCATTCCTCAGCGGTCATGCAAGAAGGTCCGCTTTCTACCTTCTTGATCTCTATACATCCACCACTTTATATATATGGTTTTGCTTTCTTCCTTCCATCTACCATTTTCTCATCCACCCGATTCCATGTGTTTACCTTGCTTAGGACGTACTTTGTTCTACGTATTGGGTGGGGGGGAGGTGTAGACGAGCTGAGTGTTCATTGTTTATTTTATTTCATCACTCTTATTGTTGCATATACTTAGTGTGCTCTCTTGCCCTAAGTATAGGGGGAGTGATGCATACATTTTCCCCACATATTCTTCCTTTTTATCAAATTCTTTTCTTGATCCCCTCAATTGTCTCCTTTCTTTATCTATACGTAGGGATATCTTACCCTAAGTAAAGGGGGAGACAGGCTGAGTTGTGACCAGTTTATGCCCACTCTATATCCTCCCAGCATATAGATACAACCATCTATACTTAGTATTATTTTGTCCTAAGTATAGGGGGGACGGTCAACTTCCTGTTCATTTATTCATTCATTCTTTATCTCGTTGTTGTATTATAGGCTCTTCAATACTCAGTACAAGTTATGTCTTCTCTTTGTCTCTCTAATCTATGAGGATATAATTCAAACAAAGTATTTTGGGTTCGTATATATTCCGTATATACTTTAGCCATAACTCGTACTTTCATATTTTCAATAAGTATGACTAAAATACAATTGATTACATACTTGTATAAAATTCATTAAAATTCTTTGTATATAGTAATTAGTAAATCATACTAAAATAGTTTTTTGCAAAATGTTTGAAAAATAATTTGAAAATCCTTTTGAATTTTTTTTGAAACCTATTTGGAAAATGTTTAGATAAATATTTTTCAACCTTTGTAAAAATGTGTTGTTTGTAAAAATCTCCTTTCTTTGTTTGAAATAAATTTTTTTGAAAATCTATTTGCAAATGTTTGGAAAATGATTGTAAATAGCTTAAAAAATCTATACATAGTGTTTGAAAAATCTTTGCAAAATGATTTTCAAATTTTATAAATGTATGTAAAAATTATTTGTCAAATTAATGCACATATAAAGTTTTCAAAATATTTGCAAAATTCTTTTCAAATTACTTTGATAACTATGTGCATTATTTACAATCCTGTAAATTCCTGAATCCTAATTATTGTAAATAATAAAAATACACTCCCATGTAATTATCTATACAAATTACCTTTTTAAAAAATATATAAAAATTTGCAAAATTAAAAATCCCAAAAACATTTGCAAAATATTTTCAAAAACTTGCATAAATATTTACAAAACATTTTAAAAACCCTTAAAAAGTTCAAAATTAGAAAATTGCATCACAAAAATATCTTCTGCATAGTATATAGTATTTGCATTTTCCGGATTGAGTTTGATAATTAAACACGTCTAATTAAAATCTGAAGTTTGGAGCTTAGTTGGACCTTAAATATACTTAATCATAGGAACTGCAATTGAGGCACTTCAGGTCTACTATACTTAATTCTTTGAGACCACGAGACTGGGTTCAGTGTCATATTGACTTCCTAAGTAGAATATTTCGGAGCACACACATGACTCTTTTCGATAATGACCTAGCTTGCACACCTACAACTTGCACTTTACTCATCTTAGTTGAAGTGGTAGAGGGTTGGATTTGCCAGCATGAGACCTAAGCCAATGGAAACATCAAAAGTCACACATTCGTGGCCATTGTACCCCAACCCAATCCAGTAGTGAAGAGGTCTAAAGATAGATTTTGTGGGTTGTAATAATGCTTCAAAAGAGGTATAGTCTACTGTCTCAAGAGGAAAAAGTCCTTATGTAAATGTTTTTGTATATAGTATTCAAAAAAATGCAAAAGAAAAAACTCCAAAAAGAAAAGACAGGCAAAATTCCAAGAAAAATCAATTACCGTCGGAGCATGTCTATATTTATATAGTTAATAAGCAAGCGAGAGATTCAAAGTCATATGTATGTGAGCCTACAGCCGGATGACTTGGCTACACTTGTCAAGCATCCTAGGATAGGTAGCTACACCGACTACCGTCCATTCTTCTCTCAACCTACTCTTCTTGAGCCACTTGTACTTGAACTCAGAAGGGAATTCCCCACTTCTCGAGGAAAGAGTTGTTGGATTGGGGAATTTGGGTCACCATGTTGGAGAAGATTTACTTTTACTGTTTCAGCCGAGGAGAGCTACATATCACACACTATCCAAGATATATTCATAGTCATAAAGATTTGTGTATGAGTTGGCAAATTCTAACATGGCTATTGAGGAGACTTGAGCAGAATTTTGTGACTCTCAAAGGCTGTTATTTTTCAAATCTGTTTCCTAATAAGGTTACGACCACACCTAAAATCCAAAGGTCTGACTTAAGAACCAAACTTTAATTTTATGAAGACAACTTTGAAAGTCAAAATCAATCCAAGTTCTTTATTTTTCTTTTCTTTATTCTTATTTTCTGCACTTATAAACATAAGTGTTTGCTAGGGACTAGCAAAGGCAAGTATAGGGGGTGATGAATCTCCATTTCATCACTTTATTCTTTAATTTTGGCCTTTAAACCCCAGCTAAATCCATTTATATATGATTATTTTGCACAAAATAACATATATTATTCATTGTATAAATGATGTATAAAATATATTATTTAAAGACAAAATAAAAGAATAAAGAAAAGAAAAGAAAATGAAATAAAATGTCAAAGGTATTTTATGACCCTAAATCCCGATACCAAGTCAAGAATTTATTTGATCGATGAGGAATAAAGAAGGGGGAGATAAGGGTCAAATGCACCATAAAAATTCCAATTTTTATCCTTTAATAATCCATTTTAGGACCCATTTTTTTCTTTATTATTTATACCTAAAATAAAAAAAACTTTGTATATGAATGTTGTAGATAAAAATACATAAAAATGCAAAATTTAATTTACACAAAAATAATATAAATTGTACATTCTACACTCAGAATAAAATACCAAAACCCAAACTTCGTAGACTTGTATCTTCTCCATATTGACTCAAAATGTCCAAAATCACATTTACTTGTATATAACTTTTTATTAGCTATTTAGTGAAGGTAGTTTCACTTAATTTGGAGTTAAGATGCAAAAGTTAGTCTTTAGACCCTTATTGTATTTTTATTAGCCATTTAGTGAAGGTAGTTTCACTTATTTATTCTTTATATTTTACATTACTTTATATTTTTATAATTTTTTAATTATTATTTATAGTATATGTACATATTCAGAATAAAAAAATCATCAACAAAATATATATTTATATAAAATATAATACAAAATACATAGAAAAATATACAATACATACACCCATATAATTTAGACCTCTATTTATTTAAGTGTTCAAACTATATCAAAAAATGCAATAAAAATATGTTTAGGTATCTTTAAATAAGTTATAAATATACAAATTGTGTATATAAAATAATAAAATATAAATTACAAAATAAAAAAATAAACAAAACATATGTCAATTTACCAATAAATACAATTGTAAAAATAAAACTTGTAATAAATTAATCCAAAGATAAAAAATTAGATTAAAATACTGCATAAAATAGTAAACATTATTATGTTTTAACCAAACAACAAACAAATCATTTATTATTTTTTTTCGAATTATTTCTCATTTTTAATTTCTGATTTGTCTTTTTGCAGGTGGTGTGGCCTAATTAGGGCACATCCCTCATCGACCTAGGTCAACTCTCTGAGCTAGGCCCTAGGCTTTCAGAACCTCTCTTTGACCCCTTCTCGATATTTTCCCTCATGATACGTTGCTCGAGGCCTGATGTTTCCTTCATGAGTGGTCATCTATGTACATCCTTGATTCACGTTGAGCACCTCTCTTGCGCCATATCTTCTTCCTTTGCTTGCAATCTTCCCTTAAACACCTCCCCATTACCATTTGTATATGACCACCCTCCTCTCCATTTTTGACTTTTGAATCCCTTTTTCTCCGCATTCTCCCCTCCTTTTGTGCTCCATGGCTTGAACTTCATGACAGGGAGTTCACCTAGTAATTTGCAGGATAGAGGAGGCAGTGTAGAGTTTGATTCCAGCATTTCCACCGCTCGCCAGCGTGAGGTACTCATCCCGCAACTCATGCTGCTTGAGGTTCAATTTTAGTTGCTTCCTAGGTATATTTAGCCATAGCTTTTCGATTCTGTATTTGATTTTGTGTTTAATCATATGCACTAGCGTAATTTTAGGATCTAAACTTTGTATGAGCTCTCAAGGTCCGGCCACTATTGTTAACTTTCCTACGTTGTTTTCGACCACCGGACCACCGCAGACACCCATTTTGCTCTTCCCTCTACTTCTCCATCATTCCCAACTCACCGATGAACCAGATCTCCCTTAATCTAGACCATCGAGGTCCATCTCCTCCACTTCATCGGACCTCGATCCATCCCCTCTATTTCACCCATTTCTCCTCCAATAGAAGCAAGGGACCCTCCCTTCTACTTTGCCATGTTTTTGAAATCATCTACGGGCCTTGAAGAGCCCATCTAAGGGATACTCTACTTCAAGAACAACTCCCAGGTCTGCTAGGAAGACCTTGATCTCCAGCGACCAATCCATGGTCTTCGGACTTCTTTGAAGGCCTTGGGAGCAGCGAGACGACGACGGGAGTGTGATCAACCACTCGGCGACGCTTCAGGTTGTTGGGGGATTTAAGCTTCATCGGATTTCATTTCGCCAAGCGTGAGTTCTTCACCATTCTTCCAGGACTCCTCAGCGCCGTGGATCAAGAGCCGCTCGACCACGTGTACAGGGGACATCAGATCAGCCATGCCTCTATCATAGGATCCTCGTCCGGTATCTAATCTCAGCAGTCACCCACCAAGCATCATCGCGCCATCAGAAGGGAACCCGTGTCCAAGTGAAGCATCTTCAGTCGTCCGATCATGTGCTTAGTAGGGGTATTTTGCAACTTTTCCCCCACCTTTTTATTTATTTCATTTTAGTCCTAAATTTGTGTGTAAAAATTTCAAGGAAACCCTCGAGCTTTTGAGAATTACCTTTGAGTAATTGCCACCTCACCCCACATGCCATCCCATGTGAATTGGCATTTTTGTAGAGAAGCCCTTGTGTTTTTTTCTATTTTAGTTTAGCACTTAAATTTTTAATATTAGTTGTAATATTTTGTATTATTTGTAGATTTGCCCATGACTTATATTTTAATTACAAAAAAACCTTGCCAGTTCATATATTTTTGCACTTATTTTCTAATTTTATTAAATATCATATGTGCTCTGAAAATCATGTAAAAATAGGGTAATGTTCTTACTAGCATAAACTTTCATGTTATATTTTTATATTTGCATTTTAGGCAATTCCCTATTTATTAAAAAACAAAATATCATGCTTTTGTCCTAATTTACTTTAAGAAATATAAAAAATGTAAAACAATATTTAAAAATCCAAAAAATAGTTTTTATTTATTATTTTATTTTATATCTCCAGACACTAAAAATAGAAAAAAGAAAATGAATAAAATTTAAAAGCTCCAAAATACTATAAAAAATATAAAAAATCACCAAAAAAATCCAAAATTATTAATGTCTATTCTATAATTTTCTTTTGGACGGGTGGTAGGAGTCTATGTAATCCGAGGTTGGGATGAAAAAGTCAGCCAAATATGACTTCATACAACCTACCAAAGACTTCTTGGATAGTCCTAGCTGTCCTGCGAAGCCAAGCCTTTTTAAGACCACACTCCTTCGATAACTCGTATTCAAGCTTTCTCTCGACAACTATTATATCTTTGATTTTATCGATTTGAGCTTATGAAGCTTTTCTGAAATATATATTTGTTGCTAGGATTGACAGGTTGATATTTAACTTTCCATTTTCTATCTATTTATTAACCTCTAAATTATATTAAAGTTTTCATAAGATTATGTTGCTTTTCAGTATATTATAGTTGTCAAGGGGTCTTCCCGATATATTATGTATTATATATTATAATTGTTTTTTAGAAATGTTGAGGCTTCTTACGATTTTAAAATATCAAATCAATTCAACTTATTTATTTAATCCCTGTTTTAGGATATTTTTGGCTTTAAAAATACCTAAAATACAAAAATCCCATAAAAATCATAAAAACACTATAAAAATATAGAAAATACAAAAAACATTTAATTCTGTAATTTTTTTGTTATTTTTAGTTGTAGTTGTAATTACATTACCCTATATTATATATATTATTATATAATTATATATATTCTTATATTAAAAAAGGAAATTAAAAATCAGAAAGATAAAAAGAAAAATATAAAATGTCAAATTTAAAATAATAAACAAATATAAACAATGAAATCCATAAAAAACATGAAATTAAAAACCCATACAAAAATATAATAAATAGACAAGAGAAAAGGATAAATTTTGGATTTTATTTCCCAATCTATCACGTTCGCTCCATGTGTTCGACACTCTACACGTACTTACACCTATACACACATTTTGTAGATTTAAATAAAATAAATTTTAACTCTACACACTTTACATTTCTTCATTCATTGATTGTGGGTTAATTGTTCTCTAAATGAGGGATTCGTGAACGGTCACCTCAATGACACTCTAACTTCAGTTTTTAGTGAGGATATTTTTAGATCATTGCAGATCCCTGTTCAGCATCTATGTGGTTCGACACTCTACATATTTATACCCTACACACATAATTTTTAGAGTTTTAAATAAAATAAAATTTGTCTCTCACTTGCATTGTAATTTATTATCTTACATTGTGGGATTCAATTATTGATTGATTTGGATCTGTGTTCGGTCAACACTTTGACTAGTTTTCTTGCCTTGTGAGAACATTAGACTCTTGACATATCCATTTCAACAACAATCCAATGCCACCTCAATTATATGGGGAACAACATTGACGACACTGTGCATCCGCCTTGTCTCTTTCGAGAAGCAAAGAGCCCGATCCATGTGTGCTTGTACATTGGAGTTATGACTTCACATATGTTTCTCCGTCATACAATCCACAGTGACGAAACTTTTCACCTTGATTGGAGACCATGGATGTCATTTTATGATCCTCCATATCCCATCCAAATTTTGATTGATCATTTGAATTACATTCTCATGATCAACCCTTAGAAGGGAAATCTGGTCTTATTTAATATATAATGTGTATTTTACTTGGATTATACCAATTTAATCATGTTAAATCCATCATAAATCCAATGCAACTATTAAACAATTCATTTTCTTCATATTACTATATAGTATGCATCCTTACTTAGTGCATTTTATTTCAATTTTGTTGCTATAAATATGTAGAGACTTCTCATACTACCTTTCCTTGAAACAGATCTTGCCATGTCGTACATATTATGCTAACATGGAGCGCTTCCACTACAAATGTGATGTAGGGTGCCAATTAGTTAACCCATTAGCATATCCAGGCCTAGACACCATCACCGTTCTAATTCAAGACAACACAATTGGTACAAATTGTATTAAGAGATTTTATCGATATTTTGATCGTTTATGACTATTATTAATAACTTAGAAATTTAGGAATTTTAAACACTTATAATTTTCTTAAACTTCTAGTCATATGAAGCAAACTAGTTGTTTTTGCATGTAAGTGTTGAACTACAACTATTGTAGTTTCAAGCTAGGGTTTGTCATGAAGCAATCATTGAATAAAAGTTGATGGTTGTCAAATATTTCTCGAACTATACGAATACTCATATCAAGACAAGGCAAATTATCAATTTCCATGATATTTTAAATGGTAACCATATTATAAAAACATCATCAAGATGATCTAATCATCCTCTGATCCATCTCCACTAAATATCAAATATCTATAACAGACAGAGTCGAAATAGCATCAAATAAATTCGAATGCTTTTCTGGTTTGATTCTTGACATAATTATTGTGTTTTTAATATGATTCATGATAGGAAAATTTTAGAAAAAAATGCTTAGTTATAGATCTGAGTTTCACGCAGAAACAATACAATGCAAGATCTTTTCAAGTCTAAGATCATTTCCATCCTTTGAAGAATCTTTCAAGGACATGTTTAGACACTATAAACTTGATTTATTATCCCAAAAATTCCTTCATATTAGATCAAAATAGTAGCTACATCAAGTATGTGGAAAAATATGATTCGAAATTGCATCTTTGCGAATAACAAGTTCTCATGAATCCAATATGAAAAACCTTGTTCTCGTAGGTTTTTGATCATATATAAGACCTTTGACCAAAGCTTTAATACCACTTTAAGGTATTCATAAAAGACTCATGCGTCACGAAAGCATGGACATCGAACCATATCCGATTGAGGTCGACTAGTCCTACTAGTCGATGGGGCAGTGGAAATTACATTGAAATAAATGAAACCACATGACATGAGAAAAACTCCCATGTTGTTTGCATAATCACATGACTAATATGATTATCTATTGAAGCATGATAGTGATCAGTGAGTCTAAGAGAAGAGACCTCTTGTCTTAACTTTAATCTGATGGAGAGTATACATGTGGGCATGTGGATGAGATTTGTGCATCCCACAATCCAAAATGATGATACGAGCGAGGAACATTGTGATTTCCTCTCATGAAATCATATGTCTCCTCATGTTCATGAGGCGCCGAAGAAGATGGAGAACCATGAGTGGCTAGTCTGGCAGCGCAACGACAATGCAACGACGATCACGATCTCAACAACACCTACGTGGACGGCAACAAAAAATTGAGAGAGAGAGAGAGAGAGAGAGAGAGAGTTGTTGCAATAATTGTTTTAACTTAAATGTGTAAAGAAGACTAGGGTTAGTCATTCTTTTATACAAAATTCGATGGTTAGGATGCACTCCTAACTAATAATCTATGGTTGAGATTAAAAGATTTTACTTGTGCTCCAAGTAAAATAGAATTTAGAATTAACAAATCAATTATTAGTTCATACTCTAAAATTTAATATCAACAATAAATCATTCTCATGAATAAATAGAAAAGGAGAGAGCCTCCTTTCGAGAATATGGAAAAGAGATAACCTCCTTCCTCATTAAAGGGGTGATATCCTATTAGACATGTGAGCTCACGATGAGCCATTATGCAATAAATATTATTGCAATTCACTCCTTAATATGAAATGAATAATAACTAGTTTGCATAATAGGTACCGTAGTACAATTAGGGTTATGTACCATGACCATCTTATTTATCATACAACTGCTGATTCAAATGTTGAATCATAGAGGATGGTGCTTGGATGATATATAAAGAGTTGATTGAGGACTCATCAAGCACTATCAAATGATTGTTAAGAGATGATCTCCATCCTGAGAAGGAGATGACAGTCCTTCTCTAAATGTTGTTATCTAACCGATATCTTGATGTAGGTCCTCTTCATAGGAATAGAGATTCAGAGGTGTTAGATAAGTTAGGTCAAAGAGTTGACTTAATGAGATCGAGATAACCAACACCTATGTCGTATACTGTCACGACATAGGCATGCATCCTCTGACCAGAGACAGATGTATTGCTATATATGTGAATATGTACATTTGACAGATTGTTAGGTTGATGATCTATTCAAGGTCTATACACCGACGAGCTGGTTTTCATATGAGGGCATATGAGTAATACAACCTCTCAAAGGGATCATACAGGTTCACTACTGAATCAGAAGACATGAGCTCACTCATGAGGTATTGGAACCAATCATATTCTATGAATGGTCGTCTTGCTTTGGAAGCATGACAAGAATTTGTAGGTATGATATATGCCTTTGGAAAGCATATGATCTATACAAATTCCCAATGACCAAATGAGAACCTTAATGAAAAAACCCTGAAGAAAACATTCTAAAAGAGATCTAAAACTTCGATTTATTCTAGGACTTATAGTATGCAGGATGTACGAGCATTAGGAATACTTGAGGGTCATGTGATCCTAAACAGATGTATAACCATGATGCTTCCATTCTGAGGGAGTGTTGAAATAGGCTTTGATTTTAGTGACTCCTCTAAGTAAATAAGTAATCTAGTCTTAGTCCAAATATTTGGCATTGATCAGAATATGATTCAGATGCAATGAGAAGATTAGATTTATGACTTTGATTTAATCAAACATCTTTGAGAGATCCTTGAGATCTGTATTTGAGATATGATCTCAATATCCAAGTCATTATATATGGAATGTGCAATCGCCTTCTCCTTATCTCCAAGTATCCGTGGAGAAAGCCCATTATTCTTGAAAGAGTTCAAGAATAATTCCATTGATTAATATATCTTAGCATTGGGAAATCGATAATTAAATGTGATTTAATTGTCACGAATAATATCAATATGATTCATATTATTTAGATACATGAGGATGGAGATCCAAGACAATTAAATATGATTTAATTATCAACGAATGAATAATATGCACAACACTACCCATATTAATCATATATATTATTAATATGAATTATAATATATTAGAGAGAGTGAATTGAAAATAGTGTTTTACGAATTAAATATTGATTTGAATTGGATTCACATTGGACAATTAAATGAAAATACAAATTACATTTTATTTTGGATGTGTGAATATGACTCGCATCTTTTCAATGAAATGATTGAAATATTCACAAAATAATTTAGAATTATTTTTGTGAATTAATTCGCAACAAAAGTTGTTACAAATAAATGAAGGATTATGTGAGATATTAAATCTCACATAATTGGAAGGGAGAGCCACCTTCCTAAAATGGAGGGTGGGCAACCACCCTTGATTATTTCAAGGTGGTCGTCCCCTCCATATATGGAAGGTGTCTAGCCTCCTTCTTAGATCTTTTATGTAAATTGATTTAGTCAAATTAAATTATATTGTTGATAATTCAATAGATATAGTCTGATTTAAATTAATTGTTGTTGCATTTTTATGCAACAAAATAATGGCCATTGAATAAAAACACAAATCAGTTTCAACCATTGATATTGTGATGCACATGGATTGTCGTCCATGGACTTACAAAATACTATAAAAGAAGAGGCAACCCTAGCTTTTCTTTTATGAAAAACAACTCCAAGAGAACTCTCTCTCTCTTATTCTCTTCACACGTCCCATCTCTTTCTCTCACTCAAGTGTGACCGTCCACTCGTTGTACAAGAGAGAGTCGTCATCGTCACTACGTTGTCATGCTACTACTTCAATTGCTCGTGGATTCGGATTTTGTGAGACAAAATCAGTAGATTCGTTGTCTGGATCTGCATTTTGATTGTGAGAAGCACACATCTCATCAATGCGCTCGCAAGCGTCTCCTCTGTCGGGTCGGACTTGAGACAGGAGGTCTCTTCCTTTAGAGACAACAATCACAACCAAACCTCAAGAGGTATTCTTATATCTTGCTTGTGATTTTGATGAAATGATTCGATAAGTATTCTTGAATCATGTGGTTTCATTTCTTTTTTTTTTAAATTCTGCTACCTCGAGCAACTTCTACGACTAATCACTCCCGATCGCATTGGATGCGATCTTCATGCTTCTATGATGCGCTTAAGTCTTTTCCAATAGCCCTTCAAGTAGTATCAGAGCCAGGTTAAGGTCTTGGAGGTGATCACAAACCCTAGGTGAAAAAGGTTTTGTTTTTCAGATGGACGTGGAATCGTTTTGCATGAGATGCAAGTTTTAAATCGATTTTTCACTAAAGTAAAACCCTCATGTTTATGTAATGTTTGGATGTGCTTTTTGGTTATTAAAATATATTTAGAATATCTAAATATGTCCCCAAATAGTAGCCAATTGTTGGTACCAAAAGTGCATGAATTAAAATCCGAAGAGTTCCTGCTACGAAATTGTTTTTGCATGTATTCACGGATCTGTGAGTAATTATTTTCTTCTAATTTGTTTTCCCGTCATAAAACATAAAATGAAAACTTAGATTAGGTATATAATCAAACCATCAAATTGTTCGAATTTATTTAACGTAATTTAAGTAATTATTTTCTTTTAATTTGTTTTCCCATCATAAAACATGAAATGAACACTTAGATTAGGTATATAATAAAACCAACAAATTATTCGAATTTATTTATCATAATTCTGACTCTGATTGCCCTTGATATTCCATATCTAGTGGATATGGGTCGGATGATGATTGGATAATAAAATCTTCTTGATTAATGTGTTTATCATTCAATGAAATCATGGAAATTATAAATTTACCTTGATTAAAATTGATGCTTAATGAAAATAATTGATTAAACATCAATGCCCGTTGAATGCATATTTCATGAAAGCCCAAGTTTATCCTACAATAGTTGTAGGACAACTTCTACATGAAAAAATGGTTTCTTGAGATACTTATAAATTTAGGATCTCATAAATATTTTAAGATGCCTATGATTTTTGAGTTATTACTATATAGTATAATTCCGATCATCAAAGTTTATCAATAAAACTGCAAGTTCATTGGCATTATTTTATGTTGGTCTCAATTGGAATGGTGAAGGTGTCTAGTCCGGAAATGTTGGATTGGTTTCTTAATTAGCGCCTTGCATGTCAAGGAAATGCTCCCTCCCGGTATAACTCGAGTGTACTGGCCGGAACTATTTTTAATGAAAGAATAATACGAGTAAGTCAAGTTGTACTCTAATTATTAAAATGCAAAATAATACATACTTGTGAGAGTGTATACTATATGGTAATATTATGCAAACCCTAATTGTTTGTTGGTTGAATTGGATTGATAATTAATTTAATATGGTTAAATTAATTAGATCCAATTAAAATAAACACTCCATTACAAATGGAGTTGTAATTCCCTTGGAAGAATTAATCATAATGAACAGGATTCATAATGATTAAATAAAATTTGAATGGGATATGGAGGATCATACAAATGTCATCCATGGTCTCTCAGTAAGGCGAAGGGCTCTGTTGCCATGGATTGTATGATGGAGATGCCTATCCAAAATGGCAGCTCCTACATACAAGAGCACATGGATCGGGCTCTTTGCTTCTCGAAAGAGTAAGACCGCATGTGTAGTGATCCCAATATCGGTTCCTCATATTATTGGAGTGATATTGGATTGCACATAGCGAGTTCTATTCCTATTTATGGTTAGTTCAATTAATAACAGGTCAACATCACACTAGGGTTGTGGGCTTGGGTGTTAAAGATCGAATTTGAAAATACAAGTTGGACTTGCAAGGCAGAGTGAGTTCTCACTTCTTTTATCCAAGTTGTAGTTTCTCATATTATTGGGATGTCAAAAATGTAAAAAAAGATCCCAAATCATGCTAAAGATATATTGGTAGATATATCTCTTGCTCCGAAAGTGAATAATGGAATGAACTTTCAGAGTTTAAAAGGCAAGACAACTTTGATTTAAAACATAAATATCCTTAATCAAAGTATAATATATTTATGCAAATTATCTTATTCAAAAACCTTCAATAAATCCACTCAAAATTGTACTCAATCATAATCAGTATAATATCATGGATTGGATCCATGATCAAGATGTAGTACTTGTTGGACATATAATGTGGTTGCAATGTGCAGGTTTCCTCATAATAATGAGGATTGACAATTGAATATATAATAGGACAACAACCTATGGTATGTATGTCTCTAAAGTCTTGATCTCTCATCGAGTGTGCTTTGGAAGTAACATGCCCGTAATGATCGTAATTGTCAAGAGCATTCTTAAAAACTGAAAAATATATTTTCGCAAACATATGTGCTCTCATCATTTAATCATGAATGGCATGGTTCGCTGCATTATGCAAAATGGTGGCTTGATAAAGGCGATGTGCTCAAAATGTTTGAGTATCTATCTGAACCAAGTTCTTATTGGTTAAGATGAGTGTGGATATGATGAATGTCATCATTCTATAATCTATACTCAAGTCTGTCACGATGCATCATATTATTCATATTGTATGAATACGATAAAGCAAATATAAATGCTGAAATACTCTTATATTGAAGTCCCTTGGGGACATGTTTGATTTATAAGATCCTTTATCTTAAGAAATGATTGTTTAAGTGTAGAGGGAGTGCAGTGGAAGCATGGGTCTGACCCATGTAAGAAGGAGAATCAAAGAGTTGATTGTACTTCTATGACTTCCATATATATGACATTTAAAGAGTTGGATGGATGCCAATACTGCAACAAGCTGATGTATTGATAGTATGACCATCTTGACTATCTATGACCCCTGGAGAAGGATCCGGATAGTGCATCGAGATATTCTACATCTACATATCATAAGTGAAATTAACTTACTTATTAGATAAGATTAAAAGTTTGATAATTCTATCGCCTTCTTCTAATGACACTTGCAATTGGTTGCATATAGAAAATTTTGATATGAAGGTATAATAGTCATCAACATGAGAGTTGATGCAATTTTTGCAATAATCTCCATTGGATAGAAAGACCACATATTTTTAGTGGGAGAGTCATCGGTCATAGAGGATGTCTCTATGATGTAGATATTAGAACAAATTCATTGTTTCTTTCTGAACTTGTTAGAAATGGACATACATTCTGGAATAAACCTATCTTAAAGAGTTATGATGGATATATTTATGATAGTAATTTAACATATAGAGGACTCTACAAATTTCTAATATTAATGAATGGTTCATTAACATTTCTAATACTGAAAATTAAAACCCTAAAGATCAACAGGAGGATGAAGATCGTTAGACAGTGATCTGACATCAAGCATTGGACATATGTCTATTGATAAGATCAATAGACTAGTAAGAGATGGAACTTTAGATTGTCTGAAAGTTCAAATCTTACATACTTGTGAACATTGTATTCAAAGTTAAAATGTTCGATGCACCCTTCCCATAGAATGGTGTAAAATGTCAAGGTATTCAAGATATTATACATATTGATGTATGTGGACCATCTATACCATAATGAACATTAATGATATGTGATATCCATTAATGATTTTTTAAGGTATGTGATTTCTTCCTTTATCCATTAGAAAACTTTGAAATATTCAAAGATTTCATAATTTTGGTTGAGAACCAATGTTAGAAGGAAGATGAAATGAATTTGATCTAACATAGATAGCAACTACTTATTAGATGAATTTAAGGAATACCTTATAGAAAAAAGAATATCATTACTATCTCACTCCTCCTAATACATCTCAACTCAATGAGTTGTAAAGAGGTGCAATTAGATCATGTTAGACATGATTTGATCAATGATGACACTTAGCATAATTACCTCTTAGTTTCAATGTATATATATGTAGTAGAGACTACAATGCATATACTTAATAAGGTTGCATGTAAATATGAACCCAAAACTCCTCGTGATCTATTGTTTGGAACCAAGCTTAGTGTCAGACACTAGAGGATTTAATGGTTACTTGGTCTGTGCTAAAACATGGTGCAACAAAGCATGTTTTGTCTTAGTTACGAAGTTGTTCAGAAGCGAAGAGAAGAGGGAATTATGACCATCAATATCGTGGTACACCTTGGGAGTATTCCATTTTCGGAATACTCCAAGGAAATCTTCTTTCCCTTAACCTATGGTACTGACCTATCTAAAGGGATAACACCTCAAAGAGTTGAGGATGTGAATGCCAAAGCTACATGCCCTAGTGCATCAGCTATGGGAAACTCAGTGTATGCTAGATGTGTACAAAAGGTCAGATGATTGCCATATAGTGGGAGTAGTAAAATGTTACCAATCCTACTATGGAAATAAAACACTATATTGCAGTAATAATCAACACCTTCAAAGTCACAAGATTTTTTGAGATAGTAATCTCAAAGTCATTTCTTTAAGAAATTAAAACTTTATAGATGGTGATCTAAAATGTCTTATCAAGAGATACCTTGCTAGACTTAAGACTATGTCTTAATCTAAGGAGACAGAGATATCTAGGCATAGGGGTATCACTTACTCGTTATAATAATTATCAAATTATAGTGATAATGGCATAGTAATTTCTTTAATAAGATTGAGTATTGGTTGCATACGATGCAATGTTCACATTTGATGCGAGAATTGTTACTGGGGGATATGCAAGTTAGTAAAAGGACTCAGCATAGTCTCTCAGGAATAGAATGACTAATCAACCTATAAAGTTTTTTTTCTAAATAGCTTATAATTAGTACATGAGTATGGATTTAAATATTAGCTCATTAATGTCCCTTTGTGGTAGTGGGAGATTGTTGGACATGTGAGCCCATGACGATCCATTATGCAATAAACGTTATTGAAATTCACTTCTTAATCTGAAGTGAAGAATAACTAATTTGCATAATAGGTCTCTTAGTACAATTATGGTTGTGTACCATGACCATCTTAATGATCATACAGTTGTTGATTTAAATGTTGAATCATAGAGGTTGGTGCTTAGATAATATCTAAAGAGTTAAATTGAGGACTCATAAAGCATCGTCAAATGATTGTTAATAGATGATATCCATCCTAAGAACGAGATAGCAATCCTTCTCTAAAGGATGATATCTGACTGACCTCTAGATGTAGGTCCTCTACAAAGGAAAAGAGATTCGAAGGTATCAGATAAGTTAGGTCAAAGAGTTGACTTAATTAGATCAGATAACCAAGACCTATGTCATATACTATCACGATATAGGCATGCATCGTATGACTGGAGATAGATATATTGCTATATATCTGAATATGTACATTTGGGAGACCATTGGGTTGATGATATTATCAAGGTCTATACACCAGCGAGCTGGTGTGCATATGAGGGGATATGAGTAATACCATCTCTCAAAGGGAACACATAGTCACTACTAAACTGGAAGACATGAGCTCACTCGCGAGGTATTAGGACCGATCAACTTCCATGCATTATCATTTTGCTTTGGAAGAATGACAAGAATTTATAGGTATGATATATTCTTTTAGAAAGCATATGATCGATACCAACTCCCGATGACCTAATGATAATCTTAATGATAGAACCCTGAAGAAGACGACCTAAAAGAGGTCTAAAACTTCAGGTTTATTCTAGGTCTTCCAGTATGTAGGATGTGCAGGTATTAGGAATACTCGTGGGTGATGTGATCATAAACGATTGTATAACCATGATGCTTCCTTTTCGAGGGAGTGATGAAACATGTTTGGATTTTAGTGACTCCTTTTGGTAAAGAAGTAATCTAATCTTAGTCCAAATATTGCATATTGATCTGAATATGATTAAGACGTAATGAGAAGATTATGACTTTGATTTAATCAGACAACTTTGAGAGGTCTATGAGATCTGGATTTAAGATATGATCTCAATATCCAAGTCACTATATGCAGAACATACAATCGCCCTGTCCTTATATCCAAATATCCACAGAGAAAGCACATTATTCTTGAAAGAGTTCAAGAATAATTTCATAGGCTAATATATCCGGGCATTGGGAAGTTGATAATTAAATATGATTTAATTATCATGAACAATATCAATATGATTCATATTATTTAGATACATAAGAATGGAGATCTAAGATAACTAAATATTAATTATCAACAATATGAATAATGTGGATATTACTATCCATATTATTCATATATATTATAAATATGATTTATAATATATTAGAGAGAGCTAATTGTAAATAATATCTATGAATTAAATGCTGGTGTGAATTAGAATCACATTGGATAATTTATTAAAAATACAATTTGCGTTTTATTTTGGATGTGTGAATATGATTCACATCTTTTCAATGGCATGATTGAAATATTCATAAAATATTTTGGAATTATTTTTGTGATTTAATTTGCAACAAAAGTTGTTGCAAATAAATGAAGGATTTTGTGAGATATTAAATATCACATAATTGGAAGGGGGAGCCACCTTCCTAAAATTGAGGGTGGACGACCACCCTTGACTATTTCAAGGTGGTCGTCCCCTCCATATATGGAAGGTGTCTAGCCTCAGTTGTAATTTTTCTATGTAAATTGATTTAGTCACATTAAGTTATATTATTGACAATACAATATATTTAATTTAAATTAATTGTTGTTGTATTTTTATGCAACAAAATCATGGTCATGGAATAAAAACACAAATTAATCTCAACCATTGATTTTGTGTTGCACATGGATTATGACCCATGAACTTCCAAAATTCTATAATAGAAGTGGTAGCCCCAGCTTTTCTTTTACAAAAAACAACTCCTATATAACTCTCTCTCTCTCTCTCATTCTCATCACATGCCCCATTCTCACTCTCTCAAGTGTTGTCGTCCACCCCTTGTGCTATAGAGAGTCATCGCCGTGCCACTGCTTCGATAACTAATGTATCTCTGTCTTCCTCAATGCTCCTTACACATGAAGAAGACTTCGGATTTTTTAAGATGATGTCAAGAGATTCATTGCTTGAGTCTTCATCTTGGATTACGAGAAGAACATGTCTCATCAACGTGCTCGCTTGCATCTCCTCTGTCATGTCAAACTTGAGACACGAGGTCTCTTATTTTAGAGACTGCGATCACAATCATGCTTCAAGAGGTATTCTTATATCTTGCTTGTGGTTTTGATGAAATGATTGGATAAGTGTTCTCAAATCATGTGGTTTCATCTCTTTAATTTATTTAAATTCCATTGCCTCGAGCGACTAGTCGCTCCTGACCGCATTGGATGCGATCTTCATGCTTCCATGATGCCCTTAAGGCTTTTCCCATAGCCCTTCACATCTACCTTGAGATTTGGAGAGAGATTTTCTCTCTCCAGTCTCTATAATGTAATATCATTACATTAAATCTTTATTCATAGAATTATTTATCAACAAAATATCCCAAAATATTTTGAAAACAATTTGTGACAATTGCAAATAAACATTTGATATTTGTTCTTCATATTCATCCATCAACCCATTTCAATGTTATTTGGCGAAGCAAGAAAATGCATGAAGATTGGAGTATCGTGGTGCCTCTTTATAAGAACAAAGAAGACGTTAAAAAATGTTCAAATTACAGAGGCATCAAGCTGATGAAACAAACTATGAAAATGTGAGAACGTGTGATCGAAAGAAGGTCGAGGTAAGTTTCCAAAGTAAAAGAAAACCAATTTGGATTCATGCCAGGTCGCTCGATTATTGAAGCCAACCATTTGCTAAGGAGAATAATGGAGATTTATATAGCTAAAAGGAAGAACCTACATATAATTTTTAATGATTTGGAGAGGGCTTATGATTCTGTCCCACATAAGATTTTGTGGAGAGTTTTGGAGAAGAGGCAAGTCCATGCCTATACATTATCCTCATTAAGGATATGTATGATAGGGCTTTATCTCGTGTAAGGATTCAATCTGGGAAGACTAACTATTTTGACATCAACAATGGTTTAGATCAAGGTCCAACTTTGAGTCCATTTCTTTTTACTTTGATTGTGGACGAGTTGACAAGTCACATTCAGGATGAGATACCTTGGTGTATATTATTTGTTGATTATATTGTGTTGATTGATGAGACTAGAGATGGAGTAATTGAGATGGCCGGGGTCTGGATACATGCATTGGATACTAAAGGTGTTTATATAAGTAGGGCTAAGACTATATATATGGAGTGCATCTTTTATGGAAACAATGGTGAAGGAATCGACGTGAAGATTGATGACGATAACATTTGGAAGAGAGATTATTTTAGATACATGGGATCTATTTTGTAACATGATGGGGAAATTGATGGAGATGCTACTAATAAAATAAATGCATGTGGTTAAAGTGGAGAGGAGACTCTGTTGTTATTTTTGATAAGAAAATTCCTTTAAAAATCAAAAGAAAGTTTTACTGCAACCATGAGACCTGCTATGCTCTATGGATCTGTATGTTGGCATGTTAACCATAGACATGTGTAGAGAATGGTTGTAGTAGAAATGGAAATGATAAGGTGGATGCGTGGACATACATGTAAAGATCGGATTCGGAATGATGCAATCATAAAGAAAGTTGTTGTAGCTCCGATCGAGGATAAGATGCGAGAAAATCGCTTAAGATGGTTTGGTCACTTACAAAGAAGGTCCGCTGATGCACCAGTTAGGATATGCAAGTTTTGGGATGTTGAGACGGCTAAGAGAGGACGCAGACGTCCCAAGAAGTGTTGGAATGAGACTATAAGAAGGGATCTTAGTTTTTTGGATATAAGATTGAGATTGGCCCAAGATAGATCTGAATGGAGGTAAAGAATCCATGTAGTCGACCCTACTAATTGTGGGAAAAGGCTTTGGTGTTGTGTATTCATCCATCCAATATTAAATGCAAATTATATTTAAATTCATTTATATAATATGAATCAAATTCACACTAACTTATACATTACGAATCATGTTCACAAATAAGTCTCTCTCTAATATTACGGATCACATCACATTGTCCATGACTATTGTGGATGATATCGACATTAATCCTATACATGATAATTAAATCCAATTGAATTATCTTAGATACCTATCTTCACATTTTCAAATATTGTGAATCATATCCACATTTTTTATGATAATTAAATCCAGTTTAATTATCAATTTTCCAGTGCTCAGATATTGTTAATAATAGAATTATTCTTGAACTCTTTAAAGAAAAAATATACCTCCTTAGCAGATACTTGGAGATAAGGACTGGGCAAACGTTTATTCCATGTATAGTGATTTGGATAGTGAGATCTAATCTCATAACCAGATCTAGAAGATCTCTCAGAGATGTCTAATCAAGTTGGATAGAATATCTATTATTCTCATTGCATCCAAATCAAATTCAGATCAATGTAAAATATTTTGATCGAGATTGGATAACTAGTCTACTGAATGGAGTCACTAAATTCCAAACCCATTTATCACTCCCTCAAAATGGAAGTTTCATGGTTATACAATCGATTAAGATCACATCACCTCGAGTATTTCTAATACACGTACATCTTACATTCTGGAAGACCTAGAATAAACCCGAAGTTCTGATCTTATTTGAACAATCTCCTTTAGGGTTTTATCATTAAGTTTCATTCAATCATTGGGAGTTATTATCAAGCATATGATTTCCAAAAGCATATATCATACCTTCAAATTATATCTTGTTTCCAAAATAAGACAACGAACACTGGAATTTTGTTTATCCCAATATCTCAGGAGTGAGATCATGTTTTCCAATCATGTAGTGAACATGTATGATCCCTTTGAGAGATCGTATTACCCATATGCCCTCATATGCACACCAGCTCATCACTGTATAGACCTTGATTAGGTCATCAACCTAATGGTCAGCCTAATGGACATACTTAGACAAGTAGTAATATATATGTCTTCGATTAGAGGATGCATGCCTATACGTGACAACATACGACATAGGTATTAGTTACCTTGATCTCGCAATTAACATAGATCATCCAACACCTCGAAATCTATATTCCTATGTAGAGGACCTACATCAAGAAATCTTTAGATGTTATCCTATGGAGTAAGGATCGTCATTTCCTTCTCACACTGAAGATCCCTTCTTGATAATCACTTGATGGTGCAGTTGAGTCCTCAATCCAACTCTTTAGATATTCAACCCTACACCGACCTCTATCCAACCTTTGGATCAATAGTTGTATGATATCAAATTTGTCACAGTACATAACCCTAATTGTACTAAGAGGCCTATTATGTAAATTATTTTATTCTTCATTTCAGATTAAGGAATGATATGCAATATTGTTTATTGCATAGGGGCTCATTGCGGGCTCACATGCCCAACAAACTTTGCCTACCCCACTGATATTCAAACCATAGGTGAGGGTATGACATATAGAAGGGCAACACAAGAATCTTTGATGAGTGAGTTCTAGAGGAGAGAACATGGTGGTACACAAGGCATCTTCTATGGTGTTGCTGGTAGTAGAAATGGTTCTTGAAGTGCACCATTACCACCACCCATCAAAAAGCACAAGGGAAGGGAGTTGAACCCTTCTTGACGAGGAGTGGATCCATGCAATCCGAGGCAGAAGATAATGAAGGGCATGTTTATAAATGCTAGGGAGAGAGTGGTCAAGGCCATCAGCAAGCTCTCTTTTGGGGAATGTATATTGACGAAGTTGCTAATGGACCATTTTTGTAGCATGCCATTGACGAGATCACCGCTGTGAGATGGGAGTTAAGGCTCCCACATCCTATCATATAATGAAAAGGTATCTCAGAATGGAGAAGAAGGAGGTGAATGTGTAAATCATTAAGCTAAGGAGCATATGGCCAGAGTACGTGGTGTCACTGATGTATGATGGGTGGATGAGATACACGAGGAAGCATACCATCAACTTCTCGTTTACTGCAACAAGAAGACATTTTTTTCTGAAGTCCATCGATGCATCTTCTCATACGAAGGACCACAAGCACATGTTGAGGTTGTTGAAGGATACCATCAAGGATGTTGGGAAGGAGAACATTGTCCATATTGTCACGAACAATGAGAGCAACTTCAAGAAAGCTGGTGAAACAATAATGGCTTCTAGCATATATGGCATTTTTTGGACACCTTTTGCAACACATTGTATTGATTTGATCCGAAGGACCTCATCAAGATGAAGTTGGTTTCAAATGTAGTGAAGCAAGTGCAAATGATCACCATATTCATTTACTACCATTCCAAAGAGTTGACTTTGATGAGGCAAATGTGCAATGATGAACTATTGGGGACTAGCATCACATGCTTTGCAACCAATTTTATAGTAATGCAATACCTTAAACAACATAAGATGGTATTAAAAATCATGTGTTGACAATGGGAATGGTTCAAGATACCAAAATCTCAAACAAAAGGAGGGAGGAAAGTGGAGACATTGATCAATGATCTTCACTTCAGGTATGAATGACACGAGCCTAAATGATTATGACCTGGTTGTGTCTGCATTACGGATCGTGGATGGCGATAAAAAGTTGACAATTGGAGTGATCTACGAGGCAATGCGCTTCATGAAAGAGAAGGTCAAAGAACCAATTGGGAAAGGATACAAGGCTTGGTTGGGCATCATAGATGAATGCTCGTTCAATATGCTCTTACATCCTCTTCGTAAGGATGATATGTAATAAATCTATTCTTTATTTTTCTGATAGCACCTTTTCTAGATTAAAATCTGAGTATTATGCATGCTTGTGTCTAGTATACTACTTCAATCCCAAGTACCATTACAAGAAAAGTCTTGGTACAAATGATGACCTTTTAACAACTATCTAAATTGTGATGGAGAAGCTCATGAAAGATGAGAAAATGAAAATGGTGTGCATCAATGAGGTAGTTTGGAATCTAGAGTGGACTTACATTTCCAAGTAGTCTAACAAAATATTCATTGTTAAGTATTATGTGACATTTTATGACTTCAAATAATGTGCAAGTCAAGTACTTTAGGGATGCTTTGGGGTACTTAGGTAGAATTACCGCAATCAATGGACCTGACAATACTCTTCTTGGTAAGGTTAAAAAAGTCCATTTGTGTTGTAATGTATTATTACTATTTACTATTATTAATTTATCTCATTTGGATTTTACATAATTGGGTGGTGGTTACTATACAAGATTAAAGATCCCAACCTACGAAAGGTAGCAGTGAAAGTGTTATCTCAAATTGCATGTGTTGGGGGTTGTGAAGGGAACTGGAGTACATTCAATCTGATTCACTCGAAGAGGTGGAACAAGTTGGGAGAACAAAATCTATCTTATCTATGTACACTACAACTTAATACTAAAGATAAAGAATGTAAGAGAGGGACATGACAAAGAGGACTATATCCCCTAAAGGTCTTGCATACATTTTCAAAATGCATGATGACGATGCAGATGAAGATGTCCTCCAAAAGTGGATGTATTCCAATGGTGCTCCAATGCTTGAACAACAAGGAGGATGAATGAATTAGAATATAAGACAACAAATGGGAGTAGATGTTGGTGACTACATGGCAAGATCTTGCCGGATGATGGATCCTCTCAAGGGGCTGGAACTTGAAGAAGTTGTTGATGGCATTCTCTCCATGCATCTCGGATTAAAATCCAAATTAGAGGATGAAAATGGAGATGATGATGATTCCATTGGTGATCGTAGTGGACTTGGTGATGGGGAAACATATTCAAGGGGGCGAGCTGGGGGTGGTAGTTAACCACATGATAGATGATTCGAGGAAGGGCTCTACACAATGCATGAATATATGGAGCAGCAAACGAACATATGGATAATTTGTCCATAGTCTGAGTCTAGGACCTATGGATTACGAAGTATACATACATGTCCATTGTCCAACGGACAAGTACATGGATTTTTGATATCATATGTAGGTTCTTTAAGCTGCATAGACATTGACAACCCATATTATGGAGCAACATCGAATCCCTGAATGGATATGGACCATCACATGATAAGAGATCACTTGGACTATTCCTAGATCGCTCTCATGCTCCTACTCTTGGACCTCCTCCTCCTTAGGCACCGATACCTCCATCTCATGCTTACAGTGGATATGGATACAACAATTACAATGATAAAAACTATCAAGGTAACTAGCTGGAGCAGATCCAGAGCATCTATTTTGGTGGTGATAGTTATGGTATCTTTTAGTTGACTTGTAAGCCCTTAGCGACCCAATAATGCAATAAAAGTTAGTATATTCTCATGTCTATCTGAAATGAATATTTGTGAATGCACTTAAATTAAGGTCCCTTTGTACAAATAGGGTTATGTACCATGACCATGTTGAATACCATGCAGTTGGAAGGACATACCTGACTTTAACATGTGATATTTGATAATGATCTCCAATACGAGAAAAAAATGGAAATCTTCATCTAAAGATTGACTTCCGACCGACTTCTTGATGTAGGACCTCTACATATGAATAGAGATTCAGAGGTGTCGCAATAATCAAGTCAGAAGTTGACTTAACGAGGTCCAGATAAACTAAAAGACTTGAATCATAATTATCATGATCATGCATACATCCTTTGACCAGAGATAGATATTGTTGAACATAGGAATGGTATGATGGCTTAACAAGCTAAGCCGGTAATCGATGTGTTGACCGATCTCTAATTCAGACAACAATCAACCCATGATAAAACTAAGCGATAATTGTGTGCGAGTCAAAATTTCTTTTAACTCGGAACACAATGTGCATAGGTGCAAGTAGTATGAGTGTCGAACTCTGGGAGCAAACAGTGTATGTAGTTATTAATGATTATTTCTAGTTAATAATACTTATTATATTTGTATTTTCTGTTTTTCTATTTATGTTGGTTTTTAATTATATTATTTTTTATGTATGTTTTATTATTTTATATGTAATTTTCATTTTTAAATATATATTTTGTTTTTAATTTTAAAATTTTAATTTCCTTTTGATTTTTAAATAAGATAATAATTATATACTATAATATAGATATTATTTCTTAGACAAGTAATAGGTGTATATAATCGATTAATAAATTTATAAAAAGTTAATATGTTGAAAATAAATAAAATAAAATGTTTTTGTAATTTTTATATTTTGCTCTATTTGGTAAGTTTTATATAATTTTTCTATTTTTATATGGATTTTTAAAGTGATTAAATGTATAAAGTAATGACTATATTAAATATCCGAGATTTTTTTGGGTTTAATAAAAATAAAATAGTACAAAGTTGATAGAAAACTATTATATATAGTAAATATAATAGAGAATATTAAGAAATAAAAAGTTGTATTTTTGGAATTCTATATATTTTTTCCCGAATTTTTATAAGATTTTTTGGGGTTTTATGATTTTTAAGTTTTATATTTTGTTTTTTATTGATTTTTGGATATGTGTTATAATTTATAAGAATATATCTAATATAAATTTTTGGAATTTTTAAAAAAAGTTTATAATTTTTATGGATTTTTATATCTAAATAGGGAATAAAATGCTATTTGAATTTTAAAAAAAATAGAAAAACTAATTTAAATGCCAAAATGAATTTATGCATGAACAAGCAATGTATCATGCATCTATACTTATTTTCCTAACATTTCTAGAGCAATATAAATATTTAATATGAATAATATCCACAAAAATAAAATACACACTAGTGTGGACCAATTTGCAATTTAATTAAAATATGCTTGCATTTATAAACACATCCAGAAAGTTAAAGGTCATATATGTAATTTTTACAAAGCCTCATGTGGTGCTAACGTGAGGCAGAAGGACTAAATAGTAATTGCACAAAAGTTTCAGGTCCATATTGCAATATATCCTAATTGTTTAACACATTTTATTTTATTTATAGTACTAAAATCTAAAACAAAAAGGTGTGAGGGTAGGGTTGTAATATACCTAGTAGGGGTGTGTGCTTGGTGCGTGCGAGAAGATGAGTGGTCTAGAAGGTGCAACATGTTATCACTTAAATCTAACGACACTAGGAAGGTAATGTTTCATCTGAAATGAAGGGCCTACATTAAGTCTGGGCCTCTGTTCTTGATCCAATAGTTGGGAGACAGCTTGGATAAACAGGGAAGATCCTCTTCTCCAACAAATGTCGACCCTTGATTCTTCATTGCTTTAACATTCTCTCACCTTGTTGATGGGTCTAACAACTTCCTGGGGATGTCTCGTACCTGCAAGGGACTTCTAGAGGTTCCAGGACTCATTCGAGGAGGCATGGAAAGGTCGTCTTCTTTGGGACACCTCGAATGAAGTTCTTTGTCCAAATCGAGCTCTAGGTGCTCCTTCAGAGCCCAGCTCCTGCACAAAAATACTAAGGGGCTTGAGGTGTATGTCCTTGACCCAGAAACGAAGCCAAAAGCATAAGGAATGAGGGGGGGTGTGACGAGCCTTTGGTGAGCGATGGAGATGAGTCTCTAATCACTGATCGAAGCATGATCAAGTTGAATAGGGCCAGGGGTTTTGATTTAGAAATGATAGGGAAGATAGTGAGGGTGTTGTGTAGTCGAAAGAAGCATAGACTCACAATCAGCACAGTGGTCAGAGCACTAGCTCCACCAAACTTTGATTTTTCAAAAAATGCTAAATTAAAAGGAAATGACAGAAATGAAATGTATGCTAAATCTAAGGAATGAAAATGTAACTTAAACTAACTAATCTAGTAGCTCGACAGGGGTGTACCAAGATCAGAGAGAAGCTCTCTGGAGTAAGCTCCATGATGGCTGGACCTCGCTACAGAACTCGGAGCTTCTTGTTATCACCAAGAGCTCAAGCCTGGAATGGTTCTTTTGGGGTTATAGTTTCTAAGAATGATCAAAACTCAAAATGGAGGTTTAGGGTGTATTTTATACAGGTGCTGATGGTGATCTCATGAAGGAAATGATGTGAAGAAGAAGGGTGGTTGGTGATATCTACGACCATATCGAGATGGAGGCATATATGGAGATCAGAAATGGTAAAGAAATTGAGAGGGAAGAAGGCTAGAGGAGGCACAAGAATTGGGTGAAGTTGGACGCTCAACGCATTCGACAAGAGTCAGAGCTAGGTGAGCATAGTTGACCTAAGGGAAACGAAAGAAGAGCCTTAAGTGGTCCACGTAGGACCAATAAGGACTAAACAGAAAGAATTTGCGTATAAATTCAATAAAAAAATAACAAAATTATTTTATTAAATAAAATTTAAAACATGAAAATATTTATTTTTTAAACTATGTTATCATGTTTTTTATTTATTTTTACGACATTATTTATTATAGGTTAACATTTACAAGTACATATAAATATGTATATTTAACCAGTATTTCGTTTATTTGATTTTTATTTTCTATTTTATATACATAATAAAATATATACATATTTTATATATTTATAAGAGGCTGGGGAAGCTGCACCTGAAGGTGTAGCCAACTAGCTATGCCTGACCGGTTTTTTCATTGGTTTTTTGTGTTTTTTAAATGAAACCTAGGGTAATTTAAATCACCATATATAACCATGGTCTCATTCCTAATTCAACTAAATTTTACACTTCTATCATCTCCATCAAGACTATCACATTTTTAATGGTCTCCAAATTATTGAAATTGACCCTATCTCGATGGGGATGTTAGTAATGTTTGTTTTGCATGAAATTTGAAACACATATTCCATTAAATAAACTAATTAAATCCCCATAGGTTTCCTTAAAAAGTAAAAAATCAATAAAGAAAAATGGTCGGGTGTAGCTAGTTGGCTGCACCCCCATGTGTAGCTTCTATTTTCCCTATTTATAATATTATCAAATATATATTTATAGATTTTTATTGTATTTTTATTATTTTTTATAAGTATAAATAAATACATGTATATATATAGGTATAATATACCTATGTATTATAAAGTCTTATTTATTGTAAGTGTATATTAAAGGTTTTCAATTGTATTTATCTTTTAAATATGGCCAATATAATAGATACAATTATTTAAAAATAGAAATTGATTAAAAATGTGAGGAATAAAATAAATTAATTTTATATCCAGATGCCCAGTACAATAGTACCTAAAAATCCAACTTTTGTATCTTGAATCTAATTCAGATGAAACCACCTTCATTTGATAGATAATTTTAATTGAATCACAATGGACATGATTTGTTTCAATTTGAGTTCATCATGAGAAGATATTAAGCAATGAAGTTAAGTTTACGGCTTTTTCATATGTGTGTACAAAGTGCATTGTGCTTGATTTTTATTGCCTATCATTCCTATAATTTTCTATATATTAATATGTCCAAGTTTCATGTCGAACATTTTATTATTTGAGGTGTGTATAATAAAGAAATAAAATGGTATAAACATGAGCTATATATAAAGTATAAAATTAGGGTTTCCATACATTTTGTATAGTGTTGGATCCTTATCTCATAAAAAGCCAGAAACTAAACTTCACAGACCAATATCTCCTCCATATGAACTCAAAATTCACTAAACTCAATTTATTACTCTTTAAATTAAACTATTTATTTAATAAAGCTGGTTTTATTAAAAATGGAGTAAAGATGCAGAAGTCAGCTTTTTAAGCCCCATTGTACTGTGTATATGTATATAATACTCAAATAATTTATTCTTTACATTTATTCCGATCAATTTTTTACGTACTTGTATATACTATATTAACATAATTAAAATAAAAACGTAAACAAATCATGTACCATTACATAAATAAATAAAGTACTAATATCTAGGTATAATAGACATATGGTATACATACATGTATTTATTTAAGTATCTAAATAAAACAATAAAAATACAATTAAAATATGTAAATATATAAATTGTTAAGTTAGTAAATATATAAATACTAAAAAATATAAATATATAATATATACAAATAATACATAAATAAAATTATATAAATAATTATACCTAAATACTAGGGTGTAAAAATAAATAAATAATAATAAAATAGTACATAAAATAATAAACATTTTTTATGTTTTAAGTTTTATTTAATAAAATCCTTTTATATTTATTTCTAACTATTTCTCCTTTTTATTTCTATTTTTTCTTTTAGCGCTCTTACATGGATCAATGAGGTGCAGGCATTGGTTGACCCGCTGGTCAACTACGCCCACACCTAGGTTTAGGCCTGTGAGAGCGTTGACCTGCCTTGCTTCTCCATTTTGCATTGATCAATGTAGTCATCAATTTGAAAACTTGTACGCATGAAAAATCTTATCAATGCATTGCTCTTCCATGCTAGCCCAAGAGATTGGTCAATCAAGCATCGATCCGCACAAAACGCTAGTTGAACTCCCTCTTGTACATAACATCGCCTCCGCACCATTTTTGAACGCGGTCCTATTTGAATCCTTGAAACACCTTGTTTTCATTTTTTGGAGCTTGCCCTCAGTGACGATAAGTGGAGCCTCCCCGATCTTAGGCACGGAAAGGGGAGGAGAGCGACATCCCACTATCCCAAAGTTGTGCTCCAGGTGGTTCTACCCCTTAGCCTCCCGGTTGAGTCTAGCCTCTTTTCCTTGTTTTCTAGGTATTTTTTTCTTTTCGTATTTCACTTTCCACATATTATTTCATGTTTTTTTAATTGTTTTAGTGTAGATTTAGTCAATTTACAGTACGTTAGAGCTTAAAGCTACAGTACTTAAGTGAAGATCATCCGACTGTTAGATTAGCATGCAGAGGGGTATTTTGAAATTCTCACCTCCCCATTTTTTTGTATTTCCTTTTGGTACTTAATCTTTCATTTATAGTTGTAAATTTTGTGTATATTTTGCAGCATAGACTACAAATTTTCCACTATTTATGTTTAGTTCATGTACTAGGTCACGCCATTTGGCTCTCCATGTGACGTGCCTGGTTATTTTGCACCTAAGCCCCTTTGAGTTTAGATATTTAGATTTAGTCTTTTAATTTTTAAGAACCGTGTAATTTTTTTGGAGAAATTGCATGTTAGGACCCAAGATTTTGGATATTTACCTTTATGCTCTTTCAAAGTAGGTGATATTTTTAATTACTGGTTAATTTGCATGCAAGCCCTTATAATTCTTGGATGTGTTATTAAATGAAAATATAGTTTGGAGGAATTCCAAAAAGATCCTTATACTGCTATGCATTTATTTTTGTGAGTTTTATTTTGATAAAATGGTTCTGATTATGCAAAAATGTTGGGAAAATAAAGTAGATGTCTGGATAAATTTTCTAAGACATATAGTTTTTATTTAGGTGCTTTACTTTATCTTTCTATTTATTAAAGATTTATTAAAGATCGGAAACTTTGCTTTTATTCACTATTTGAATATTAAAATTCGTAGAAAATATAAAATCACCTCTCAAAATTCCAAAAATTAAGAGAACCTATATTATCGTATTTTTATCACATATTGAAAAATCATTTAAAAATATAAAAGAAAAATCCTAAAAAACACAAAACCCTAAAAACTCGTAAAAATCAGTAAAAATTATATAAAAATCGAAAAATTGTCTTTTCTATATCAGAATTTCATTATATATATATATATATATATATATTATATTAAAATTAGTTTTAGGAATATTTTCCACTATTATATACTTTAAAAACCCATAATATTTTCTGGTGTTTAACTTGTTCAGTATTTTACACTTTTGAATATTTTAAAACCCATAAAAATTATAAAACCAATTAAAATATCCTAAACATTTGCAAATTATTTGAAAAAAATATTTTGTTTTCTTTATTTTTATTTTATTTTATAATTTAGAAAAATACAAAAAACATTTTCCCTTATTTATCTCTCTCTATTATATATATATATATATTGTTGTTACTTATATTATTAATTCTTATATTTTTACTTATAAATATAAAATCAGAAAAACCTTTGAGAAAATTAAAACTCAAATAAAAATAAAATATTAAAAATCCATAAAAATCTAAAAATACAAAAAAAGGAAAAAGAAAATAACTAAGAAAATTAATTGATTAGCAATAATTATTTTCATTTCTCAATCTATAGTGTTTTCTCTCTATGGTACGATACTCTACATGCTTATGCCATATACACATATTTTGTACAATTAAAATAAAAATAAATTTTGACTTAATTCACTTTGATTAATTTATTCATCTTATATGGGTTGATTGTTGAGTGATCCGGGTTTTCATGTGCTCGGCTCAATGACTGATGTTTCAAACTTGTTGGAACATGAGACCCTCACCAAATCCCTATTCTTCAAATGGTGTCGTTGCTTGGGAGCAACGTCGTATAGATTCTTCTTCTTCTTCTTTTATCTACTTTGCTTGCTTTGTTTGTTTTATTTCTTTTTATCTCTTTATTTCTTTTTATCTATATAGGATTGTTTTGACATATATCTTTGTCTAACATTGTTGCGAGGGCATGTGGATCAAGGGATGAACTCCTAGGAGTCATGTGCAACCCCTGAAGCAGAGGTTAGGTTTTCATACAAATCCAACATGATAGAGCAACTGAGGACGACCAAGAGCAGTATTCAAGCAGTTGTAATATAAAGTAGCATAGATTTTTATTTTCATGAGAGACTTTATTTTATTTTGTAATAATTAATGAAACTCTGAGACATAAACACTCACTGGTCCATTTCATCACGTGTCTGTTCAACCGGAGGACCTAACCAGTTTTATCTGGTTTCTTTACTTCTTCTCTTTTCTCCCTTCATATTTGTCTCATTCTTTTATTTGCTAATCATACTTTGAGTCTTTCACCTTTCTTTTTATTTGCTTTATGTGATTGATCCCTTATCTTTAGGAATTACTTGATCAATTAATCTAAGGTCCAAAATCCTAATTATTTCATGCACCTCAAATTCCTTAATAAAATTGGATTTAGATCAAATCAAATTGTGGTTGTCTGCCCAGGTCTGATAACAAGTGTCGTGAGAGAGGTGACACAATGCTTGTCAGAGCTACTTTATCGGACACCGATGACCCTCTAAGATCAGACTTTTTGGTATCTAACCATAGAATGTCAATAAATTGTTCTTAATGCTAATAGCAATTTCTGACTTAGGGTGATTTCATCGACTATAAGATAGTCTCAATTGTCGTTTAGCATCATGCATGGAGAGCGCTGGGAAGCAAGTTGAGCACTTCTAACCTAGTATTCATCATTGATTTCTGTTTACATTACTTTTCTCGACCCCTCTCTCTGATTTTGGTCACCTAGGATACTAAAAGAATTGAAACTCTATTAGGCATGTTGCATGAAAAATGCCAAATAACCAAAATAAAATCAAGACTGCTAACTCCACTCGACCTAAAAATAAACATAATTGGATTCATTGCCTTGGGAATAGCAATTCCCACATAGGACATAGATACCATTAAGATCGAGCGAGGCACACACCCATAAGGAATAGAGCCCCCATCCTTGGACTTGTGTCCTAAGCGCTTGGGTCGGCTCTCGGGCCATATTATTACTAACAGCAGTTGCCTTCGACCATAGATGAAGTGTCTTATGTTCAGGTAGGTATGGTACGTCGACTTTGTGAGTCTAATAAATCAACTTCTTGAATCACCTAAGTGTAAAATTGAAAATATAACGTTTGCTCTCTTACGATATTCATTGTATTGAGTAGGTGAAATTTTGAATTTTCTTTGTATTTGATTGTGGCTTTTGAATTTGATTGTGCTTCATATTTATTTGAGTCTTTAGTCTTCAGTTCTTTTCTATATTTGAGTCATTTTATTTTTCTTTTTATGCGTCTATGTCATTATCATGGGTCATTCGTCTCTTCAGCCAGATCTCATTGCTTCTTTTCACCCATATCACCCATGTTCTTATAGTATGGTTCAAGATGACTCTCTTCGTGAATCAAAATTTTGTCTCATCCAATATAACATCAATTCTTATATGCTTGGTGTCTTGTCCGGTCTTATATTCTAAATGTTTGACTTGCCCTCTTCGTGCCCACCCATATCACCTTCTATTTCTTAAGACCATTCTGAGTTATCTAATGAGGCCCGTGTTGAGGATATTGATCAGATTATTGTGCCGAGCATATTTATTATGGATCTGAGCTACACATCTTTATGCAGGCCAGTTCTTTCTCCCGAGCAGGAGAATGATCTCTCTGATCATTTCTATACTTTCTCATGTCTTGTGATTTCTAGTCCCCTAATTGATCTTCTCTACCGTGGATGGAGAACCCATTGTTCGATTTATTTCCTTCATTCTCTCCCCTGAGTCATATCTATCAATTTACTCACTCCCTGAGGGTTATATGTGAAAGGATGAGTTGTATTCATTGTACTTGGTCTCACTTTCTGGTTGTGTATATAAATCTAAAAGATGTTGAGATCGAGTCTTCTGATTCTTCTGATTTATCTGAGATCTGTGAGTCTTCCATCCTTGACAATCCTCGCAAGGATGCGACATGTCTTGTGATACCCGATGATCCCTCTAATTTATCTATATTATATGCATCAGATATCCACCTTCTTAGTGAGTCTCTTGATCCTGACTTTGCCTATTTTACTGAGACTATGATTGACGTGGAGGATTCCATTACTGATCCATCCTTCTCCATGGTCAATTTTATCGACTTTGATCATTCACTCTATTCTGTTAAGCCGATAATTTTTTACATGCTACCGGTACTTGTCTTAGTTGAGTACTCTATTCTCTTGGTACAATAAACCAACTTGATTGTTTATTCGGGTGTTTTTCTTTTCCTTTTTGATTTCGTTATTGTTCTCACGTTAATACAACAACAAGAGTATGGTAGTCTACAGATAGATGTCGTCTTGAACCTTGATATTGTGTTGTCCTAATCTTTATGCCCAGCGCAGGGTGTAAAACCTAATGCTCTTTGAGAGGCATCTCGACATTCCATATCTCTTGTATATACATGTTTTGTCTTTTATTACTTCATTCTTCTGTTTGACAGTACCCTAGATCTTTCGTCCTATGTTTGTGTTTATACTTAGGATGTACTTTATCCTAAGTATAGGGGGTGTAGACATCAAGTTGTTCTTTTTCATCCCATATTATCACTCCTTATACTTAGGGATCTCTTACCCTAAGTATGGGGGGTGATGTGTCCATTTTCTCATTCTCCTCACTTGTTGTTTTTTGTACTATACTTGTGGATTTTTGTACCCTAAGTATAGGGTAAGACATGCCAAGCCATTGATTTGTTCATTCTAGCCCTCGATCATCCCAGCTTTATGTAAAGACTACTATACTTAGGATTAGTTGATCCTAAGCATAGGGGGACAATCGACTTCCTATTCTTTGATTGAGTCATTGTAGTATAGACTATGTTATACTTAGCTCGAGTTATGCCTTCTTTATCTCTCTTTGATCTATGAGGGCATAGTTCGCGCTAAGTATAGGGGGGATCGTATATACTCTGTATATACTTTAGACATAACTCATACTTTCCTATTTTCAATAATATGGCTATATAATAGTAGGTACGGATATAGAATGAAAAGACACAAAAATGCTTTGAAAATAGGTCTAATAATTTGATTAAAAATGTTTTGTAAAATGATTTGAAAAATGGTTATAAAATGTCCTAAAAATCTTTTGAAATTGTTTGTAAAACTTTTGTAAAATGTTTTCAAACCTTTGTAAAATTCTTTGAAAGTACTTGTAAAAATTTGTTTTTACCTTTTTGAATAAAATGTTTTCAAAATCAGTTTGCAAATGATTTGAAAAATGGTTGTAAAATGGTTTGTAAAATCTTGTCGTACCCTTTGAAAAATCTTTAAAAATGATTTTCAAACCTTTGTAAATGTTTGTATATTAAGTTTTAAAATGCTTATCAAATGTTTGCAAAAATGTTTTCAAATTAACCTTATACATAATTATATTATATACCATTACTAATAAAATCCTTTTATTAAATTGTATATAAAACTTGTAAATAAAATGTAAACACACATCTAATATCTATGAATGTTTGCAATAACTATGAATTGTTGTACATACATCTTTCATTAACCTTTATTAAACATCCCTAAAAATTTCAAAATTTTCAAAACCTATAAAATTTTGCAAATTGCTTTCCAAAAAAATGCATAAAAATTTGCAAAACATTCTCAAAAATAACCACAAAAAGTTTAAAAGCTGAAAATGTACTTTACAAAAGTATTTGCATTTGCATTTTTCAGAATGATAATGACAATTGAACTGGTCGAAATAAAATCCGAAGATTGGAGCTTCGTTGGACCTCAATCCATTTAATTTCACATGAACCTTAGAGGAACTGGAATTGATATTCTTCATGATAGCTAGACTTAATTCTTTGATTTCACAATACTTGGTTCATATATCACCTTGACTACCTAAGTAGAATATTTTGAGACAAACGTAATACTCTTATCGACAATGACCTAACTTGGACATCAATACTTTACACTTAGCTCAACTCAGGTGAGGTGGTGGAGGGCTGGATTTGCTGGCATCAGACACACACTAATGGAAACATATGTAGTGATGATGCACCAAGCAACTAGTGTTAAGTTAGAAATAAATCAAAGGTCGTTGTGAGCCAAATCACTCAGCATGGTCAACGAGAAAAATAAACCACTTAAGAAATCAAGCAAGGAATGTAAGCGGCTTCGCTATTTTATTTACCTGGTATAGCAACTAGGGTCGGACACAAGGAACATGATTTAAAAACTAAGTAGTCGGATATCTAAATACAAAGTATTTTTAATGGTTTTTAATTTTTCAAATTTTTAATTTTTAATGAAACAAAAACAAAAACAATGAATAAAAGACACACACAACACTATTTTTGTATTTTTCAAAATGGTAAAAAAATGCTCAAAAAATTAAAGTAAAAATATTTTAGAGTTTTTTAGGTTTTAAAGTGTTTTGTTGGTATTTTTTGTGAATTTTTAAATATCTTTTTGTGAATTTTTAAAAATAAACAGTGATAAAAACACAAAACAGTGCACAATCAGGAATAATTTGCAAATTTAAAATATTTAAAGCGCCTAAAATTCCTGATGATAATGTTGTGATAAAATAGAAATGAAAACCTACAAATAAAAACAAAACACAATTTTGGTCTTCTATATGATTTTATACTATTTTTATAAGATTTAGGGTGTTTTGTAATTTTTAGGTTTTTAAAAAGATTTTCCAAACAAAATTAATATTAAAAGTAAAAAAACGACAAAATACACCTGCAAAAAATTTTGTGGAATTTTAAGAGGTTTTTCAAATTTTTATAAGTTTTATAATTCAAATTGGACACTTTTTATGGGTTTTTGAATTTTTAATAATATAAATGCATGCAAATTAACACATGAAAAATACCATAAAAACCACACACTAGAATAAGCTATAGTAATTTTTAGATAATTTTTAGAGTTAATTTAATATTTATTTTATTCAATAAAACAAAAGAAGTTAAATACAGTTCACATGGACCAAAACATAAATATTCTAGCTTTTAGGACCAGACAGACAACAAAAGTTGATGTTCCTGAGCCAAATCTGCAATTAGTCTAAGAAAAGCATGCGTCACACATGGTCTAGGCTCACAGGGGTGTAAATGCAAATCTCAAAACATTGTATTCATTCCATAACAACATAAAAGTTCTGGAAACAAAGTACAAATAACCCAAAGTAGCATGTGGGGACACATGTGACTTAGACTCGATTGGACTAAAATACAAATATAAAAGCTTGAGGGTCCAAACTGTAAATGTTTTTAAATGCACATTTTATTTACTGGATTGAAATGAAATAAATAAAGCGACAGGGTAAAAGTGAAATATACCCAAGCAGGAGGCACGCAGCACATGCGTGGAGGTCCTCTAGTGTACGACCCTGATGGCCATTGGTGGGGCAGATCTGACGGCTCAACTTTTGTCGATGACATGCAGTCGGATGAGCAGCATCAGGCCTGATCTAACATGCTCCAAAGCTGACTATCGGGCGTCTCATATAAGGGGCCCAGAAAGGATTTGAGCATCAGTATGAGGCACTAAAGGAGGGCTCAGATCAAATCTGGGGCAGCACTCCAGATCAGATAGCAGAGAAGGTGATTGGATGAACAGGCGTATGGCGAGATTCGTCTTAGCATAGAGGTTGATCCACAGCTCCGATGGAGCTTCCGAGAGGTCTGATACAATCGTGGAAGCACTCTGCGTTGGGTGGTTGGCTTAGATGGGAGGATGGTCAGTCGGATGAGCGGGACGGTGGTCCACCTCCTGGAGTAGCTCCGCGAGAGCAGTTGGGGTACCAAATGATGCTCCTCATTTGTGCCTGCTCCTGTAAAGGGTAGGCGACTCGAGGGTGTGGCTCCGATCGGGTTATTGCTTGGGTGACATAAAGAAGCGACGGGGAGTAGGGCTTGCGTTTCCGGCGAAGGCGAGGGATGGAAACCCGACCTTAATTTTGCTCTAAAGAGTGAGCCTAAGGGAAAAAGGTTGCGTAGGAAGGGTGACTGCAAAGAGGGGGATAGATTGGTGCAGATAGAAGGGTGATGCGGAGCTCCGACCGATTGGCCGGAGCTGGAGGACTGTGGCGGCGATGAAGAATGGAATTGAAGTGAAATGGAAAGCGGAGGGGGTATGATGGATACCTGATGCTACTGACAAATGAAGGAATGCTAGGAGAGTTCAACGGTGAAGCTTTTGGCCTCAATCCTACTGTGGCGGGCAGAGGAAGCCTCACGTGGAGGAGCTCCAGCGCGTTGTGAGCTGCGAGCCTCCAGGCATCTTCGGTGGGTCCTGAGATGCTCTCCAGATGGTTGTCACTCCACTGAAGGTAGCTAGGAAGGAATGGTGGCATGAGGGATGAATTTCAGAGTGCAGGAGGTGGCAGGAAGAATTTATAGGATGCTCGAGGGCCTAGAAGTATCGGAGTGGCACTCAAAACCCTACGACGATCCGTCTACGCCAAGGGATCCACGAGGATCGTGGATCTTAGGACCTTAGTTGGGCGCAGAAATCAAGGGAAAAGGGGGTCTAACCTGATCGAGAAAAATAGAAAAAGAAGCTCCAGTGGAAAAAGAATCGGGGTTGGGTTAGCCGGGAGGAGACGTTGACCGGGATCAGCGTTCCTACGTGGACCAATAGGAATTCCAGAATTTACAAAATAAAAAAATTAGATAAAAAATTAGTAAATGATTTTAAAATAATAAGTTATAAAATAAAAAATGTTTATTATTTTATAAACTATTTTTCTGTGATTTTTAATGTTTTTATAAAAAAAAATATAAATAGGGTATGTAGAGTGCTAAGTGTTAAATACATGCATATTATACCTATGTATTATGAACAAGTATTTTTATTTTATTATTTAAACAAAAATTCTTTTTATTTTATATTTTATTTATTTACAAAATTATTTAAAGGATACAAAATGATTTTTATTTGATTTTACAAATTAATTAGGGTTGTAAAATAAACAGGTATTTTATTATACACAGTTTTCTTTTGTAGAAGGAATTGTTTATTTTTAATTTTAATTTTATTTTATTTTTCTGTTTTTTATTTTATTTTTATATTATTTTTAGTGTGTAAAAAGAATAAAATATTCATATTTTATCAAAAATAAATAAATAAATATTTTGTACATGTATAGGTGGTATGTACAATACATAGTGCACCCTTATCTCTCTCTACTTATTTTCTTTGCGATCAGGTCAAGTCTTGACCTTCTCTTAGGGTTAGGTCACTCTGTATTTATTCTAAATACATCCTTCTTTTTCTTTTCCCTTTCTTCTTTTATTTTTAGGTGTTAATTATGAGGTACTAATAAAGGCATGTACAAAGTTAATTTATTATATTTATAGGTATTTTTATATGGTTTTCTAAAAGAAAGAGCTAAAATAAAAGAATAAAGAATGAGAATCGTAGATTCTTCACCCCTCTATACTTTACCTATGCTAGTGCCTTCACAAACATTTATTTGAAAAAGAAGTGAAAAAGAAGAGGCGAAAAGAAAAAGAACCAAAGTTGATTGTTAAACTTATTTTAATTAAGTTGGAGTATGGAGCTCAGTTAGACCTTTGGATTATTAGATTAACGGAATCTTATTGGTAAATAGGTTTAAGACTCAACAGCCTCCAAGTTCCAAAGTTCTATGGTCTGGCCTCCTTAATAACCTGGTCAGAACAAGTCCACATACGCAAACTCTAATGACTATGAATCTTTCCTTGTATTGTGTAAGTGATATGCATCTCCCCACCTCAGAAATGGCAACTAAACAACCTACCTCAACATGGTAACTCTAGTCCCCCATTCTAGCAACTCTTTCCTCGAGGAGCAGGACACTTCCTTCTAAGTTCAAGTACAACTAGCTTAAGAAGAGGGGAAAAGAAGAGAATGGACCGTGACTAGTGTAGCCACATAACCCTTGGAGCGTAACCAGTGTAGCTAAGTCTCCAACTGCAAGCTTCCATGAGATGAAAAGGTGGAATACATAAGGTTTTCTTTATCCACTATATACACTCCGGCAGACATTTTATTTTCAATCAGTCATGTCCCCTTTTTTGGAGTTTTTTCATATTTTTGCACATTTTTTTTGATATGAATATATACAACATATTTACATGATGTAGCATGTACATAAGGAGTTTTTCCTCTTGAGCCAGTAGACTATCCCTCTTTTGAAGCATTATTGCAACCCACATGCTCTTGTCTTTAGACCTCAATGCCACTAGACCAGGTTGAGGCGCACATTCCTCCTTAGAGGAAGACAAGAGGTTCCAGGTAGGAGTACTACCCTCATATGCTACCCCAAGCCAAAGGATTCTAGCTCCTCATCACCTCATTTGTGTTGAGCTACTTGTAAGGTGTGTGTCTAAGTCAAACCATTGTCTCTGAGAGTCATGTGTGCATTGTTAAGTGTTTTACTTCGGCTCATCGAGATGGCATGTGAACATAGCCTAGTGGACTCAAAGAATTAAGCCACTCAGGACCTGAAAAGTCTTATCCCCAAATCCTATAAGGTTCCTCTGAAGTTAAGTGGATTAAGGTCGTAACCAAGCTCCATTCTTCAGTTTAGTTCCAAACTAGTTTAAGAGTCAACCATGATTCAGAAGACTATATAGAAAAGTATAAACAAAACATTTTTTGTTGGAACTTATTCAAAATATGGAAAATTTTGAATGCAAGATAGAAGGAAAAGTTTTGCAAAATACTTTTACAAACATTTACAAACAAATTTTTGCAAGCATTTATTTTTCAAATAGTTTTCAAAAATTTTGTACTATATACATAATTTTGATACAAAAATATTTACAAAAGTTTTAAAATCAAAATCATTTTTGCAAAAGTTTGTACAAAAATAATTTTTACAAAAGGCTTTTTACAAACATTTATGTAAGAGAAAACTTTAAATTTTTTGTGATTTTTAGCCATATTATTAACACACACAAAGTACGAGTTATGGTTGAAGTATTTATACAATATATATGACTCCCCTATACTTAGCTCGAACGATGTCCTCAGTGTGATCAAAGAGCGATGAAAGAAGACATAACTTGTGTTGAGTATGGGGAAGTGAAAAGAATGCCATACTACAACGACGAATGAAAGAATGTAATGAATCAAATGAATAGAGGTCGGTGATCCCCCTATACATAGGATCAAATAATCCTATGTATAGAAGACTGTACACAAGGGGAAAACCAAGGAATAGGATGCACATTTATTACCTCCCCTATACTTAGTGTAAAATATCCCCAAGTATGGGCAACAAAACTGAGGTAATGAAATCAAATGAATAATCACATGTCTAATATCCCCCTATACTTAGGGCAAAGTGTCTCCAAAGTATAGCATAATAATAAGACAAAGACGAGATGTCAGGCAGAAAGAATGAATGATATGGACAGTCTGGATCTATACAGTTGCGATGGGGAAGTGATAATTAGGTAGGAGATGCCAATGATGTGAGCCAAAGATCACATCTCATACAAAATGAATAAGGGCAACGTCAACGATCAGTAGATCATGAACAAGAATATGGTTTTAGGCGTTGACCATTAACTCGAAAGGTGGAATCAGATGACAATTCAGATATATCAATGCTTTCGTTGTCGTGCACCTTTCTGACCCAGAATGGTCCCTTCTATTTGCTTGGTAACTTCCCTGGAAATAATCTCAACCTAGCATCAAATAGCCATACTCTCTGGTTCGGCTCAAACTATTTATGGCTGATCTTCACTTTATCCTAGTACTGTAGGCTACCTGAGAAGCTTATGTCTCTCTATTCCTCCAGGGCTGCTAATTCTGCTTTCCTTTGATCTCCTACACTCTTGGGATCCAATAATATCTATGTAATTGCCCAAAGTGACTTATGCTTGATCTCCACTGGCAAGTGGCGTGGCTTGCCATAAATGATACGAAAGGGAGATGTTCCCAAAGGTGTCTTGAAGGAAGTCCTATAGGCTCACAAGATCGAGTCCAAAAGCTGTTACCAATCCTTTCGATCTGGACGGACGACCTTCTGCAATATAGTCTTGATCTCCCTATTCGATACTTCAGCAAGACCATTAGTCCGAGGGTGATAAGGTGTGGCAACTTTATGGTCAATTCTGAACTCATTAGCAAGGGCCCTTAACTTTTCATTTATAAAATGAGTCCCCTAGTTTGAAATCAAAACTCTAGGTACCCCGAACCGTGAAATGATATTCTTCCTCAAAAATCTGCAAATAGTCTTGGCATCTGCGGCCCAAGCGAGGATGGCCTCAACCCAATGACTAACATAATCTACAGCAAGCAGAATATACTCAAATCCCTCACTTTTAGGCCATAGACCCATGAAATTGATGCCCCATGCGTCAAAAACTTCACATAAGTGAATGGGATGCATCGGCATCATATCACACTATCCACACGTGCCCATCCTTTGACAGTCAGTGCACGTCTTTACGAGTTCATCTGAATCCATGAAGAGGGTAGGTGATGAATCTCCATTTCATCACCTTTATTCTATCATTTTGGCCTTAAAACCCTCATCTAATGCTTGTAAATAGCATCAATTTGTCTATAATAACATTCATTATTTATTGTATTTATTGTATACAAAATAAGGTTTTTAATGCCAAAATTATAGAACAAAGAGAAGAAAATAAAAAGGAATAAAATATTGCAAATATTTTATGACCCTAACCCCGAGACCAAGTCCAGAACAGAATTGGTCGACAAGGAATAAAGTAGGGGGAGATAAGGGCCAGAAATACAATAAATACCTCATTTACTTAATTATGCAGTTTTGATATCTATTTTATTCTTTATTATTTATTCATCAAATAAAGAAACTTTGTACATAAAAGTTGTAGATAATAATGTAAATAAAAATACAAAATCGAGTTTGTATAAAAATAATATACAGTGTACATTTTGTTCACAAAACAAAAAGCCAAAACCAAACTTCACAGACCCATATCTTGCAAATAAAAACTCAAAATCTATCAAAATCACCTATATTGAATATAACAATTCAAGATCTATTTAATGAAGGTGGTTTCATAATTTTTGGAGACAATCTGTGGAAGTTAGGTTTTTGGCACTCATTGTATAGTTTACCAGATTAAAATATTCATTATTCATTATTTTTACAAATTTATATTTTTAAAATTTTGTAAATAATATACATAATACATGTACATATTGAAATTAAAAGAAAACCAAAAATAAAACCTCAAATAAAACAAGTCTATAAAATACGACAAAAATACCTATGTATACATGTAAATAAATAAAAGAGAAATATATTCTTTTATTCTTTATGCTTTTATATTTTTAGAATGTTGGGAATATTAAATATATTATATTAAAAATATAAATCCAAAATAAAACCCAATAAAATACAATAAATAAATAAAATGTATATAAAATAAAGGTAAAAGCCCTATAAGTATACCTACATGTTATACCTATTTATTTAAGTATATAAATAACATCATTAAAATAAAATAAAAATATATTTATGTACATAAAAATACGTTATAAATATATAAAATAAGAAAATAAAAAAATAAAATAAAATATATAAAATAAAAAAAAATTATACAATATACATGTAAATATACCTATAAATAAACCATTAATAATCAACTTGTAATAAAATACATCAAAACAATATGAATAAAAATCATAAACAAATACTACATTATTTAATAAACATTTTTTATTTTATAAGAAAAAATTAATAAAATCGTTTAATAGGTTTAATTAATAAGTGAATAACTCTTTGACGTGGACCAATCCCCTTCGAGGGATTGTTGACCAGCTGGTCAACTGTCCCTTCAGCCGCCTGAAGTGACGTAGACGTCCTATCTCACGATTTTCCACCATTTTTCACGGGCGAACCATCCATCAATCGTCGATGAGTCCTTCAGACGAAATGATCTCAGATCAGTGTACATACACACCCGATCCTTTAATCCCTTAGATATAGCTCTAATTCATTGTTTTTGGTCGGTCAAATAAGGGCGCCAACCATGTTCTTAAATAACTCCATCTTCCCCTTCGATCATTTTGGCCATCTTAGTCCAATGAGCATCCAGGTGACAGCTAGAGATCCCCTGCGATGGATGGGAGCTCACGGAGGGGGAGATGCGCCCACGATCGCCGCTCGCCGGGGGTCCTGCTCCTTGGCCAAACAACCAGGTTTGAGCTGCGCCATTTATGTTTGTAGTTAGCTTTTTACTCCCGCGTTTTATTTATGCATTTAGGCTATCATGTAACCCATAGGATTAGCATAGATTCCCCGATTTGAAGTTCGCCGGAGTACGGTGCTCCCAACGTCCTCCGACCACCATTTCACCTACACTTCGTTACCCATCCATTTCTCTACGCCCCAGGCACCCTTGCCCACTTAAATCCTCCCTATATCTGGAGATCCGACCTCCCTTCTCAGCCCTTTACCGGAGGTCTCCACCCGACACCACCTACCATCCATTCCAACGCCAATAAGGTCCTTGGATCCCCCATTTTGTTCGTTGAGTTATTTTGCAGGTTTCAGAGTGCCAAAAGACCCCCTGGGGTCGATTTTTGACGAAGCACAGGTACCTCGAGCTCCCATTTTTCTGAGAGCCTGCTCGCCGTCGTCCGAGATCCGGCGTGCCACCTGATATTCGCATCTGAAGCGGTGGAGCCCACGATCCATTTTGCCCCACCTACGAGCCCGTCTGATGGCCGGAACCGCCCAGGAGGGCGGGTTGAAACTCGCCTCGACCGAGTTCTTGACATGTTCTTCCAGGTCTCCTCCTGGCCATCGGATCTTCCAACCGCTCCAAGTTGATCGTCCACCGTCAAATCGAGCCATGTCCCAACCATCCGATCATCTTTGCCGATCTGATCTAGACCGTAGAAGGCGAACCGTCATCGCGTCACCGAGTGCCGGTACGTGGATAGGTGGACGCATCAAGACCATCCGCCCGCGCACGTTAGGGAGAATTTGCAAACACACCCCTGTCCATTTTCGTATTTAATTTTTGAGTCTGTAAATAAATGATTACGTTTTAAATAAATTGGGCTTTTCGCATTTAGGCCCTCATATTTTTAATATTTGTGTTTTGGTCCTTACCAGCCTCACGTGTTGTCCTCACGTGATGTTGGCAATTTTGCACATAGGTCCCTAGCATTTTTTAGTTTTGTAAAATTATTTCATAACTTTAAATAAATGTTAACTATGTTGGGTAAATTGCAATGAGGCCCCTATACTTTATTTTATTTGCATATATGCCCCTGCTAGGCCTGTTTATTTTTGGGACTTTCATTTAATGATTAAAAATAGCTATATATCTCTAAAAATTCCACAAAAATAGGGTTAGATGCCCCATGTAGTGTGCTTACACGCCACATGTCCCTTTTCATTTTTTAGCATTTAACCTAATTTTTAAAATTAAAATGGAATTAAATATTCCATGTCTAATTTGAAAAATGCCAAAAAAATATAAAAACTTTGTGAAAAATTCCAAAAAAATTATATATGTTATATTTTGACATTTATTGAGTCCAGAAATTAAAAACCCCAAAAAATAGTAAAAGAAAGTTGAAAAATCAGAAAGCTCCAAAATCCAACAACAAAATATAAAAATTCAACAAAAAATCCAAAAATATGTTTTTCTGTTTAAATATTATCTATATATAAATATTTACATATTAAAATTAATTTGGTAATTTTGGGACTATCTTATTATTTTTAAAACCCAACATAATTTTGGGCATTTAATTAATCCCATATTTGGGATATTTTTTACTTTAAAAATACATAAAAATTAGGAAAAATTCTTAGAAAAATAAAAAAACATTTGAAAAATATTTCAAAATGCAAAAACAATTTATTTTATAAATTTTATTTATATTTAATAGCGTTTATAAATATATTTCTATGTATTACATATATAAAGCCTTATGCGGCTATATTACTTGTACAAATATATATATATATATAACATAAAAAGAAAATACAAAAGCATAAAATTAAAAATCTAATAAAAAATAAAATAAAAAATTAATTAAAAATATGAAAAAAAATATAAAAAATTAAAAACCCACAAAAGCAATAACATGGACAAGAAAAGAATTGAATAATTTTGTATTCATTTCTACTCCCAAACCGTCTGCTCCCTGTATTTGACCTCTACACATGCTTACACCTATACACCTTTGCATGTAGAGTTATAATTTATTTTAGCTCCACATTTTTTATATTCATTTCTTATATATGATTGTGGGTTAATTGTTGATCGATCGGGATTTTGTTCGAGGTCACCTCAACGACTGTCGATCCGCCTTGTGGAAAGACACGCCCTCGGCTAATCAACCCTCTTCATCAAATGGCACCGTTGTCGGGGAGCAACGTCGTTTGGGATACTTATTATTTATTTGATTCTTCACTCTTGTCCATATTTATTTGATTATTTATATTATTGATATTATTGTAACCGTTCTGACCATCTTCTTTATTTGTCTTTGATGCGAGGGATAGCCAAGCGAAGGAGGATTTCCTAGGAAGTCTGGTGCACCCGAGTGAGGTGGAGCTGGCTCTTCTACACCAGCCAACAGAAGAGAGCATCGAAGGCAGATGGAGGAGAATTTTGAAAGGCAGTATAATTTTTGCATTATTTAATATGTATATTTATGTAAGAGAGTGACACTTGACATGTAATAATACATGACTCTCCCGCTTTGACTTCCCGAGTTCCGTTACCCGAGGGATTGTTCCCTTGGGGGTCTCGATGATTTTGATGCTTTTGCTTTTATTTTATTTTTATTATTATGTGTGAATGAGCCCTAGCTTAGGATTGTTTGACGTAGAATAAGACCCAAACATTAATATATATGCATGTACCTATAGATACGATTTTGGGACTTAGTCAATTTTGAAATATGTTCTTCACGATAATATCATCCTGCACCTAGGGCGATTTTATCGGCTTGTGTTTGCATATAGCATAGGTTTCAATTCTATTATGCATCCCGCATGGAGAGAGTTGGGAAGCACTGTAAGTCTTCTTACTGGGCATGCATCATTGGTTTTCGACTTGCATAGCTTTTCCGATCTTCGCCCTCTGATTTTGGCCACTTAGGATGCTTACTGGGCATGGATCCCTTGTCGTGGGGAGAACAACCCCCTCATTGTCTAAGCATTTTATTCCTACGTACACCCAAGGATAGTGCCCCAATCCCAGGCCTCTCTTCGGTGTGTACAACTTTGTAATCACCTAACTCAACAATTGAAAAGATATAATGACCGACATTTGTCGGTCTTCACTATGTTGAGTAGGTGAATCGGGGGTTTGCCTTGTGTCTTGATTGTGACTTGGAGTTCATCGCGTTTTCATGCATTCTTAGAGTCTTCGGTCCCGTCCGTGTGAGTCATGCATTTTTCATCTTTGAGTCTCTCTACCTCTCTTATACATATACCTCCTCATTTGCATTAAGTCATGATATTGGCGCTTGCTCTCAATCACCTTCTCCCGACCTTTGTGTTCCTCTCCTTGCCCACCCTCCTCGTATCCCCTATATCATCTTTTCTATTACCTGGAATTGCTGTGCTTTTAGAGATAGCCCGCATTAAGGATTCTTGATTAAGTTAGGCATGCTTTGAGGATGCTGAGATTGCTACCCTTACTCTCGGTGGATTTGATGTTCGATATGTGCAATAGAGCCTATTGAGGATTTTTGATGATGCACGTTGATTGGGTGTGATTATGTATTGAGGATGTAGATCTCGTACACCGGATTGAGGATGTGATGTGCTATGATGATTTGAGGATGATATCATGAGGATTCTACTGATCCATCTATTTTGAGGTTGCGTCTGTCTTTGATTTCTAGGCTGGATAGAGTATCTTGATATATGCTTCATGGTGACGATGATTGGAACCCACATGATCTCTCATCTTCGTGATTGATCCGTCCCCGATCTCCTTATTCTATTATCCACCTATGGTACTTTGAGGATTCCTGATTATCTTTCGTGCCATCTCATGGAGATTTGATTGACCCAAGGGATGTTTTGTGATTAACCTGATTATTTTCTCCCTCACATGATCTTATGCCCTCCTGAGGTTTCATTGATTGATTGTTTTTTAGGACATGAGATTCGACGCTAGCAATCCCACGACTTGATTGACCTAGTTTTTATTACTCCCCGAGGACTATCTGGGGGGGATACGACACATTCTTTATGATCGGTTTCATACACTGACTTTGTCTGCCTCTTGTTGGAGCCTAAAACCATATCATCTGATCTGACTATATGGCCTCCCTGCTGATTGTGCGCCCGATCTGTCGGTGCATGAGGCCAACTTCTGGGACTCCTTTGAGTCTTCTCTTCTTGCCGATCCTCGCAAGGCCGAGCTCTTAATATCTGATTATTCCATGCCTAGTTGGCAGCACATTCCCCAAGGGTTGTCTGTAGGACGCTGCCACACTCTCTTGATTTTCCGGTCTCTTCTGTTGGTAGCCGCAATGTCGCCTATCGTGACCGATGCCGATGATCCATCTGATGGATCACTGATGCCTTTGCGTCCACACACCTTGACGACCCTCGCAAGGTTGAGTTTCTGTCTGATTATTCGACGATTAGCATGTACTAATCTCCGAGGGTTATCTGCGAGAGGGTACATCATATTTAGGTACTCGGCTTTACTTCTGGTGCTTACTCTCTGGAAGGGCACGAAGTCTGGTCTGTTCATGGTACTCGATCTCTTCCCTGGTTGTGTCTCCTACTGAGGGGAGCACGGAGCTGAGTCATCTGATTATGCTCTGATCCCGCTCACCTTGAGGACCCCCGCAGGGTCGAGACATGTCTCGTGTTATTCGGTGTGCCCATGTGATCTTCCCATCTTATGTCCACCGGATACCATGTAGTCTCTCGTTCTTTACCTGCCATATCTTATTGAGACTCTGATTAATTGGGAGGAATATCTACTGTCCCTTCCTCCTCTAGGTCTTACAGTATCGGCTATGATCTCACATTCCTTCCTTATGAGCCGATATTCTGCTTTCGCTACCGGTCCTTACTTTAGTTTTCGATCTATATTCTCCGGTAGCTGACACCCACTTGATTGCAAACCTAGGTGTATTTTCACGATCTGACTGCGTCCTCATTCTCAAAGGGAGATGATGACGAGAGCATGGTATTCACTTGTCAAATACCATCCTGTACTTCACCAATTTACCTTGTTGTATATATGTGTTTTGTCTTTTATTCCTTCATTTTCATGTATGTTACATGTGCCCCAGATCAATCTCCCTATCATTGTGACTATACTTAGGACGTACCTTGTCCTAAGTATTGGGGGGCATACACCGCATTGTTCTCTCCTCGTTCACTTTCGTCACTCCTATCGTTGCTTATACTTAGGGATATTTCACCCTAAGTATAGGGGGGATGATGAGTACATTCTTCACGATCTTCTCATGTATCTGTATATATACATATATTTTCTTCTTTTCTTCTTTTCCTTTTCATTTTTCTTTTTTCTACAGGAAGGATGTCGCCCCTTGGTGTCATTTTTTCGTACCTAGAACGTACTTTGTCCTAAGTATAGGGGGTGTGCACCCCTGATTATTTCATCCATTGATCCCCTCCACTGTCTCCTCTCTTATTGATAAGCTCTGCTATACTTAGGATACTTTAGCCTAAGTATAGGGGGAGACAGCCCGAGCTATGATCGATTTATCTTGATGTTTCTATTTATTCCCACCCTTGACCCGCCCTGCTTTGTGTTCAGTCTGCTATACCGAGGATTATTTGATCCTACGTATAGGGGGGTCGGACACCTTCTTATTCATTTATTCCTTCATTCTTTGTTCAATCGTTGCAGTATAGGATTTTCTCTACTCAGTACGAGTTTTGTCTTCTCTTTCTTTTCGATCTATGAGAACATAGCTCATGCTAAGTATAGGGGAGTCGTATATACTCTGTACATACTTTAGCCATAAGTCCTACTTTCATATTAATTAACAAATATGGCTACATATACTATATACATAAATTTATAATTCATTAAAAATCATTTAATAACAACAGTCATTCCTCAAATTGTTTTTTATTTACTAATTAATAAATCAGGTTAAAAAATATTTTTGCAAAATGATTTGAAAAATGGTATGAACCGTTTGGAAAACTTTTTGTGAAATGTTTCAACCTTTGTAAAAATATTGTTATTTGAAAAATTCTTTTCTTTGTGTGAAATAAAGGATTTGAAAAACCTATTTGCAAATGATTTTGAAAATGTTTGTAAAAATATGTTGAAAAATTTATATATTGTTTCAAAAATCCTTGTAAAATGGCTTTCAAGTCTTTGTAAATATTTGCAAAAATTATTTTGTACTATAGTTTTGAACATAATTTTAAAATAAATTTGAGGAATGATTGTATCATTAAAATGAGAATAAAATGTGTATATAAATCTAAATAAAAATCTTTATCGTTTGAATATATTTACATATAATAACTTTGTTAAAACCCATAAATTCTTTAAAATTCTTAATTCTTGTAAAATAAAGAAGCACACCCATGTAAATAGCTGTAAATAATTCATAACATGTGTGCCCAAATTCATTTTATTTGCAAAATTCTTTGTGTAAAAATTCTTGTTGTTTTTCAAAATTCTTTGAAAAATTGCATTATTCTTTGCATCATTGTATATAGCATTTGCATAGCATTCATATTCTTTTGAGCTTGATGGTTGAACTAGTCCAATAAAGTCGTAGATTAGAGCTTGGTTGGATCTTACTGCACCTAATTGCACTGGAACCTTATGGGAACTATGTTTAGGGTACTTCAAGTCTATTAAGACTTAATTCTTTGAGACTCAAGGCTGGGTTCAAGTCACCTCAACTGAGTAAATAGAACTTTTCAAGACACTCGCATGACTCTTGTCGGCCGTGACCTAGCTTGGACACTTGCACCTTTCGCTTGGCCCAACTCAGTTTGAGTGGTGAGGGGGTTGGATTTGCCAATCTGAGACGCACAGGGGTGGAAACATTCGTCCTCTTCTAGGGAGGGAAGCGCACCCCAACCTGGTCCAATTTCAATAAAGTCTAAAGACAGGAGAGTGTGGGTTGCAATAAGGCTTCAAAAGAGGGATAGTCTTCTGGCTCAAGAGGAAAAACTCCTTATGTAAATGTTGTTGTGAAGAAGACTGGCTTGAAAATAAAAATAAAATGCCTGATGTAGTGTGTATGTACGTTGTATAGAAAATAAGAAAGCTTGAGCATCAGAGTTATACCATGTGAGCCTATAGCTGGATAACTTGACTACATTGGTCTTGCATCCCAAGATAGGTAGCTACACTGGCTACCATCCATTCTTTTCTCTTCCTCCTCCTCTTGAGTTGGATGATACTTGAACTTAGAAGGGAATACCCCGCTCCTCGAGGGCAAAGAGCTGGATTGGGGAATCATTGGGTTGTCATTCTGGAGAAGTCAGTTCCTTTGTCATTTCAGTTGGGGAGAACCATCACATACACTGTATGGGTCAGCTTCATAGTCATAAGGGTCTGCGTATGATGTAGGCAAGTTCTGACCTGGCTATTGAGGATATTTGAACAGAGTTCTGTGACTCTTGGAGGCTGTTGTGTTTTAAATTTGGTTCCCAACCAGGTTCCACACACAATGTCACACCAAGGTCTAACCTGAGCTCCAAACTTTGATTTTGTACAGATACGTTTTATAATCATGGTCAATTCAATTTATTCTTTAAATCTTTATTCTTGTTTTTTCTTTTCTTCTTATTCTTTGTTCTTTTTGTACTTATTGCATAAGTATTTGCTAGGGACTAGCAATGGCAAGTATAGGGGGTGATGAATCTTCTTTTTCATCACCTTTATTCTATCATTTTGGCCTTAAAACCCCCAACAAATGCATGTAAATAACATCAATTTGTCTATAATAGCCTTCATTATTTATTGTATTTAATGTATACAAAATAAGGTTTTTAATGCCAAAATTATAGAACAAAGAAAAGAAAAGAAAAAGGAAAAAAATCTTACAAATATTTTATGACCCTAACCCCAAGACCAAGTCCAGAATGGAATTGGTCGACAAGGAATAAAGCAGGGGGAGATAAGGGCCAAAATACAATAAATACCTCATTTACTTATCTATGCAGTTTTGACACCTATTTTATTCTTTTTTAGTTATTTTCATCAAATAAAGAAACTTTGTACATAAAAGTTGTAGATAATAATGTATATAAAAATATAAAAAGTTTGTATAAAAATAATATATAGTGTACATTTTGTACACAAAATAACAAGCCAAAATCAAACATCACAGACCCATATCTTGCAAATAAAAACTCCAAATGTATCAAAATCGCCTTTAATTGTATATGACTTTTCAAGAGCTATTTATTGAAGGTGGTTTCATAATTTTTGAAGTTAATCTGTGGAAGTTAGGTTTTTAGCCCTCATTGTATAGTTTACCCGATTAAAATATTCATTATATTCATTATTCATTATTTTTACAAAATTATATTTTTAGAATTTTGTAAATAATATACATAATACATGTACATATTGAAATTAAAAGAATACCAAAAAGAAAACCTCAATAAAACAAGTCTATAAAATACATAGACAAAAATATCTATGTATACATATAAATAAATAAAAGGGAAATATATTCCTTTATTCTTTATGCTTTATATTTTTAGAATGTTGGGAATATTAAATATATTATATTAAAAATGTAAATCCAAAATAAAACCCAATAAAATATATTAAATAAATAAAATGTATATAAAATATAGGTAAAAGACCTATAGTATACCTACATGATATACCTTATTTATTTAAGTATATTAATAACATCATAAAAATAAAAAATATATATATTTATGTATAGAAAAATACGTTATAAATATATAAAATAGGAAAACAAAATAATAAAATAAAATAAATAAAATAAAAAAATTATACAATATACATGTAAATATACCTATAAATACACCATTAATAATCAACTTGTAATAAAATATATCAAAAAAATAAATAAAAAACATAAATAAATACTACATTATTTAATAAACATTTTTTTATTTTTAAGCAAAAATTAATAAAATCATTTAATAGGTTTAATTAATAAGTCAATAACTCGCTGACGTGGACCAATCCCCTTCCTGGGATTGTTGACCAGCCGGTAAACTGTCCCTTTAGCCGTCTGAAGTGACGCAGACGTCCTATCTCCCGATTTCTGCCATTTTTCACGGGCAAACTATCCATCAATCGTCGATGAGTCCTTCAGATGAAATGATCTCATATTAGTGTACATACATGCATGATCCTTTAATCCCCTATATATAGCTCTGATTCCTTATTTTTGGCCGATCAAATAAGGGCGCCAACAATGTTCTTAAATAACTCCATCTTCCCCTTCGATCATTTTGGCCATTTCTTCACCCTAAAGCTCTGCCATCTCGGTCCAATGAGCATCCAGGTGATAGCTGGAGATCCCCTGCGATGGATGGAAGCTCGTGGAGGGGGAGATGCACCTACGGCCGCCGCTCACCGGAGGTCCTGCTCCTTGGCCAAACAGCCAGGTTCGAGCTGCGCCATTGACGCCTGTAGTTAGCTTTTTAATCCCGTGTTTTATTTATGCAGTTAGGTTATCACGTAACCCCTAGGATTGGCGTAGATTCCCCGATTCGAAGTTCACCGAAGCTCCGCTCCGACGAACGTTTCACGGTGCTCCCGACATCCTCCGACCACCATTTCACCTACACTTCGGTCCCCATCCATTTCTCTATGCCCCAGGCACCCTCGCCTACTTAGATCCTCTCTGGATCTGGAGATCCGACCTCCCTTCTCAGCCCTTCGTCGGAGGTCTCCGCCCGATACCACCTGCCATCCATTCCACCGCCATAAGGTCCTTGGAACCCCCATTTTGTTCGTTGAGTTATTTTGCAGGGTTTGGAGCGTCAAAAGACCCCCTGGGATCGATTTTTGACGAAGCACAGGTACCTGGAGCTCCCATTTTTCCGAGAGCCTGCTCATCGTCGTCCGAGCTCTGGCATGCCACATGATATTCACATCTGAAGCGACGGAGCCCATGTTCCATTTTGCCCCACCTACGAGCCCGTCTGATGGCCGGAACTGCCCAGGAGGGCGGGTCGAAACTCACGTCGGCCGAGTTCATGACATGTTCTTCTAGACCGCCTCCTGGCCGTCGGATCTTCCAGCCGCTCCAGGTTGATCGTCCAATCATCTTAGCCGATCTGATCTAGACCGTAGAAGGCGAACCGTCATCGTGTCACCGAGTGCCGGTACGTGGATAAGTGGACACATCAAGACCGTCCGCCTGCGCGTGTTAGGGAGAATTTGCAAGCACACCCCTGTCCATTTTTGTATTTTATTTTTGATTCTGTAAATAAATGATTACGTTGTACATAAATTGGGCTTTTTGCATTTAGGCCCTCAGATTTTTAATATTTGTGTTTCGGTCCTTGCCAATGTCACGTGCTGTCCTCACGTGACGCTGGCAATTTTGCACATAGGTTCCTAGCATTTTTTAGTTTTTTAAAATTATTTCATAACTTTAAAAAAATGTTTATTATGTTGGGTAAATTGCAATGAGGCCCCTGTACTTTATTTTATTGGCATAAATGCCCTTGTCAGGCCTATTTATTTTTGAGACTTTCATCTAATTATTAAAAATAGCTATGTAGCTCCAAAAATTCCATAGAAATAGGATTAGATGTCCCATGCAGCGTACTTACATGCCACATGTCCCTTTTGTATTTTTGAGCATTTAATCTAATTTTTAAAATAAAAATGGAGCTTAAATATTCCCTATTTAATTTGAAAAATGCCAAAAAATATAAAAGCTTTGTGAAAAATTCCAAAAAATTATATATGTTATATTTTGACATTTATTGAGTCCAGAAATTAAAAACCTTTAAAAATAGTAAAAGAAAGTTGAAAAATCATATGGCTCCAAAATCCAACAACAAAATATAAATATTCAACAAAAAATCCAAAAATATGTTTTTTCTGTTTAAATATTATATATATAAGTATTTACTTATTAAAATTAATTTGGTTAATTTTGGGATTAATTTATCATTTTTAAAACCAAAATTAATTTTGGGCATTTAATTAATCCCATATTTTGGATATTTTTTATTTTAAAAATACATAAAAATTAGCAAAAATTCTTAGAAAAATAAAAAAACATTACAAAATATTTAAAACCCAAAACCAACTTATTTTATAAATTTTATTTATATTTAATAGCATTTACAAATATATTTCTATGTATTACATATATAAAGCCTTATGTGGCTATATTACTTTTACAAATATATATATAACATAAAAAGGAAATATAAAAGCATAAAATTAAAAATCTAATAAAAATTAAATAAAAAATTAATTAAAATTATGAAAAAATATAAAAATTAAAAACCCACAAACGCAATAACATGGACAAGAAAAGAATTGAATAATTTTGTATTCATTTCTGCTCCCAAACCGTCTGCTCCATGTATTCAACCTCTACACATGCTTACACATATACACCTTTGCATGTATAGTTATAATAAATTTTAGCTCCACATTTTTGATATCCATTGTTTATATATGATTGTGGGTTAAATGTTGATCAATCGAGATTTTATTCGAGGTCACCTCAACGACTGTCGATCTGCCTTGTGGAAAGACACGACCTCAGCTAATCAACCCTCTTCATCAAATGGCGCTGTTGCCGGGGAGCAACGACGTTTGGGATACTTATAATTTATTTGATTCTTTACTCGTGTCCATATTTATTTGATTATTTGCATTATTGATATTATTGTAACCGTTCTGACCCTCTTCTTTATTTGTCTTTGATGCGAGGGACAACCAAGCGAAGGAGGATTTCCTAAGAAGTTCGGTGCACTCGAGTGAGGCGGAGCTGGCTCTTCTACATCAGCCAGTAGAAGAGAGCATCGAAGGCAGATGGAGGAGAATTTTGGAAGACAGTATAATTTTTGTATCATTTAATATGTATATTTATGTGAGAGAGTGACACTTGACATGTAATAATACAGGGCTCTCCCGCTCCGACTTCCCGAGGTCCATTGCCCGAGGGATTGTTCCCTTGGGGGCCTCGATGATTTTGATGCTTTTTCTTTTATTTTATTTTTATTATTTTGTGTGAATGAGCCCTAGCTTAGGATTGTTTGACGTAGACTAAGGCCCAAACGTTGATATATATGCATGTACCTATAGATACGATTTTAGGACTTAGTCAATTTTTAAATATGTTCTTCACAATAATATCATCCTGTACTTAGGGCGATTTTATCGGCTTGCATTTGCATATAGCATAGGTTTTAATTCTGTTATGCATCCCGCATGGAGAGAGTTCGGAAGCATTGTAAGTCTTCTTACTGGGCATGCATCATTGATTTTCGACTTGCATGACTTTCCCGATCTTCTCCCTCTGATTTTGACCTCTTAGGATGCTTACTAGCATGTTTCCTTTGTCTTAGGGAGAACAACCCCCTCATTGTCTAAGCATTTTATTCCTATGTACACCCAAGGATAGTGCCCCAATCCCAGGCCTCTCTTCGATGTGTACAACTTTGTAATCACCTAATTCAAAAATTGAAAAGATAAAATGACCGACATTTGTCGGTCTTCACTGTGTTGAGTAGGTGAATCGGGCTTGGAGTTCATCGCATTTTCATGCATTCTTAGAGTCTTCGGTCCCGTCCGTCTGAGTCATGCATTTTTCGTCTTTGAGTCTCTCTACCTCTCTTATACATATTCCTCCTCATTTGCATTAAGTCATGATATTGGCTCTTGCGCTCAATCACCTTCTTTCGACCATTGTGTTCCTCTCCTTGCCCACCCTCCTCCTGTCCCATGTATCATCTTTTCTATTACCTGAGATTGTTGTGCTTTTAGAGATAGCCTGCATCGAGGATTCTTGATTAAGTTGGGTATGCTTTGAGGATGCTGAGATTTCTACCCCTACTCTCGGTGGATTTGATGTTCGGTATGTGCATAGGAGCCTATTGAGGATTTTTGATGATGCATGCTAATTAGGTGTGATTATGTATTGAGGATGCCGATCTCGCACACCGAATTGAGGATGTGATGTGCTTCGATGATTTGAGGATGATATCATGAAGATTCTACTGATCCATCTATTTTGAGGTTCCGTCCGTCTTTGATTTCTGGGCTGGATAGACTATCTTGATATATGCTTCATGGTGACAATGATTGGAACCCACATGATCTCTCATCTTTGTGATTGATCCATCCTCGATCTCCTGATTCTATTATCCGCCTATGGCACTCTGAGAATTCCTGATTATCTTTCGTGCCATCTCAGCCAGAATTGATTGGCCCTAGGGATGTTTTGTGATTGACCTTATTATTTTCTCCCTCACATGATCTTATGCCCTCCTGAGGTTTGATTGATTGATTGTTTTTGAGGACATGAGATTCGACGCCAGCAATCCCACGACTTGATTGACCTAGTTCGTATTACTCCCCAAGGATTATCTACGGGAGTATAGGACACATTCTTTACATCGGTTTCATACAATGACTTTGTCTCCATCTTGTTGGAGCCTGAAACCGTATCATCTGATCTGACTATCCGGTCTCCCTGCTGATTGTGCGCCCGATCTATCGGTGCATGAGGCCAGCTTCTGGAACTCCATTGAGACTTCTCTCTTTGACGGTCCTCGCAAGGCTGATCTCTTGATATCTGATTATTCCATGCCTAGTTGGCAGCACGTTCCCTGAGGGTTGTCTGCGGGATGCTGCCACACTCTCTCGATTTTCCGGTCTCTTCTGTTGGTAGCCGTTATGTTGCCTATCGAGACCGATTCCAATGATCCATCTGATGGATCATTGATTCCTTTGCATCCACTCACCTTGACGAACCTCGTGAGGTTGAATTTCTGTCTGATTATTCGACGCTTAGCATGTACTACTCTCTGAGGGTTATCTGCGAGAGGGTACATCATATTTAGGTACTCGTCTTCACTTCTAGTGCTTACTCTCGGGTCTGTTGATCTTGGTACTCGGACTCTTCCCTGGTTGTGTTTCCTAATGAGGGGAGCACAGAGCTGAGTCATCAGATTATTCTCTGATCCTGCTCACCTTGAGGGCCCTCACAGGGTTCAGCCATGTCTCATGTTATTCGGTGTGTCCATGTGATCTTCCCATCTTATGTCCACCGAATACCACGTAGTCTCTCGTTCTTTACCTACCATATCTTATTGAGACTCTGATTGATTGGGATGAATCTGTATTGCCACTTCCTCCTCCTGGTCTTACATTATCGGCTATGATCTCACATTCCTTCCTTATGAGCCGATATTCTACTTTCGCTACAGGTCCTTACTTTAGTTTTCAATCTATATTATCTGGTAACTGACACCCAATTGATTTCATACATGGGTGTCTTTTTACGATCTGACTGTGTCCTCGTTCTCACATGGAGATGATGACGAGAGCACGGTATTCACTTGTCAGATACCGTCATGTACTTCACCAATTTACCTTGTTGTATATATGTGTTTTGTCTTTTATTCCTTCGTTTTCTCGTATGTTACGTGTGCCCCAAATCAATCGCCCTATCATTGTGACTGTACTTAGGACGTACCTTGTCTTAAGTACAGGGGGCATACACCGCATTGTTCTCTCCTCGTTCAGTTTATTCACTCCTATTGTTGCTTATACTTAGGGATATTTCACTCTAAGTATAGGGGGGATGATGCGTACATTCTTTACGATCTTCTCATGTATCTGTATATATCCATATCTTTTCTTCTTTTCTTCTTTTCCTTTTCATTATTCTTTTTTCTACAGGAAGGGTGTCGCCCCGTGGTGTCAGTTTTTTGTGCCTAGGACGTACTTTGTCCTAAGTATATGGGGTGTGGACCCCTGATTATTTCATCCATTAATCCCCTCCACTGTCTCCTCTCATGTTGATCTGCTCTACTATATTAGGGATATTTCACCCTAAGTATAGGGGGAGACAACCCGAGCTATGATCGATTTATCTTGATGTTTCTATTTATTCCCACCCTTGACCTGCCCTGCTTTGTGTTTAGTCTGCTATACCTAGGATTATTTGATCCTACGTATAGGGGTCGATTACCTTCTTATTCATTTATTCCTTCATTCTTTGTTCAATCGTTGTAGTATAGGCTTTTCTCTACTTAGTACGAGTTATGTCTTCCCTTTCTTTTCAATCTATAAGGACATAGCTCATGCTAAGTATAGGGGGGTCATATATACTATGTACATACTTTAGCCATAACTCGTACTTTCATATTAATTAATAAATATGGCTAGATATACTATATACATAAGTTTATAATTCATTAAAAATCATTTAATAACAACGGTCATTCCTTAAATTGTTTTTGTAATTACTGATTAATAAATCAGGTTAAAAAATATTTTTGCAAAATGATTTGAAAAATGGTGTGAACCGTTTGGAAAACTTGTTGTGAAATGTTTATATTCTTATTTGAAAAATTCTTTTCTTTTGTGAAATAAATGATTTGAAAAAGCTATTTCCAAATTATTTTGAAAATGTTTGTAAAAATATGTTGAAAAATGTATATATTGTTTGAGAAATCCTTGCAAAATGGCTTTCAAGTCTTTGTAAATATTTGCAGAAATTATTTTGTACTATATTTTTAAAAATTATTTTCAAATAAATTTAAGGAATGATTGTATCATTAAAATCAGAATAAAATGTGTATAAAAAAATAAAAATCTTTATCGATTGAATATACGTACCTATAGTAAGTTTGTTAAAACCCAAAATTCTTTAAAACTCTTAATTCTTGTAAAATAAAGAAGCACATCCGTGTAGATAGGTGTAAACAATTCAAAACTTGTGTGCCCAAATTCTTTTTATTTGCAAAAATTCTTTGTGTAAAAATTCTTGTTGTTTTTAAAAATTCTTTGAAAAATTGCATTATTCTTTGCATCATTGTATATAGCATTTGCATAGCATTCATATTCTTTTGAGCTTGATGATTGAACTAGTCCAATAAAGTCGAAGATTAGAGCTTGGTTGGACCTTACTGCACCAAATTGCACTGGAACCTTATGGGAACTATGTTTAGGGTACTTCAGGTCTATTCAGACTTAATTCTTTGAGACTCAAGGCTGGGTTCAAGTCACCTCAACCGACTAAATAGAAATTTTCAAGACACACGCATGACTCTTGTCGGCCGTTACCTAGCTTGGACACTTGCACCTTTCACTTGGCTCAACTCAGTAGGAGTGGTGAGGGGGTTGGATTTGCCAGTCTGAGACGCACACAGGTGGAAACATTTGTCCTCATCTAGGAAGGGAAGTGCACCCCAACTTGGTCCAGTTTCAATGAAGTCTAAAGATAGGAGAGTGCGGGTTGCAATAAAGCTTCAAAAGAGGGATAGTCTTCTTGCTCAAGAATAAAAACTCCTTATGTAAATGCTGTTGTGAATAGTATGTTAAAAAAACTCAAAAAAAGAATACAGGCTTGAAAATAAAAAGAAAATGCATGTCGGAGTGTGTATATACTTTGTATAGAAAATAAGCAAGCTTGAGCATCAAAGTTATACCATGTGAGCCTGCAGCTGGATGACTTGACTACACTGGTCTTGCATCCCAGGATAGGTAGCTACACTGGCTACCGTCCATTCTTTTCTCTACCTCCTCCTCTTGAGTTGTATGCCACTTGAAGTTAGAAGGGAACACCCCGCTCCTCGAGGGAAAAGGGCTGGATTGGGGAAACATTGTGTTGTCATTCTGGAGAAGTCAGTTCCTTTGTCATTTCAGTTGGGGAGAACCATCACTTATACTGTACGAGTCAGCTTCATAGTCATAAGTGTCTGCGTGTAATGTAGGCTAGTTCTGACCTGGCTATTGAGGACATCTGAACCGACTTCTGTGACTCTTGGAGGTTGTTGTGTTTTAAATTTGATTTTCAACCAGGTTCCACACACAATGTCACACCAAGGTCTAACCTAAGCTCCAAATTTTGATTTTGTACATATAAATTTAATAATCATGGTAAATTCAATTTATTCTTTAAATTCTTTATTCTTGTTTTTTTCTTTTCTTCTTATTCTTTGTTCTTTTTGTACTTATTGCATAAGTATTTGCTAGGGACTAGCAAAGGCAAGTATAGGGGGTGATGAATCTCCATTTCACCGCCTTTATTTTATCATTTTGGCCTTAAAACCCTCAGCAAATGCATGTAAATAGCATCAATTTGTCTATAATAGCCTTCATTATTTATTGTATTTATTGTATACAAAATAAGGTTTTTAATGTCAAAATTATAGAATAAAGAGAAGAAAAGAAAAAGGAATAAAATATTACAAATATTTTATGACCCTAACCCCGAGACCAAGTCCAGAATGTAATAGGTCGATAAGGAATAAAGTAGGGGGAGATAAGGGCCCGAAATACAATAAATACCTCATTTACTTAATTATGTAGTTTTGATATCTATTTTATTCTTTATTATTTATTCATCAAATAAAGAAGCTTTGTACGTAAAAGTTGTAGACAATAATGTATATAAAAATACAAAATTGAGTTTGTATAAAAATAATATACAGTGTACATTTTGTACACAAAATAAAAAGCCAAAACCAAACTTCACAGACCCATATCTTGCAAATTAAAACTCAAAATCTATCAAAATTACCTTTAATCGTATATAACTTTTCAAGAGCTATTTAATGAAGGTGGTTTCATAATTTTTGGAGTCAATCTGTGGAAGTTAGGTTTTTGGCCCTCATTGTATAGTTTACCCGATTGAAATATTCATTATATTCATTATTCATTATTTTTACAAATTTATATTTTTAGATTTTTGTAAATAATATACATAATACATGTACATATTGAAATTAAAAGAAAACCTCAAATAAAACAAGTTTATAAAATACATAGTCAAAAATACCTACGTATACATGTAAATAAATAAAAGGGAAATATATTCTTTTATTCTTTATGCTTTTATATTTTTAGAATGTTGGGAATATTAAATATATTATATTAAAAATGTGAATCTAAAATAAAACCCAATAAAATACATTAAATAAATAAAACATATATTAAGAATAGGTAAAAGACCTATAAGTATTCCTACAAATTATACCTATTTTTTTAAGTATCTAAATAACATCATAAAAATAAAAAATATATATATGTACAGAAAAATACGTTATAAATATATAAAATAAGAAAATAAAATAATAAAATAAAATATATAAAATAAAAATAGAAATAAATTATACAATATACATGTAAATATACCTATAAATACACCATTAATAATCAACTTGTAATAAAACACATCATAAAATAAATAAAAATCATAAATAAATACTACATTATGTAATAAATTTTTTTATAAGCAAAAACTAATAAAATCATTTAATAGGTTTAATTATTAAGTCAATAACTCGCTGACGTGGACCAATCCCCTTCCAGGGATTGTTGACCAGTCGTTAAACTGTCCCTTCAGCCGTCTGAAGTGACGCAAACGTCCTATCTCCCGATTTTCCGCCATTTTTCGTGGGCAAACTATCCATCAATCACCGATGAGTTCTTCAGATGAAATGATCTCAGATTAGTGTACATACATGCATGATCCTTTAATCCCCTGTATATAGCTCTGATTCCTTATTTTTGGTCGGTCGAATATGGGCGCCAACCATGTTCTTAAATAACTCCATCTTCGATCATTTTGGCCATTTCTTCACCCTAAAGCTCTTCCATCTCGGTCCAATGAGCATCCAGGTGACAGCTGGAGATCCCCTGCGATGGATGGGAGCTCGCGAAGGGGGAGATGTGCGTACGGTCGTCGCTCGTCGGAGGTCCTGCTCCTTGGCCAAACAGCCAGGTTCGAGTTGTGCCATTTACATTTGTAGTTAGCTTTTTACTCCCCTGTTTTATTTATGCAGTTACGTTATCACGTAACCCCTAGGATTGGCATAGATTCCCCGATTCGAAGTTCTCCGAAGCTCCGCTCCGACGAACGTTTCACTGTGCTCCCGACATCCTCCGACACCATTTCACCTACACTTCGTTCCCCATCTATTTCTCTACGCCCTAGGCACCCTCGCCTACTTATATCATCCCTGGATCTGGAGATCCAACCTCCCTTCTCAACCCTTTGCCGGAGGTCTCCACCCGACACCACCTGCCACCCATTCCACCACCAATAAGGTCCTCAGAACCCCCATTTTGTTCGTTGTGTTATTTTGCAGGGTTCGGAGCGCCAAAAGACACCTTGGAGTCGATTTTTGATGAAGCACAGTTACTTGGAGCTCCCATTTCTCTGAGAGCATGCTCACCGTCGTCCGAGCTCTGGCGTGCCACCTGATATTCGCATCTGAAGCGGCGGAGCCCACTCTCCATTTTGCCCCACCTACGAGCCCGTCTAATGGCCGGAACCGCTCAGGAGGGCGGGTCGAAACTCGCCTCGGCCGAGTTCTTGACCTGTTCTTCTAGGCCACCTCTTGGCCATCGGATCTTCTAGCCGCTCCAGGTTGATCGTCTACCGTAAAATCAAGCCGCGTCCCAACCGTCCGATCGTCTTTGCTTATCTGATCTAGACTATAGAAGGTGAACCGTCACCGCGTCACTGTGTCTCGGTACGTGGATAAGTGGACGCATCAAGACCGTCCGCCCGCACGCATTAGGGAGAATTTGCAAACACACCCCTATCTATTTTTGTATTTAATTTTTGAGTCTGTAAATAAATGATTACGTTGTAAATAAATTGGGCTTTTTGCATTTAGGCCCTCAGATTTTTAATATTTGTGTTTTGGCCCTCGTCAGCGTCACGTGTTGTCCTCGCGTGACGTTGGTAATTTTGTAGAAAGGTCCCCTAGCATTTTTGAGTTTTGTAAAATTATTTCATAACTTTAAATAAATGTTTATTATGTTGGGTAAATTGCAATGAGGCCCCAGTACTTTATTTTATTTGCATATATGCCCCTATTAGGCTTGTTTATTTTTAGAAATTTCATCTAATTATTAAAAATAGCTATATAGTTCCAAAAATTCCATAGAAATAGGGTTAGATGCCCCATGCAGCGTACTTACATGCCACGTGTCCCTTTTGCATTTTTGAGCATTTAACCTAATTTTTTAAATTAAAATGGAGCTTAAGTATTCCCTGTCTAATTTTAAAAATGCCAAAAAAATATAAACACTTTGTGAAAAATTCCAAAAAAAATATATATGTTATATTTTGACATTTATTGAGTACAGAAATTAAAAACCCCTAAAAATAGTAAAAGCAAGTTAAAAAATCAGAAATCTCCAAAATCCAACAAAATATAAAAAATCAACAAAAAATCCAAAAATATGTTTTTCTGTTTAAATATTATCTATATGTAAGTATTTACATATTAAAATTAATTTGGTTATTTTTTATACTAATTTATTATATTTAGAAAACCAAATTAATTTGAGGCATTTAATTAATCCCATATTTGGGATATTTTTAACTTTAAAAATACATAAAAATTAGCAAAAATTCTTAGAAAAATAAAAAACATTAGAACAATATTTAAAACCCAAAAACAATTTATTTTATAAATTTTATTTATATTTAATATCATTTATAGATATATTTCTATGTATTACATATATAAAGCCTTATGTGGCTATATTACTTTTACAAATATATATATATAACATAAAAAGAAAATACAAAAGCATAAAATTAAAAATCAATTAAAAATTAAAAAATAATTAAAAATATGAAAAGAATATATTAAAATCCCACAAAAACAATAACATGGACAAGAAAAGAATTGAATAATTTTGTATTCATTTCTGCTCCCAAACCGTTTGCTCCCTATATTCGACCTCTACACATGCTTACACCTATACACCTTTTCATGTAGAGTTATAATAAATTTTAGCTCCATATTTTTTATATTCATTGCTTATATATGATTGTGGGTTAATTGTTGATCGATCGGGATTTTGTTCGAGGTCACCTCAGCGACTGTCGATCCGCCTTGTGGAAAGACACGACCTCGACTAATCAACCCTCTTCATCAAATGGCGACGTTGCCAGGGAGCAACGTCATTTGGGATACTTATTATTTATTTGATTCTTCACTCTTGTCCATATTTATTTGATTATTTGCATTATTGTTATTATTGTAATCGTTCTGACCCTCTTCTTTATTTGTCTTTGATGCGAGGGACCACCAAGTGAAGGAGGATTTCCTAGGAAGTCTGGTGCACCCGAGTGAGGCGGAGATGGCTCTTCTACACCAGCCAACAGAAGAGAGCATCGAAAGCAGATGGAGAAGAATTTCGGAAGACATTATAATTTTTGCATTATTTAATATGTATATTTATGTGAGAGAGTGACACTTGACATGTAATAATATAGGACTCTCCCGCTCCAACTTCCCTAAGTCCATTGCCCGAGGGAATGTTCCTTTGCGGGCCTCGATGATTTTGATGCTTTTGCTTTTATTTTATTTTTATTATTTTATGTGAATGATCCCTAGCTTAGGATTGTTTGATGTAGACTAAGGCCCAAACATTAATATATATGCATGTACCTATCGATACGATTTTTGGACTTAGTCTATTTTGAAATATGTTCTTCATGATAATATCATCCTGTACCTAGGGCGATTTTATCGGCTTGCGTTTGCATATAGCATAGGTTTCAATTCTGTTATGCATCCCGCATGGAGAGAGCAGGGAAGCACTGTAAGTCTTCTTACTGGGCATGCATCACTGATTTTCAATTTGCATGGATGTGATCGATTTATCTTGATGTTTCTATTAATTCCCACCCTTGACCCACCCTGCTTTGTATTCAGTCTGCTATACCTAGGATTATTTGATCCTACGTATAGGGGGTCTGTAACCTTCTTATTCATTTATTCCTTCATTCTTTGTTCAATAGTTGTAGTATAGGTTTTTCTCTACTCAGTACGAGTTATGTCTTCTCTTTCTTTTTGATCTATGTGGACATAGCTCATTCTAAGTATAGGGGAGTCGTATATACTCTGTACATACTTTAGCCATAACTCATACTTTCATATTAATTAATAAATCTGGCTAGATATACTATATACATAAATTTATAATTCATTAAAAATCATTTTATAACAACAGTCATTCCTCAAATTGTTTTTGTATTTACTGATTAATAAATCAGGTTAAAAAATATTTTTGCAAAATGATTTGATAAATGGTGTTAACCGTTTGGAAAACTTTTTGTGAAATGTTTCAACCTTTGTAAAAATAATCTAATTTGAAAAATTCATTTCTTTGTGTGAAATAAAGGATTTGAAAAACCTATTTGCAAATGATTTTGAAAATGTTTGTAGAAATAAGTTGAAAAATGTATATATTGTTTGAAAAATCCTTGCAAAATGGCTTTCAAGTCTTTGTAAATATTTGCAAAAATTATTTTATAGTTTTGAAAATTATTTTCAAATAAATTTGAGGAATGATTGTATCAATAAAATAAGAATAAAATGTGTATATAAATCTAAATAAAAATCTTTATCAATTGAATATATGTACCTATATTAACTTTGTTAAAACTCATAAATTCTTTAAAACTCTTAATTCTTGTAAAATAAAGAAGCACACCCGTGTAAATAGTTGTAAATAATTCATAACTTTTGTGCCCAAATTCTTTTTATTTGCAAAATTCTTTGTGTAAAAATTCTTGTTGTTTTTAAAAATTCTTTGAAAATTTGCTTTATTCTTTGCATCATTTTATATAGCATTTGCATATCATTCATATTCTTTTGAGCTTGATGATTGAACTAGTCCAATAAAGTCGAATATTAGAGCTTGGTTGGACCTTACTGCACCTAATTGCACTGGAACCTTATGGGAACTATGTTTAGGGTACTTCAGGACTATTCGGACTTAATTCTTTGAGACTCATGGCTGGGTTCAAGTCACCTCAATTGACTAAATAGAACTTTTCAAGACACGCGCATGACTCTTGTTGGCCGTGACCTAGCTTGGACACTTGCACCTTTCACTTGGCTCAACTCAATTGGAGTGGTGAGGGGGGTGGATTTGCCGGTCTGAGACGCACACATGTGGAAACATTCGTCCTCTTCTAGGGAGGGAAGTGCACACCAACCTGGTCCAGTTTCAATAAAGTCTAAAGACAAGAGAGTGTGGGTTGCAATAAAGCTTCAAAAGAGGGATAGTCTTCTGGCTCAAGAGGAAAAACTCCTTATGAAATGCTGCTTTGAATAGTATGTTAAAAAAACTCCAAAAATGAAGACATGCTTGAAAATAAAAATAAAATGCCTGTCGGAGTGTGTATATACGTTGTATAGAAAATAAGCAAGCTTGAGCATCAAAGTTATACCATGTGAGCCTATAGCTGGATGACTTGACTACACTGGTCTTGCATCCCAGGATAGGTAGCTACACTGGCTACCGTCCATTCTTTTCTCGACCACCTCCTCTTGAGCTGGATTCCACTTGAACTTAGAAGGGAATACCCCGCTCCTTGAGGGCAGAGAGCTGGTTTGGGGAATCATTGGGTTGTCATTCTGGAGAAGTCAATTCCTTGGTCATTTCAGTTGGGGAGAGCCACCATCACTTACACTGTACGAGTTAGCTTCATAGTCATAATGGTTTGCGTATGATGTAGGCTAGTTCTGACCTGGCTATTGAGGAGATTTGAACCGAGTTTTGAGACTCTTGGAGGCTGTTGTGTTTTAAATTTGTTTCCCAACCAGGTTCCACACACAATGTCACACCAAGGTCTAACAAGAGCTCCAAACTTTGATTTTGTACATATAAGTTTAATAATCATGGTCAATTCAATTTATTCTTTAAATTCTTTATTCTTGTTTTTTCTTTTCTTCTTATTCTTTATTCTTTTTGTACTTATTGCATAAGTATTTGCTAGGGACTAGCAAAGGCAAGTATAGGGGGGTGATGAATCTCCATTTCATCACCTTTATTCTATCATTTTAGCGTTAAAACTCCCAGTAAATGCATGTAAATAGCATAAATTTGTCTATAATAGCCTTCATTATTTATTGCGTTTATTGTATACAAAATAAGGTTTTTAATGCCAAAATTATAGAATAAAGAGAAGAAAAGAAAAAGGAATAAAATATTACAAATATTTTATGACCCTAACCCCGAGACCAAGTCCAGAATGGAATTGGTCGACAAGGAATAAAGTAAGGGGAGATAAGTGCCAGAAATATAATAAATACCTCATTTACTTAATTATGCAGTTTTGATACCTATTTTATTCTTTATTATTTATTCATCAAATAAAGAAACTTTGTACATAAAAGTTGTAGATAATAATGTATATAAAAATACAAAATTGAGTTTGTAAAAAAATAATATACAATGTACATTTTGTACACAAAATAAAAAGCCAAAATCAAACTTCAAAGACCCATATCTTGCAAATAAAAACTCAAAATCTATCAAAATCACCCTTTAATCGTATATAACTTTTCAAGAGCTATTTAATGAAGGTGGTTTCATAATTTTTGGAGTCAATCTGTGGAAGTTAGGTTTTTGGCCCTCATTGTATAGTTTACCCTATTAAAATATTCATTATATTCATTATTCATTATTATTACAAATTTATATTTTTAGAATTTTGTAAATAATATACATAATACATGTACATATTGAATATAAAAGAAAACCAAAAAGAAAACCTCAAATAAAACAGGTATATAAAATACATAGACAAAAATACCTATGTATACATGTAAATAAATAAAAGGGAAATATATTCTTTTATTCTTTATGCTTTTATATTTTTAGAATGTTGTAAATATTAAATATATTATATTAAAAATGTAAATCAAAAATAAAACCCAATAAAATACATTAAATAAATAAAATGTATATAAAATATAGGTAAAAGACCTATAAGTATACCTACATATTATACTTATTTATTTTAGTATATAAATAACATCATAAAAATAAAAAAATATATTTATGTACATAAAAATACGTTATAAATATATAAAATAAGAAAATAAAATAATAAACTAAAATATATAAAATAAAAATAAAAATAAATTATATGATATACATGTAAATATACCTATAAATACACCATTAATAATCAACTTGTAATAAAATACATCAAAAAAATAAATAAAAATCATAAATAAATACTACATTATTTAATAAACATTTTTTATTTTATAAGAAAAAATTAATAAAATTATTTAATAGGTTTAATTAATAAGTTAATAACTCGCTGACATTGACCAATCCCCTTCCAGGGATTGTTGACCAGCCGACAAACTGTCCCTTCAGTCGTCTGAAGTGACGCAAACGTCCTATCTCACAATTTTCCGCCATTTTTCGCGAGCGAACCATCCATCAATTGCGGATGAGTCCTTAAGATGAAATGATCTCAGATTAGTGTACATACATGCATGATCCTTTAATCCCATGTATATAGCTCTGATTCCTTATTTTTGGCCGGTCAAATAAGGGCGCCAACCATGTTCTTAAATAACTCCATCTTCCCCTTCGATCATTTTGGCCATTTCTTCACCCTAAAGCTCCGCCATCTCGATCCAATGAGCATCCAGGTGACAGCTGGAGATCTCCTGTGATGGATGGGAGCTCACGGAGGGGGAGATGCGCCTACGGCCGCCGCTCGCCGAAGGTCCTGCTCCTTGGCCAAACAGCCAGGTTCGAGCTGTGCCATTTACGTTTGTAGTTATATTTTTACTCCCGCGTTTTATTTATGCAGTTAGGTTATCATGTAACCCCTAGGATTGGCGTAGATTCCCGATTCGAAGTTCACCGCAGCTCCGCTCCGACGAACGTTTCACAGTGCTCCTGACGTCCTCCGACCACCATTTCACCTCCACTTCATTCCCCATACATTTCTCTACGCCCCTGGCACCCTCGCCCACTCAAATCCTCCCTGGATCTATATATCCGACCTCCTTCTCCGCCCTTCGCTGGAGGTCTCTACCCGTCACCACCTACCATCAATTCCACCGCCAATAAGGTCCCTGGAACCCCCATTTTGTTCGTTGAGTTATTTTCCAGGGTTTGGAAGGCCAAAAGACCCCCTGGGGTCGATTTTTAACGAAGCACAGTTACCTGGAGTTCCCATTTTTCCGAGAGCCTGCTCTCCATCGTCCAAGCTCCAGCGTGCCACCTGATATTCGCATTTGTAGCGGTGGAGCCCACACTCCATTTTTCCCCACCTACGAGCCCGTCTGATGGCCGAAATTGCCCAGGAGGGCGGCTCAAAACTCGCCTCGGTCGAGTTCTTGACCTGTTTTTCCAGGCTGCCTCATGGCCGTCGGATCTTCCAGCCGTTCCAGGTTGATCGTCCACCATCAGATCGAGCCATGTCCCAACCGTCCGATCATCTTTGTCGATCTGATCTAGACCGTAGAAGGCAAACCGCCATCGCGTCACCGGGTGTTGACACGTGGATAAGTGGACGCATCAAGACCGTCCGCCCGCACATGTTAGGTGTAATTTGCAAACACACCCCTATCCATTTTTGTATTTAATTTTTGAGTCTGTAAATACATTATTACGTTGTAAATAAATTGGGCTTTTTGCATTTAAGCCCTCAGATTTTTAATATTTGCGTTTTGGTCCCTATCATCGTCATGTACTATCCTCACTTGACGCTGACAATTTTGCATATAGGTCCCTGGTGTTTTTGAGTTTTGTAAAATTATTCCATAACTTTAAATAAATGATTATTATGCTAGGTAAATTGCAATGAGGCCCGTGTACTTTATTTTATTTGCATATATACCCTTATCAGGCTTATTTATTTTTGGGACTTTCATCTAATTATTAAAAATAACTATTTAGCTCCAAAAATTCCACAAAAATAGGGTTAGATGCCCCATGCAGTGTACTACATGCCACGTGTCCCTTTTACATTTTTTAGCATTTAACCTAATTTTTAAAATTAAAATGGATCTTAAATAGTCCCTGTCTAATTTGAAAAATACCAAAAAAAATACAAAAAATTTGTGAAAAATTCCAAAAAATTATATATGTTATATTTTGACATTTATTGAGTCCAGAAATTAAAAACCCCTAAAAATAGTAAAAGAAAATTGAAAAAATGAGAAAGCTCCAAAATACAACAATAAAATATAAAAATTCAACAAAAATCTAAAAATATGTTTTTATATTTAAATATTATCAATATATAAGTGTTTACATATAAAATTAATTTGGGTAATTTTGGGACTATTTTTTTTTAAAACCCAAATTTATTTCAGGTATTTAATTAATCCCATATTCAGGATATTTTTTACTTTAAAAATACATACAAATTAGCAAAAATTATTAGAAAATTGCAAAAAGAAACAATTTATTTTATAAATTTAATTTATATTTAATAGCATTTATAAATATATTTCTATGCATTACATAAATGAAGCCTTATGTGGCTATATTACTTTTACAAATATATATATAACATAAAAAGAAAAGACAAAATCATAAAATTTAAAATCTAATAAAAAATAAAAAATAATTAAAAATATAAAAAAATTAAAAATTAAGAATCCACAAAAGCAATAACATGGACAAGAAAAGAATTGAATAATTTTGTATTCATTTCTACTCCCAAACCGTCTGCTCCCTGTGTTCGACCTCTACACATGCTTACACCTATACACCTTTGCATGTAGAGTTATAATAAATTTTAGCTCCACATTTTTTATATTCATTGCTTATATATGATTGTGGGTTAATTGTTTGATCGATCGGGATTTTGTTCGAGTTCACCTCAGTGACTGTCGATCCGCCTTGTGGAAAGACACGACCTCAACTATTCAACCCTCTTCATCAAACGATGTCATTGCCGGGGAGCAACGTCATTTGGGATACTTATTATTTATTTGATTCTTCACTCTTGTCCATATTTATTTGATTATTTGCATTATAGATATTATTGTAAGTGTTCTGACTCTCTTCTTTATTTGTCTTTGATGCGAGGGATTGCCAAGCGAAGGAGGATTTCCTAGGAAGTCTGGTGCACCCTAGTGAGGCGGAGCTGGCTCTTCTACACCAGCCAGCAGGAGAGAGCATCGAAGGAAAATTGAGGAGAATTTTGGAAGATAGCATAGTTTTGCATTATTTAATATGTATATTTATGTGAGAGAGTGACACTTGACATGTAATAATACAGGAATCTCCCGCTCCGACTTCCCCAAGGTCCATTGCCCGAGGGATTGTTCCCTTGGGGGCCTCGATGATTTTGATGCTTTTGCTTTTATTTTATTTTTATTGTTTTGTGTGAATGAGCCCTAGCTTAGGACTGTTTGACGTAAACTAAGGCCTAAACATTAATATATATGCATGTACCTATAGATACGATTTTGGGACTTAGTCAATTTTGAAATATGTTCTTCACGATAATATCATCATGTACCTAGGGCGATTTTATCGGCTTGCATTTGCATATAGCATAGGTTTAAATTATGTTATGCATCCCGGATGGAGAGAGCTGGGAAGCACTGTAAGTCTTCTAAGCATGCATCATTGATTTTCGACTTGCATGGCTTTTCCGATCTTCTCCCTCGGATTTTGACCACTTAGGATGCTTATTGGAAATCGAAACCTCGATAGGCACGTGCATTGAAAATAACAAAAAAAAGTGACAACCAAAATAAAATCGGTACTGCTAACTCTACTGGACTAAAATAAAATGTAATGGATCCTTTGTCTTGGGGAGAACAACCCCCTCATTGTCTAAGCATTTTATTCCTACGTACACCCAAGGATAGTGCCCCAATCCCATGCCTTTCTTTGGTGTGTACAACTTTGTGATCACCAAACTCAAAAATTGAAAAGATAAAAAGACCGACATTTGTCGGTCTTCACTGTGTTGAGTAGGTGAATTGGGGGTTTCCCTTGTGTCGTGATTGTGACTTGGAGTTCATCGTGTTTTCATGCATTATTAGAGTCTTCGGTCCCATCCATGTGAGTAATGCATTTTTCATCTTTGAGTCTCTCTACCTCTCTTATACATATACCTCCTTATATGCATTAAGTCATGATATTGGCGCTTGCGCTCAATCACCTTCTCCCGACCTTTGTGTTCCTCTCCGTGCCCACCCTCCTCATATCCCATGTATCATCTTTTCTATTACCTAGGATTGTTGTGCTTTTAGAGATAGCCCGCATCGAGTATTCTCGATTAAATTGGACATGCTTTGAGGATGCTGAGATTGCTGCCCTTACTCTCGATCGATTTGATGTTCGATATGTGCATAGGAGCCTATTGAGGACTTTTGATGATGCACGTTGATTAGGTGTGATTATGTATTGAGGATGTAGATCTCGCACACCGGATTGAGGATGTGATGTGCTTCGATGATTTGAGGATGATATCATGATGATTCTACTGATCCATCTATTTTGAGGTTTCATCCATCTTTGATTTTTGGGCTGGATAGACTATCTTGATATATGCTTCATGGTGACGATGATTGGAACCCACATGATCTCTCATCTTCATGATTGATCTGTCCCCGATCTCCTGATTCTATTATCCACCTATGGTGCTTTGAGGATTCCTGATTATCTTTCGTGCCTTCTCAGCCAGATTTGATTGACCCAAGGTATATTTTGTGATTGACCTGATTATTTTCTCCCTCACATTATCTTATGCCCTCCTAAGGTTTGATTGATTGATTGTTTTTGAGGACCTGAGATTCGATGCCAGCAATCCCATGACTTGATTGACCTAGTTCATATTACTCCCTAAGGATTATCTACGGGAGGATATGACACATTCTTTACGATCGGTTTCATACACTGACTTTGTCTCCATCTCGTTGGAGCCTGAAACTGTATCGTCTAATCTGACTATCCGGCCTCCCTGGTTATTGTGGGCCCAATCTGTCGGTGCATGAGGCCAACTTCTGGGACTCCTTTGAGTCTTCTCTCCTTAACGGTCCTCGCAAGGCTGAGCTCTTGATATCTGATTATTCCATGCCTAGTTGGCAGCATGTTCCCCGAGGGTTGTCTACGGGATGCTGCCACACTCTCTCCATTTTCTGATCTCTTCTGCCGGTAGCCGCTATGCCGCCAATCGAGACCGATGCTGATGATCCATCTGATGGATCATTGACACCTTTGCGTCCACTCACCTTGACGGGCCTTGCAAGGTTGAGTTCCTATCTGATTATTCGACAATTAGCATGTACTACTCTCCGAGGGTTATCTGTGAGAGGGCACATCATATTTAGGTACTCGGCTTCACTTCTGGTGCTTACTTTCTGGAGGGGCACGAAGCCGGGTCTGTTGATCTTGGTACTCGATCTCTTCCCTGGTCGTGTCTTATATAGAGGGGGGCATGGAGCTGAGTCATCTGATTATTCTCTGATCGCACTCACATTGAGGACCCTCGCAGGGTTAAGCCATGTCTCGTGTTATTCGGTGTGTCCCTGTGATCTTCCCATCTTATGTCCACCGGATACCATGTAGTCTCTCGTTCTTTTCCTACCATATCTTATTGAGACTCTAATTGATTGGGAGGAATATGTACTGTCCCTTCCTCCTCCCGGTCTTACAGTATCGGTAATGATCTCACATTCCTTCCTTATGAGCCGATATTCTACTTTCGCTATCGGTCCTTACTTTAGTTTTCGATCTATATTCCCTGGTAGCTGACACCCACTTGATTGCATACCTTGGTGTCTTTTCACTATCAGATTGCGTCCTCGTTCTCACAGGGAGACGATAACGAGAGCACGGTATTCACTTGTCAGATACTGTCCTGTACTTCACCAATTTACCTTGTTGTATATATGTGTTTTGTCTTTTATTCCTTCGTTTTCCCGTATGTTACTTGTGCCCCAGATCAATCGCCCTATCATTGTGACTATACTTAGGACGTACCTTGTCCTAAGTACAGGGGGCATACACCGCGTAGTTCTCTCCTCGTTCAGTTTCTTCACTCCAATTGTTGCTTATACTTAGGGATATTTCACCCTAAGTATAGGGGGAATGATGCGTACATTGTTCACGATCTTCTCGTGTATCTGTATATATCCATATCTTTTCTTCTTTTCCTTTTCATTATTCTTTTTTCTACAGTAAGAGTGTCGCCCCTTGGTGTTAGTTTTCTGTACCTAGGACGTACTTTGTCCTAAGTATAGGGGGTGTGCACCCTGATTATTTCATCCATTGATCTCCTCCATTCTCTCCTCTCTTGTTGATATGCTCTGCTATACTTAGGGATACTTCACCCTAAGTATAGGAGGAGGAAGCCCGAGCTGTGATCGATTTATCTTGATGTTTCTATTTATTCCCACCCTTGACCCGTCGGCTTGGTGTTCAGTCTGCTATGCATAGGATTATTTGATCCTACGTATAGGGGGGTTGGTCACCTTCTTATTCATTTATTCCTTCATTCTTTATTGGATCATTGTAGTATAGGCTTTTCTCTACTCGGTACGAGTTATGTCTTCTCTTTCTTTTTGATCTATGAGGACATAACTCATGCTAAGTACGGGGGGTCGTGTATACTCTATATATACTTTAGCCAAAACTCATACTTTCTTATTAATTAAAAAATATGGCTAGATATACTATATACATAAATTTATAATTCATTAAAAATAATTTAATAACAACATTCATTCCTCAAATTAATTTTGTATTTACTGATTTATAAATCAGGATAAAAAATATTTTAGTAAAATGATTTGAAAAACGGTGTGAACCATTTGGAAAACATTTTATGAAATGTTTCAACCTTTGTAAAAATATTCTTTTTTGAAAAATTCTTTTCTTTGTATGAAATAAAGGATTTGAAAAACCTATTTGCAAATGATTTTGAAAATGTTTGTAAAAATATGTTGAAAAATGTATATAATGTTTGAAAAATCCTTGCAAAATGGCTTCCAAATCTTTGTAAATATTTGCAAAAATTATTTTGTACTATAGTTTTGAAAATTATTTTCAAATAAATTTGAGGAATGATTGTATCATTAAAATAATAATAAAATGTGTATATAAATCTAAATAAAAATCTTTATCAGTTGAATATATGTACCTATAATAACTTTGTTAAAACCCATAAATTCTTTAAAACTCTTAATTCTTGTAAAATAAAGAAGCACGCCCATGTAAATAGCTGTAAATAATTCATAACTTGTGTGCCCAAATTCTTTTTATTTGCAAAATTCTTTGTGTAAAATTCTTGTTGTTCTTAAGAAATTCTTTGAAAAATTGCATTCTTTGCATCATTGTATATTGCATTTGCATATCATTCATATTCTTTTATGCTAGATGATTGAACTAGTCCAGTATAGTTGAAGATTGGAGCTTGGTTGGACCTTGCTGCACCTAATTACACTGGAACATTATGGGAACTATGTTTAGGGTACTTCAGGTTTATTCAGACTTAATTCTTTGAGACTTAGGGTTGGGTTCAAGTCACCTCAACTGACTAAATAGAAGTTTTCAAGACACGCGCATGACTCTTGTCGGTCGTGATCTAGCTTGGACACTTACACCTTTCACTTGGCTCAACTCAGTTGGAGTGGTGAGGGGGTTGGATTTGCCAGTCTGAGACGCACACAGGTGGAAACATTCGTCCTCGTCTAGGGAGGGAAGTGCACCCCAACCTGGTCCAGTTTCAATAAAGTCTGAAGACAGGAAAATGTGGGTTGCAATAAAGCTTCAAAAGTGGGATAGTCTTCTGGCTCAAGAGGAAAAACTCCTTATGTAAATGGTTTTGTGAATAGTATGTTAAAAAAACTCCAAAAAAGAAGATAGGATTGAAAATAAAAATAAAATGCCTGCCGGAGTGTGTATATACGTTGTATAGAAAATAAGCAAGCTTGAGCATCAAAGTTATACCATGTGATCTGAAGCTGGATGACTTGACTACACTGGTCTTGCATCCTAGGATAGGTATCTACACTGGCTACCGTCCATTCTTTTCTCTACCTCCTCCTCTTGAGTTGGATGCCACTTGAACTTAGAAGGGAATACCCCGCTCCTCGAGGGCAGAGAGATGGATTGGGGAATCATCGGGTTGTCATTCTGGAGAAGTCAGTTCCTTTGTCATTTCAGTTGGGGAGATCCACCATCACTTACACTATACGAGTCAGCTTCATAGTCATAAGGGTCTGCGTATGATGTAGGCTAGTTCTGACCTGGCTATTGGGGAGATTTGAATCGAGTTATGTGACTCTCAAAGGCTGTTGTGTTTTAAATTTGGTTCCCAACCTGGTTCCACACACAATGTCACACCAAGGACTAACTTGAGCTCCAAACTTTGATTTTATACAGATAAGTTTAATAATCATGATCAATTCAATTTATTCTTTAAATTCTTTATTCTTGTGTTTTCTTTTCTTCTTATTCTTTGTTCTTTTTGTACTTATTGCATAAGTATTAGCTAGGGACAAGCCAAGGCAAGTATAGGGGGTGATGAATCTCCATTTCATCACCTTTATTCTATCATTTTGGCCTTAAAATCCCCAGCAAATGCATGTAAATAGCATCAATTTGTCTATAATAACATTTATTATTTATTGTATACAAAATAAGGTTTCTAATGCCAAAATTATAGAATAAAGAGAAGAAAAGAAAATGGAATAAAATATTACAAATATTTTATGATCCTAACCTCGAGACCAAGTCCAGAATGGAATTAGTCGACAAGGAATAAAGTAGGGGGAGATAAGGGCCAGAAAAACAATAAATACCTCATTTACATAATTATGCAGTTTTGATACCTATTTTATTCTTTATTATTTATTCATCAAATAAAGAAACTTTGTACATAAAGTTGTAGATAATAATGTAAATAAAAATACAAAATTGAGTTTGTATAAAAATAATATACAGCGTACATTTTGTAAACAAAATAAAAAGCCAAAACCAAACTTCACAGACCCATATCTTGTAAATAAAAATTCAAAATCTATCAAAATCACTTTAATTGTATATAACTTTTAAAGAGCTATTTAATGAAGGTGGTTTCATAATTTTTGAAGCCAATCTGTGGAAGTTAGGTTTTTGGCCCTCATTGTATAGTTTACGATATTAAAATATTCATTATATTCATTATTCATTATTTTTACAAATTTATATTTTTAAAATTTTGTAAATAATATACATAATACATGTACATATTGAAATTAAAGAAAACCTCAAATAAAACAAGTCTATAAAATACATAGACAAAAATACCTATGTATACTTGTAAATAAATAAAAGGGAAATATATTCTTTTATTCTTTATGCTTTTATATTTTTAGAATGTTGGTAATATTAAATATATTATATTAAAAATGTAAATCCAAAATAAAACCCAATAAAATACATTAAAAAAATAAAATGTATATAAAAAATAGGTAAAAGACCTATAAGTATACCTACATATTATACATATTTACTTAAGTATATAAATAACATCACAAAAATAAAAAATATATATTTATGTAAATAAAAATACATTATAAATATATAAAATAGGAAAATAAATAAAAAAATAAAATATATAAAATAAAAAAGTATACTATATACATGTAAATATACCTATAAATACACCATTAATAATCAACTTGTAATAAAATACATCAAAAAAAATAAATAGAAATCATACATAAATACTACATTATTTAATAAACATTTTTTATTTTATAAGAAAAAATTAATAAAATCGTTTAATAGGTGTAATTAATAAGTCAATAACTCGCTGAAATGGACCAATACGCTTCCAGGGGTTGTTGACTAGCCGGTCAACTGTCCCTTCAGCGTCTGAAGTGATGCAGACGGCCTATCTCCCAATTTTCCGCCATTTTTTGCGGGCGAACAATCCATCAATCGCCGATGAGTCCTTCAGATGAAATGATCTCAGATCAGTATACATATATGAATGATCCTTTAATCCCCTGTATATAGCTCCGATTCCTTATTTTTTGCTTGTCAAATAAGGGCGCCAACCATGTTCTTAAATAACTCCATCTTCCCCTTCGATCATTTTGGCCATTTCTTCACCCTAAAGCTCTTCCATCTCGGTCCAATGAGCATCAAGGTGACAACTGGAGATCCCCTGTGATGGATGGGAGCTCGCGAAGGGGGAGATGTGCCCACGGCCGCTGCTATCCGGAGATCCTGCTCCTTAGCCAAACAGCCAGGTTCGAGCTGCTCCATTTACGTTTATAGTTAGATTTTTACTCCCACATTTTATTTATGCAGTTAGGTTATCATGTAACCCCTAGGATTAGCGTAGATTCCCCGATTCGAAGTTCGCCGGAGCTCTGCTCTAACTAACATTTCACGGTGCTCCCGACGTCCTCTGACCACCATTTCACCTCCACTTCATTCCCCTTCCATTTCTCTACGCCCCAGGCACCCTCACCCACTCAGATCCTCCAAGGATCTGGAGATCCGACCTCCCTTCTCTGCCCTTTGCCGGAGGTCTCCCCCCGACACTACCTACCATCCATTCCACCGTCAAAAAGGTCCACAGAACCCCCATTTTGTTCGTTGAGTTATTTTGCAGGGTTCGGAGCGCCAAAAGAACCCCTGGGGTCGATTTTTGACGAAGCACAGGAACCTGGAGCTCCCATTTTTCCGAGAGCCTGCTCGTCGTCGTCCAAGCTCCGGCGTGCCACCTGATATTTGCATCTGAAGCGACGAAGCCCACGCTCCATTTTGCCCCACCTACGAGCCCGTCTGATGGCCAGAACCTCCCAGGAGGGCGGGTCGAAACTCGCCTCGGCCGAGTTCTTGACCAGTTCTTCCAGGCCGCCTCCTGGCCATCGGATCTTCCAACCGCTCCAAATTGATCATCCACCGTCAGATCGAGCCGTGTCCCAACCATCCGATCATCTTTGCCGATCTGATCTAGACCGTAGAAGGCGAACCGTTATCTCGTCACCGGGTGCCGACACGTGGATAAGTGGATGCATCAAGATCGTCTGCCCACGCACGTTAAGGGTAATTTGAAAACACACCCCTGTCTATTTTTGTATTTAATTTTTAAGTCTGTAAATAAATTATTAGGTTGTAAATAAATTGGGCTTTTTGTATTTAAGCCCTCGGATTTTTAATGTTTGTGTTTTGGTCCTTATCAATGCTACGTGTTGTCCTCACGTGACGCTAGCATTTTTACACATAGGTCCTTGGCGTTTTTGTGTTTTGTAAAATTATTCCATAATATTAAATAAATGTTTTTTTGTTGGGTAAACTACAATGAGGCCCATGTACTCTATTTTATTTGCATATATGCCCCTGCTAGTCCTATTTATTTTTGGGACATTCATCTAATTATTAAAAAAAGTTATTTATCTCCAAAAATTCCACAAAAATAGGTTAAATGCCCCATGCAGTGTACTTACACGCCACGTGTCCCTTTTGCATTTTTTTAGCATTAACCAAATTTTTAAAATAAAAATAGAGCTTAAATAGTCCTTGTCTAATTTGAAAAATACCAAAAAATATAAAAACATTGTGAAAAATTCCAAAAAAATTACATATGTTATATTTTGACATTTATTGAGTCTAGAAATTAAAAACCCCTAAAAATAGTAAATGAAAATTGAAAAATCAGAAAGCTCCAAAATACAACAACAAAATATAAAAATTCAACAAAAAATCCAAAAATATGTTTTTCTGTTTAAATATTATCTATATATAAGTATTTACACATTGAAATTAATTTGGGTAATTATGGGACTTATTTATTATTTTTAAAACCCAAATTAATTTTAGGCATTTTATTAATCCCATATTTGGGATATTTTTGACTTTAAAAATACATAAAAATTAGCAAACATTCTTAGAAAAATACAAAAATATATGAAAAATATTTAAAACACAAAAAAATAATTTTATAAATTTTATTTATATTTAATAGCATTTATAAATATATTCCTATGTATTAAATAAATAAAGCCTTATGTGGTTATATTGCTTTTACAAATATATATATAACATAAATAGAAAAGACAAAATCATAAAATTATAAATCTAATAAAAAAATAAAATAAAAAAATTATTTAAAAATATGAAAAAAATATAAAAATTAAAACCCCACAATAGCAATAACATGGACAAGAAAAGAATTGAATAATTTTGTATTCATTTCTGCTCCCAAACCGTCTGCTCCTTGTATTCGACCACTACACATGCTTACACCTATACACCTTTGCATGTAGAGTTATAGTAAATTTTAGCTCGACATTTTTTATATTCATTGCTTATATATGATTGTGGGTTAATTGTTGATCGATTGGGATTTTGTTCGAGGTCACCTCAGCGACTGTCGATCCGCCTTGTGGAAAGACACGACCTCGGCTAATCAACCTCTTCATCAAATGGCGTCGTTGCCGGGAAGCAACGTTGTTTGGGATACTTATTATTTAGTTGATTCTTAACCCTTGTCCATATTTATTTGATTATTTGCATTATTGATATTATTGTAACTGTTCTGACCCTCTTCTTTATTTATCTTTGATGCGAGGGACTGCCAAGCAAAGGAGGATTTCCTAGGAAGTCTGGTGCACCCTAGTGAGGCAGAACTGGCTCATCTACACCAGCGAGCAGGAGAGAGCATCGATGGCAGATGGAGGAGAATTTTGGAATCCAGTATAATTTTTGCATTATTTAATGTGTATATTTATGTGAGAGAGTGACACCTGACATGTAATAATACAGGACTCTCTCGCTCCGACTTCCCGAGGTCCATTGCCCGAGGGATTGTTCCCTTGGGGGACTCGATAATTTTGATGCTTTTGCTTTTATTTTATTTTTATTATTTTGGGTGAATGAGTCCAATCTTAGGATTTTTGACGTAGACTAAGGCCCAAACATTAATATATATGCATGTACCTATAGATACAATTTTGGGACTTAGTCAATTTTGAAATTTGTTCTTCACGATAATATCATCATGTACCTAGGGCAATTTTATCGGCTTGCATTTGCATATAGCATAGGTTTCAATTAAGTTATGAATCCCGCATGGAGAGAGCTGGGAAGCATTGTAAGTCTTCTTACTTGGCATGCATCATTGATTTTCAACTTGCATGGCATTTTCGATCTTCTCCCTCTGATTTTGACCACTTAGCATGCTTACTGGAAATCGGAACCTCGATAGGCACGTGCATTGAAAATAACAAAGAAGGTGACAACCAAAATAAAATCGGGACTACTAACTCTACTGAACCTAAAAAAAATTAATGGATCCTTTTTGTTGGGGAGCGCAACCCCCTCATTATCTGCGCATTTTATTCCTACGTACACCCAAGGATAGTGCCCCAATCCCATGCCTCCCTTCGGTGTATACAACTTTGTGATCATCTAACTCAAAAATTGAAAAGAGAAAATGACCGACATTTGTCGGTCTTCACTGTGTTGAGTAGGTGAATCGGGGGTTTGCCTTGTGTCGTGATTGTGACTTAGAGTTCATCGCGTTTTCATGCAATCTTAGAGTCTTCGGTCCCGTCCGTGTGAGTCATGTATTTTTCATCTTGGAGTTTCTCTACCTCTCTTATGCATATACCTCCTCATATGCATTAAGTCATGAAATTGGCGCTTGCACTCAATCACCTTCTCCCAACCTTTGTGTTCCTCTCCTTTCCCACCCTCCTTGTGTCCCATTTATCATCTTTTCTATTACCTAGCATTGCTATGCTTTTAGAGATAGCCCGCATCGAGGATTCTCGATTAAGTTGGGCATGCTTTGAGGACGTTGAGATTGCAACCCTTACTCTCGGTCGATTTGATGTCCGATATGTGCATAGGAACCTATTGAGGATTTTTGATGATGCATGCTGATTAGGTGTGATTATGTATTGAGGATGTAGATCTCGCACACCGGATTGAGGATGTGATGTGCTTCGATGATTTGAGGATGATAACATGATGATTCTACTGATCCATCTATTTTGAGGTTCCGTCCGTCTTTGATTTCTGGGCTGGATAGACTATCTTGATATATGCTTCATGGTGACGACGATTGGAATCCACATGATCTCTCATCTTCGTGATTGATCCGTCCCCAATCTCATGAAACTATTATCCACCTATGGCACTTTGAGGATTCCTGATTATCTTTCATGCCATCTCAGCCAGATTTGATTGACCCAAGGGATGTTTTGTGATTGACCTGATTATTTTCTCCCTCACATGATCTTATGCCCTCCTGTGGTTTGATTGATTGATTATTTTTGAGGACCTGAGATTCGACGCCAGCAATTCCATGACTTGATTGACCTAGTCCGTATTACTCCCCGAGGACTATTTGCGGGAGGATACGACACATTCTTTACGATCAGTTTCATACAATCACTTTGTCTCCATCTTGTTGGAACCTGAACTGTATCGTCTGATCTGACTATCCGGCCTCCCTACTGATTATGCGCCTAACTATCGGTACATGAGGCCAACTTCTGGGACTCCTTTGAGTCTTCTCTCCTTGACAGTCCTCGCAAGGCCAAGCTCTTGATATCTTATTATTCCATACCTAGTTGGTAGTATGTTCCCCGAGGGTTGTCTGCGGGACGCTGCCACACTCTCTCGATTTTCCAGTCTCCTATGCTGGTAGCCGCTATGTCGCCTATCGAGACCGATACTGATGATCCGTCTGATGGATCACCGACGCCTTTGCGTCCACTCACCTTGACAACCCTTGCAAGGTTGAGTTTCTGTCTGATTATTCGACGATTAGCATGTACTACTCTCTGAGGGTTATCTGCGAGAGGGTACATCATATTTAGGTACTCGACTTCACTTCTGGTGCTTACTCTCTGCAGGGGCACGAAGTTGGGTCTGTTGATCTTGGTACTCGGTCTCTTCCTTGGTTTTGTCTCCTGTTGAGGGGAGAACGAAGCCAAGTCATCTGATTATTCTCTGATCTCGCTCACCGTGAGGACCCTCGCAGGGTTGAGCCATGTCTCGTGTGTTATTCATTGTGTCCCTGTGAAATTCCCATCTTATGTCCACCGGATACCATGTAGTCTCTCGTTCTTTACCTGTCATATCTTGTTGAGACTCTGATTGATTGGGAGGAATTTGTATTGTCCCTTCCTCCTCCCGGTCTTACAGTGATCTCACATTCCTTCCTTATGAGCTGATATTCTGCTTTCGCTACCGGTTCTTACTTTAGTTTTCGATCTATATTCCCCGATAGCTGACACCCATTTGATTGCATACATGGGTGTCTTTTCCACGATCTGAATGCGTCCACGTTCTCACAGGGAGATGATAACGAGAGCACGGTATTCACTTGTCAGATACCGTCTTGTACTTCACCAATTTACCATGTTGTATATATGTGTTTTGTCTTTTATCCTTTGTTTTCCCATATGTTACATGTGCCCTAGATCAATCGCCCTATCATTGTGACTATACTTAGGACATACCTTGTCCTAAGTATAGGGGGAATACACCTCGTTGTTCTCTCCTCGTTCAGTTTCGTTACTCCTATTGTTGCTTATACTTAGGGATATTTCACCCTAAGTATAGGGAAATGATGCGTACATTCTTCATGATATTCTCGTGCATCTGTATATATCCATATCTTTTCTTCTTTTCTTCTTTTTCTTTTCATTATTCTTTTTTCTACAGGAAGGGAGTCGACCCTTGGTGTCAGTTTTCAGTACCTAGGACATACTTTGTCCTAAGTATTGGGGGTGTGCACCACTGATTATTTCATCCATTGATCCCCTCCACTGTCTCCTCTCTTGTTGATCTGCTCTGCTATACTAAGGGATACTTCACCCTAAGTATAGGGGGAGATAGCCCGAACAGTGATCGATTTATCTTGATGTTTCTATTTATTCCCACCCTTGACACGTCATGCTTTGTGTTCAGTCTGCTATATGTAGGATTATTTGATCCTACGTGTAGGGGGGCCGGTCACCTTCTTATTCATTTATTCCTTCATTCTTTATTCAATCGTTGTTGTATAGGCTTTTGTCTACTCAGTACGAGTTATGTATTCTCTTTCTTTTCGATCTATGAGGACATAGCTCATGCTAGGTATAGGGGGTCGTATATACTATGTATATACTTTAATCATAACTCTTACTTTCATATTAATTAATAAATATGGCAAGATATATTATATACGTAAATTTATAATTCATTAATAATCATTTAATAACAACAGTCATACCTCAAATTGTTTTTGTATTTACTAATAATAAATCAAGTTAATTTTTTTTTGTAAAATGATTTGAAAAATGGTGTGAACCGTTAGGAAAACGTTTTGTGAAATGTTTCAACCTTTGTAAAAATATTCTTATTTGAAAAATTCTTTTCTTTATGTGAAATAAAGGATTTGAAAAACCTATTTGCAAATGATTTTGAAAATGTTTGTAAAAATATGTTGAAAATGTAAATATTGTTTGAAAAATCCTTGCAATATGGCTTTCAAATCTTTGTAAATATTTGCAAAATTATTTTGTACTATAGTTTTGAAATATATTTTCAAATAAATTTGAGGAATGATTATATCATTAAAATAAGAATAAATGTGTATATAAATCTAAATAAAAATCTTTATTGATTGAATATATGTACCTATAATAACTTTGTTAAAACCCATAAATTCTTTAAAACTCTTAATTCTTGTAAAATAAAGAAGCATACCTGTGTAAATAGATGTAAATAATTCATAACTTGTGTGCCCAAATTCTTTTTATTTGCAAAATTCTTTGTGTAAAAATTCTTGTTGTTTTTAACAATTCTTTGAAAAATTGCATTATTCTTTGCATCTTTGTATATAGCATTGCATAGCATTCATATTCTTTTGAACTAGATGATTGAACTAGTCCAATAAAGTCGAAGATTGGAGCTTGGTTGGACCTTACTGCACCTAATTGCACTGGAACCTTATGGGAACTATGTTTAGTGTACTTCAGGTTTATTTAGACTTAATTTTTTGAGACTCAGGACTGGGTTCAAGTCACCTCAACTGACTAAATAGAACTTTTCAAGACACACGCATGACTCTTATCGGTAGTGACCTAGCTTGGACAGTTGCACCTTTCACTTGGCTCAACTCAGTTAGAGTGGTGAGGGGGTTGGATTTTCCCGTCTGAGACGCACACAGGTGGAAACATTCGTCCTCATCTAGGGAGGGAAGTGCACCCCAACCTGGTCCAGTTTCAATGAAGTCTAAAGACAGGAGAGTGTGGGTTGCAATAAAGCTTCAAAGGAGGGATAGTCTTCTGGCTCAAGAGGAAATACTCCTTATGTAAATGTTATTGTGAATAGTATGTTAAAAAAACTCCAAAAAAAGAAGATAGGCTTGAAAATAAAAATAAAATGCCTGCCGGAGTGTGTATGTACGTTGTATAGAAAATAAGCAAGCTTGAGCATCAAAGTTATACCATGTGATCCTGCAGCTGGATGACTTGACTACACTGGTCTTGCATCCCTGGATAGGTAGCTACACTGGCTACCGTCCATTGTTTTCTCTACCTCCTCCTCTTGAGTTGGATGCCACTTGAACTTAGAAGGGAATACCCCGCTCCTCGAGGGCAGAGAGCTGGATTAGGAAATTATTGGGTTGTCATTCCGGAGAAGTCAGTTCCTTTGTCATTTCAGTTGGGGAGAGCCACCATCACTTACACTATACGAGTCAGCTTCATAGTCATAAGGGTCTGCGTATGATGTAGGCTAGTTCTGACCTGGCTATTGAGGAGATTTGAAACGAGTTATGTGACTCTCAGAGGCTGATGTGTTTTAAATTTGGTTCCCAACCAGGTTCCAAACACAATGTCACCCCAAGGTCTAAACAGAGCTCCAAACTTTGATTTTGTACAGATAAGTTTCATAATCATGATCAATTCAATTTATTCTTTAAATTCTTTATTCTTGCTTTTTCCTTTCTTCTTATTCTTTGTTCTTTTTGTACTTATTGCATAAGTATTTGCTAGGGACAAGCAAAGGCAAGTATAGGGGGGTGATGAATCTTCATTTCATCACCTTTATTCTATCATTTTGGCCTTAAAACCCCCAGCAAATACATGTAAATAACATCAGTTTGTCTATAATAGCATTCATTTTTTATTGTATTCATTGTATACAAAATGAGGTTTTTAATGCCAATATTATAGAATAAAGAGAAGAAAAGAAAAAGTAATAAAATATTACAAATATTTTATGACCCTAACCCCGAGACCAAGTCCAGAATGGAATTGGTCGACAAGCAATAAAGTAGGGGGAGATAAGGGCCAGAAATATAATGAATACATCATTTACTTAATTATGCAGTTTTGATACCTATTTTATTCTTTATTATTTACTCATCAAATAAAGAAACTTTGTAGATAAAAGTTGTATATAATCATGTAAATAAAAATACAAAATTGAGTTTGTATAAAATAATATACGGTGTACATTTTGTACACAAAATAAAAAGCCAAAACCAATCTTTACAGACACATATCTTGCAAATAAAAGTCAAAATCTATCAAAATCACCTTTAATTGTATATGACTTTTCAAGAGCTATTTAATGAAGGTGGTTTCATAATTTTTGGAGTCAATCTGTGGAAGTTAGGTTTTTGGCCCTCATTGTATAGTTTACCCGATTAAAATATTCATTATTCATTATTTTTACAAATTTATATTTTTTTGAATTTTGTAAATAAAATACATAATACATGTACATATTGAAATTAAAAGAAAACCAAAAAGAAAATCTCAAATAAAATAAGTCTATAAAATACATAGACAAAAATACCTATGTATACATGTAAATAAATAAAAGGGAAATATATTCTTTTATTCTTTATGCTTTTATATTTATAGAATGTTGGGAATATTAAATATATTATATTAAAAATGTAAATCCAAAATAAAACCCAATAAAATACATTAAATAAATAAAATGTATTTAAAATATAGGTAAAAGCCCTATAAGTATACCTACATATTATACCTATTTATTTAAATATATAAATAACATCATAAAAATAAAATAAAAATATATTTATGTACATAAAAATACGTTATATATATAAAATAAGAAAATAAAATAATAAAATAAATATATAAAATAAAAATAAATTATACAATTCACATGTAAATATACCTATAAATACACCATTAATAATCAACTTGTAATAAAATACATCAAAAATAAATAAAAATCATAAATAAATACTACATTATTTAATAAATATTTTTTATAAGCAAAACTTAATAAAATCGTTTGATAGGTTTAATTAATAAGTCAATAACTCGTTGATGTGGACCAATCCCCTTCTAGGGATTGTTGACCAGCCGGTTAACTGTCCCTTCAGCCATCTGAAGTGACGTAGACGTCCGATCTCCCGATTTTCCACCATTTTTCACAGGCAAACCATCCATCAATCGCCGATGAGTCCTTCAGAAGAAATGATCTCAGATCAGTGTACATACACGCCCGATCCTTTAATCCCCTGTATATAGCTCTGATTCCTTATTTTTGGCCGGCCAAATAAGGGCGTCAACCATGTTCTTAAATAACTCCATCTTCCCCTTCGATCATTTTGTCCATTTCATCACCCTAAAGCTCTGCCATCTCGATCCAGTAAGCGTCCAGGTGACAGCTGGAGATCCCCTTAGATGGATGGGAGCTCGCGGAGGGGGAGATGTGCCCACGACCGCCTCTCGCCAGAGGTCCTGCTCCTTGGCCAAATAGCCAGGTTCGAGCTACGCCATTTACGTTTGTAGTTAGCTTTTTACTCCCGTATTTTATTTATGCAGTCAGGTTATCATGTAACCCATAGGATTGGCGAAGATTCCCCGATTCGAAGTTCGCTGGAACTCAGCTCCGACAAACGTTTCACGGTGCTCCTGACGTCCTCCGACCACCATTTCACCTCCACTTCATTCCCCATCCATTTCTCTACGCCCCAGGCACCCTCTCCCACTCAGATCCTAACTGGATCTGGAGATCCGACCTCCCTTCTCCGCCCTTCGTCGGAGGTCTCCGCCCGACACCACCTACAATCCATTCCACCGCAAATAAGGTCCCCGGAACCCCCATTTGGTTCGTTGAGTTATTTTGTAGGGTTCGGAACGCCAAAAGATCCCCTGGGGTCGATTTTTGATGAAGCACAGGTACCTGGAGCTCCCATTTTCTGAGAGCCTGCTCGCCGACGTCCAAGCTCCGACGTGTCACCTGATATTCGCATCTGAAGCGGCGGAGCCCACGCTCCATTTTGCCCCACCTACGAGCCCGTCTGATGGACAGAACCTCCCAGGAGGGTGGGTCAAACTCACCTCAGCCGAGTTCTTGGCCTGTTCTTCCAGGCCGCCTCCTGGCCGTCGGATCTTCCAGCCGCTCCAGGTTAATCGTCCAACGTAAGATCGAGCTGTGTACCAACCGTCCGATCATCTTTGTCGATCTGATCTAGACCGTAGAAGGCGAACCGTCATCGTGCCACCGGGTGCCGACACGTGGATAAGTGGACGCATCAAGACCGACCGCCCGCGCGCGTTAGGGGTAAATTACAAACACACCCCTGTCCATTTTTTATTTAATTTTTGAGTCTGTAAATATATTATTATGTTGTAAATAAATTGGGATTTTTGCATTTAAGCCCTCATATTTTTAATGTTTGTGTTTTGGTCCCTGTCAACGTCTCGTGCTGTCCTCACGTGACGCTAGCAATTTTGCACATAGGTCCCTAACGTTTTTGAGTTTTGTAAAATTATTCCATAACTTTAAATAAAGGTCTTTATGAGGCCCCTGTACTTTATTTTTGTGCATATATGCCTATGTCAGGCCTATTTATTTTTGGGACTTTCATCTAATTATTAAAAATAGCTATTTAGCTCCAAAAATTCCACAAAAATAGGTTAGATGCCTATGCAGCGTACTTACACGCCACGTATCCCTTTTGCATTTTTGAGCATTTAACCTAATTTTTAAAATTAAAATGGAGCTTAAATAATCCATGTCTAATTTGAAAAATACCAAAATAATATAAAATCTTTGTGAAAAAATCCAAAAAAACTATATATGTTATATTTTGACATTTATTGAGTCCAGAAATAAAAAACCCCAAAAAAATAGTAAAAGAAAACTGAAATAATCAGAAAGCTCCAAAATACAACAATAAAATATAAAAATTCAACGAAAAATCCAAAAATATGTTTTTCTATTTAAATATTATCTATATATAAGTATTTACACATTAAAATTAATTTGGGTATTTTTGGGACTAATTTATTATTTTTAAAACCCAAATTAATTTCGAGCATTTAATTAATTCCATATTTGGGATATTTTTTACTTTAAAAATACATAACAATTAGCACAAATTCTTAGAAAAATACAAAAAACATTAGAAAAATATTTAAAACCCAAAAACAATTAATTTTATATATTTTATTTATATTTAATAGCATTTATAAATATATTTCTATGTATTACATAAATAAAGCCTTATGTGGCTATAATACTTTTACAAAATATATATATAACATAAAAATAAAATACAAAAAAATAAAATTAAAAATCTAATAAAAAATAAAATAATTAATTAAAAATATGAAAAAAATATAAAAATTAAAAACCCACAAAAGCAATAACATGGACAAGAAATGAATTGAATAATTTTGTATTCATTTCTGCTCCCAAACCGTCTGCTCCCTGTATTCGACCTTTACACATGCTTACACCTATACACCTTTGCATGTAGAGTTATAATAAATTTTAGCTCCACATATTTTATATTCATTGCTTATATATGATTGTGGGTTAATTGTTAATCGATCGGGATTTTGTTCGAGGTCACCTCAGCGACTGTCGATCCGCCTTGTGGAAAGACACGACCTCGACTAATTTTCCCCATCAGTAGGCCACCAAAGGCCGGATTGGAGAACATTCTGTGTTATCTATCTCTAAGAGTGATGTCCTCCTGCCTCAAGCTTGTGGCAGTAGGTGAGGACATTGTGGCGCTCCTCCTAAGGAATACACCGATGTCAGACATTGTCTCCCCCTTCATGGTAAAGGGTGGGATCCTCCCAATGGTACGACTTGGCCTTCACAAGGAAGGTCTCAAGTCGCTGCCTGGGCCAACCTTGTGGAACTTTCTTGGCAACAACATAGTTCACAATGTCAACGTACCATGAAAGCGAGGTTATAGCGAGAATCGCCTCGTCTGGGAAGGTCTCTGTAATAGGTGTGGTCTGCTCTGAATCCTCAAGATTCTCTATTCGAGAGAGGAAATCCGCCACCACATTCTTGACTCCAGGTTTATCTTTAATCTCTATATCAAACTCCTGGTGTAGAAGGATCCATCTGGTCAATCTGTCTTTGGCATCCTTCTTTGCCATGAGGTATCGGATGGCAGTGTGATCTATATAGATAGTCACTCTAGATCCAAGAATGTAGATCAAAACTTATCCAAAGTAAAGACTAGAGCTAGAATCTCCTTCTCAGTAACAGTGTAATTGCGCTGAGGGGCATCCAAAGTCCGGCTAGATTAGTGAATGGTAAACGGCAATCCATCCCTCCTCTGTCCAAGCACAACCCCTATGGCAAAATCAAAAGCATCTGTCATGATCTCGAATGGGAGAGACCAATCGGGTGGCTGAAGGATATGAGCATGTACAACTAATCCCTTGAGAGTCTCAAATGACGCAAGATACTTATCATCTACAATGAACTGGGTATCTTTTATCAGCAAATTAGTGAGCAGTCGAGCAATACAACTTAAATCCTATATGAATTGTCGGTACAAACCGACAAACCTCAAAAAAGACCGCAACTGTCGCAAATTGGATGGTGGATTATTTTTCTTGATGATATCCACCTTGGCCGGATCGACCTCCATGCCCCTGTTGGAGATGTTTTGGCCAAGGACCATCCCCTGAGTCATCATAAAATGACTCTTCTCCCAAGATAGAACAAGGTTGACCTCGATGCAGCGCTAAAGTACTCGGTCTAGGCAATCAAGATAAGCATCAAACCCATCACCGTAGATCAAAACATTATCCATGAAGACCTCTAAACACTCGCCACCATGTCCGAGAAGATGGAAAGCAAGCACTTTTGAAATGTAGCCGGGGCATTACATAAACCAAAGGGCATCCGTCTAAAAGCATACATCCCGAACAGATATGTGAACGTCTTGTTCTCTAGGTCTTCAGGCACTACGACCATCTAATTGTATCCCAAGTACCCATCAAGAAAGCATTAATGACTCTTCCTAGCTAGCCTCTCGATAAACTGATCAACAAATGGCAGCGAGAAATGATCCTTCTTGGTGGCTTGATTCAATCATCTGTAGTCCACACATACCCTTCAAGAAGTGGGTACTCTGGTAGTTATCTCCTCTCCATGATCACTCAAAACTATGGTGATACCCGTATTCTTGGGTATCACATGCAATGGACTAACCCATTTGGAGTCAAGATGGGGTAGATAAAATCGATGTTCCACCACTTTGATATTTCCTTCATGATCACATCTCGAAGATTCGGGTTCAGTCTTCGTTGGAACTCGTGTGATGGCTTGGCATCCTCTTCAAGATAGATGTGGTGGGAACATAGGGCCAGAATTATCCCCTGGAGTTCAGCTACACTCCATCCTATTGCCTTATAGTTTATTTCAAGAACCTCCATCAAACGAGATTCTTGGTCTTTTGTCAAATTCACTAAGATAATGACTGGGAACATATCTGCTCATCCGCAAGGAATCTGTACTTCATGCTCTGCGGCAAGGTAATTCAATTCTGGACAAGTGGGAGATGGCAAATCCGACTTCTGGAATGTCTGCGTGAAGGCTACCAGATCTGCGTGTGAGAACTCTCGCTGACTGGGTAAATCTGACGAAGACGACCCTATTATTATAGATGTCAACTGTCCTGGCTCGATCTCTGCCCTAGCTATCAGCTCTGAGGAAATCAGACACAACAAATAGTCCTTAAAGTCCTGCTAATCAATGTCTGAATCCGAGGGATCTGAATCTGAATCATAAGAAATAAAATATGCCTCGCTATCTTGATAGCGATCATCATCCTCTAAGGTGTCTGGCGTCGTGAGTGTGCTCTCGGAACTCTCATAAGCTGTAATTTGTAATTCTGCGATGTTAGAATCTGTGATAAGAGCTCATGATAATGGATTTGGCCAAACTTATTATCATCTGTAATCACAAAATCACACTCATGGTGGATGTCTAACTCTCCATCATTCATCTTCTATGAGTCGGTCATCTATTCTGAGCAAGCTGAGTCTCTGGCTCTAGTCTCTTCGATCATCTCTATTTGTACACGTTAGCCCTCAACGCAAAAGTATACCTTCCCGCTATCATGATTGGATACTACCTTGGTTGTGGCAAAGAAAGGTCGTCCTAAGATGATGGGGGTATCAGTCACAGATTCATGGATGTCCATGTCCAATACAACAAAGTCCACAGAGAATTTCAGGCCCCAAATTGTCACGACAACATCCTTAAGTGAGCCCTTCGGACTCTCAACAGATTTATCAGCAAACTGAGGATTGTCCTGCTCTATCTAAGAGGGACAAACTCGAATCGATCGAGCAAGGCAGCCGAGAGGAGGTTAATCGAAGAGTTGTTGTCTAATAGAGTACGATCGTACCGTTGCTCATGAATGTGGCATCTAACATAAGGAGCTCCTGCATCTAGTATCTTAGCTAGTAATCGGTTCTGAATAACAAAGCAAGTGGCACGAGTGAGCACATGGATTTCTGCATTTTGGTTCCTCTTCTTCCTACAGATGGTGGTCTTTTCTCTCAAGTTCTTTTATAAGAGAGGAATGTGCTCAAGTGCCTCCTGTAGAGTTAGTTGTATCTGAAATCTGTCTATCATCTACTCGTTGAACTCTATGTAATGCTTCTTTTTTGGGTGTCTTTTTGGGTCCCCTTTCCTTAGCAGAGTGCTTGAGGGGGGGATGGAAGGACCCTTTCCAAAGAGATGAGGGTTAGGAGTAGGTTCATGTTCATGCAATAGGCTAGAGTCCATACAAAGGTCATCAGGAATAGTAGATGGACTTACAAGAGATACATAAACATTTCCTTTATTCATATTTTTTATTTTTGATGTTTTTCCATTTTTTGTATATTGTAAAAATGTCCTTAGGTACATGGTGAGTCAACACAACAGAAGGAGACTTGGTGGCATCAACACCATGGATAACATCTGAACTTGCGGCATCATCTGGCCTAGAATCTGGGATCATGGTGGCATTAGCACCACCGTCTGCAACTGCAATACGACATCCTTAGTACCGTCTTTTGGATCGACATCCTTGATGGTGTCAACACCATCGTCATCATCATCATCGTGATAAGAAGCCTCAACACCGCTTCCATCCTCTTCTGGAACCATGGGGTCTACATCTGGACGTCGTTGAGACAAGTTGCCTCCAGCTGGCTTCCTACTACTCCTAAGTGTCACAAAATTAGCATCAAATATAGAAGAAGAAGAATCATCCATAATATCACTAGGATTGGTTTTCTATGTAAACTGTACATGCTCATATTTCCTCTTCAGATAGTTCAGTTTAGGTTCAATATGAGCAGGTATGTCGGCCTTTCCCTTTATTATCTCCCTCATATCCTGCCGGAACTCGTCCATCTCTCACCGGAAGGAGGCATGCTGATAAGAGAGCAAGCAGGAGAGGTCATCAAGGGCTGGGTTCTCATAGACTGGTGCATGAGAACTGGACAGGCTGGCCTCGCTGGAAATGGGATTGAGTCTGTTGCTACTGGTAGTGAAGAGGAGGTTGGGAATACTGCTGAGGTTGATGCCTCCATTGTTGTCCCAGATAGTGGGGACGAGGACCATGCTGGTGGTGGTGGCAGTGGGAGTACTGGGGATGTTGAGGCTGGCTACCATGTCCTATCTGATCTGGAGGCTGTTGTTGGGAAGTGGTGCCTCTAGTGGATCATCTAAAGCCAGGATGGTCACGACGAATCCTGAGTTGTGGTTGGTACTAGGAGTACTAGATCTCGTTGACATCCATCAATGGCTCCTGCTACTCGAGGTGTGGAGGGGGGAGGACTGCCAATGGCTGATCCTACTGGTAGACCACCATCTGAGTGTCTTAAGATGGTGGTGGCTACGGGTGGTGCTGGAGTTGCTGGACCAGTTCTGTCTGGATTTGGTGAACGTGACGGTACGAGGCAGAAGGTTGGGTGGACCAGCTCCCTGGATCATTCTATGACATGAGACGGCGCTGAGAAGCAATCTGTAGCTCTTAGAGGCACATGATCTAGGTCTTTAGGTCACTCACGGTATGTGCAAGCTCATCAAGCTTGTTGAGTTTGTCCATGACTTGGCTCTGCTTCTTCACTATAATCTCAATTCTGTCCAACTTTTGGCTAATAATACCCATGTCAGCAGCTGAAGACTCTGCGAGTGCTACTGTTGATGAAGAAGTGTATGGACCAGCATCGACAAGTGTAATCTTCTGATATGAAACCGCCTATGGAGAGGCTTCCCCTGAGTGTAGACGCAGGTCTAGGACATCACTGTGTAGTTCTCTACCATCTCATCATAGATGGCCCAGACCTGGTCTTCATCCTTGGCGAAGTAGGAACCTCCACAAGAGGCATTCACTAGCCCTTGCAGCTCAGCTGTCAGCCCAAAAAAGAAATTCTATATGAGGTTGGGCCTACTGATCTCGTGATGTGGACACCTATCGACGAGCTCTCTGAATCGATCCCATGATTCATGGAACTGCTCGTTGGGGATCATCGTGAATTTGCTGATCATCGCTCTCGTTGCATTAGTCTGATCGAGTGGATAGTACTTGTTCAAGTACTCGGTCCGGAGCTGCTCCCAAGTAGTGACTACCCTCTTTAGGTGCTTCAGCCAGTAGGCTGCTCTATCAACCAAGGCGAACGGGAAGGCAATCAGCTTGATCGTGTCATTGTCCATAAAAATGTTATAGACAATGCTACACATCATCTCAAACTCCGGCAGATGGAGATAGGGCTCCTCGGTGTCTAGCCCATGGAATCTGGGCAACATATGAATCGTCTGGGGGTGAAGCTCAAAGTCGCCAAGGATCTCAGGAAGCTGGATCCATCTATAGGTGAGGGTTACACCAGGATTGTGTAACTGACTCATCGTCTGTGCTAGTCTTGCTGGCTCCTGTGACTCGTCCTAGCATCCACCTCTGCCCTCAGTTCCGGGTATCTCTCCATCGACCTATCTTTGTGGTTCTTCTCATCCAGCTCTCATATGCATGAGCTCTCATCTCACATCTACCATGAATGCTCAATGGTCCCGGATCTGTCTCTACATGGTCTCCAAGGAAGCTACCAATGTGTTGTTTATGGCAACCTGGTCCAATACAAATGATGATCCTTGTTGCTACTTATCAGTACGTCCCTCACTGATGGCCATGTCTGCGATCTCTGCAAAGGCAAAAGACCCTAGCTCAGGTGCTGTCAAATGAACATATAGCTATGCTAGCCTCTGTACGGGTACCTCAGGGGTGAAAGAAGGGTGGTCGAGAGGGAACATGGTGGAGGTGAATTTGGGTTCAGAGAGCGGGTCTGGGTTCTTTGAAACCACCCTAGATGAACGGGGAGGAGTGCTAAAAAGCGGTGCTGCCAGAGGCATCCTAAGAGACCTCCTTCCTATCATCGTGGTGTGGGGATTTATGAATATTGGATCTGGGATGCAAACAAGATGAGAAATTAAAACCCCAATTCACCTGCTCAATGCAAGTTGATGACCGTGAAAGCTCGGTCATTAATCTTGTCAAATTTTATTTAGGTGATAAGTCAATCTGTCAGAGCAGTTAAGCAAGCTGCTAGGAGCCCAATGCTCCCAAGAGACTGTCCTGAATCTCACAAACAGTTTTGCCCATCCAGTACGGGTGCAGACCGTTTACCAGATACCCGATCTGCCCACTTTGCTAAGGAAGTCCCAGACCAATTACCGGCTACCCGGTGAAATCCTCACTGGAGAGCAACTAATCACAAGAACCGGTAGTCTGAAGAGAGATTAGGCATGGCTCTATCCTAGTGTGTGGGTTGCTCTCTCACTGTAGATAAATTAAACAAGAGGGGGTGACTCACCTCAAAATAAAGATTTTTAAATGAACTTCAATTTTAGGTCAAGTTTTCTTTAGCAGACCCAAAATTTTATTGGTCATCACTTTTTATGGTATTTTTTTGAAAGAATACAACGCCTAATTAATTTTCCAATTTCCTTGTTTATTTGAGTCTAAGAAAACTGGGGAAGGAAGTCGGAAAAGCTGATGTGCGATCAAAACTATGATGCATGCAAAGATAGAAATGCGTACCTTGCTCTAGCACTCTACGTGCAAGGTAATCCATGCATAAATAAAAAGTCAGAAATAAAACTACCTATATGATGCATGAAGAAATCGTCCTTAAGATGAGCAACTTTTATTAGCTTGAAGAACAAGTAGTTAATTATCAGGAAGAGAGACCGGGGTCCGGTATTCGATGCCGACCAGTGCCCACAACAATGGGTCCTGCCAACGTTGTATACGACCTCTCTCTGCACGTGGTATCTAATCCAGATAGATTAACTTTCTATGTTTATTTTAACTAAGTCCAGTTACTTTCTATAGGAACAGATAATAAATTAAGATGTTTGGACCTAGATAATTACGAGCTCAAGCAAATTGAAATCCTAAATCTAGGGACCAAATCATCGGGAATCAAATAGAAATAAAGGCAAAAAAATCTCGCAAAACCGCATTGAGATCCCCTCGAGTGCACCGACACTCAGCGAAACAGACCCCGATAAACCATTTATCCATAAGACTCTCAAGAGTCTAAGTTGTTACAATAATAGTTTTGCTAAAATAAAAGTGTCTATCAACTATAACTACTTCCTCTCCTCCTCTGATCCTCCTCAGATGCAGGCTCCTCCAAAAGTGAACCAAGTTGTCCCTCGGACGGTTCTAGCCATGCTCCTTGGCAACGGTGCCATTCTGATAATGTACCAAGAAACTAGGTTAAGTGAGAAATAAATCAAAGTTCATTGTGACCCAAATCACTCAATGCGGTCAACGAGAAAAATAAACCACTCAAGAAATCAAGCAAGGAATGTAAGCGACATTGCTACTTTATTTACCTGGTATAACGACCAGGATCGAAACAAGGAGCACGATTTAAAAACTAAGTAGTCAGATCTCTAAAAACAAAGTATTTTTATGGTTTTTAATTTTTCAATTTTTTTTAATAAAATAAAAACAATGAATAAAATACACATATAAAACTATTTTTGTATTTTTTAAAATGGTCAAAAATGCTCAAAAAATTAAAGTAAAAATATTTTTGGGTTTTGTAGGTTTTAAAGTGTTTTTGGTAATTTTTGTTGATTTTTAAAGATGTTTTTGGGAATTTTTAAAAATCAAACAGTAATAAAAACACAAAACAGTGCACAATCAGGAATAATTTGTAAATTAAAAATATTTAAAACTACCTAAAATAGAAATAAAAACCTACAAACAGAAGTCGAAAACACTATTTTTGGATTTTTCTATGATTTTATACAATTTTTATAATATTTTTATTTTTTTTATAATTTTTAGGGTTTTTATAAAGATTTTTCAAATAAAATTAATACTAAAAGTAAAACATGACAAAATACACCTGCAATTTTTGTGGAAATTTTAAGTGGTTTTTCAATTTCTTATGATTTTTATAACTCAAACAGGACAATTTTTATAGGTTTTTGAATTTTTTATAATGCAAGCAAATTAACACACGAAAATAGCCATAAAAAGTATACAGTAGCATAAACTATATGTAATTTTTAGATAATTTTTAGAGTTAAATTAATAAATATTTTATCCAATAAAACACAAGAAGATAAATACATATCCTAGGGTCCAAAACGTAAATATTCTAGCATTTAGGACCATACAGATAATAACAGTTGAAGTTCCAGGGCCAAATCTGCAATTAATCCAAGCAAAGCATGTGTCACACATGATCAAGGCTCATAGGGGTATAAATGCAAATCCCAAAAAAATGTATTCATTCCATAACAACATAAAAGTTCATAAAACAGAGTGCAAATAAACCCAAAGTAGCATGTGGGGACACATGTGACTCAAACTCGACTGGACTAAAATACAAATACAAAAACTAGAGGGTTCAAACTGCAAATGTTTTTAACTACACATTTTATTTACTGGACAAAAATGGAATAAAGAAAGCGATGTTGTAAAAGTGAAGTATACCCAAGAAGGGGGCATGTGGCGCATGCGTGGAGGTCCTCTGACGTACAGCCCTGATGGCCGTTGGTGGGGTAGAACTGACGACTCAGCTTTTGTCGATAACATGTGGTCAGATGAGCAGTATCAGGCTTGATCTAACGACCTCCAAAGCTTACTGTCGGGCGGCTCAGATGAGGGTCCCAGAAAGGATCCGAGCGTCAGGATGAGGTGCTAAAGGAGAGCTAAGATCAAATCTAGGGCTGCACTCCAAATCGGATGGCTGGAAAGGTGGTTGGAGGAACATGCGTATGGAGAGCTTTATCTAAGCGTGGATGCTGATCCACGGCTCTGATGGAGCTGTCGAGACGTCCGATATGATCGTGGAAGTACAACGCGTCGGGTGGTTGGCTCGGATGGGAGGATGGTTGAGGGTTGTCCGATCTCGACATATCGGACGGCCCCTGGATCGTCTTCCTCATTCGTCCCCTTTCCATAATAGGCTAGTGCTGCCTCCCCCAAATCTTGCCAACGTCGCGTATCTCACAGCTGCCCATCTCCGATCCTCTCGCTTCCATCTCAGATCGCATATATATCGTACCTTCGCAAATACCTGATCCTCGATCGAATCCCATTCAGAATCCCTCGACGATCAACTTCCATATCCGGCATCCCCGTCATCCACTATTTAAGAAGGACCAGGCCCTCATCCTCGCTTTATCCGCTAATTATGCATTAAGTCCAAGCACAAGGCGGTGACAGCGCGGTTGTGCTCCCTTCATCGATGAGATCTGAGGATCCTTCTTCCTCGTTGCAGATGCAGCAACCTCCGCCTTTACTGCCTTGCTCCGAGTTTCTCCCCGTCAAGCGAACGACGGTTCTAGGGTTTGTCTCTAAATATTTAACATATGGTTCTTCACTATTAATAGCAGCTACTTTTTAGGGTGATTTTATCGATTGCACACTACCATGTAGATAGGTTTAAAAATTCTGCTTTGCATACTGCAATGAGAGAGCTGGGAAGCACTGTAAGTCCTCTAACTCAGCATGCATTATTAGATTCTATGATGAGATTTCCATCATCAAATCGACTTGCACGGATTTTTGATGTCTCCCTCTGATTTTGAGCACCTATGATTTAAATGAAAATCTACAAAAATGGTGGACGCTTGTATGTAAATAGATCCAAAAAAAGTGAAAAAAGGGGACTGCTAAACTTTGACCTTAATAAAATTTCGTAATGGACTTTCATTGTCTTGGATTCATAAAGCTCTCATTGTTTGCAGATACCTTATGAGGGGACCAAAACCCCTCCCAACCTGCTAAGGATTAGAGCCAAAAACCCGATCGTAACTGCCTTGTGTGTCGCATGGATTTCTGAAGTAATGGCGCTTCTACCATACGTGACCGAGAAGGACCTTGTCAGCGATGGTGTTCCCGCCTTGTGTGGAACATCGACATGGTCTGAAATATTGAGCTTAGGCCATGCCTTCATGGGTATGTATGTCTCATAGGTTTACGTCCGAGTAGGTTCTTGCACGCTCACGGGTGATTACATTGCGAGGGAGGACTGAAGTAGCGGTTTCACCTATCGGCTTCCTCTCTCTATCTTTCTTTGGCTGAGTAAGGATCCAGGAAGGGTTGCAAGAACCTCAAAAAGTGTAGACTACATGTTACAAAGGAGGAGTACAAGTATGGGATACTTTTCTGACAGTACTCTTTCTTCTATAGGGTTAACGTGCTAAGGACTTGTTAAAAGATATGGCTGAAATAACAACTTTAAAACTGAAAAGATAATAAATAGCTAATCCTTCATGGCTTCACATGTCATGAGTTGGTGAACCCAATTTTGTATTGTGTTTATGTGGATCTAGATTAAGGTTCAAAGATCAAGTCCCACGCATTTGCACATTGTTTGTCATATGTGTCTTCCTTTTGACCCCCCTAAGTCCGAGCATTTCTATTATTTTAAACTCTGTTTTATTCCTCATTGACCCATATTTATTTCCTTCTACATTTATATCATTTTTGTTTCACGATGGAAATCTATGGATAGCTTAGTCGGGACTCCGCCGACGCCCACATCGATTCCATAGACTCCGCATCATTAATAAATTTGAAGAAATGGTCGAAGGAGAGGTTGTCCTCTCTTCATCTCGTGCCTAATAGAAGCAACCACATATCCTCCAGAAGCAAGGACACATGGCAGTGCCTCATGAGGCAGAGAGAGATGAGATCTCCAACCTCAGCATCATTTGGGGTCATCATCACTCAAAGGTTGATATTATCGAGAAGCGATCATAAGATTTCGAGAAGCTAGTTGTGATCGAAAAGAGGACGCAACTCTTAGAAAAGTTGGACCATATTACCAAACAGTTGGAGTTGTTGGTGAGCATCATCAGTTCTCTCCATTTGGCAACACCATCTATAGAGACTACTGCCGAGAAGAAGGACGAGCCATCATCGCAACAACAGCCTCAGCCAAGTCAGCAGCCACTGGCAGTCCAGCATGTGTACTATATACAGGCGCCCAATCAAGGCTTGTCACAACAGCAGATGGTAGTCTACCAGCCAGACTTCCTTCCAACTTCCGATCCAGCATTCCCACCACCACTATTAATTTAGGAAGTCAACGGTGTATGGAGTAACAATGCACAGCTATCCCGTCCTATCGGACACCCATAGGGCCAGCCACCAGCCAATTGGGCTTCCCACCAACCTCAGGGTGGTTGTTTTGGGCAATCCTTACAATGTCCACCTCAGTACCGCCAGCCTCCATAGTACGAACACCAATGGAGGAAAATCAGCAGTATTCGCAACCTTGGTACCATCAGCCACAGTTGTGCCATCAGTACGCAGCTGCACCACCTCAGCATTACCCTCCTCCCTCCTACCAGGAGTACTAGCTTCCTCCACCTCCTCAATCACATCAGCAGTCTCAACCTTAGCCCCACAACAATCAGCCACAGTGTGGACTGTACGCTAAACCTTCTGAGGCAAGTCCTATGAACCGTACCCTGGATTTCTTGGCCCAACTTGTAAAAGGCCTAGCAGATATGACGAAGAAGTTAGATGACCTGACCTCCACCAAAACTTCCATTCCAACGCAGGTCGAAGCAAATCCTAATAGTTTTAAGCGTAAAGAACATGTAGAATGTGATGTCCAGTCTGTGCCTGTAGATTCATATGATTGTAATATTTCTTTATCTAATGTTGTCACTCTCATGAACGGTAGGACTTTGCCTCCATCTACTGTATGCCACGGGGAGAATAAAGCCTTGATAGGTGAATCGTCATCTTTTGCATCAGTCGTGCCAGCTACAGGGACGGATGAGGAAGAAGAAGGAGGAGGAGCCATGCCAGCTACCCGCCATTTCCACCACCAACAACAAAAACAACAAAAAATAAGAAAAATCGAAAAGACCAAAAAGATGTTCGTAGTCGACATGAAGCGGGACCAGCCATGGAGGAGCCAGCAACAAAAGCTGATCCTACGCCAGCAAACGGAGCAGAGGCCGCACTTTTTGCTTTTCCACCAGCACCAACATCTCAGTCTCCAGTTTGTGCTCCGTTTTGCGATCCAGATGAACAGAATATTGTGTACAAGGATTTTGTTGTAAATAAGAACTCTATTTTTTATTTCAGTAACATGAATATTCCATTTCCTAAAGCAATCAAAAAATGCAAAAAATGCAAAAAGAAAAAGTGCATTGTCTGATCCTGGAGTTGTGGATATCATTAATAATCTGACTGTTGAGATTCCTTTGATGAATGCCATGGATATGTGCATGTTGTAAAGAAAGGTTTAAAGGAGGCATGTACAAACAAGCATCGATCGGCACATAACAACAGACGCAAACAAGTAGAGAAGCATGTTCTTACCATGTCCACCATTGCAGCCATCTGCAATATACCACAAAAGAAGCAAGACAAAGGCGCACCATTGATCAGTTGTGAGTTTTTTGATCAAGTCTTCGAGCAAGCCTTGCTTAACAACGGTTCTTCCATCAACCTCCTGTCCTCTTCATTATTGCAAGAATTTGGGCTAGGTCCTCCCAAGAAGACACGAATGATTCTTCAATTTGATGATTGATCCATTAAGCGGCCCTGAGGTCTTTTGGAAGACGTTGTGGTAAAGGTGCAGGACATGCAATTTCCAATTGATTTTGCAGCCCTTAATATGGACTCACCTGCACCCTTATTCAGGACTCCTATTATCCTAGGTCGGCCATTTCTACGCACTTCAGAATCCGTGGTTGATTATGGGTCTGGAAAGATCACTTTCAGCTCAAACAACAACAGAATTACAATAGAAATGATCAGAGAGCCTAAAGTCGTAAGTGATGAAGGTCATGCAACACCGCCTGAAGTAGACTATGACTTCATTGTATAGATTAGAGATACAAACTCTCTTTGAACGACCCATGGACACAGGAAATCCACTTTCTTGAGGAGGACCTGGAAAGCATAGTCGATGCAAGCCCCGCTTATAATTGGAAGACAGAATCCACTTTGTCGATGCATCTATTTGATTTAGATGAGTCACTACAACCCAAATACAATGAGTTTATTGCGGATATATTCGGCACATCATCAAAAGATCAACAAGACATTGAAGTCCGCACTACCTCCAAAGTTCATGCAGATCATTCCCTAAACATCATTGTTTCTGAGGTGACCGAGAGACCGTCTAGACTCAAACCTAAACTAAAGCCACTTCCGGCAGGCCTCAAGTATGCTTTCCTTTCGGATGCAAAAAACATGTATATAATCATCAACAGCGCTGACCTCGGGGCAAGAATCTCGACTCCTTGAGTATCTAGAGAAAAACTGCAAGGCACTTGGTTGGCATGTTTCAGACCTCTGTGGGATAAATCCAGCTCTATGCTCACACCACATCTAATTGGAAGAAGATACCAAGCCGTCCCGAGATTTTCAAAGAAGATTGAACTCAAATCTGAGGGACGTTGTCATGAAGGAAATCATGAAGTGGTGTGATGCAGGCTTCAATTATTCCATCTCCGCCTCCAAATGGGTGAGCCCACTACACGTAGTGCTGAAGAAGACAGGGCTCACTGTGGTTACAAATGACAGAGGAGAGGAGATATCTACTCGGGTGGCCGACATCTTGGAGGGTATGTGTCGACTACCTCCGTCCCAATGCAACAACTAAGAAGGAACACTTCCCCTTGTCGTACATTGATTAAGTACTGGAAAGACTGGCTGACAAGGAGTTCTGCTTTTTGGATGGGTACTCTAGGTACAATCAAGTGGTAATCTCCCCTAACAATCAAGAGAAAACGACCTTCACTTGCTCATTCAGCACCTATGCTTTCAAGAGAATGCCCTTTGGACTGTGCAAGCACCAACGACATTCCATAGATGCATGCTTGCAGTCTTCGCCAAGATGGTAGGCAGTTTTCTCGAGATGTTTATGGACGACTTCTCCGACTATGGTGGCAGCTTTGATTCTTGTATTGAGCACCTAGACAGAGTACTTCAGAAATGTCGTGAAGTCAACTGGTGTTATCCTGGGGAAAAGACACTTCATGGTCACAGAGGGGATTGTGCTGGGTCACATCGTTTCCAAACGTGGCATGGAAGTCGACCCGGCAAAGGTGGATGTGATTTCCAATCTAGAGCCACCTCAGACGATCAGGAATGTGAGGTCATTTCCGGGGCATGTGAGATTCTATAGAAGATTCATTTGTGATTTCAGTCGCATTGCCCAACCTCTTACAGAGAACTGTGCAAGGAGACTGAGTTCAATGTCGATCAGCGGGTCCTCCTTTCATTTAACCAGCTGAAGGAGCTAATCACTCCATCTCCAGTCCTACAGCCGTCAGATTGGTCTCTTCCCTTTGACATCATGACGGATGCATCAGATTTTGGAGTTGGGGTTGTTCTAGGACAGAGGAAAGACTAGGCACCCTATGACATTCATTATGACAGCAAAACATTAGATGAAGCTCAAAGAAATTACACTGTAACAGAAAAATTATTGATGGTTGTGGTATTCTCCCTTGAGAAGTTCAGATCCTATCTACTTAGATCAAAAGTCACGATCTACACTGACCACTCTGCTATATGATACTTACAGCAGAAGAAGGATGCCAAGCCTAGACTTATCAGATGAATACTTCTCCTCCAAGAGTTTTATTTGGAAATCAGGGACAAGCCTGGAGTTCAGAATGTGGTAGCAGACCACCTCTCCAAAATTGAGCAACAAGAGACTCTACTGAGCAGTGCACCCATCACCTTCCCTGACGAGTCGATTATGGTCGTGGATTCACTCCTGTGGTGTTGATATTGTCAACTACCTCATCTCGAGTGTAGTTCCACATGAATAGAAAAAGATTCAGAAGGACAAGTTCTTGCCAACAATCCATTTCTACTAATGGGAAGATCCTCTCTTATTCAGGGAAGGAGCAGATTGTAGTTGACGCAGGTGCATTCCCCAGGAAAAACAGCATAGTGTCCTCAAGCATTGTCATTCGCTCGAATATATTGGACACCATTCTAGAGACAGAACGACAACAAAGATATATTTCAATGTGGCCTCTAGTGGACTACATTATGTAAGTATGTTGTAGCATATGTTAAACACTGCACTAATTATCGGCAACTGAAAGGTACCCTTACAGCTAAAGATGCCATGTCCCTGAAGATCATTCAAATTGTGGATGTATTCAATGCTTGGGGATTGATTTTATAGAACCCTTTCCCAACAGTCTGGGATACGAGCACATCCTTCTTGTCGTTGATTATGTGTCGCTAGGTTGAATCTATCCCCGCTCGAGCCGCATACAGTCGTACAGTGTGTCGCTTTCTGAAAGAAAACATTATCCCACGATTCTGGATTCCAAAGATATTGATATATGATAGGGGTAGTCACTTCATTAATAGATAGGTCAAGAAACTAATGAAAGAGTATGCCATCGAGCATCGAGTCGCTTCTCCTTACCATCCTCAAACCAATGCTATGGAAGAACTATCCAACAAAGAAATCAAGACGATACTTCAGAAGCTTGTCATGCCGGATAGAAAAAATTGGTCCCAACTTTTGGACTCAGTCTTTTGGGCATACAGAACTGCTTACAAGTCTCCATTGGGCATGTCACCCTATCATCTTGCATATGGGAAGCCATGTCACCTTCCAGTAGAGCAGATTCACAAATCATTGTGGGCAGTTAACATTTGCAATTTGGACTTACAACAAGGTGATCAGAAAAGGAAAGAGGATCTGAACAGGCTCCTAGAATTTAGAGACTATGCATATGATAACACATTGATGTACAAGGAGAAGGTTAAACGATGGCATGACCGGCACATCAGATGAAAGACCTTCGAGACTGGACAGAACGTGTGGTTATTTGATGCAAAGTTAAAGAACTTTCCGGACAAATTAAAGAGAAAATGGACAGGTCCATTCAAAGTTCAAGAAGTGCATGATAATTGAAGTATTGTGATATCAGAATTGTCTCCTGACGCACAACCATTTATCGTCAATGGTGAACAACTGAAGCCCTACCTCGAGCAAGACAGTTTCTTGGTCGTTGTCGACACTATCCAAATACTGCACCCTGAAGAGACATCCACAGCAGTAGCAGCATCACAATATTCAGATAATGCTACTTAAAAACTGTTCCTTTAAGCTTTCATTTTTCTTCTTTTCTTCTTTTCTTCTTTTTATTTTCAATTTTTGTTATTCAAAACAATGTGTATCACCCTTTCTTATCTGTATTCTACACTTAGGAATTACTTTTTCCTAAGAATAGGGGGTGTACATCCCGAGTTATTTCGTTCTTTGATCATCTCCCATGTCTCCTCTTCTAGTCTATACTTAGGGATATCTTACACTAAATATAGGGGGAGATAGTCTGAGTACGATATATTCATTCCCACCCTTGATCATCCCTGCTTTGTGTACAGTCTGCTATACATAGTGTTATTTGATCCTAAGTAGAGGGGGATGGTCGACTTCTCATTCATATATTCACATTCGTTATTCTTTAGACTTTTATATACTCAGTACGAATTATGTCTTCTCTTTTTCTCTTCGATCTATGAGGACATAGCTCAAGCGAAGTATATGGGGGTCGTATATACTGTGTATTACCTAAGCCATAACTCGTACTTTTGTAATTTTTAATAATAATTGTGCAAAAATACTTTATAAAACACCGTACATATCCCAGTAAATTCATTAAAATAACATAATAAAGATATGCACAGTATTCTTCAACATTTTTGTATACACTGATTAATAAATCAGGTGAAAATACTTTGCAAAATGTTTGAAAAATAGTTTGAAAATCCTTTTGAAAAGTCTTTTCAGAAATTTTTTTGTAAATTGTTTTTAACCTTTGTAAAAATATTTTGATTATAAAAACTTCTTTTCTTTGTATGAAATAAAAATGTTTAAAAAACTATTTGCAAATGATTTTGAAAATGGTTGCAAAAATATTTTGAAATATATATATATATATATAATGTTTCAAAAATCTTTGCAAAATGATTTTCAAATGTGTGTAAATGTTTGCAAAAATTATTTGTAAAAATTATTTTGGACTATAGTTTTCAAATTTGTTTGTAAAATGATTTTTCAAATAAGTTTGAGGTATATATACATCACACGAAAATTCTTTATTAATTGTATATATACATATCCATAAAAAATGATTATTTATCCCTTGTCAATTCTTAAAAAGCCAACTCTTGTAAAAATAAGAAGCATCTCCATGTAAATATTTGTACCTATTTTCATCCAAAATATTTTGTTTTCAAAAAATCACAAAAATATTTGCAAAACAAAAAATACCAAAACATTGGCAAAATCTTTTTTGAAAAAAAACATAAAAAATAGCATTTGCATCATCTTTTTAAAAATCCATAAAAAGTTCAAAACTTTAAAAATTGCATCATAAAACTATTTTCTACATTAAGCATAGCATTCACATGGCATTTGCATTTTTCGGATTGAGTTTGATAATTGAACGAGTCTAAGTAAAATCCGAAGATTGGAGCTTGATTGGACCTCAAATCTACCTAATCACAGGAACCTTATGGGAGATGGACTTGAGGTACTTTAGGTCTAGTTGACTTAATTCTTTAGGAATTGTGAGACTTGGTTCAATGGATTCTTGATTTCCTAAGTAGAGTATTTCAGAGCATACGCACATCTCTTGTTGATAATGACCTAACTTGGACACCTGCACCTTTCACTTGGCTCAACTTAGTTGGAGTGGTGAGGAGATTAGATTTGCCGGTATGACACGCACACAAGTAGAAACATTTTTCCTTGTCTAGGGAGGCAAGTGCACCCTAACCCGTCCAGTAGCAGAGATGTCTAAAGACAGGAGAGTGTGGGTTGTAATAATGCTTCAAAAGAGGTATAGTCTACTTGCACAAGAGGAAAAACTCCTTATGTAAATGTTGTTGTATATAGTATTTCAGAAAAATGCAAAAAGTAAAAACTCCAAAAAAGTGGGCAAGCCTGATTGAAAATATAATGTCTGCCGGAGTGTACATATTTGTATAGTTAATAAGCAAGCTTGTGCTTCAAAGTCATGATAATGTGAGCCTCAGCTGGATGACTTGGCTACATTGGTCAAGCACCCAAGGATAGGTAGCTACACTGGATACCGTCCATTATTCTCTTCACCCCCTCCTCTTGAGCTGGTTGCCACTTGAACTTAGAAGGGAATGCCCTACTCCTCGAGGAAAGAGTTGCTGGATTGGGGAATCATTAGGTTGTCATACTGAAGAAGTCAGTCTCTTTGTCATTTCAGTTGGAGAGAGCCACTATCACGTAAATTGTACAAGTAAGATTCATAGTCGTAAGGGTTTGCGTATGAGTTGAAGTATTATGACGTGGGTATTGAGGAGACTTAAGTATAGTTTTGTGATTCTTGAACGTTGTTGTAATTCAAATCTGATTCCCAATAAGGTTCCGCCTGCACTAAAATTCCAAAGGTCTTACTTAAGCTCAAAACTTTGATTTTGTGAAGACAAGTTTGAGAATTAAATTTAATCCACTTTCTTTCTTTTTCTTTTCTTTGTTTTTTTCTGCACTTATTACATAAGTGTTTGCTAGGGACTAGCAAAGGCAAGTATAGCGGACGACAAATCTCCATTTCATCATCTTTATTCTATCATTTTGACCTTAAAACCCTAGCTAATGCATGTAAATATCCTTAATTTGCATAAATTAACATTTATTATTTGTTGAATAAATAGTGTTGTTTTTAATTCCCAAATCATAGATTAAAGAAAATAAAAGGAATAAAATGTCAAAGATATTTTATGACCTTAAACTCGGAGACCTAGGCATCTTGATGACTAGGTCGACAAGGAATAAAGTAGGGCCAACAATATAATAAAAACCCCTAATAATAATTCATTATTTATTCATCTTTGGGACCCATTTTATTTTCTACTTTTTATACCTCAAATAAAGAAATTCTGCACATGAAAGTTGTGGATAATAATTTGTAGAAAAATACAAATTTGAGTTTATACAAAAATAATATACAGTGTAAAAGTTATACTCTAAATAAAAATCCAAAACCCCAACTTCCCAAACCCATATCTCCCAAATAAAAACTCAAAATGTATCAAAATCACCTTTAATTGTATATAACTTTTAATAAGCTATTTAATGAAGGCGGTTTTATTTTTTTAGAGTTAAGATGTGAAAGTTAGGTTTTGGGTCCCTATTGTACAATACACTTGAATAAATTAATCATTTTATTTATTATTTATTATTTTTATAATTTTATATTTGTATAGTTTTGTAAATATTATCTATAACTCGTGTAAGTTTGAAACTGAAGTAAAATCACCAATAAAATATCAAAATAAAATAATGTATATAATATATATATGAAATACCTATGATAATACTTGTAAATAAATAAAAGGGAACTCTATTCTTCAATTCTTTTATTCATTTATATTTTTATATACTCTTGTAAATATTATCTATACTCTATTAGAAATATAAAGATAGAATAAAACCAAATAAATCACTTCAAAATAAATAACAGGGCAAGATACATAGATAAAATACATGTATTTGTGCCTACATAATATACATCCCTATTTATTTAAATGCATATACTATGCCATAGAAATATATTAAAAAATTATTTATGTACCTAAAAATAATCTATATATTTATAAAATATAATAATTAATAAATAAAATATGCAAATTAGAAATAAAATAGCCAAAAACATAGATGAATATACCTATAATTACACCCTTAAAAATTAATTTATAATAAATAATACTAAGAAATAAATAAAAATCATATTTAAATACTACATAAAATAATAAACATTTTTATTTTATATTCAAAAATGAATAAAATCATTTACTATTTTTAATTAATTAATTTGTGAATAAATACATTATTTTGTCTTAAGCGGCCTTTGTGGACCAATGGGGTCGCTCCGTTTGTTGATCGCCAGTCAACTTTCCATACCTTCTTCAAACTATTGTCAGAACCTCGAGTGGCCCGCCGTCTCCGATTGATCTCAATCACCCTATTGCTTAGCCTCCCTCGAGCCCTTCATGAGATCTCTTCCCTGATCCTCAATGATTCATGTCGTAGCATCAAATTGATTATACATCAAGTCCATTAATCTAAAATCACCCGTTAATAAGGGTGTGTCGTCTGTCTATAAATAAAGCTCCAAGCTTCGCCTTCCCTTTTTGATCCCCCTTCGAGCTTCGCCCGGTATTCTTGCATGTGTGTCAAGGTCCAGTTGACAGCTGCGCACCTCTTCGAGCTTGGATACAACGTGGTGAGGACAAGGCGGCGGTCCACAGTGTTGCTCCGGCCACACTGCTCCTTGAGCTCCCTCTCAAGTATAAGAGATCATTTATCTTGTGTTTTAAGTAGTATTTAGCTGTAGGTTTCATTTGTTGTGCCTAGCTTAGGTTATTATTAGTTAAGTTAGTGTAAATATCCATCTTCATAGTTCGTCGGAGCTCAGCTTCGGCAAACCCTCCATGCATGTTCAACTGTTATCCGTCGCTCTGATCGCCTCCCCTCGTCTCCCCTTCCACTTCTCTCTGCTTCTCGACCTCTCATTCACCTAGATCCACTGTGGATCTGGAGATCAGATTTCCTCCACCGTTGCACTGTCGGAGATCTCTGCTCGCATCACCTCACTTCCATTCTAGCCACCAAGACCCCCAGTTCCCTTGGATTTCTTCATTGAATATTCCTGCAGGTACGGCGGGTCACAGGACTCTTTTTGAGTTGAGTTCGCTCGAGAAGGAGGTACCGGGAGCCAGTGATCTTCTTCGACCTTGTTCTACTTCGCTAGTGCTCCAGCGTACTTCCTGAGGACCCCAACAAGACCGGAGGAGCCCAAGCACCATTTTGCATCTTCTCCGAGCATTTCAGATGGTCGGAGGAGCTCAGAAGACTGGATCGAAGCTCGGTCGTCTTGTGTTCTTGGCATGTTCTTCCAGACGTCGTCTCCGTCATTGGATTTTCTAGCCGCTCCAGGACGTACAGCCACTGTCAGATCATTTGAGCTGCAACAGTCAGATCTCCAGCAAACGATTTATTCCTAGCCCTCGATTGCAAACCACCATCGTCGCATACAGGATCGACACGTGGAAAAGTGAACCAGATCTGGTCGTCCAATCATGCACGTGAAGGGGTAAATTGCTAAATCTCACTTTTGTTTTTTGTATTTATTAAGTAATCCTGTAAATACATTGTAAAGTGTAAATAAAATGGGGAATTGCATGTAGGCCCCTGTGATGATGTCATATTACATATGGGCCCATGTCAGGTCATCTCACGTGGCGTCCCTCGTGAGGTAACCCATTTGCAAGAAAGCATTTACTCTTTTTGTTTTTCGATTTAATCTAATAAAATTGTAGTTGCGTTGTATATTTTTAGAATAATTGCACAGAGGTCCCTAGATTTTATTTTTTTTACATATATGCCCCTACCAGCAATTGTATTTTTTGTGTTTGTTGGATTTATTTAAAATAGCTATGGTGCTCTAAAAATAACAAAAAATTAGATGTAAGCTTCTACTATATGTACTTTCACGCAATGATTTTATTTTGCAATTTTGGACCTTTTTGTTATTTATTAAAAATGAAATGAGTTTGTTTTTGCCCCTGTCTAGCTTTTAAAATACAAAAAATAGAAAAACTTTTTGAAAAATTCCAAAAAAAATTATATGTTGTCTATTTTAACTTGTATTAACTCCAGTTCAAAAATCCTAAAAAATAGAAGAAGAAAACCCTTAGAAATTAAAAAAACTCAAAAACCTTTTTAAAATCTAAAAGTTTCTGAAAACCCTCAAAGCCATCTTTTATATTTTAAAATTTTCTTTATATTATTATCTATGGGTTAAAATATATTTGGAAAATTTTGGACTTAATTTTCTATTTTTAATTTCCATTTCAATTTCACACGATTATTTTATCCCTGTTTAAGCTATTTTCAACTTTTAAAATATATAAAATTTTGCAAAATTCAAAAAAAATCAAAAAAATAGAAGAAAGTATTTAAACCCAAAAATACTTATTTTTGTAATTTTTGGATATTTGTAGTTATATTTATATCTCTTCTATCTATTATATATATTCTTATATATCTTGTATTCTATACTTAAAAGAAAAGGAAAAAATATAAAAAATCTCAAAATATAGAAAGAAATTATAAAAAAATAAAATTAAGAACCAAATAAAAAATATGAAACAAAAATAAAATTAAAAATTAAAAACCCACAAAAAATACACATATGTGTATATACGTGATGAATGACATGCATGTATATAATGCTCTTTGGTTAAAAATAACTATAAGCTACCAATTTTGCTCTCTATGGTTCGACCTCTACACACTTACTTGCTATACATTTATTTGTAGAGAATAATAAATTTTGACTCACATTTTGTGGTATTCATTGCTTGATTTTTATAGTGGGTTCAATGTTGATTGATTGAGGTATCATGAGCGATCGCCTCAGCAACTTGTAGTCTCGCCTTGTGTAGACTACTCTAGACCCTCGCAAGATCTCGATCGTGCAGATCGAATTTCAAGACATGTTGAATGATATTAGGAATAGACAAGTAGGGGGAGGAGGAGGAGGAGAGGGTGAAAGACCCCATGATGATCCAGAGGAGGAGCCAAGGAATGAGAACCCTAAAACTATGCTGAAGGAGACATATAATCCCGGAGACATCCAGATGACCGAGTGGATTCGCATACCACAGTGCACGCCCATTTTGAGATAAAGCCCTAGTTCCTTGCACTCCTACCCTCATTCCACGGGAATACCAATGATGAACCATACATTCACCTACAGCAGTTATCTCGCATCTGCAAAACCACACATTGCGCTACCATCCCGTTAGGTGTAGTTAAGATGATCGAATTTCCCTTTAGTCTCCAAGACAAGGCCATTTACTGGGTTAACCATTTGGGGAAGGTCGTGACAACATGGGAGGAACTTAAGTCTATGTTCCTTCATAAGTTTTATCCCCTAGGTCGGCTCAACCAGATACAAGCTAAGATTAGCAACTTCTTCCAGGACGCCCACGAGTCCATTCATGAAGCCTGGGAGTGATTCACTAATCAGTAGGAGAAATGCCCCCACCATGAGATACTGAGGACCAGCTTGGTCCAACACTTTTTTGGAGGCCTAAATGTCGAAAGCCATAGATTAGTTGACGATTCCTATGGGGGATCACACTTTAACAAGGATGAAGATGTAGTCTGGCAGATATTTGAAGAAATGGCCGAAGGAGAGGCCACCCTCTCTTCATCACGTTCTTACCAGAGATAGCCCCTAGTCCTCTAGAAGCCGGTACACATGGCAGTGTCTCGCGAGGAAAAGAGAGAGATGAGAGCTCCAACCTCGGCATCATTGGGGGCCATCTCTCTAAGGTAGACATCATCGAGAAGCGATCACAGGATCTGAAAAAACTCTCTTGATCGAACAAAGAACCCAAAACCTACAAATCAAATCAGATCACCAAGCAACTGGAGTTGCTGATGAGTACCATCAGTGCCTGCCCGTCTGCGACTCTACCGCATGAGACTCCCGCTGAGAAGAAATATGATCCAACACCGCCACATCAGCTTCAACCAGTCAGCAGCAGCCAGCAGTCCATCATGTATATTACGTGCAGACTCCTGACCAGGCACCAGAATAGCAGCAATTGGTAGTTTACCAACCAGATCCCCGATCTTCCTATGATCCATTCTCTCCTCCACCGTCTCTCATTCAAGAGGTGAATGGAATATGGCCGAATGAAATGCAGTTGGCCCGTCCAGGTAGACCTCAACAGGGACAGCCTGCAAACTCACACCCATTCCCTTAGCATCAAGGAGGGAGATTTGCCCAGCCTCATCCTCAGTATCAGTATCACCAATCTCCACAGTACCATAATTAGAGACATTCATAGCAATACCTGTAGTTGTCGTACCGCCCGTACCAGTTGTATCATCTATATGCGGTTGCACCTCAGCAGCAATGTCCTCCTCCTCCCTACCAGCATCAATATCAGCTTCCTACAACGTAGCAGCAGTCCGAACAGCACCCCTCTCAGCCCTCGCACCATCAACCACATCGTGGGAGCATGCTGAACCCTCTGAGGCAGTTCCGGTGAACCAGAGCCTCGATTGTCTGGCCCAGTTAATAAACTATCTGGTAGAGATTACACTGAAGCTAGATGAGCTAATGGCCACGAAAACTCTAATCTCAGCCTAGGTTAAAGCGAACCCCAATAATTTTAAGCGCAAAAAGCAGGTAGAATGTGAGGTACTGTATATGCTTGTAGAGTCAGATGATAGTGATTTTGTTTGTCTAATGCTATTACCCTCAGGAGCGATAGTACCTTGCCTTTGTCTGCTACTATCAAGGGGAAGAATAAAGCTTCATCTGGTTAATCATCGTCTTCTGCATCAGTCATGCCAGCTACAGCCTTGAGTGATGAAGAAGGAGGAGCCATGCCAGCTACCAGCCACCACCATTTCTAATAAAAAGAACAAAAAATAAAAAAATTAAAAAGACCAAAAAGATAGCTGCAGTCGAAGTGAAGGTGTGCTAGACATGGAGGGGCCAGCCCTAGCAGCTGATCTAGCACAAGCTGACGGAGCGAAGACCGCAGACTTTGAATGTCCACTCCCCGCTCGAGAGTGTACACCTTTTTGTAGGTTGTACATGATGTTTTGGACATGAATTATGATATAAATAAGAACACTATTTCTTATTTCTGTTAAGTGCATATGCCTTTTTTCTTGATGCAATAGAAAATTCCGAAAAATGCAAAAAAATAAAAAATGTAATATTTAATCCAGGTGCTATGGATATTCTGAACAACTTGACTATTGAACTACCCTTGCTAAAATCTATGAAATATATGCCCGTTGTGAAGAGGGGAATGAAAGAGGCATGTATAAACAAGCGACGGTCAAACCACAACAGCAAATGCCAACAGGTTGAGAAGCATGTACTCACCATGTCTACAGTTGCAGCCATCAGTAATCTCCTGGAGAAGAAGCATGACAAAGGAGAAACTTTGATCAGATGCAAGATCTTTGACCAAGATTTTAAGCGAACCCTACTTGACAATGTCTCTTCAATCAACCTCATGCCCGCCTCATTGCTCACTGAATTTGGGATGGGACTGCTCAAGCCAACATGCATGATCCTTCAGTTCGCTGCTAGACTAATCAAGCAACCGCAAGGTTTATTGGAGTATGTTGTCGTAACGGTACAGGACATGCAATTTTCTATTGATTTTGTAGTCCTCAACATGGACTCTCCAGCATCGTTACTCCTGACCCTGATTACACTTGGTCATCCATTCCTGTGCACTACAGAGGCTGTGGTAGATTATGGGTCTGGGAAGATCATGTTCAGCTCGAGCAGCAACAAAGTGACAGTAGATATGTTCAGTGAATCCAAAGTCTTATCTGATCAAGGCCAAGCAGAACCATCAGAAGCAAACTGTGACTTTATCGTAGATATTAGAGATACCAACTTTTCTTTAAATGATGCATGGATATAGGAAATCCTCTTCCTAGAGGAGGACCTGGAAAACACGGTCTTCACATACTCCGATGTTAACAGGGAGATAAATTCTTCCTTACTGATGGATCTCTTTGATATAGAAGATTTATGTCAGTCCGAACAAGAGGAATTCGTTGATGATTTTTCAGCACATTGTCAGCAAAGCCACTAGTAATGGAGGTAGCAACACCTCCAAAATCATGGTTGATAATCCACCTACCAGTTTAGTTTCTAAAGTGACTGAGAAGCAGGCTCGATTATAAACAGAATTAAAGTTACTTCTAGCAGGACTTGAGTATGCTTTCCTTGAGAGTACAACAAACATGTATCTGGTCATCATCAACAGCCAGCTGACCCCTTATCAGGGATCCCGACTACTCAAGATTTTAGATAAAAACTGCAAGGCACTTGGTTAGCACATATCAGACCTTTGCGGGATAAATCCTACTCTATGTTCACACCACATTTATTTGGAAGAAGATGCCAAGCCATACCGAGAATTTTAGAGAAGATGGACCCTAACTTGTGGGGTGTCATCATGAAATAAATCATGAAGTGGTGTGACGTAGGGTTCATTTATCCCATTTACGACTCCAAATGGGTAAACTCCTTGCATGTAGTTCTGAAGAAATCTAGGCTCACTGTGGTTACTAATGAAAGAGGAGAGGAGATTTCCACTCAGGTACCAACATCCTAGCACTTCTGTGTGTGTTTCTGTGTGTTTTGATTATTGCCACCTCAATGCTACAACAAAGAAGGACCACTTCCCTTGACAGTCATTGATCAAGTTCTGGAAAGATTGGTCGGTAAGGAGTTCTTCTTTTTGGATGGGTATTTTGGGTATGACCAAGTGAAAATGCCCTGTAGGACCAAGAGAAAACTACCTTCACTTGCCTATTCGGCACCTACACCTTTGAGAGAATGCCCTTTGGTTTGTCCAACACACCTGCCAAATTCCAGAGGTGCATGTTTTTAGTCTTCATCGATATGGTCAGAAGTTTTCTCGAGGTGTTTATGGATGACTCCATCTATGGTGACAGCTTTGATTCTTATCTTTAGCACCTAGATGGAATACTTCAGAAATGCCAAGAAATCAATCTCATATTATCTTGGGAAAAGAGACACTTCATGGTCACTTAAGAGATTGTGCTTGGACATGTCATTTTCAAGTGTGGCATGGAAGTCGACCCAGCAAAAGTGGATGTGATCCCCAATCTTGAGCCACCTAATGTCAGAAATGTGAGGGCATTCCTAGGGCATGTGAGGTTCTATAGAAGATTCATCAAAGATTTCAGCTGCATCGCCCAACCTCTCACTAAATTGATGTGCAAGGAGACAAAGTTTCATGTTGATCAATAGGTTCTCCTTTCATTCAATCAATTGAAGGAGCTAATCACTCAAGCTTCAGTCCTACAACTTCCTTATTTATTTTTACCCTTTGAAATCATGACGGATGTGTCGGATTTTACAGTTGGGGTTGTGTTAGGACAAAGGAAAGACAAAGCACCCAATGCTATTCACTATGCCAGCAAGACATTAGATGAAACCTAGCGTAACTACACTGTTACAGAAAAAGAGTTGCTAGTAATGGTTTTCACCCTCAAGAAGTTTAGATCCTATCTACCTGGATCTAAAGTCACCATCTATATTGACCACTCTACTATCTTGTACTTACAACAAAAGAAGGATGTAAAGCCTGAATTGATCAGATGGATCCTTCTCCTCTAGTAGTTCATTTGGAAATCAAGGATAAACCTCGAGTTCTTGCATATCGCCTCTCCAGATTAAGCATCAAGAGCCTCTACTGACCAATGCATCCATCACAGACACCTTTCCTGATGAGTCGATTCTGGTCGTGTACTCTCTTCCTCGATATCAACATATTGTGAACCACCTCATTTCTGGTGCAGTCCCACAAGATTGGATGAAAATCAAGAAGGATAGGTTCTTCTCCACTATCCATTTCTACCAATGGGAGGACCCCCTCTTATTCAGGGAAGGAGCATATTGTATTTGATGTTGGTATATCCCTCAGGAGGAGCATCAAAGTGTCCTCAAGATTTGTCATTCGCTCGAATCTGGGGGACACCACTCTTGAGACAAAATGACATCGAAAGTATTGCAGTGTGGCCTCTGGTGTCCAATACTATTTAAGAATGCCACAGCTTAAGTGAAGCCATGCACTGACTATCAAAGAATGGGAGGAACCCTCATAGCGAAAGACTCGATGCTCCTAAAATTCATTCAGATTTCAAATGAATTTGATGCTTGGGGTATCGATTTCATGGGACCCTTTCCCAATAGTCGCGGATTTGAGCACATCCCTCTTACCGTTAATTAAGTGAGTCACTAAGTTGAAGCTATTGCTGCATGACCTACAGTTAGCTACACAGTTTGTCGATTCTGAAAGAGAACATCATTTCGTGGTTCAGGATACCAAAGATCCTCATATCAGCAGGTCATCTTGACTTAATTATTTAGTTTCCATAAGACTGTGTTCATGAATCAATTCAGTATTCCTAAATAAAACCCTTCATATAATTCATAAGACTCTTTAGACAGTGACTTGACTGAAAAACATGCACCTAGCACTTAGCTCAACTCAGATGGACTGTTGGAAAATCATGGAGTCTAAGTCGGGATGATACAAGGTCTTTTCGTCAAGGGTGGCTTAGGAACCATTCTTGGGATTACCGACACCAGTACTCTAACCCACTTCTTCTAGTAACAATGATATCTAAAGACTGGAGATGGATTGAGACAATGCTTCTGATGAGGAATGGTCTACCGATGTAACTTTTTCCAAAATCTCAAAAAATGGGAGAAACAAAAGATGTTATATCCACCGAGGCACAACCAAGAATGCAGAAGCTATACAGAGTCAAAGAAAATATACAAATAATCTTACGCCCAAAAATTCCACAAAATTCGAGCTTCGTAAAAAGCATGTTTCTTGGTGAAGAATCAGTTACACTGACCGACTTCACAAGGGCATGAAGGCTGCATTGGTCTGTTCCTACTTCTTTTCACATTCTTCTAACTTCTTCCCCATTCGGTTGTAAAGAACGAGAGCACATGACCTTAGAAGGGAATATCTATCTCCACAAGGACGAGTTACCATAAGAGCAGATGCCTTGATAGTTCAATGGTTTTGTTTGGGAAGAGCTGAACAATTTCACACACATGATTCTACCACTTCAAGGTAGCAAGAGTATGTGATTGAGAGGATGGTTCTGACATGGATGTGAATTGGACTGGATGATAGGAGTATGTAAATAGTAATGTGTAATAAAACACCTCAAAAAATATATAAAAATATGTATTAAATACTATATAAAATTAGAAACCTTTTTTATGTTTAAAGAAAAAAATAATTAATTAATTTGTTAATTTTATTCATTTTACATTGATTTTTTTGTCTTGGATTAATCTGGTTGGTCCACATGGACCAACCATATTGCGGTGTTTATTGACCTCAGGTCAACTGTCTGGCCCCCTTCTGATTTCTGTTAGACGACAACCCCACTTCTCTAATTTCTCTACGCCAACACCTTCCTCCTTTTGCAACAAGCCTACCACCAAACTGTAGCCTCGTCATCCCTCTCCTTCGCCCATCCTAGAATCTCTACCAACCCCCTCGCCATTGCATGCCACCACTCCTCGAAAAAGACCAAAATTTTGCCTACCCCTTTTGCTGGTTTGATCTCTCTTCCTTGGCTCTTATCCCCTCAGATCCCCCCTAAACTCCTTAACGTTGGTACAGCAATGTCTGGAAGTGATTCGCAACGAGGAGGAGCTCTGGAAGAGTTGATCCAAGCACATCCGGCCACCACCATCGAGGTTCAACCACCTGAGCCCCTAGCTCAGTTGAGGCTCGTTTTCTTCATTTTCTAGGAAATCATTAGGTGTAGATTGATTTCCAGCATTTTATTTTGGCATTTAGGCTTAGCTTTAGGATTTAATCCAATTCGTCCATGGTCCTAGAGCTCGAGCTCCAGGTCTAATCCATCGTGAAACACTCTGTTTTTCGACCCATTTCCACCTCCTTTCATTACTCATCACGTTCTTTACTTTTCACTTCACAATCCACTCTCGATTTTACACAAATAGAGGTCCCTCAAGATCCATATCTTCCACCTTTTTGGAGCCTACTCACCATGTCCATCCACACAGCCCCTTTTTGTGCCAAGGACCACCACCTCGAGCCATCTGAACTTTTATTACAGGAATGATGCTTCAAGAACTTGTTTCGAGTGAATGATATCACCTAGAACACCTCCAGGCTGCGCTTCAAGAAGACATCCTACAGATTTACTATTGTTGAACCTCTAGCCCATTGGAGCCTACCTACAAGCGCAGAGTGGAACCAGCTAGTTACTAAACCCCTATACGAGTTGAATCGCAGACAGACTTGCGAGGTATAAAAGATTCAAAGTTGGTGGAGCTCAGTTCTTCCCTAATTCATCCAACGCCTTTGTGAGCCGTTCGATCATTCCCATCTCCAAGTCTAATCTAGACAGTCAGGTCTAAAATGAAACGACACATACTTGAGCCGTACAATTAACTTAAGTGGTGCATACGTAGTGCCACATTGACGTCTCGTCCCCGCACTTAAGGGGTAAATTTCAAGGACCTCCTCTATTATTTTTGAAATTAATAATTAGCCTTGAAAAAATTATACGTTGTTTAAAAAAGTAGTGGGATATTTGCATGTATGCCCTCATTCATATTTAATATTGCAAACTAGTCCTTACCTGTCGCGTGCATCTTGATGTTTTGTTTTGTAAAATTTGCATGTAAACACTCACAGGTTTTTATAATTGTATTTTAATATAAAAAGTATTAATATTAGTTGTAATATTTTGGTATTTTGCACTATGAGCCCCTAACTTTAATTTAATTACAAGTATACCCCTGCTAGTTCAAGTATTTTTGTGTACGTTTGTCTAATTTTAATAAATATCATCAATGCTACAAAAATTGTGAAAAATAGGATAATGTACTTGATGCAGTGTTATCTCATGCCATAGTTTTTATTTTCATTTCATGCATATCTATTATTTATTAAAAATTAAATAGTGCACGGATATTCCCTATTCGCTTTCAAAAAATCCAAAAAATAATGAAATCGTGCTTAAAAATTCCTAAAAAACTAATGTGTGTTTATTATAGTATCTAGTTCCCCCAGACCAAAAATTCTTAAAAATAGAAAAAGAAAATGAGAAAAAAATAAAAAGCTCCAAAATCCTATAAAAAAATAAGAAAATATTCACAAACACCAAAGATATTTCTTTATGTATTTTTACTTATATTTATTATATATATATATATATATTAAAATTGACTTGTAAAAACTTTTAAGCTTTTTGCTATTTTTAAACCCCAAATCAATTCGGCCTATTTATTTAATCCATGTTTTGGGATATTTTTGACTTTACAAATACCTAAAAATTAGCAAAAGTACTTGAAAATCATAAAAACAGTAGAAAAATTATACAAAAACACAAAAACATTTTATTTGGCTATTTTTGACTATTTTTACCTATATTTATAATTATATTACCCTATAGTGTACTATATATCTATATATAGTTATATATAAGTTACAATATTATATATTATTATAAGTATTTATAATTTTTAAAAACCAAATATATATATATATATATAATTAAAAATTAATAAAAAAATATTTTTCTAAAAAAACCCACAAAAACCTAAGTAAATAGTGTGCATACCTATATACATATATATATCTATATTATTTATTTATCTATATTCATAAATAATATGCATGTGCTACATGTGTGTTCCCTGAGTTCGACCCCTACCTACTTGTCCAATATACACATTCATCATAGGTTATAATAAATTTTGATCCACATTCCTTGCTTTTATTGCTTCATTATTATTCGTGGGTTGATTATTGAATTCATTCGATTAGTCTTCAAGAGAGGTTGAAACATCGACTGTTGATCCCGCCTTGTGTGGACCAAAAGACCGCTCTTGGGATAATTTTCAATGTTTTCACATACGATGAGATCTTCACGCCTCCGTGATGTGCTAAGGCTTAAACCTTAGCCTTCAAGTGGTATCGGAGCCTTGTTCAAAGGTCTTGTATGTGATCCAAAACCCTAGTTGAACAAGGTTTTGTATATCGGATGTTTGGGGACTCGTTGTTTTGCATGAGATGCGAGTTTCAAATTATTTTTCGTTAAGATGAAAATTCCCTTGTTTATGTATTGTTTGGAAGCATTTTTTCGAAAATAAAATGTATTTAGAATGTATAAATATGTCTTCAAACAGTAGCCAATTGTTGTCACCAAAAGTGCATGATTTAAAATTCAAAAAGTTCTTGTAGTATAATTATTTTTGCATGTATTCAAGGATCTATAAGGAATTAATTTATAATTACTATTTTTTCCATCATAAAATATAAAACAAACAATTTAGTTAAGTAGAGAATTAAAATACCAAACCACTCGAATTTATTTCACGTGATTCCGACTTTGTTTTCCCTAGATATTTCATATTTAGTGGAGATGGGTCGGATGATGATTGGATCATCAAGTCTTCTTAATTAATGTGTTTATCATTCAATGTAAATCATGGAAATTATGAATTTTCTTTGATTAAATTAATGCTTAATATTTATGAAAATAATTGATTAAACATTAATGGCTATTGAGTATAGGTTTCATGAGAAAAATCCTATTTTATCCTGCAATAGTTGTAGGACAACTTTTGCATGCAAAACCAAGAACATGTTAGTTTGATATGCTTAGAAATTTAGGATCTGAAAAGTATAAGATGCGTAATATTTCTAAGTGATTACTATATATAGTATAATGTCGATCATAAAAGTTGATCAATAAAATCACAAGTATATTGACATTATTTTGAGTTGTTCTTAATCAGAATGGTGAAGGTGTCTAGTTTGGGTATGTTGGCTTGGTTTCTTATATAGCGCCTTGCATGACAAGGAAATACTCCCTCCCATCATAACTCGAGTGTAGTGATCGGATCCATTTTTTAGGAAAAAATAATAAGTCAAGTTGTACTCTAATTATTAAAATACAAAATCATACGTACTTGTGAGAGCTTATACTATATAGTAATATCAAGCAAATCCTAATTATTTGTTGGTTTAACTGGATTGATAATTAATTTAATATGATTAGACTAATTAAATCCAATTAAACAATCTATTATGAATAGAGATGTAATTCCCTTAGAAAAATTAATTTTGTGAATACAATTCATAATAATTAATTAAAATTTGAATGAGATATGAAGGATCGTATAAATGATATCCATGGTCTCCTGTCAAGGCAATGGGTTTTGTCGCCGTGGATTGTATGCAGGAGATGCATATCCAAAGTGACATATCCTACATACAATCGCACATGGATCGGGATCTTCGCTTCTCGAAAGAGTAAGGTTGTATGCATAGTGACCTCAATATCGGTTCCTCGTATTATTGTGGATATATTAGATTTCACATAGTGAGTTATATTCATGTTGACGGTTCATTCAATTAACAATGAGTCAACATTACCTTAGGGGTGGTGGGCCCATGTGTTAAAGTTCGAATTGGGAAATACAAGTTGGACTAGCAAGGCAGAATGAGTTCCCACTTTTTTTATCCAAGTTATAGTTTCTCATATTATTGGGATGTAACAAAAGGTAAAAAGAAAATCCCATCTCTTGCTAGAGATATGGCGGTAAGTATATCTCTTGTTTTGAAAGTTTAATAAGGGAATGTACTTTCAAAATTGAAAGGCAAGACTAATTTGATTAAATATCCTTAATTAAAGAATTTAAATTTGAATATATATATATATATAATATGTTTTAATATAGTGCATTCTTAATTTCAAACATGAAATCCATGAAACCGCTCAGGAGGCTTCTAGAGGTCAACCAGTAGACTGGACCAAATTATTCGGATTGGATTCGTAATTTAGTTCTTGTTCTTTCTACAGATTGTATTTCTTATGTGTTTTCTAAGAAAAAGTACACAAACCTTACACCATCAGAAGAAATGAAGTTCAATGAAAAATATGATGAAGATCATACATGTCTAAGTGTTATATTCTAGGGTCTTTGTCCAATGTGCTTCAGAAGCAACATGTGGACATGGACACAACTCATAATATAATGTTGAATCTAAAAGATATATTTGGTTATGTGAATCACACTCATCTTATAATGTTATGAAAGAATTTATTTGCTGCAAAATGTAGGAAGAGACTTCAATTATAGAACACGTAATCAAAATGTTTGGTTGTCTCTCTGAACTGGAAACTCTCAGGGCTGAGATGGATGCAGAAATATTGTCCGACTTCATTCTATTGTCTATGCCCAAGTCTTCCAATAACTATGTGGTATCGTACCACATGAACAAGTTGAACTTAACTAATGTTGAGTTAATGGTGTCATTCAAGTCTGTAGAAGATGTAATAAATAAAGAAAATCCCACAGGCACTACAATGGTTGCACGTGTCAAGGGAAAACGCGGTCAGAAGCATGGGGATCAGAAGAGTTTGGTCAAGAAGAAAAAGAAGAAGATTCAAACTGTTGTGTAATCTTATAATGCTTCTACACTGATAACACTGAAGAAGATTTATGTTTGTCATCACTACAAGAAGCGTGGACATTGGAAGCATAACTGCCCAAAATACCAAAAATCTATCAAGAAAGGTAAAGCCCCATCAGGCATAAAATCTACTTTCATCACTGAAATCAAATTTCTCGTAGGATGAGAAGGTAGTTGGATCATAAATTGTGGTGCTTCTATTCATGTATGCAATTTGTTGCATCTATTCCAAGAAACTAGGAATCTTGATGATTGGAAGATAGTCATCTAGATGAGATCTGATGCAAATATTGCAGCAATCGTTGTCGGGACCTGCATCCTGTCATTATCTAGTGGAGAGTTCTAGTACTTAAAGAGTGTGCTTATGTTCTAGATGTTAGAAAGAACCTTATATATGTATCTAAGCTAGTTAGAAATGGATATTTGTTCTTATTTTGTAATAACTTATCATAAGTCGTTATAATAAATATAATGTGGATGGCATTCTAACTTCTGGTGGACTCTATAAATTGTGAATGATGAACCTACCATCTCCTTCTCAGGCTGGAGATCCTTTCTTAACAATCATTTGACAGTGCTTAATGGGTCCACAATCTAACTCTTTAGATATCATTTAAGAACCAGCCTTAATGATTCAACCATTGAATCAACAACTGTATGACTATTAAGTTGGCTATGGTACATAACCCTAATTGTACTAAGGGACCTTATAAGTGCATTTATTCACTTAATCTCAGACGAAGAGAGAAAATAAGTCAATGACCTTTATTGATCTATCAAAGATAATAATTACATTTATTGTAGAAATAGTTCTTCCTGAGATAACATGGCTAACAATTCCCACTAGTCCTCAGAACCATGTAGGTATAATATCTAAACCCATGCTCATTACATGCTGGTCAAAAAACTTTTGGTATAAAGGTTTGATATGGGGATCATCAACATTATCGCAGAGGTCACCTTGATGATAATGATGTCACCATGCTTTTGAATCTCTCGATGATGTGGTATTTTCTTTCCATGTGCTTGCTATTTTAATTCCATCTAGAATTCTTCTCTTAATCTATGTCTCCCTTGTTATCACTGAGTAGAGGGATGGGAGTATCAGAGGAAACTACGCCAAGTTCCTGGATGAACTTGCTTAACCACACCACCTCCTTTGTAACATCCGATGTGGTAATGTATTCGGCTTTTGTTGTTGAATCAATCAGTGTCCTACTTCTTGCTTCTCCAGGTCACAACACCATTGTTCAACAAGAACGCAAACTCTGAAGTTCACTTGTGGTCATCTATATCGGATTGGAAGTATGAATCTGTGTATCCTAAAACTTGGAGATCACCATCTCCATAGAATAAGATGTAATCTCATGTCCGTTTTAGATACTTAAAGATGTTCTTCACTACATTCTAGTGTTGCCCACCATAGCATGATTGGTAATGGCTTACCACTTCCACTATATGATAGATATATGACCTTGTGCACATAATGACATACATTAATCTTCCCACGGCCAATGCGTGAGGGCATCCAGCGATGGCTTTCTTATCCTCAATATTTTGAGAAGCCATCCCTTTAATATGTGTATACCATGTTTTAAGGGAAGGAAATATTTCTTGGAATTCTCCATATGGAAACGTTCCAAGATCTTCTTAATGTATCCATGTTATAACAATCACAAAATTATCTTTTCTCAGTTTCTAAACAACTTCACACCCAAGATATATGAGGCTTCTACAAGATCTTTCATCCTGAAGGTATGGAATAACTAGATCTTAAAATTATCATCCATGTATCATTCTGAATGATAAGGATGTCATATTTGTAAAGCATTATGAACATAATGGTGCTCCCACTAAGCTTCTTGTACACACATGACCCATCATGATTTCAAACAAAATTATAGCTCTTTATGGATTCATCAAATCTGATGTTCCTGCTATGAGAAGCTTGTTTGAGCCCATAGATGGATTCTTCATCTTGCATACTTTGCCTTCCTCAGTTATGAAACCCTAGGGTTGCTCCATATAGATATCCTCCTTCTAGTATCCATTGAGGAATGTCATCTTGACGTCTATCTACTGTATGTCGTAGTCAAGATATGAAGCTATAGCTAGCAGTGACCTCATGGATTTAAGCATAGCTGCAAGAGAGAATGTCTAATCATAGTCGATGCCTTCTCTATATGTGCAGCCCTTGTCTATGAGCCATGCCTTGAAGGTCTCTATCTTCCATCAGGTCTCCCTCTTTCTCTTGAAGATCCATTTACACCCAATGGGTTTTACCCCCTCCAGGTGGATCCTCTAGGATCCATACATTGTTCTTGTACATGAAGTCTATTTCAGACTTCATTGCCAGAATTCATCTATCCATGTCATGATCAGTGAGTTCTTCACCAAATGAAGCTAGATCTATGAATTTCACATGACACATGGAATTTATATATTTCATATGTCATAACCACCCTCGAACTCCTTCAAAGAGGTACGGTTGTTTCATCTTCATTCACATCTTTAGTTCATGGTTCATGAAGTTATATCCTTAGGGAATTCAATGAGTTCCTTTACTTCATTTTTGTCTTGACTCTTAAGGAACTCATCCTCAAGAAATTTCACATCTCTAGAGACAAAAACTTTGTGAATCTAAGGGTCGTAAAGTTGGTATCCAGTACCATCCTTTATATACCCAATGAAGTATCACTCTATAATATGAGTTTACAGCTTACTTGCATCCACGTTCTTCGCAAGGACTAAGCAATCCCAAATTTTTAGGTGTTTAACACTGGGTTTGGTTCCAAACCAAAGATCATGAGGGTTTTGAGTACAGATTTTCTAGGAATCTTACTAAGGATATATATTGTAATCTCTACTACATATCCCTAGAAACTAAAAGGTAGATGTGCTTTACTCATTATTGAACGGAATATGTCCACGACGGTCCTATTGCATCTTTTCGCAACACCATTTAGTTGTGGAGTTCTAGGGAGTGAGATTGGATACAATTCCTCTCTCTTTAAGGTATTCCTTAAATTCATTAGAGAGGTACTCGTCACATCGATCAGATCGAATCTGTTTAATCTTCCTATCAATTTGATTATCAACCAAAGTCATAAATTCTTTGAACTTTTCAAAGATTTCATATTTATAATGTAATATAAAGATAAACCCGTATCACGAATGGTCATCAGCAAACGTAAAATGATATAGATTTTTATTTTGGGTCGCGGTACTGAAGGAACCATATAGATCGGCATGTATTAGGTCAAGAGCATCATGTAAACATGTTATGAATGGGTGCTCTTATCATTTTACTTCGAATGTAATGTTCACATATAGGTATTGTTTGGACCTGTAGAAAATCTAAGGGACCATCCTTTATCAATCTATTGATCTTATCAACAGATAAATGACCAAGCCTTTGATGCCAAATCATATTCGAATGATTTTCGTCCTCTCTAGTTCTTTTAGGGTTTTTATTAATGAGTGTTACATTCATGATAGATTCATCAATGCACAATTCATATTGTCCACCAGAAGTTAAAATGCCATTTGCAATATATTTATCATAACGAGTTATGATAAGTTTCTCATAGAATAAGAACGAATATCCATTTTCACTAACTTAAATACATATATTAGTTTCCTTCTAACATATGAAACATAAAGACATTCTTTAAGTACAAGGACTCTCCTACTAGATAATGATAGTTTGCTTGTTCTGACAGCGATTGTTGCAATAGTTGCATTAGATCTCATCTGGATGACTATTCTCCTTCATTAAGATTCCTAGTTTTCTGAAACTGATGCAACAAATTGCATACATGAATAAACGTACCGAGAATCAATGATCCGATGACATTCTCATACTATGAGAAAATTGGTTTTGACGATGAAAATAGATTTTATACATGCTGAGGCTTTATCTTTCTAAGTAGTTTTGGATATTCTGGGTAGTTACACTTCCAGTATTCTGGTTTTTTGTGGTGATGATAAACATCGACCTTCTTTGATGCCATCAATGGAGAAGCATGAGAGGATGGGCCAACATCTTGACTCTTCTTCTTTTTCTTCTAGGTCGGACCCTTTCGAGCCCCATGCTTCTAACAATGCTTCCCTTTATCATGTGCAACCACTACACTGCCAGCAGGATTTTGTTTCTTCATTACGTCTTTTTCAGACTTTAATGAATCCATGAGTTCAGCATTTGTTAACCTCAACTTATTCATGTGGTACGATACCACAAAGTTGGTGAAAGATTTGGGCAAAGATAGTAGAATGAAGTCGGACTGCATGTCTGCATCCATCTGAGACTCGAGAATATCAAGTTTAGAGAGATAACCAAACATTTTGATTGCGTGCTCTCTAACGGAAGTCCCTTCATGCATCTTGCAATAAATAAGTTCTTTTGTTATATTGTATTGCTGAGTATGGTTCACATCCCCGAACATCTATTTCAGATTCAAAATTATATCCTAGATAGTGTCCAAGTCCATATATTGCTTCTGAAGCACATTGGACAAGGACCCCAGAATATAACACTTAGACAACGAATGATCTTCATCATATTTTTCATTGTACTTAAGTACTTCCAACGTTTGAGGGTTTGCATGTTTGTTTCTGATGAGCACATAGATGATGCGCTCCGCAGAAAGAACAAGCTGCAAGTTTTGGATCAAGTTTGGATAATTGGATCTGGTCAACTTTTTGACCTCCAGGAGCCTGCTGAGTAGGTTCATAGATTTCATATCAGAGATTAAGAATGCACTATATTAAAACATATAAATAATTATATGTTTAAATTTAAATTATTGGATTAATGATTTTTAATCGAATTAATCTTGTCTTTTAAACTCTTAAAGTTCATTCCCTTATTAAACTTTCAAAGCAATTGGGTAAAAAGAAACGGAAACTCATTCCGCCTTGCGAGTCCAATTTACATTTCTCAATTCAATCTTTAACATCTGAGCCCACCATCCCTAAGTTGATGTTGACCTATTGTTAATTGAATAAACCATCAATAGGAATAGAATTCACTATGCATAATATTGGGTCATTACGCATACGACCTTACTCTTTTGAGAAGCAAAGAGCCGGATCCTTGTGCACTTGTACACAGGAGCTATGACATCGCATAAGCGTCTCCATTGTACAATCCTTAGCGACGGAACCCTTTCACCTTGACAGGAGACCATGAATGTCATTTATACGATCCTCCACAACTCACTCAAATTTTAATTAATCATTATGAATCACATTCATTATGATTAATTCTTCAAAGGGAATTATAGCTCAATTTATAATAGTATATTTATTTTGATTGTATCTAATTAATTTAATCATATTAAATTAATGTGTTTTTATAAGTTGTACCCCTCTGAGATGTTGCAATTTTAGTTAGGCCCCTCCCTTTTTGGGAATATCAGTTGGGCACCCAACTTCTTGTCGTTCTATCATGTGTGCCCCTCCGTTACTTTGACCGTCAATAAGTTGAACTTAACCATGGTTTTCTCAAACCATGGTGAGGTTAATAGGGGCATAATTGTCCAAGTCTATCCCTCCCTCCTCCCCCCTTCATCTACAACACGAACGCCCTCGAGTTCCCCCCCTTCGCCCTGAGCTCCTCCCCCATCCCTGTGCCTTCGTTTGTACCTGCAGCAATTCTAGAGAGATTCCCATGACAGTTTGTGCCTGCAACAGTTCTAGAGAGATTCCCATGACTGATAGCCATGGTTGCGCACATGTAGGAGCATGCATGGTTGATCAAGATGGAAAGACCCACATCCGCCTTGGCAGCTAACAAATCCGATCCACTAGGTTTATCCATCATATATGTCCCGAAAAAATAATGTACAGAAAATCTGAATCATATCTTCTTGGTGACTCTAACTGCTTGAAGATTCATGGTCGGTCTGATGATGGGGAGGGTCAAAGCTTCTAGGTGGGCATGATGTGCTCTATTGGTGGCTAAAGGGGGCTGAAGTTTCCATGGTGTAGAGGGCTCAGTCACCATGTAGGAAGGTGGCTGGTTCTATGGCTGATACCACCCTGTCGATGGGTTCAGTAGGGTTGTCTAGAGGAGGAGGTTGGGGGCGGAGGAAACTGGGAGGGGGAGGAGGGGGCGGAGGAAGGGGAGGAGGGGGAGGAGAATGATGAAGCTGGGAGGGGAAGAGGGGGTTGGGGGAGGAGGATGAGGAGGTTGGGGCGGAAGAGGGTGAGGAGGAGGCTGGGAAAGAAGGAGGTGGTGGTGGAGATTGGGCAGAGTAGGAGGAGGAAGCAGGGAGCAGAGGAGGGGGCAGAGGAGGGGGAGGAGAAGTTTGGGGGTGGAGGTAGGGAGTGGGAGGAAGAGGCTGGGAGAGGAGGAGGAGGATGTGGAGATCGGGCGGAGGAGGAGGAGGAGTGGGAGGGGGAGGAGGAGGCTGGAGGCGGCAGCAACGACGAAAGAGGAGGAAGCACAACGAAGGAGGAGGAGCTTGGGGGAGAAGGAGGCTGGGGGAGGAGGATATTGGGAGGAGGAGGAAGATACTAGGCGGAGGAGGAGGCTAGGCATAGGAAGAGGAGGATGGGGAGGAGAGAGATGGCGAAGAGAGGTGGAAAGACATTTGGGCCATTTTTTTAAATTTAATTCCTATTGTTTCCCAAAGTTAACGCCCATTTACGTTAGGAATGGACGGCAACTAACCCAAGGGTCACAAGTGATAGAACGATAAGAAATCGAGGAGCACAACTAATATTCCCAAAAAGGGAAGGGCATAACTGAAATTGCAACATCTCAGAGGGGCACAACTAATTAAACCCTAAATTAATTAACACTCCAATTCAACTAACAAACAATTAGGGTTTGCTTGATATTACTATATAGTATACACCCTCACATTTTACAATTATATTATTCCAATCAGTTATAGAGACTTCTCATCCTACCCTTCCTTGAAACGGATCAAGTTAGGTTGGACAAATAATGCAAACGGGGAGCTCTTCCATTATGGTACAGGGTGCCAATAAAGTAACCTATTATTATATCCATGGTCTAGACACTATCACCAAATCAATTCAAGACAACACAATTTGTACAAATTGGACTAACAGGTTTATCGGTCATATGCTCTTGATGACCGGTATGATACATATATAGTATTCACTTAGAAATTTTCGGCATCCTAAAATAATTTTACAGATCCTAAATTTCTAGTCATATAGAGCAAACATGTTTGGCATTGTATGTAAAAGTTGACCTACAACTATTGTAATCATTCAATGGTGATTGATGTGTATTCAAATATTTCCATAAATATTAAGAATCAATTTAATCATGACAAATACATAAATTCTTGGATTGACATTAAATGATAAATACGTTAAGAAAATTATGATGATCCCATCATCAATCGATCCATCTCCAATAAATATGGAATATTTTGGGCAAACGGAGTCGGAATCGCACAAAATAAATTCGAATGATTTGCTAATTTAATTTTCTACTTAATTATTGTATATTCAATGTGCTTTAAGACTAGAAAATAGTAGTAAAAATTAATTTGTTACAGATCCATGAATACATGCAAATATAATTTCATTTCAGGAACTTTTCGAATCTACATTAATGCACCATTGTTGACAACCTTTGGCAATTTATTTTAGGATATATTTAGAAATTCTAAATAAATTTTATTATCTAAAAAAATTGTACAAACAGTGCATAAACAATAGCTTTTCATTTTAGCAAAAAATGATTCGAAACATGCATCTTATGCATAAACTACGAGTACCTGCGCATCTGATATGCAGAACCTTGTTCGCTTAAGTTTGGATCCGATACAAGACTTTTGATTAAGGCTCTGATACCACTTGAAGTCTAGGGTTTATGCCTTAGTGCATCACAGAAGCGTGAAGATGACATCACATGCGATCAAGAGAGAATAGTCGCACTAGCTGAACGGGGCAACATAAATTAAAATTTTTTATTAAATGAAATCACATGATATGATAACCATTCTCATATCATTTCATCAAGATTACAAACAAGTAATAGAATTACCTCTTGAAGCATTATTGTGATCGCGGGTTCTAAATGAAGAGACCTCGTGTCTCAAGTTCGATTCGACGAAGGTTGCACTTGCGAGCATGTGGATAACATGTGTGCTTCCCGCAATCTGACTTGAAGATCCGAGCGTAGAACCTCCTTATTTCTTATCATGAAATCCGTGGCCTTTCTCACGATCACGGAGCAACGAAGACGGTAGAGATCTACGAGCAGTCAATCTGACAACACAACAGTGATGCTATGATGACAATACAAGTGAACGACCACAGTATTAAGAGAGATATAATATGGACGTGTATAAGAAGTAGAGAGAGAGAGAGAGATAGAGACTTGTTGCTTTCATTTTGTTGTTCGAGAAAGAACTAGCTCTAACCTTTCTTTTATAACAAATTGTATGGTAGAGATGCACTCCTAATTCTAATTAACGGACATTATTTTATTGTATAAAATTGCAAAAAGAAATAACTACTTTAAAATAAATTAAATATATTTAAGATTCATCAATATAATTTAATTTGAACTAAATCAATCAACATATAGAATGAATGAAAAGAGAGAAAGCCTCCTTCCTAACATACAGTGGACGACCACATTGAATAAGACTCAAGGGTGGTCGTCCACCCTCTATAATGGGACGGTGGCTCTCTCTTTCCAATTTTGTGAGATCTCATATCTCAACAAATATTATACATGTGCAACAACTTTTATTGTAAAATTATTCACCAAAATAATTCCAAATTATTTTATTGTAAGTTTAATCATGTCATTGACAATTATGAATCAAATTCAACCACCCAATATAAAATTTAATTGCATTTATAATTAATTGTACAATGTGAATCCAATTCATATTAACATTAATTCGTAAATCTTATTTTCAATTAAATCTCTACAACATATTATAAATCACATTTAAAATATTCATGGTTATTATGGATAGTGATATCCACATTGATCATATCTTTGATAACTAAATCATATTTAATCAACTTGTTATCGGACATTTTTTATTCGAAAATATTTAGATAAATATTCTCATGTGTTCAAATAATATAAATCATATTCATATTATTCATGATAACTAAATCACATTTAGTCATCAATTTCCCAATGCTTAGATACATTATCAATAATATAATTATTCTTGAACTCTTTCAAGAATAATGTGCTTTCTCCTCAGATACTTGGAGATAAAAACAAGGCGTTTGTACATTCCATGTATAATGACTTGGCTATTGAGATCATATCTCAAATCCAGATCTCAGATACCTCTCAAAGTTGCTTGATTAAATCAAACTATAAATATGATCTTCTCATTACATACGAATTTCATTCAGATCAATGTCCATCATTTGGACTAAGATCAAATTACTAATCTATTGAGAGGAGTCATTAAAATCAAAACATGTTTAATCACTCCCTTAGAATTGAAGTGTCATGATTATACAATTGTTTACAATCACATCACCCTCATGTATCTCTAATACCCATATATCCTGCATACTAGAAGACCTAGAATAAATCTGAAGTTTTAGACTGTGTTTAAATTATCTTCTTTGAGGCTTTATCATTAAGTTTCCCATTCCGTCATCAGGAGTTGTCATTGATCATATGTTTCCAAAATCATATATCATACCTACAAATTATTGTCATGTTTCTAAAACAAGATGACCATGCATGGAATGCAATCGGATCCCAATACCTCATGAGTGAGCTCATATCTTTCGGTTCAATAGTAAACCTATATGATCCCTTTGAGAGATCATATTACTCATATGCATGTGTATGCACACCATATCGCTGGTGTATAGACCTTGATTAGGTCATCAACCTAATGGTTTGTCTAATGTACATACTTAGACATACAGTAATACATCTATCTCCGGTCAGAGGATGCATGCCTATATCATGACAGCATACGAGAAAGATCTTGGTTACCACGATCTCAATAAGTCAACTCTTTGATCTAACTTATCTAACACATCCGAATCTCTATTCCTATGCAGAGGACATGCATCAGGAGATCGGTCGGATATCAACCATTAGAGAGGGATTGTCGTCTCCTTCTTAGGCAGAAGATCCTTTCTTAACAGTCATTTGATAGTGCTTGATGACTCCTCAATCCAACTCTTTAGATATCATCCAAGCATCAACCTCTATGATTTAACCATTGAATCAATAATTGTATGATTATTAAGATGACAATGGTACATAACCCAATTGTACTAAGGGAACTTACAAGTGCATTCATTCATTTAATCTTAGATAAGGATAGAATAAATCAATAACCTTTATTGATATATCAAATATTACAATAACATTTATTGTAGAAATAGTTTGCCCAGAGTTCACATGGCTAACATACTCATGGCTAAATCTATCTTAATTGATCATCTACCATGACACTTCTATTCCGAGGGAATGATGAAACTGGATGGATTTTAGTGGCTCTACTTCTTAACTTAATGATTTAAGATTCAATTGGATTAAGTCTCATGTCATTTGGTTTCAATATCCATATGTTGAAAGAGAAATGGTGATGGAAATGGAAATATGCACTCCTTAAGCTCATTTCTAAACTCCCAAATGGTTTGTACTATGATTAGAAATAGTCAAGGAAGTTGGGTTCAGTTCACTGATTCATTCTCCGGCTCATGGATAGTGTGACACGTTTCGTTGTGCTCACTTAGAATGTGAATTATTTCAGCTCGAGTTCAACATTCGTAAGTGACATATTTTTGCTAGAAATTCTATAACCCCTGAAATTGGACATCTATTGAAATAAAAAGTCATTATACGTAGATAGTATGATTTTCCTGATATTATTTTCAAGTATCTGAGATTTTTACTAATGAGTCCTGATTGGACTAGGACACATACATAATGATATCTATAATTTAATAATAATTGTTATTATCATGTATTATTTGTATATCCAGGTTTTATGGATATGTTCCATATTATATATTTAATTATTATGAATACTTGTTCCTAAAAATTAACACATATATATATATATGAATATAATTCATATATTATTTCAATGAGTAAATGTGAATACGATTTACATTGGAAATTAAATGTAAATTAGATTATATTTTATTGTGAGGTAACTCTCATAAATTTCCAATTATGATAATTGAATTATCGTAATGATAATGCTACAACAACCAACAAAAAACTTGGTGGACATCCAAGCTTGAGAAGCTTGGTTGTCCACCCTTGAGTCCTAATCCATTAGGAATATCTCTTTGTTATTTGTTGCTTATTTTAGATGATAATTGAGAGGCAACTTGTATCTTAACTAAAATAAGAAGTATTAGATCCTAGCGATTGATCATCTAAAGGACATCATGGTAGATGTCCCCTCTTAAAGTTGGACTCTAAGGGGACATCCACCATGTATATAAAAGATAGGGAATGCCTCACTTTTCACTACACAAGTGTGTTGCATTATGAGAGCCTAAGTTTCTTGAATATTGAAAGAGAAGTCTTCATAGAACAAGACTTTCAAAATACATATCCACCCACCTCTCTCTTTCTACGACCCTACATGTCCAGCATCAAGTCTCCATCTTCTCTTCATAGTTGTGGTCCTACGAGAGTCTTCTTCATCATGCTTCGCGTACGTGCAAGAGGATTCGATTTTATGAGATGGTGAAACTATGAGCTTGATATCACCTTTATCTCATCCTTGTGTGGACAACTTCTAGAAGAAGAAGATATCAAAGTTAATGGAAAGTAACGCGACTGATCATCGTGCATGTGAGAGTAGAATCTTTGGATCGGACTTCATTCAAGAGGTATCTTGCTTTAGAAACTCACTCTCAAGAGGTAATCCTGGTCTCTCCTTAATATTCATTTAAATATATGAAACCACTTAGGAAAGTTATTTCCCTAAAATTAATGGTTTCGCAAAGTATAAATTGTTGGGCTGAAATTGCTTGTTCATGTGATGAACATACAAAGTTTTTGCAAATACTTATATCTTCTGTGATTTCGTGAAGCAAAATTTATTACTTCCTTCACTCGTGATAGGCGTGACCTCTTTGAGTTGGACTCTAAGAGGATGTCCATCAAGGTGTATAAAAGAGAGGGCAAGACTCTCTTTCAATACATGAAGTGCCTTTGCATTATGAGAGCATGAATTGCCTTGAATATTGAGATAGAAGTCTTGACAGTAGAAGACTCTCAAGTACATGTTCTCCCCTCTCTCCAAATAGCCCTACAGGCACATCATCAATTCTCTCTTCTCTCTTCATAGGTGTGGCCCTGTGGAAGAGAATATCGCCTTCTTCATCGTGCTTTGCATACGTGAAAGAGGACTCGATTTTGTGAGTCGAAATAAGAAGATTGTGATCATCTAGATCTCATCCTTGTATGGACAACTTAAGAAGAAGTTGATATCATTGTTCGTGACAAGATGCATGAATCATCACCGCACCCACTAGAGAAGATTCTTCGGATCAAACTTCATTCGGAGGTCTCTTCTTTTAGAGACTCACACTACAGGAGGTAAGCCTAACCTCCTCCTAATATTCATGAGTTTATGAAATCATGTTTGGAATTTTTTTCCTTGAGTTAATGATTTCGCTTCACATAAGTTTTTTGTTATGCTAAAACTTGCATTCATGTGATGCATACATTGAAATTACAAATTGTTTGCGATTGTTTTCCATGTTTCCGTTATGTGAAGTATTAAACATCCTTCACATTCCCGACTACTACACATATGTGCCTCTCCTCCTCTGCAAAGGTCATCTCCTAATCTGTCGTCGTCATCCTAAGGATCTCAAGCTAATACTTTGCAGCCTCGCCATACCACTCGTGATACCAGATCTAGTGTTGATTATCCTTGTCTCAGGATACTCCTAAGCATCGACGACCATTAGTACATGCAGTACGCGGTGGATTATAGGGCCATGTACTCATACATTACATGGGAAAATTACTGCAAGTTCATTGAGTTAGCGATGTGCCATGAGAGACCATTAGGAAGAGGGGGGAGATACGGATCTACCACGCAACTCTTAGTTCTGATCTAATCTCATGCCAGGCAATATCTTTTATTGCATTAATCTACATGTTGTCATTTGTTTTTGTGAATAGATGCATCTTTACTTGTTGCAAGCGTGTAATTAATTCTTTAATTCATTAGAACTCTGTCCACGAAAGTTATTTCTATGAATGGAACATTTTCTCGTTAATCATTATCTACATTTTAGAATCAAATGTCTTACCTATAATGCCATTTATTTTTTTTTCCATGAACAAAACATGTGTTCTAAGTGTGGTTAACTTAATTATTGTGTTTTCAATTCCAGTGTCTATCAAACAGTAATCAACATTAACAATGATATGTTCGATATGTGCAATATAAAGGCTAAAGATAGTCGATGTGTAATATATGTGTATATTTGTAAGTTATTTATTGTTATGAGAACTTGGATGAACTCTAATTTCACTATCTACCAGTTACCAATCCACATTAACAATGATATGTTCAATATGACCGATATGCGTGATATAGGAGTATATATGAGAAATATATGTGATAGAAGTGTGTATTTTTTAAGTTATTTATTATTTTAGTAATTTGGATGATCTTAATTTGCGGAAAAGGGAAAAACAGCTTTTTTGAGCTATTTCTGATATTTCCGTCGATATCGTTGATATATCATGATATCCTCAATATATCGTTTTCTGAGTGAATCGATACAATATCAATATTTCAACTGAGAGATGGAAGTAGAGGTGTCAAAAAAAACTTACGATCGATATTCACTCAAGATCAATTCGTTGAAGATTTGATTCAGATTCAATTTGGAAATAAATGAATCAAACCTTGATATAAGCTTCGTTTATTTAAACGAACTGAACCTTGAAACGATAGGTTCGCTGAGGTTCGATTCGTTAAAAGTTCGATACACAACACATTATATACATTTAAACAGGGAAATTCTCTTTAAAAAATTTATATAATGAATGAGAAGTTTACACCATGACGCAAATAAGGTATACATACGAAAGCTCACATTCTTGATCAAGACATAACGGAGGGATGTGAACATTCTACATTTCCCAAATACCTAGATTCCAAGGAGTTTTACTGCTAATCCAACCTTATGATCCAAACATAACCTTCTCAAATCGTCGAGTCGAACCGCACTTGAACGCCATTTTCATTCTATAAAGCTGAACAGAATGTTAAACGAACCAAACCTGGGTAAGTTCGCTCAAATTCGGTTCCATTACACCCCTAGATGGAAGGGTATCAAATAGACTCTTTCGAGTACAAAAGCCGAATTGTTCAAAGCAAAACTAATCGAATCGGCTTTAACTTGTGTTATAATTTGTACATACACCACGGGTCTTTCGTTTGCTTATGTCTTTACGAAAGATCACTGACTCACAGTGGTTATCAACTATTCATAGAAATGCCTAAACTTCAAAAGGGTAATAGTACGTCTCCCATGCTGTTTTGATTTCTAACCACGCTGTGGAGTTCATTTTTCCCTTGCTCAAAAAACCTAATTCCATGTGAAAGAATTGCGGGCAGTGGGAATATCGTACGGAAAGACCAACTACAAGAAGCAAACGGCACACGTTGCATATTTGGCAACAATCTTTACCAACACATTACCTCGTAACACGGTAAGAAGATCAAACCATCTTTCATCTATTATAGTTTCAAGAAGACTCAAGATATACAACAGGAAGAACGCTCAAATCAACTTATATACAACAAATCTAAATCCTCCGCATAAGCTGAGGATGCAGTTCATCAAATGAGATCGGTATCACAAGCCATTCCTAATACAAATGCGTGAACCCCTAACTTTTTAACATGATACAAAAAATTGATAATTGTAAATTTGACCATACAAATACACAAAAAGGCATGAAATACGATACATGTAAAAAAACTTAACCAAATTTAGAAGAGTCTTTGACCATCCATTTATCTTCATCCAAATGGAGAGGGCACAGGCCCTGAAGCAGAATCTGATCTTTTGATGCTCCCCATACCGCATATGATACAACCCGGAGCAGTAAGAGCGGAGAACTTTGCGCCACAGAGGTCGCAAACATCATGCCCTATGGTGGATAGGCGACTAAGGGTTGCGGAACAAAACTGAGATGGGTCCTCAAGTGGATCTATGGACTTGTTCGTTAAACCCCTTTGTTCACACATATCAATTAGGCTCCGCAGCTCATCTTGCTTGCCTGGAGGTGCTTTAGAGTATAGTAGCTCAAGCATCTGCTTTGCGTAAGCAAAATTCTGGACCTCCATATTCCGTTTTATGGATGTCCTTATGCAATTTATTCGGTGCTTTGCTAGTAGAGGCAGCGAACCGAGGTGACGAGATAACCTTGCCATCTCATCCTTGGCACTAAGTGCGCTGGCGCCATGAACCTTCTGGAGCCTCATAATTTCCTACATCAATCGTAAACAGGATGTGCTGTCACATACCAGAGAAATAACATGTTTTTTCCTCAGAAAAACAGCAACAGGAGCAAGTTCTGCACGATGAAGCATAACACAACAACAACAACAACAAAGCCTTTTCCTACAATTTAGTTGGGTCGGCTACATGGATTCTTCGCCTCCATTCAGATCTATCTTGGGTCAATCTCAGGCTTAAACCAAAAAACTAAGATCCCTTCATATAGTCTCTTTCCAACACTTCTTGGGTCGTCCTCGCCCTCTCTTAGTCGGCTCAACATCCCAACACTCGCATCTCCTAACGGGTGCATACGTTGATCTTCTTTGCAAATGACCAAACCATCTTAAGCGGTTTTCTCGCATCATATCCTTGATCGGAATTACACCAACTTTCTTTCTGATTGCATCATTCCGAATCTGATCTTTACATGTGTGTCCACACATCCACCTTAGCATTTTCACTTCTACTACAACCATTCTTTGCACATGTCTATGGTTCATAGGCAAACAGTCATATCCATAGAGCATAGCAGGTCTCACGGCTGCTTTGTAAAATTTTCCTTTAGATTTTAAAGGAATTTTCTTATCACGGAGAACAACAGAGGCTCCTCTCCATTATTCTAATAGAATCCATGTTGAAAAGATCCGACTGTCATGAGGCAACTTCCTAAATAGTATTTTTTAAAAAAAATAATATTTAGAAAGTTGTCTCCGATTGTTTTATGCTGGTTGTCGGCTGCCTAACGCAACCCTCATTTACTATGCACGATGAAGCATACGAGTGAAAATTTGACATGCACTGAGATACTTCATTGTATTTCATAGAAATAATTGCAACCGCACAATTGCATCGAGTTATTCTTCATTTTATTTTATTTAATAAAAGCAATTGCAACTAGAGTAACCATTTAATTGGAACTCTTGTTAGCATCTAATTTAGCCCGAGTACTTGCTCATCACAGTGGAGAAACATAATCACAGAATATGAAATTATGCTATGCAATGATATAGTACCTGGAGTATAGCAACAGCAATCTTGTACTGGGCACATATAGTGGCTTGTGCTTTAACATCAGAACCACGTGATTGATCCTTTGCCAGTGCCAAGAAGGCTTCATCAAAGCAAGAAAGAGCATCCGGAAGTTGATTTTGCTCGAGATGAGCAAGTCCTGTCTTGAAGCATATTGGAGCAGGTGCACCACGTGGAACCTGAGAATCGACATTTATATACTATGATTACAGAAAGAGTGAAAAACACATGAATTGATAGAAAAAGGTGTACCTGGCCGGGTTGAACAGCAGCTGGAGGAGATGGAGACGGCTGCAAAGACTTTGGAGGATTTGCACCAACAAGTGCTCCGAGATCTATTGGCTGTGAGGGGATTTGAGGCTGTGGAACTTGAGCATTTGTTGGTATTGGAGGAACACCGCCGTCAGGTAAGCCAATTGATTCAAGAGGAATGGTAGGTTGAGATGCCTGAGGAGGGACACCATCATCAGGAAGGCTAATGTCATTAATCACATAGCTAGGCTGAGAAGGTGATGCTTTACTTCCCTGAACACCAGGAACTTGATTAGGATTATTTATATAAGGAACTGGAGGTTTCAATGCAGCAGCAACTTCAAGAGAAGGAATGGTATTTTGGTAAAAGTCTTCAGGAATAGGCCCAGCTGCCACTCCCATGCCAGTGCCCACGGAAGCAGGAGGCTGTGATGGTGGTTGAAGTGAAGGTGGAAATGAAGTTTCCATCCCAAAAAGATCAGAGTTAACTGGAGTGGAAGCAACTGGAGCAGGTTGGCTGAAAAGAAGCGAGAGATCTTGAGATCCTCCTGAAGATGACTTTGTTCTAATGGGCGGGGCCAATCCTTCAACAGCCTTTTTAATTTTGTCAACATCAACAGGTGCGCTGGATGGCTTATCTCGTATTTTGATCCGAATCTTTTTGGTCTTAGAAGTGCTATCATCTTCATCACTGCTGCTCCCAGTGGTAGTGCCATAAAGAGATTTCTTGAATTCCTCAGCTGCTCTGGCCTGCTCATCTGCCGGAGCACCAGCTAATTGCCTGCCCAAGGTATTCATCATGGGATCCAGCTTTTTGTCACTATCTGTCACAAGTTTGTCCTTCTCAGGTGCTGATATAGGCAATGATGAAGGATAGCTGATACCCTTACTGCCACCATTAGCAGCCGTGAAAGCCTTAACCAAACTCTTCTCATTTACCTCGACCACATTGCCTCTACCTTTAATTGCACCAAGATAAATACCTATGTGGTCAGCAATTATAGCTGGAATGCTATTTTCACTTGTCTTCATATATGGCATAACCTCTCCAGCTAGCTCCCATTGAGGTATATCTTTCAGACTGACCGGTGTTTTTACATCCCAGTTGCCACCACCCCATTCAGGCCCTTTAGGCACCATGCTTTCAGCAGCAAAATTAGCAAATATACCTTGAGTCCATCCAGTGGAGCGAATTCTCAAAATTCTTTCACAGTATCTCCTAAGTTCAGAATCAGTTGCAAGTTCTTCCAACTTCTGAGCAAGGCGCCTCATAGCACTCGGGTTCAAGTGGCATATAAATAAGTCAAGCATACTCTGATAATCCGCAATGACTTCAAATGTTTCTTTAGCGCTATCAAACTGGCCATACCTGCATTTTAAAATATTAAATTGATAAGGAGAAATGGAAAATGGCTACGCGTTGCAAGAATGAACACATGCACTCATGCTCACACACATTGAGAAAAAAAAAGCTTGCTATCTATGAGGATAAACAAGTAAAGTAGATAGTCTTCCGTTAGCTACAACCTTCAATCAATACAAGAGGAAGATTAAAAAGGCAGGATATATGATAAGGGGAGGATGCGTCTTTCTCTCTTGATGTCAGGATCCGTCCATCCGTCCGTCCGTAGTGTGTACATATATAAACATAATGGGTCATAAGACATACAAGTATATTTATATGTGTCTTAACATAAGAAGCACATATGTAACATCATTGAACTTACACATGTCATGATGTGAATTTAATATCCATTTGCATTCCCATAAAAAACCTATTGGAAATCTTAGAGAACTATTCTAATGAAGGCCTTGGAGAATGATTGTATTTTTTTCAGGCGTGATTATTGTACATAACTTTTTCCAAATTCTCACTTCATCACTGATAGCCCTTTACGTCACTCCGACTATTAGAGACTATGGCATACTTCTTAAAGAAAGTGAAGTGACACTCACTGAAACCAAGTTTAATTTCTTAAATCTCATCTGCTCTATGGGCCATCAAAATTGTTCTCCTTCTCTGCACCCATCAAGATTATTAATTCACCATTTTTTAGGATGTTTATGCCCTTACTAGCTCGGTCCAAAGCATAAAGGAGGCTTCTATATTTTATATAATATTGTAGATATATATTTATTTTTCTGTTTTGTTTCCTTATTTTATTCTCTTATGTCGACCATATGTAGGTCTCTCCTCTGTATAAGAGAGTCCCAAGAATAAATAATTCTCATTCTTTTCCCAACATGGTATTAGAGCGGCGGTCCTAGAACGGAGCTCTCGTACTCGAGAAAACCCTATAATCCTAACACCACCCCCAGCCCTCTCTCTCACGCCCGCCGCCGCCACCGGCTTTCTCACGCACGCCGCCTGCCGCCGCCGGCTTCCTCCCACCACCGCCGACGTGTCCTCTCGTGCAGTCACCACAGTTGAGTTGGCCTCCACCATCGCCATCGGTCTCCTTCGCAGCATCACCACCACCGTCGACGGTGTCCTCTGTTGCCACCACTGTTGTCGGCTACCACCAGCGATGCCGCTAGTCTCCTTCGCCGTCATCATCGTCAGCTCTCTCTACTCGTGTTGATGGATTTATTGCATAAGTCTACACATGCAATCAAATCCCTATATGTTTGTGTAGACAAATCTCTATTGGTCTACAGAACCCTAGTTTTTCTTCATCCGACAATATGTCAGAGAGCAAAGTCGATGTCCCTGACACAGGTGCTTTCAGAGGTCCAACGTTAATTGTCAAGATGGACGGAACAAACTACGAGCGGTCATGCAGTTCATGAGCCTCATGAAGTCTACGTGTAAGGAACATATTCTTACCAAGGAAGAGCTAGTTGAGAAAACTGAGGTCAATGCCTCGTGGGAGGCAGATGATGTGTATGTCAAGGTTTGCCATTCTAGTACATTGACAATAGAGATCGTCAATCATGTGTTATATCAGCCTACCGGCAAGGCGATGTGGGATACCCTCGCAGCAACTTATTCCCAAGCGAGGAATGAGACAAAGATTCTGCAGCTGCAGCACGGCATATTTACCATCAAGTAGAAAGGAAGGCCTCTTTATTCTCTATACGTGTCCCTGCGTGGTATGTTTGAGAAACTCCACTGTTTCATGCCCCTCTCGTCTACTCCTGAGCAGCAGAAGTCATACAGGAATGCCACCATGGTTGGTGTATTCCTAGGAGCACTTGACCCAGAGTATGAGACAGCCCGCTCACATATACTGGCGGACGCTACTATCCGACCCATGTAGGAAGCTTTCTGCAGATTCAACAGGATCACTGTCTCCTCTCTTGCTCCCAGTCAGACATCCTCTACGATGCCAACCTCCTGCGGTAGGGGAGGCTCTTCTTAGTTTCGTGGTCGTGGACCTCGTGGTAGAGGAGGTCGTACTCGCCAACCATGCACTTATTGTCATATACATGCACACATGGGACACATGCTACTCAAAGCATGGTTTTCCCGGATCGACTCGTGTAGCGGAGCAAGCAAACTCCCTAACTGCTTTTTCTTCAAATCAGAGGTATAATGACCTCATTGCTCGAGTGAGGGATAGTATACCTCCGGGGAGTTCTCTAGCTTTTTCTTCTACTACAGGAGGCCACTCAGATGTTGTAGCTTTTGCCTTTGCCAGTATCTCTGCCACTGCCAGTACCTCAGATAGCATCTATGCTCTTATTAGTTGTCATGGATCTTATAGTACAAAATAAACTGTGCCTCCAAGGCGACGCATCATTTGTGTGGGGACAGAGATTAATTTGCGACTTACCGACAGGTTCCTCCTGGAAGAATTATTGTCATAGCCGATGATACCCACTCCCCATCATAGAACATGGGGAGATCAGTTTGACACCTTCTATGTGTCTGCAGAATGCGTTGCATGCACCTAACTTTTTCTATGAAATTATTGTCTATCAGTCAGATTACAAAGGAGTTACATTATCATGTTATTTTGGACCCATCGTCTCTTGTATTTCAAGGCATTCTTACGGGAAGGGTGATTGGTTGTGGTCGTGAGCAGGGAGGCCTTTACCGACTGGTCCGAACTCCATATGCTGGCCTATCCTCTCATTCTACAGGACCAGACTCTCCTTTCATGTGGCACCTGCGCTTTTGTCACCTTCCCCTTCAGAAGATGTGTCATGCTCTCCCTCAAATCTCACCTCGCGCATCCTTCCATTCCAAGGCATGTCAGTTGGGGAAGCACCATCGGTATGTGTTTTCAAGTCGTCAGAGTCGGAGCAATAGCTCCCCTTTTGAGTTATTTCATATACTGGGGTTCGAGTCGTGTTCCCAATCACCAAGGACAAGGGTTTTACCTTGTTGCAGTTGATGATTTTTCTCGTGTGCCATAGGTCTTATATTGAAAAATAAGTCTGAGGTCGAGGATGTTATTAAAACTTTTATCAATGAAGTACAGAATATTTTTTCCTCTTCTGTCAAATATATGAGAACATATAATGCTTTGGAATTCTGTACTCATGTGCTATCCCAATTCTTTTCATCTCGTGGTATTGTTCATCAAACGACATGTGCCTACACTTCTCAGAAAATGGTGTTGTAGAGAGAAAGCATCGCCATTTACTTGATGTTACACGAACTCTTCTTATCCAGTGTCGCACCCAACATTCGTTCCAGGGTGATGTAGTTCTTACGGCATGTTATCTCGTGAATCGCATGCCATCATCTATTCTGGGTGCGAAAATTCCTCTCCCTGGCATTTCCAGAGGAGTTGTTCTCACTCCACGTGTTTTTGGTTTTGTTGCATTCGTCCATCAGTTGTCTCCAGGTCTCGACAAGCTCTCTCCTAGAGCTGTCAAATGTGTGTTTGTTGGGTACTCCAGGGCACAGAAGGGATATAGATGCCATGATCCATTGTAAACGAAATATTATGTTAGTGTTGATGTCACATTTTTTGAGTCAGCAATGTACTTTTCTCGTACAGGCGATAGGTTAACTTCATCAGATTCAGATAATGAGGTCTACATGCTACCTCCTACGAGTCCATCACCACCACCACCGCTTACACCACCTCCTATACCGCTGTCTCCCACGATCCATGTTCTACCATTGCCACAATACTATACTCGTTGGCATGCTTCTGCTCATGGTCATCGCCAGTCATCCAGCACGCCTCAGGTTTGTTCAGAATATACTGTTTCTAACGATGGGTCTAGAGATGTGCCTAAGCAGGAACAAATGCAGGAGACTAATATACGAATTGAGGAAATTTCCAATGACCTTGATGTTCGTATTGTGCTTCGCAAGTAGAAGCATACCTATAACCCATATCCACTTGCTTCCCAGGTTATGTTTAATCGTCTTACAGGGGAATTCCGAAGGTTTGTTGTTATTCTATCTACCGTGGAAATACCACGGAATTATCAAGAGGCATTGAGAGACAGTCGTTGGCATCTAGCTATGGAAAAGATGGCTTCTCTATAGTCACGTGGTACCTGGAGCTTGGTATATGCTCCTAATCATGGCCTCAAATTTCGGCGAAATTCGACCAAATTTCGATCGATTTTCGATTTCGGTGGGTGACCGAATCCGATTGAAATGGCCGATGTCGACCGAAACTTGGGGGGTCTAGTTCAAAAACAGACCGAAATTTCGTTTCGGTCAGTCTCCGAAATCGAAATCCCGCATTTAAGGCCTTGCTCCTAATGGATCATCTTTTGCCAGTTGCAAATGGGTGTTTACTGTTAAACACCATGTGGATGGGAGCCTTGATCGCTACAAGACCGGATTGGTGGCATGAGGATTTATACAGACTTATGGAGTAAATTATCTAGACACTTTCTCTTTTATTGCTTGTCACTCCATTATATGTGTCCTTTCAGTTGACGTGGTACGTGATTGGCTTTATATCGTCTAGATGTTAAAAATGTGTTTTTGTATGGAGATCTCCAGGAGGAAGTACACATGCAGCAGTCTCCGAGGTTTGCTGCTGAGGGGGAGGCTAAGCGGATTTGTAGACTTCACAAGGTAATATATGGCCATAAGCAGTCCAAGGGCATGGTTTCATAAGCTCTCGGATCTGATTGAAAAGCAGGGGTTAAGAGGTCAAATGCAGATCATTCATTATTCGTGCAAAGAACACCCGGAGGTACAATTGTTATCATGGTGTATGTTGATGGTATACTTGTTACAAGAGATGGTGTGCATGGGATAAAGAAAGCAAAGGAATTTCTAGGTCATCAATTTGTCACTACGGATCTTGGCACCCGAAGGTATTTCTTAGGGTTAGAATTTGCTAGGAATACTCATGGTCTTGTGATGACCCAAAGGAAGTATGTTACATACATGCTTGTTGAGACAAACATGATTGGGTGTGGACCCTCTACTACTCCTGTGGATCCCAGCATGAGGTTATATGATGATGATACAGATGAGAGGAGGAGATAAAGAGAGTTGGTGAGAAAGCTCCTCTGTGTTACTATCACTAGACATGATATCTCTTTTGCAGTGAGTCGGGTGAGTCAATTCATAGAGCAGCCCCGGCATGTACACATGGATGCTATATATATGATATGGGTACCTAAAGTCTTCTCCAGGTGCAGGATTGCTATTAAGGAAAGGAGCGACTCTTTTTGTTTCTGTATGTGCTGATGCGGACTGTGCAGTAATGCAGGGTGTCATAAGGACAGGAATTCTACTTCGGGCTTCGATGCGTTCGTTGGAAGTTCTCTTGTTTCTTGGAAAAGTAAGAAATAAACTGTTGTTGCTAGTTCAAGTATTGAATCTGAATATAGAGATATGACACAAGCAAAAACAGAGATGATGTGTGTTCAAGCAGTCTAGCAGACTTGCATATAGATGTACCTCTTCCTATGCAGTTACAATGTGATAATCAAGTTTCCCTATTTATTGCAAACAATCCTGCATTTAATTAATGAACAAAGCAAATTGAAGTAGATTGCCATTATGCAAGAGACATTATTCAGAAGGGCTTGATTTCTACCTCTCATGTCAGTTTAGGAGATCAAACGACAGATATCTTTACCAAGGCTTTGCTCAGAGGACCATTTTAGAAATGTTCTTCCTAGTTGAGCATGATTGACACCTATGCTCCATCTTGAGGGGGTGTAGAGATATATTTATTATTAGAGTATGTGTCATTATCATGTAAGATGGGTAAATGGATCCTTCCAAGATCCATTTACCACATCCAGAGTTTAGTCCCACGTCTACCAGTGGTGGGACTTGGAGGGTCTGTGGAGGCTATATAAGAAGCCCCAGATCCCTTGTATCCAGTGAGAAAGTGCAATGCGTAAATCAACCTTTTAAGGCGTTCTCCCGTGTTTTCATCCCGCTCCTTAGAGAGTAGGATTATGCATTCAAATTCCGTGTTCTTAATATATTTATCTTTATTTCTCTGATCAAGCTTCTGCATTATATTTTCTAGAATGCTATCAGAGTGGATTCGATTCTTGAGGGTTTATTCTTGAAGATTTATTTTTGTAATTTGTTCGAGATTCGATTATATCATTTGATTATGTTTCGAGATCTGTTTACAGTGTTCAAGTTGATTCTAGGGTTTCATATGAAACCCTAATTTCTACACATCTCGAAGATCATCATGGGTGGCACTGAACCCCTTTTTCTCCAGTAGATTGATGTGCAAGGGCAAGGAGCCCTGTCGAGGGCGCTGCGAATCTTTGAAAGATTCCCAGTTGGGACCCTACTGGCGCCGAACTCCAGCACATGCAACGATGGCCCCAGCCATCTCCCTCCAGGCCGCAGAGACCCTCTAGGTTGCATGGTGACACCTTCGGTCATCTCTAGTCCAGCATGGTGGCACCTTCGATCATCTCCAGGCGCATATGGCCTCCTCTTCTCCAGGAGGCGGTGCCAGTTTTTTCCTTGGACGCCACCACCAAGTGGATCTGTGATCGGCCTTCAACCCTCCAGATCTGTGATCGGCCCTCACTCTTGCATCATTCCCCATCTCCAGGTGGAGGCCCCGCCAAGCGAGGCCTCCCTTTTGTGCACTCCAACATAGCCCTTTCCTCGTAGGCGGAGGCACTGGCAACCAAGCGCACAACTTCTTCCAGCATCTCGGTGGTGGAACCCCCACCGATACCTCTAACGGTGAAGCTCCATGCTAAGGATCGATGCCTTACCACTTCCAGCCGCATCCGCTCCATGCAACAAGGATCCTTTGCGCGACCGTACTTCCTCCGTCAAGCGATCGTGGGATGGCGGCGGCCCCTACGTGGTGCTCCAGTAGCAAGATCAAATGCCCCATCGGGGATGGTGGCGAGAGAGAAGCCCTATCGTGGTTGTGATTCCAGGAGGCTTACTAAGTTGGAACCCTAATTAAGGGGCCCCAAGTGGGCCGTCTGTTGGTTAAAAAATTATTATTTTGTAAATCCCAGTTTGATCGTGAGTTATAAAAAAAGAAAAGAAAAAATGAGAGAGAGAGACAGAAGCCCATCTGGGCTACTTGGTTTTCAACCCAAGTCGGTTGCGTAGTATTTGGGCCCAATTTGGGCTGTGAGATTTTGTTCCAAAAAAGGTGCGTACAAACAAAAACCGCGATGAAAAAATGAAAAATGAATTAAAAAAAATTGTGTGAGCAGAAAAGCCAGAAAAAAAGATCGGCTTATGTGATTCATGTTTCTCCTTATATCTTCTTGTCTTCTCCCAACTTGGTCGATGTCTTCATTCCTACAATATGGGAGAAAGGGAGAATATTGTGCAAAGTTACAGGTCGGATTCAAATTCTCCAGGCCAGCTAGATTCCAGAGTCTACAGTTCAGTTTCAGACTCTGCGGATTGGTTCAGAGTCCAAGTTCGAGACACTCTATAGTTGAGTGACCTATTTTCTACGAGTTCTCTAGAGAGAGACTCCTTTCAGACGCACATGTATGCGATCTTTTTTATGTGGCCCCCATCTTTTGTTATTTTGCTCAGGGTTTTCATGAGATCCACAGGGACTCTAGAGTAGAGATCACATTCCATATTCCATGTTAGCTAGGGTTTTCATGTGGTTTTATAGGGATTTCAGAGTAGAGATCCCATTCTCTGAGCCAGTATGGGAGAGACTCAGTTCTCCGACGAGGAGACTTTTCAGACTCCATTCTCCAACGACCGTGCACTTCGACGAGGACGTATCCACGTCTTTTCAGTTCGGCCCTTTCAGAGATGGAGCAGTTGTCCACATAATATGGCGGGCTAGAGTACTCTGACGAGGAGACTCATTTTCAGTTTCAGTGACTCTGACAGGCGCGGTACATAGCACATGCTCTCCGACGAGGAGATTTAGCTTCACTCACACTCCAGACCGTTTATTCCTCCTCAGCTGCACGACATGAGAAGCAACGTCCTGGACAACAACCGACAGTTGTGCGTGTAGAGTTGATATTGTCTGTAGTGTCTTGTAGTGTGAGTTTGAGTGATTTCTTTCTGTTTGTCCAAGCTGAAATTGCATGCTTCAGCTTGAGGGGGAGTGTTAGAGTATGCATCATTATCATGTAAATGGGTAAATGGATTAGAGCATGTGTCATTATCATGTAAGATGGGTAAATGGATTAGAGTATGAGTCATTATCATGTAAGATGGACAAATGGATCCTTCCAAGATCCATTTACCACATCCAGAGTTTAGTCCAACATCTACCAGTGGTGGGACTTAGAGGCTCAGTGGAGGCTATATAAGAAGCCCCAGACCCCCTGTATCCAGTGAGAAAGTGCAATGCATAAATCAGCACATTGAGGCGTTCTCCCGTGGTTTCATCACGCTCCTTAGGGTTCCATGTTAAAATCTCGTTTTATTCTCTTATGTCTTCCTTATGTAATTTACTCATAGGTATGTCGTCTATATAAGAGAGCCTAGGTTTCTCAGGAATAAATAATTCTCATTCTTTTCCCAATAAATATCATTGGTAAACTTTTGATCATGATAGCTATGTTTAATTGGGCTTTGAAATCAGAAGTTGACCCAAGCAGGGCAATTCTGAATGTATCAAATGAGGTGTTAGATATAGATCTACTGTCATTATTAGGTCAAAGCACTATTTCTTCTGAAAAAATAGCATGGTGCCTATAAAGAGTGTTAGAAAATACTATGCGAAGAGTATACAGAATAAGAATAAAATATGAGAAAATCGGGATTATCATGGAACCCTACCCTAAGGAGCGTGATGAAACCACGGGAGAATGCCACAAATGTGTGATTTCTGCATTGCCTTTCTCACTAGATACAGGGGGTCTGGGCTTCTTATATAGCCTCCACAAACCCTCAAGTCTCACCACCGGTAGATGCTGGATTAAATTCTGGATGTGGTAAATGTATTCTTGAAAGGATCCATTTACCCATCTTACATATGAATGATGCATACTCCAACACTCCTCCTCAAGCTGGAGCATGCAATGCTCAGCCTGGACAAATAGAAAGAAATCTCAACTCACGCTACAAGACACTACAGACAATATCAACTCTACGCGCACAACTATCGGTTGTTGTCGAGGACGTTGCTTCTCGTGTCGTGCATGTGAGGAGGAATAAACGGGCTAGAGTGTGAGTGAAGCAGAATCTCCTCGTCGGAGAACATGTACTCTGTATTGCGCCTGTCAAAGTCACTGAAACTGAAAATGAGTCTCCTCGTCGGAGTACTCTAGCCCGCCACATTATGTGGACAACTGCTCCATCTCTGAAAGGGCCGAACTGAAAAGACGTGGAGACATCCTCGTCGAAGTCCATGGTCGTTGGAGAATGGAATCTGAAAAGTCTCCTCGTCGGAGAACTGAGTCTCTCCCATAGTGGTCAGAGAATGGGATCTTTACTCTGAAATCCCTATAAAACCACATGAAAACCCTAGCTGACATGGCATAGGGAATGGGATCTCTAATCTTAAGTCCCTATGGATCTCATGAAACCCTGAGCAAACTAACAAAAGATGGGGGCCACATAAAAAAATCGCACGCATGTGCGTCTGAAAGGAGTCTCTCTGTAGAGAACTCATAGAAAATGGGTCATTCAACTGAAAAGATGTGTAGACATCCTCGTCGGAGTCCACGGTCGTTGGAGAACGGTGTATGAAAAGTCTCCTCGTTGGAGAACTGGGTCTCTCCCATACTGGCTCAGAGAATGGGATCTCTACTCGGGAATCCTATAAAACAACATGAAACCCCTACCTGACATGGCATAGGAAATGGGATCTCTACTCTTGATCCCTATGGATCACATGAAAACCCTGAGCAAAATAAAGATTGGGACCCCATAAAAAAGATCGCACACATGTGCTTCTGAAAAGGAATCTCTCTCTGGAGAACTCGAAGAAAATGGGTCATTCAAATATGGAGTGCATCAAACTTGGACTCTGAACCAATCCGTAGAGTCTGAAACTGAACTGTAGAGTCTGAACATCCAGCTGGTCTTGGAATCTGACATCTGAATATGTAACAGACCTATGGCTCTATACAATACTTCCCTTTTCTCTCATACTGGTCGGAACACAATGGCATCTACAAAGTTGGGAGAAGACAAGTGGGGAGAACAAAATCCAATAAGCCAATCTCATTTCATTCTCAACTTTTCTTGTTGAATTTTTTACGGCTATTTCTATTTCTGTTTTTTAAAGCCATCTCCTTTTGTTTGTTTTTTCAAAGCGTACGGATTTTTCTGTACACACATTTTTTTCTCTTCTTCTTTTTAACAAAGAAACTTGGGCCCAAAGATAATGGCCCAAACAGTGGGCAATAGCTTGCTTTCTCTCTCTTTTGCAATTTTTTAAGTGTACGTTTTTTTTGCATGCACCTTTTCCAAAATCTCTCTCATATTTTTTTTCGACTTCCTTTTTTTACATCAGGCCAATATGCTTTTAACAAATAAAGCAGCACAACCCAATTGGGCTCTCAAAATAGAACGTGCCTCCCATTTTTTTACAAGGACCATTTTTTAAAACTGGCCCAGCATCCCACGTGGGGCATATTTCAGGGTTCCCACTTGGAAACCCTTCTCTTCCTACGCACGCTGCCCCCGATGGGGCTCTGCTCCTCGAGAGGGTGCCGCCATCCCTGGAGAATGGGGAGGTGATGGAGGAGCTCGCCTTTCTTGGAGAACACGTGAAGCGTCGCCTAGGCTTCATCGAACTGGGGGCCCCGGTCGCCTGCGATAAGAGTCTCTGAAGAGTGGAAAGGGTTGATGTTCGCGAGGGCATCTCGCGAGGGGTGTCGCCGCCCCTAGTTTCTTCGCCGCCTGGAGAGGGAGAAGCGGTCTTCGCCGCCTCCTGCACGCCTAATGCGTGCCATGAGGTCCTACGGTGGTGCTGGCAGTTCGAATCCGAGGAGATCTATGGAGATGCCACCGTCGTTGGAGGGCGATGGGGATCGGATGCCGAGGATGCCCCTGTGTTGGGTCCATCGCCGATACCTGGGCAGATGGTTGGGGCCGTCACCACCTGGAGGTCGTTGTGACCTATGGAGGTGCTGCTGGATGTCGCGCATGTGTTGCAGCAAGATGGCACCATCGTAAAGATGGAGATCGACGATGACGAGGAGTTGTACGAAGGTTCTTTGATGGCTGGAGATGCCCACGTGTTCTGGAGTCTTCATTTCGCTCATGAAGACGTTGAAGATGTTGAAAATTTTCCGTCTAGAGAAGTAGGGTTCCAGTAAACCCTAGATTTACGCCTGGAAGTGGGTGCCCATACGAGGATCATCGCCTGGAGATGATCAGAATGATAACAGAAATCTTCGAAGCAGACCTAGGGTCCCAGAAATTGAACCATGAACTTTATAATCTCGAATCTCAAACGAAACAATAAAAAACAAAAAATCATCGAGAATCGACCTGCTCTGATACTATGTTAGAGAATAACATGGCTTTGATACCATGTTAGAAAATACGGAACGCGGAAGCATATCAGAGAATAAAGAATAAAATATTGTAGAACATCGGGATTTACGTGGAACCCTACTCCCTAAGGAGCGAGATGAAACCACGGGAGAATGCCTCAAAGGCCGATTTGGTTATTGAATTTCTTACTGGCTGGGGCTTCTTATATAGACTCCACAGACCCTCCAAGTCCCACTACTGGTAGATATGGGACTAAACTCTGGATGTGGTAAATGGATCTTGGAAGGATCTATTTACCCATCTTACATATGAATGACGCATACTCCAACAAAGAGAAGTGAAAAACAAACTTACGGACATATTTTCCATCTTACTTATAAGAATTGTATTTAGATGCTTATGCGATTATGATTAAGGGTATGAGACATCAAATGGGAAATAAATGAGGCAAGGATGTCATATGTCAGCATGATTATATTTTTGGCAGCCCCACTCCTCAAGCATAATGCTTAGAACATGACAAACCTCTACATTGATACGTTCTGACGAGAATAAAATAATCTTTTATCAAAGAATGTAATTTCAGACTATTTTTGTAATATCCCATATATATATATATAACGAAAGTAACTGCATTTGATTTCTAAGAATTAATCGTGAATCATAATGCAGAAGCATTTGTATAACCTACACATCATAATACGAACAAAGAAACCACAAACATACATAATATAATTTGATCACAAGATAACCTAAAAGAAAAAGACTACATGGAAACCAACTAGATAAAAACTAATCAACCCGACTAAGGATTTCAACCAATCGGATCAACCAATTTTATCACTATTCAAGGTTCTTTTCCAAGGGAATCTCAACCTTGTTTACACCTTGCAATTTTTGATTCCTATAGAATCAAATTTCTCTTCCAACTAGAAGAGGAGCTCTCAAAAAGGATACATCGTACAATAATATACAAAGAAATAAAATCCGCGTAATCTTAAAATGATGGGCAATGGCGAGTGTGGTCTATAAAGGCATTCTTACATATCACGGTCACACAAAGATCAAAATGATGTAGCACAATACACAACTGACCATACAAGTATTGGGTTTTTGTCTCGTGAGGCTCCTTTTTGCACTAGAAGGATGAGAGTGAATACGAATAATGAGTGTGGAAAACACATGCACCAGGGTCCTTAAGCTATAATCACTAAAAAGCATCATTCCTATTCATCAAGAGATGCTTTGTTTCCCTTTAGTATGCGAGAGTTATTATATTTACATTTATGTTCACGGCCCTTCGGGTTCCGTAACCCTTCGGGGGTATGTATTTTTCCTCTCGTACTCTCTAATGTTTTCTTTATATATAAGAGATCCTAGCCCTATGGAATAAACATCTCATTCGTTTCTCTTCTCCACATGGTATTAGAGCGACGGTCCTCGACCGGAGCCTAATACCCAAAACCCGTCGTCACCACCAGTTATCTCTCCCTGTGCGGACCATTCTCTCATCAAGGGGTCCTGTGCAAGGAAGTATGATCCCCCAACGGCACCAGCCGACATCTCTAGCGTCACCTAAAGCGTCACCCAAGGCTCCAACAGCTGCAGTCGCGCCTCCTGCACCATTGGTACCGTCCACTAATCCTCCTGGACTTCTGACTTGTTGCGCACAACTCCCTGGATACCATCTTTGGTGTCAGAAGAGCCCTGAAAACACTCTGATCTGCTGTGAAAGCAATTTTACAGACCACTATCACATCCAAAAGTGAGTTCTAGTGCACTTCTCAGCCAGTGTATGCATCCTTAAGTGAAGCACAAGATCTCCTTTCTTTTCTAAGACCATCGTGCCATCTTTTTCAACCGAGACAAAGCCCTTGGCCTCGAATGTTATGGCACAAGGTACTACTATCAAACTCAAGGGCCCAGAAAATTATGTGCCCCGATCTCGATCTTTTACGGTGTTCATTGGTGGAAAAAAACTCTGCATTCTAACTACAGATCCTTTAGATGAAAAGAACAAAGAATATGACAAGTGGCAGACAGACAAACTACTTGGTTATCAATTGGATGACCAACAGTGTTGAGGGCTCACATAGCCTCAAATCTCCTTTACAAAAATACGGCCAAGGAAATGTGGGAGGAAACTCAAGCAAACATACTCCCAGAAGACGAAGTCACGCCTTGCCAAGGTTGCAGAAGTCGGCAGTCGGTACTCGGTCAGCAGGGTCACTGACTAAGGATTAATCGACAGTCGGGAAAGTAATCGGATTTAGTCGGGCATTAGTCGGTTTGGAATTTTTTTCATTATTTTAAATATCTAAATCAATTGTTATAGCATATACTCTCATTTATATACATATATTTAGCAGTTTTAATATTTTTAAGAGCATAAAAAATAACAAGAGAATGAAAATAGAAGCAAGTTAAGAACAAAATGTTTGGCACATAGTACAAACAAATGTTCAAAAATAAAAGAACAATTACAACATGCCCACAAAATACAAAACTAACTAAACTCACAATTTGGACTTTCTAATTAACTAACAAATCACAAGTTAGATGAAGAATTTCCAAGTTGAGCAAATTGAACATATAAGGTGGACAATGACAATCATAAAAGAATATCAAAGTTGACCTAAATGCCAACATACATGTCAGATATACTTGAGCAAGTGTAATAGATGTTCAAACAAGAGAGCCTTGGCTCTAGATTAGTAGTTACATAATCATACTTCAAGCAATCATCGCAACACCAACGGAAGCACGGAAGCATAAAGAATTAAAAAAATCAACAACAACTTGATGTGGTTTCATCACTGACAAGATCTACAAGGCAAATAACCCATCAATTCTTTGGAACATAGTATCCTACCAACACAAAACATTACAACTGAGAACAACTAAAAGAATATTAGGGTAAGCCAACATACAACTTTATATCTATGATTCTATACCAACAAACAACTTAGATGATAGTCTAGTGCAAGTTCCAAGTTCTATTCAAATAGTAAAAATAGAGAAAGAAAAAAAAACGAAAAATGAAAATAAAAAATCTAACCTAGGTCCTGAGCGGCGACTGCGAGCGACGTTGTTGCGAGGTTGGCGATGGAGCAGTGCCTTGGTGGTGAACCGGGAGGGCGGCGAGCGACGAGCGGCGATGGAGTAGCGGCGTGGAGAGGCGGCGAGCGACAAGGGCTGCGGGTGGGAATCGGGAGCTAGGGCTGCGAGGGCTGCGAGTGGGACTGGAAACGAATAGTTTCTGTCAAACAGAAACTTAAGTTGCCTATTTCGGGTTATCGGGTTTAGGATATGCCCGAACCTTTGATGCAAAAGTCGTCCGATTAGTCGGCCGACTACACCGATAAATCGGCCGAGTAATCGGATAGACCCGATTATAGCCCGAGTTAGGTTAATCGAGTCGGGTGACCCTCCGAGTCGCATAGTCGGGCCGACTAGTCGGCCGACTTTTGCAACAGTGCGCCTTGCAGACATTTATATGTGAGTCTACTCAGCATTTCAGGGTGATTCCAACCTCATCAAGTACTGCATGCATCTCTCCAGGCTGTATGAGGAGCTTGCAATATTCAAGCCCTCATGTTGCACCAAATAGATACATGAGCGTTTTTACTGGCAGGTATACCGCTTTTGTGATGGCATGCATTCTAGATATCAAGCAGTGAAGGAGCAATTTCTTATATCAGGCACACTGCCAACGATGAAGGCCATCTTGGTCACTTGAGGAGCGCAAGACATCTGCTACCCGACCTCTCGTCCTACCTTCAACAGAGAACTTTACACGCATCGTCTCATCTGGGCGAGGATGCAGATATGGCTTTCGAGGACGCAGTCGTGATCCAAGTCGTGATCGTGGATAGGAATCTGAACGAGGCCGCGACTATGGTCCTGGCCATGGGAGAGACTCTATTACCCCATGTACTCACTGTGGTTGGTGGAAGCATCCAACTGACAATGCTGGTAGCCTGGTAGAAGTTTGGCGTACTCTAATCTTTAGATGATGAAAAGCTCCAAAGTTCATTATCCATTCTGAAGGATTTGATCGAGTGCACTTAGTAAATGAATGACCTGAAGTGTCAGAGGAGGAGGAAGCAGCAACAGCTGATGTGACAGTAGAAACACTAGAAAATCCAGCAGTTGGGCGCAAGATCTCTCTCAATCGAGCAACAAAGTCATCAAAATGATGATCGGTAGAATAAGGGGCATTCTAGACATGCTTAGCAGCACGGGCTGATGGCGGAAAGTCGTGCTTGGAATAGCATGTGTCCTTCGAATGATCAGACTGGTGATAAAATGAACAGGGTTGGTGTGGGTGCGAGCCTTCTTTGTCGCGGGTACCACATCCTCTAAATTGAGGCAAACTGCCTCTACCACGAGAAGTTGCCACGGCCAATGAAGTCCAACAAGATGCAGCAGAGGGGATGCTCAACATACGGTATGCCTCCTCGATACGTGATATAGTAGCATCTATGAGTAATCAAGAGCAGGCTGAGGGATACTCAGGGTTAAGGGATGCCGGAAAGACCCCAGTCATAACATAATCGTGATAGGATTTGTGCTGCCCTTGTGAGGCCTTTATAGGCATGGGATCGAATTTCGTTGAAATTCGATCGAATTTTGGTTTCGGTAGGTGATCGAAATTCAGCCGAAATGGCTTATATCGACCAAATTTTGGGGGCCCAATTCAAAAACCGACCAAAATGATCGAAATTTCGATCGAATTTCGACTGAAAGTTTGTTTTGGTCGGTCACCAAAATGGTGACCGTTGGAGTATTTGTTTATATGTGTCACTTATGTGGGGAGATGGGTAATTGGATCCCTCCAGGATCCATTTACCACATCGAAGTCTTTAGTCCCACATCTACCAATTAAGAGATGTGGAGACTCAGTGAGGGATATATAGACCCTCACACCCATTGTATCCAGTGAGAAAAGCAATAGACTATCAACCCTTTGAGGCGTTTGCCCATGGTTTCATCCCGCTCCTTAGGGAGTAGGGTTCCACATTAAATCTATTGTTCTTCCGTGTTTTATATTTATTGCTCTAATATGCTTCCACATTCTTATTTTCTAACATGGTATCAGAGCGGGTCGATTCTCGAGGATTTTAAAATCTTTATTTTTGTTCAAGATTCATTTTTGAATTTTTTTCTTCTTGAAGTTTGTTTGATGAAGATTATTCTTATGAAATGATTTGTTAAAGTTCAAGATCAGATCGGGTTCTAGGGTTTCAAACCCTAATTCTTGCATAGCAGCCGCCAGCGCTAATCTGATCGATTGCCACTTCCAATTGGTTCTAGGGTTCTCGATGGAACCCTAATCCTACAAAACAACAACGATTCCTGGAGCAACCAACGTGATCCCCATCATCAAATCTCCCAGGCGAAGTGGCAACATCCACAACCCTATAAGTTCCGCATCAGAAGTCCTCTGCTACAAGTCGATTCCAAAAAAAATCATAGCAGTTCAACGAAGCATGATCCGCATCTCGCAGCAGCAGTTCCACATCTCGATCTCGCGTAAGCGGCGTGAGATCTCTCCAGGCAATTCCGACCCCAAATCCAAGTCCATGCAGGGCAACAACTCCTATCGCCCCATCGTGCATCCATAAACTCCAAGCAGTGCATCTTCCCACATATCCAGGAAGCACCGCCAGCTCTCCCAGTGAGCCATCTGCATCGCGCGCTTCAGCGGTCCCATCGTACTCTCCAGTGGTCCCAGGTAGCGCTTTCCATCCGATGTGTGCGGAGCCCCCTCAAGCTCCACCCATTTCGTACTCTCCATCCACGGTGCAGGACACTCCATCGAGTTTTGCTCCAGGTGGCAGGGATCCCCTCCCCTTCACGACCTCCAGGAGCACGCGTGCGAGTCTTCTGCCGGAGGCAATCCCTCCTGGCGGCGATGGCCCCATCTCCATCAAGCAGCTGTAGAGGCGCGGCCCGATCCTCCTGGTCCCCAGGCGGCTCCCCTCCATTGGCAGCACCACACTTCCCCCCAGGCGGCGCCTCCTCCATCCTGGAGGGTGGCAGCATTCGAAGTTTCTCTCCAGGCTCTCCCCCTCGTGATTCCTTTAGTCGACAGCCGCACATCTTCAACACCAGCGGCATCAAGAACAGAAGAGCCCCTTCAAGGGGCTGCAGCAACCCTACACCAGGTGCCCCATCGGGGGTCTATCTCCAGGGGCGGCAGTCGAGAAGCAGGTGCCCCCCATCGGGGTTGCGCCCTTTAAAGAGAAGGGTTCCCTTGGGAACCCTAAGTAGCTGTAAGGGCCCTTTGGGCCATGATTAGAAAAAAAGGTGAGTCAGTTATATTAAAAAAATGGATTAGCCGGAAAAATATTTAAAAAACGGATGAGTTGGCTATAAAAAAGGAGGAAAATAGCCGGGAGAAATTCTGCAAAAAAATGAGAAGGAAAGCCGATAAAAAAATGTTTGAACGTTTTCTAAAAAAATGGAAATAGCGGAATGCAAGAAAAGCCGAAAAAAATTTTGTGATCGGCTTATTAGTTCATGTTTTCTCCCTATCTTGTTGTCTTCTCCCAACTTGGTCGATGTTTGTCATTCCGACCAGTATGGGAGAAAGGGGGTATTCCGTAGAGTCACAGGTCAGGTTCCAGATTCAGATTCTCCAGATTCCAGACCATTCAGATTTTAGACTCTACAAATCAGATGTTCAGACTCAACGTCAGAGGTTTCCGAGTCTTCAGGTTTGAGACATGTACATGTATGCAGTCTTCTTTTCAGATGTGTACATGTTTGCCATCTTTTGTGTGGTCCCCATCTTTTATGTTTTGTCCAGGGTTTTCATGTGATCCATAGGGACTCTAGAGTAGAGATCCCATTCACTATGCCATGTGGGCTAGGGCTTTCATGTGGCTTCATAGGGACTCCAGAGTAGAGTACCATTCTCTATGCCAGATGGGAGAGACCCAGTTCTCCGACGAGGAGACTTCTTCGGATTCCATTCTCTAGTGATCGTGGACTCTGACGAGGATTGCACTCCATGACTTTTCAGTTTGGCCCTTTTCAGAGATGAAGCAGTTATCCACATGTTGTGGCGAGCCAGAGTTCTCCGTATAGAGACTCATTCAGTTGCAGTGACAATGACATGCGCAATACAGAGCGCATGCTCTCTGACGAAGAGATTCAGTTGACTCACACTCCAGTTCGTTCGTCCTCCTCACCTGCATAGCATGAGAAGCAACTTCCTCGACAGCAGCCGACAGTTGTGTGTGTTGAGTTGATATTGGTTGTAGTGTCTTGTAGCATGAGTTGAAATTTCTTTCTGGTTGTCCAAGCTGAGCATTGCATGCTCCACCTTGAGAGGGGTGTTGGAGTATTTGTTTTTATGTGTCACTTATGTGGGGAGATGGGTATCCATTTACCACATCCAAGTCTTTAGTCCCACATCTACCAGTTAGGAGATGTGGAGACTCGGTGAGCGCTATATATAGAACCCCACACCCATTGTATCCAGTGAGAAAAGCAATAGACTATCAGCCCTTTGAGGTGTCTCCCATGGTTCCATCCCGCTCCTTAGGGAGTAAGTTTCCACGTTAAATCCCTTATTCTTACATGTTTTATATTTATTGCTTTGATACGCTTCCGCATTCCTATTTTCTAACAGTGACCAAAATCAAAATTTGGACCTTATTCATAGGTATGTAGATATATAGTTTCTCAAACATACCCCTAAGAGATGTCCAAGGCATGAAGAGAGTGACCATCCTATTTGGTTGTAAAAATATCATGTTGGATTTGCAAGATCTTCGACTCATTCATTTCTTGAGAGTACGTCGCTTTGTTATGGGATGATTCAAGATATCATTGGTTATTTCCACAAACAATACCAAATAGCCAAACTTTTGCATAAGCATCATCGACCTCCCATGACACATTGATTTAGGTCTTACCGGTCGGCTCATTCCGTGTCAAAATATGCTTATTACCATGGCTCTGCAAGAGATTCAAGAATTTCATAGCCCACAACTCGTAATTTGTGCCATCCATCTTGACAATAGGTGTCAAACCTGTAGAATGGAATATGACCAAGTAGGTCAAGAACCACCGCCGGCCATTGCGGAGCCGGCGGTTACGACGACCGGGTCTCACGGAGGCCGTAACCGCAAGGGGCGTGGTCGAAGGGGCGGACGTGGCGAGGGCATACGCCCTATATAAACCTCCCCAGACGGAGGGGAAACGCATCACTGGAAATCACTCGCCTAACGGGAGCCCCCGACCTTCTCCATCTCTCCCTCTCTCTATATCTCTCTCGCTTTCTCGCACAAGAGGAACGGCGTACCTCGGATCGACTCCAAGAAAACCTTTAAAGGCACATGTCGATGGAATATCAACTCTGGTTTTTTAACATAGTTGCGGATTGGTACATGATTGGGATCGTGATAGATGATTCGATCTACACGAACATCAAAGGGGGTAGTTGTGGGTGTATGCTCATACTACACCAAGCTAAGCAAACCCATTCGCGATAGGGATAGCTCTAGTGTAGCGCCTGAGCAGTCTGTGGGTGCATGGGCGATGTTGGGGTACTGATCGAGGCCTCGTGCAGGACCCTTAGACGAGGAAGACGGGTTCGTGCAAGGCTCGAGGAGGACGGAGGCTGGTGGTGGCGGTGGGGTTTAGGTATAACCCTCGATCTAGGACCGTCGCACTGATACCATGTGGGGAGAGAGATGAGAGAATGCAATAAGTTAATCTATTCATGAGGCCCTAGGGTTTCTTATACAGAGGAGAAACATGTGCAAATTACATAGTGTAGACAGAAAGAAAAGAGAGTACATAAAAAGGATATAAGATAACTAATATCTCAATGGTTTTGTTAAGGGAACGACTAGGACTCCAAAAAAAAGGTAGAAGCACAAGAGTAATTGCAAAAACTTGGAATGTGCTAAAATCTTATTTATTTAAATTTTAAAAATTAATAATAAAGTCAGTGTTACTAAAAAGTAAAAAACGTGAATTTTTATTAATGGCTGGATTTTTAGCATCCATTGGATAGTAAACCAATGGATTAAAAGCCTGACAAATTATTTGGATTGAAACAATAAGTGCCATCCCCCCAGGTGCCTTTTATTGATTGGGAAGATCAACATAAGCATCCCTACATGAGAGAAAGCCCTACCTGAGAAAAGGAAATAGTTCTCACAAAAGACAGCTTGCATCCGTTTCTCTCAGGACACCTTCCTTTTAACTAAATTCCTCCCAACTCATACCTTGTAACACCAAGTTTCGTATGACAGCATGAATGGGATACCCACAAGGCACCCACTTTCGGAGGGAACCTAATTAAAATATCTGGAATATATTACGAAAACTGGTCATTCTGACCAACATGATTAGGTGCCCCTTAAACAGTGACGCAATTGTTGGAAGATGGCAGTAATACGTTTCTTTCTAAATTCATGATCATCTAAGCTTCTGAATGGTAAACATAAAAAGAGAAATATACTAAATATAAAGAAATCGGAAATGCATAAAGTTAACTCATCTTGTAAGACAAAATATAATGCTATTTTGTGACCAAAAGCATTATGACATTCATAAATGAAGCATACTTTATGCATGCATATCCCAGTTGACGAAAACGATGAAACAAGTGTGAAGTTGGAGGGCACTGAGGATAATCCCTTGACCGCAAAAATTCATCCTTAAGAACTGATAAGGCGGTAGAAAAGCGCCTAGCTTTGATTGCATACACACACCGCAAGACCTGATACCAGTTAAAATAATTATGGAAGTGGTATTCATGTAATACTTAGATGGATGAGTGAAGTTGCAACATACCTGGGTAAATTGAGGGCCTGCCTGCGATAATGATACAGCAAGATCACCACAAACAGGAGAACCTTTAGCAAGAATGTCCAGAGACCTTGGAGTAATGCGTAAGCTATCAAATCTGCCACAAAATAATAGTTAGGAGGAAACGCAAAAAAGAATAATACATATTTATACCAGTTCCAAAATACAGACATCCAGACCTGACCCCACAACAATATTTTTTTGGCACGAAAAAGAGGGTGTGCACCCGAGCCGGGAGTCACCACATTTTGTATTAATATTTGGAAATAAGGGTTACATTACAGAGAGGCCCAAAAAAGGATACTACATATTTATACCAGTTCCAAAATACAGACATCCAGACCTGACCCACAACAATATAGATATTACAGGTTGATGTATCTATAGTCTAGAGTGCATAAAAGATTAACTGGTGGACGTTTGTAACGCAAGCATGACAAACTTAATTATTCAAATAAAGCAGTTGCAAGAAAAGGAACGAATAGAACCTCGATGTTATTTGGTATAAAATTTCTGAAAGGTCAAGTTTCTGCTCAAAATGTTGTTGCATAGTGGCAAACCCAACAAGAAGGGGCTCAAGAAGCCCTACAAGACAGCTTCGTATCTCAACACTCTTTTTTTGCCGGCGGTTTATGTCAATAGGGGTTGCAAGCAATATCCGGTCATTCAAGACACCAACTAATGCTGCAGGAAATAAGACAAGTTGAAAACATACAGAAATATTCCAGATCTTCATTTTGCATAAAGATGCAAGCTTTATCAAAATTGTGACGCTCGATGCAAAAATCTGAAAGAGACAAAAAATCTATAATCTAGAGATCATAAATCAACCACTAACACGAGGCAAACAGTCAGGAGAAAAACCGAGAGGTGGTTGTCCGATAAACTAAAAATTTACTGATGCTTCAGATGGCAGCTACTTGCTTTTTTGTGTCAAAAAAGGGGGAACCATATTAAGATGTCAGCCCCAAATATATTAAAAACGAGATAGTAACAAAACTGACAGAAGCCAAGACTCAAGTAGAGTCCTAACAAGAGAATTTGCATTTTCAAGGTAAGAAAGTTGAGAGGAAGCAACCATAGCACCCAAAGAGCTATCAATGGAAGAACATCTATAGTGGGGCAATCCTTTGCCATTTGTAGAGTCCCAAAAAGCATCAAAATTCTGAATATTCACCCAGTCAATCCCAAGCATCAGCCAGCATGGAAGGACATATCGATATCGGTACCATGTCGATACCGATATATCGCCGATATATCGGCGATATATCGACGCCATATCGCCGACATCGGACCAAATCTCGCCTTTTTTGCATGTCGATACCCGATATCGGACATATCGGTGATATATCGGTGATCTGTCGATACCGATATATCGCCGATATATCGCCGATATATCGCCGATATATCGCGATATGGCCGTCCATGCCAGCCAGATAGGGAAAGACTTTCCACAAAGAAAGAAAAGATGTTCTACAGTTTCTGTATGCAAACCGCACAGGGGACATGTGCTGAAAACTCCTGCAAGGAACCTAGAACAATGGTCCCTAGTCAAAATCCGTTTTCGTAACAGTCTAATTATCATTGGAGGAGATTCGCCCACTGTTTTGTTAGCACACTTCATCGAAAACATGTTGTCTTTCCACATTCAATCGTCCCTTTCCTTGGAAGGGCCATCTACTTGGCTCAGAGACTCCAAAAGATGGAGCCACTCTTCTACACATCGACCTGAAAAGTCTGCCGCTAAAGCATAACGGAGTGGAAAACGAGTGGAAAGAGAGTCATTACCTATCCAGTAATATGTCCACAAAATCTAGGCCATTACCAACTAGTAAAACGTAGCTGTTGAGAGATTTATGTTACTTTTTTGTCTTATTTATTTTTTATCCTTACTATGTAATTGACCTATTAGGGTTTCTCTCTTCTATATAAGAGAGCCCTAGGATACCACTAAATAACAAGTTCTTTTCCCTCAACATGCTAGCAGGGCGATGGTCCTAGACTTGAGCCTTGTACCCCAGATCCCGCCCATCCCACCATCCCTAATGCATGTCGTCGGCCTTCTCTTAACTGTGGGCCCCTCTCTCTTCCTTCCTCCTCGCTCCGCATTACCCAACGGCTCGCGAGCAGCCGCCCCAGCGGCATCCAACCACCCCCCTTCATGCAGGCCCCACCCAGCTAGCCTCGTGCAGGCTCCAGCCACCTCCAGCGGCCCCTTATCTGTCGTTGCTTCATCTGCGGGGGCCTCCACGCTCTTTCGTTCAGTAGTGCATACATAGGGTTCCCTACCATCTTCGTTTCTCTCTAATATAGGGTTTCCTTGAACCCTATTTTGTTGGAGTATATGCGTCATTCTTGTTGTAGACGGGTAAATGGATCCCTCCAGGATCCATTTACCACATCCAAGTTGTGAGATGTGGAGACTCAGTGAGGGCTATATAAGAAGTCCCTCACCATATGTATCAATCGAGAAAGTGCAATGCAACATATGGCTCGTTGAGGCCTTCTCCCATGTTTTCATTCCGCTCCAAAGTAGGGTTCCACATAAAAATATCGCGTTCTTCATATTTTATTCTTTATTTCTGATACGCTTCCGCATTCTTATTTTCTAACATGGTATCAAAGTGGGTTCGATTCTCGCGGATTTATTGTTGAAGATTTATGTCAAATTCTGTTCGAGATTCGATTCAATTATTATTCGTTGTTGAAGATTATTGTCTACAGATTTGTTCAGGTATAAGTTTCTAAGGTTTTGTTGAAACCTTAATTCATTAGAGTTCTATGTTCTGAGGATCAATCCATCCACCTCCAAGCACTACCCTCCTCCTTCCAAGCATCACCATAGCCATCCTTAGGTAGCCCAGTGGTGATCGAGTCCTAGCGGCGAAGGCACCCGCATCCTCTTCCAGCAGCTGCTCCAGTCCCATCTAGCGGCAACACCACAAGATCTCCATGCACCGCCCATCTCCGTGCTAGTTGCATCTCAACCCCAGGCGGAGCCAACTCCAGATGGCACCAGTCAAGCCACAACAACAGCCCTATCCGCATCGGTGATGCTCCAGATCTTTCAAGACCTCCACGCGATGTGCATTGGCTTGCGCGATATGGCGCAAGCAAGTCTTGAGGAGACGAGGTCCCAAGAATGGGGTCCAGGTTCTCCCCTCCATGTGCGATGGGAACCCAATTCACGTGCCCCCGCCCCATCGACACAGCTTCGGTAGCCCTAGAGCCTCATCGTGTCACTCCTTCGCTCCTCTCCTCCACGTGAGCCCCTTCAGTGAATCCCTTTCCAGCATAGGCGGAGCCACCCCGTGCGAGCTCTCTCCCTCGCACCCTTCTATCCAGTGGTGGTGGCAGAAGAAGGGTCCCCATCGTGGGAACCCTGGGTGAAGACAAAGTAGAAAGGCCTGTCAACCCTATGCGTTATAAAAAAGGGGTGGGCCCAACGAGTCGAGCTGAGTGTTTTGAAAAAAAGAGGGGAGCCATGTCTTTGGCCCAAATTTGAGCTCGGTTGAAAAAAAGGAGAAAGAGAGAGCAAGCCCTATTTGGGTTGATGAGTTAAAAAAATCATTGTAAGGGCCCAAGTGGGGCGAAAAAAATGTGTGTTTGTTCTTAAAAAAAAGGACGCGTACAAAAGGAAAAAGCTATACGCGAGAGAAAAAAAATCAAAAAAGGGAAGAAAAGATGAAAAAATTGTGACGACTATAAAAAATGATGATGAAATAGCTGAAGTAAAAATGATGATTTAAAAAAATTCAGAAAGTCGAGAGAAAAATATTATCGGCTTATATGGTTTGTTTAGTTTCCCCCATTCCCTTGTCTTCTCCCAACTTTGGCGATGTCATTGTTTTTCAACAAGTATGGGAGAAATTGGAAGTATTGTATAGAGATACAGACCAGATTGTCAGATTCTTCATATTTCAGAGGCTAGACAATTCTCAGACTCTACAGTTTTTCAGTTCCAGGCTCGACGGTCAGATTCCACGTCCTCAGTCAGATGTGCACATGTTTGCCATGACTGTTTGTGGTCCCCATCTTTTGTTTTTTGTCTCAATATGTTCCATAGGGACTTCGGAGTAGAGATCTCATTCCCTATGCCATGTAGGCTAGGGTTTTCATGCGGTTTCATAGGGACTCCAGCGTAGAGATCACATTCTTTGAGTCGGTATGGGAAAAACCTAGTTCTCAAACGAGGAGAATTTTTCAGACTTCATTCTCATGCGACTGTGGACTCCGACGAGGATGTCTCCATGACTTTCAGTTCGACCCATTCAGAGATGGAGCAGTTCTCCGCATGATGTGGCGGACGAGAGTTCTCCAGATGGAGACTCATTTTCAGTTGCAGTGACTCTGGCAGGCGCAGTACAGACCACATGCTCTCCTACAAGGAGATTCTGTTTGACTCACACTCCAGCCCATTTGTTCCTCCTCACTTGCACGGCATGAGAAGCAACGTCCTCGACAGCAGCCGACTGCGCAATGAGTTGATATTGTCCGTAGTGTCTTGTATTTGTGAGTTTGAGATTCCTTTCTATTTGTCCAAGCCGAGCATTGCATGCTCCAGCTTGAGGGGGAGTATTGGGGTATATGTGTCATTATTGTTGTAGATGGGTAAATGAATCCCTCCAGGATCCATTTACCACATCCAGATGTTTAGTCCCACATCTACCAGTTGTGAGATGTGGAGACTCAGTGAGGGCTATATAAGAAGCCCCTTACACTTTGTATAAGTTGAGAAAGTGCAATGCAACATATGGCCCTTTGAGGCCTACTCCTGTGATTTCATCACGCTCCTTAGGGAGTACGGTTCCACGTAACATATTTGGTTTGACTTTGATCTGCAAAGGGGCAAATTAAATCGATGCATCCTCCGTCGGGCCCTAACGCGAAAGGATATTGCATAGAGATGGTTGTGGTATGAGTCTACACCCAACAACCACTTCCCTAATGTCCGTGTAGACAATATCCTGTCAGTTTAGGGTCACAGTCGTTCTTCCAGTATCAGAAAACAGAGTTGATATCACATCTATGGGTGCGTTCAAAGGTCTTGTACCCATTGTCAAGATTTTTTTTGAGGAAAATGAGGCGAAGTCTTAAGTAGAGACCCACGACAAGATTTTAATTATTAATTAAAAAAACTTACATGTTGGCGGTCCATAAACGGTGCAGCATTTTGCAATGCTCAAGTACATTTTCGTAGTAGAAAGACTGACCACGAAAAATGAATTCATTTCTACCTAATTCAAAGCACCCACATGTGTGCAAATGGAGCGGAAGAGTACGGCCATAGGTCTTGATCGAAGCCCAAAACCCTAAAGCCATTGTCAAGATGAATGGCACAAACTACGAGTTGTGGGTGATGCAATTTATGAATCTCATGCAAAGCCACGAAAAGAAGCATATTCTGATGCAGGAAGAGGCAACAGACAACTATAGCTATGCAAAAATATGATCATGGACCAATACCTCATGGGGGGCAGATGATGCCTATGCAAAATAACGGGAGTTGCCGAATATCAAAAACTTATCACTCGCAATCCCATTTTTTTGGAACGAGTTGAAGGAATAGGTATTATTGATGGGGAAGAAGCAATAAATTGGGGTTTGTCAGGACCCATGTTACGAGCTTCTGGAATACAATGGGATCTTCGTAAAGTTGATGATTATGAGTGTTACAATGAATTCGATTGGGAAGTCCAATAAGCGTAATAGCCATAGCCCTAGGGTCAATCCCCAGACCTGACGATAAATGGCGAAAAGCTCTTGATTGCAGCTAGCCTACTTACCAAGGGTAGGAAGAATAGCCTCGTATGATGAAGTGAGGAATAGGAAAACTGCCCGTCATTGAACTAGATACCCGGAATGATGTTTGGAAGAGGCTAATGACCTCCTTCTAATTAGCCTCGTATGGCTATACGGGGTATTGTTCCTATGGAAATAGCCAATGGCATCTTGAGTCAGCCCATAGCGAAGGCAATGTGGGATATCCTCGCAGTTACATTTTTTATTGAAAGGAGGGTGCGCTCCCGAGGCGGGAGTCACCACAACCAAAATTCATTTAAAAAAAGATAGGATACATTACTGTAAAACCCAAAAAATATAAAGAGCATTACAATGTGACACTACATTCTCCGAGTAGAACCTCTGTTTTTGAAAATCAGCTCATTTCGCCCAGTCCAAATGGCCCGAACAGTGTTCACGAAATCGGTTGAAGCGGCCGCATATGCGGCTGCATATGCACGTGCGGACTGTTGGGCATGCCGCATTCATGAAGCCACTCTATATGCGCCTATCGCGCATATGCGACCCGCATATGCGGGCTGAGCGGCCGCATACGCGGACCATGCGCCCGCTTCGTGCTCCCCCGTGCTATCGGATCGGATCACTAGATCTGATTACCCGTAACCCCCATTACCCGATTACCCGTAGTCCCAAACCCGATTATCCCGTTACCCAGTTACCCTAACCCTCTCTCCCCTGATTCCCTGATACCCTAATCCCTCCCCCGTGTGAACCCACGCCTCCACGATCCTCCTCCCAAGTCCCAACCGCGCCTCCATCGCTACCTCCTCCGAGCTCCTCTGCCTCTACTCATCTCCGCCTCCCCTTCCCAACTCCTCTACCTCCTCCGCTTCCCCCAACTCTGATTCCTCCTACCAGCTCCATACGGCATCGCGCCTCCCCCTAGCTGCGGCACCGCGCCTCCTCCTCCCAGCTCCACTGCGGCACCGCCTCCTCCTAGCTGCGGTATGGGATATTTTGCACACTGTCGTTATTAACCTTTTACTATTTTTAATTTTTTTAATTCTCAAATTTACATGTGCGTTGCTATGCTGCCTTGTTTACCGCGGCACCCTTTGTTTAAATTCTCAATATTTTGCACATTGTCGATATTTTTGGAACATATCCAGTAGTGAGCTGAGACCCCTTTTACGTAGGTAGCAGACCACACCGATGCTTGGGATTTCCTGATTTATTTCTCAGCTCTTGTAATAAGCCAGTAAATAAAACATAAGCAGGTGAAGATATAATTAATGGATTTTATTTTATGCAAGGAGTTATTCAATGAATCAAAATTTAGGCATTGATACTTTTGTTGAGAAGGGTAGATGACATGAAAGACATGCTGGGACATGCTTGAGTGTTGCTATATTTATAGTTGAAGGCATCGATTGCATCTTGATTTCATGGTGTTTAAAATTGAGAATATGATTGAGACAAAGATATTTTGATTTTGGAGTTTGATGATAATATTTGAACCTGACTCTACTGCACTCATAAATTTAACCTTTAATTGCATTTTATGCATGTCTATGTTAAATTCTTAGTGGAAGTACTTTACTTTATGATGATGAAATCTGCATGTCTATGTTTATATTTGCAAATTTTCCCATATTGACTATTGATGGGATTTTGTTATAATTAAAGAATGTTGATTGAATGTTTAAATGATATTAAACCTTTTTTGTTGATGTTTCGTAATTATGATTGAATGTTAGGCAACTATGGCCTCCAGACTACCATCTGATAGCGCTTCTTCTCCTACGCCTGGAGCTGAAAGCGGAAGTGAGCCTCCTATTCAGAGGAGCGATACATCGGAATTTTTTGTTCCTCCCGGATCCAATGATCCTGGATGGAAGTACGCTTTTCTAGCGAATCCGACTACTCCTAGTATGGTCACTTGCCGATTATGTTGGAAGGTTGTGACAGGAGGCATCAATCGCATGAAGCAACATTTAGCTCATATTAAAGGTAATACAGCATCTTGCCCCAAGGTTACTCCTGAGGTGAAGAAAGAAATCATGGACAACATGGAGGAAATTAAAGTGAAAAGGAATGAGAAGACCCAGAGGATGAAAGACATTCAAGGGCAAGTCTCCATCAAGATGAATCAACCCTTGGTTGATGAAGAGAGGGATGGGAAAAGGCCCCGAACTTCAGCAGAAGATGTGCCTGCGGAGAATCTCCGCCAATCCACCATCAAAGATACCTTTGCCAAGGAGGAACGTGCACGTGTGAATTCATTCGTGGCAAAGTATTTCTATGACAATGACATTCCTTTCAATGTTGTCAAAAGTGACTCCTTTCTTCGAATGTGTGAAGCAATTGGGCAGTATGGAAGGTCATATAAGCCTCCAACGTATTACGAGCTTTCAGAAACTCTTTTGAAGGAACAGGTTAAGGAAACAACAGATTTCTTACAAGCGCATCGTGATACATGGAAGACTTCTGGATGTTCCATTATGACAGATGCATTGACTGATAGGAGAGGAAGGAGCATAATGAATATTTGCATCAACTGTGAGCTGAGAACTAATTTTCTGAATTCAATTGACTCGTCTGTAGATTCTCATACCGCGGAGTACATTGCTTCCTTAGTGGATAAGTCCATTGAGAAAGTTGGGCCCGAGAATGTAGTCCAAGTAGTGACAGACAATGCATCTGCTAATATGGCTGCTGGTAGAATTTTGAGAACCAAGTACCCACGGATATTTTGGAGTTCTTGTGCAGCACATTGCATCGACCTTATGCTAGAAGAGATTGGCAAAGAATCAAAGGTGAAGACTGCCATCACAAAGGCAAGGACATTGACTGTATTCATATACAGCCATGCCAAAACATTGAGCTTGATGAGACAATTTACGCAAAAGGGCGAGATAGTGAGGCCGGGAACAACAAGATTTGCTACCACATATCTCACGTTGCAATCTGTGATGGAGAAGAAAGATAAGTTGCGACTTGTGTTTTCTTCTGATGAGTGGAGAGCTTGTAAATGGTACAAAACCAAGAAGGGGGAAATGGCTTCAGCAATAGTTTTGAGTCCTTCATTTTGGACTCAAGTGTCATTGACATTGAAGGTCTTTCTCCGTTGGTACATGTTCCGTGGATTGTTGATGGAGATAGGAGGCCAGCCATGGGATTTGTATACGGTGAGTTGCAAGATGCGAGAAAAGAAATCATGAGCATTTTCAAAGATGTCGAAGCATCTTATAAACATTTTCTTGATGTCATTGACTCAAAGTCAAAAGGAAGATTGGATAGCCCCCTCCACCTTGTTGCATATTGTTTAAATCCCTATTTCTTTTATAGGGATAATGCTCAAATCCAGAGGGAAGGCCTCGCTTTGAAGGGATTCTTGGATTGTATGGATATTTTCTATCCTGATTTAGAGATCCAAGATATCATCACTAGGAAGGAGTTGCCTTTATATGAAGGGGCAGAAGGATCATTTGGCAAACCTTTGGCTATCAGACAACGGTCAATCATTGATGAAGATTTCAATCCAGGTATAATTTCTCATTACAATTAATAGAATTATATGTTTAACGATTATTAACTTATTTTTTCGAAAATAGCCCGTTGGTAGGGATTGCATGGCATGGAAACGCCACATTTAAAGGAAATGGCAATGAAAGTTTTGAAGTTGACAGCTTCTTCCTCGGGTTGTGAAAGGAATTGGAGCATTTTGAGGCGGTAAAATTAAAAAATTGGTGCCACATGTTATATGTTGTGTCTCATTAATGATGTGGTAGATGATATATTTATGGTTATTTTGTAGATCCACACGAAGAAAAGGAATAGACTTGAATTCAAGCGATTAAATGACTTGGTGTATGTCAGATTCAATGCCAAATTGAGAGATCGTCATCTTAAAAAACGAAATGATCCATTCGCCACAAATGATAGAACTCATTTGAGAGATTGGATTGGTGAAGAAGATGAGGGAGATGATGAAGTTTTCCAAGGATCGGGGCTGACGTGGAACTTAGTGGCTGATGCAACTGGTGCAGAAGATCTCGTGCAACATAGAAGAAGCCAAAGGCATGCTACTGGTTCAACCTCATTGTCGAATTTGAACGAGGAAGAACTCCTATCCGAGGAAGAAAGTAAAGATGAAGATAATATCGCAGTGGAATTTGATGATGACTAGATTAGAATTGCTTTGTACTTTGTACCTCATTATCGTTTGAACATTTCATTTTTCTTATGCTATCTTAGTCAGTACTTTTGCTAATGTTATTTGTTTTGAATTTCAGTTTTCTTTCGTATTCTTACATATTTTGGTGATTGTTGTTAATTATTATGTTTGCTAATTGTTCTATCGAAGTATTGATATTTGATTGATGGATAAATGAAAGTCATCTTTTTTATATCTTATATTGGACCACAATTATTCATAAGTTTAGTTCAATTGTGGTCGAATTTGTGTGTGTGTGTATATAATTAAAATAAAAAATTAGAAAACCGCGTAGAACCGCATATACCCCGCATATGCCCCCGCATACCGCTTAATCGCTATTCAGTGACCTGACCGAACGCATACGCATACCGCTTTCCTGAACCTTGGGCCCAAAGCACAGCAAACGGCCCGGAACAGTCATCCAACGAACCCATGCCCACAGCACGAACCAATCTCCAAAACGGCTCTAACTGGTTGGCCTCCAACCAGGCGATCCCCGACTCCCTCCATACCTGCGCCGAAGCCGCGCAACTGAAGAAAAGGTGATCCGCATCTTCAACTGGGCCCTCATATCTGTCACATCGCGTGTCCTCCAAGCCAAACAGTCTCCCCCTCCTTGCTTTATCACATAAGCGATTTCTCCTCAGACACCATAGGAAAATCTTCCCTCTGTGTGGGATCCTAGCCGCCCAAATAACCTTTATATTCTGACACATCTCCACCTCCTGTTTCTGCTCCACTGTCGACCCCCTCATCGCCTCATATGCCTTCTTTACTGAGGACCTCCTCCCTTCCCATTCAAAATGATCTAACTCTTGAGACGGCACCCCCGGCAAAGGCACCTCTGCCAGCAACCACATGAAGTCCTCCATGCATTGCTCTGATAGATCCGAGACGAACGGAGGTGCCCACGACCGGAATCCGCCACTTGAGCAAGAAGGGCATCTTTCGATGCTGCTAAAGCCAGCAGTCTAGGGAACCGCCTACCAAGCGTTTTGTCACATGTCCAGTCATCTCTCAAGAATCCAAACATCTGGTCGTTCCACACCCTAGGCCGCAACCTAGGTAATATAGTCGACAACACGATGCAGATTCCGGCCCAGAGTTGCGATTCGAATCTTTTTCTGTTGGCTATTAATTCCCCGTTGACTCCATATATACTCCTCGGTAATCTGGCAGCTATCGAGGTCGAGGAACCCCAAATCTGAATCACCCACTTGGCAAGAAAAGCTTTGTCATGAGTTCGACATCCCGGACTCCAAGGCCACTATCACCAAGCCACTTCGTAATATCTTCCCAGCATACAAGATGCAGCCCGGATCCCTGTTGCCTACCATCCGACCAGAAGAAGGTCTTCATCAGAGACTCTACCTTTTTCCTGACCCTTGTCGGCATCAGCCGAGTCAAGTAGAAGAAAATAAGGATGGCAGCGAGAACATGTTTTAGGAGGGTCAACTTCCCTCCACTAGATAGAGTGACAGCTTTCCAACCAACCAATCTCTCCTCCATTCTATGCATCACGCTATCCCAATCTGACTTCCTTAATTTAACATCCACCAGCGGCAACCCAAGATAGGAAATAGGGAGTTCCCTCAATGGGCACCCCACCAAATCCGCGAGCCTGTTACGCTTACCGTCATCCATCCCGAAGCTAACGACCACCGACTTGTGTCTGTTAATCTCAAGACCAGAGAGACTGCCAAAAATATCGACGATGAGCACGGCATTGGGGTTTTGTTCCACCGATCCACCAAGAAAAAGAATCGTACCATCTGCATACTATAGCAACAGGATAAATCAACTCCCCAGCCGGAAGCCCTCGCACCATTCGACCTCCACCGCATGCATGAACAATACTGTCAGATAATCCGCCACCAGTACAAAGAGCATAGGAGCGAGCGGGCATCCCTGACGGACCCCCCCCCCCGGCTGAGGCTGCACGAAACCACCCTCCGGCTTGTCGTTCACCAAAATCGAGTAGGAGGATGTAGTGATACATCTCTTCATCCAATGTATCCAAGTCCTCAGAAAACCCCTCTGCTGGAAAGAGGTCCAGAAGAATCTCTATTCAACGCAGTCATAAGCTTTGGCATAGTCTATCTTCCAGAGCGCGCCCTTCTTCTTCGACCGCTTCCAATCGAGGCAGATCTCTGACGCCACTAACATACCCTCCGCCATCTGATGCTCCGGGATGAATGCGGACTGCACCTGAAGCACCACTGAGTCCATAACTAACTTGAGCTTGTTCGCTAGCACCTTTGCCACCACAAGATATATTGCGTTGGAAATCGTTGTCGGCCTGAACTCATCCACCCTCATCGGATTCTCCTTCTTTGGAATGAGGAAGATCAATGCCCGGTTAACTTTCTCGAAGCCTCTGTTGTCATCCCTGAATTCATTAAGAACCTCCAAAACATTTTCTTTCAATAAATCCCAGAACTCCCGGTAGAACAACGCAAGAAAGCCATCAGGCTCAAAAGCCCCATCCGCATCAGCCCCCAAACAGTCCTCCTCACTTCCTCCTCAGAGAAATCAGCCACCTTCCACCTGCCCTCCGATCATGATTACGCACCCACACCCAACCACCCCCACCCTTCACTATGCCTCATATGCGAGAACTCCACGAAGTGGCTCCACAAAGCAGTGCCAATCTGCTCCTCCCCCGACACCCTCACACCCCCAATCTCAATCTCATGCAAAAAGTTCATTCTCCTCCGTCCAGATGCCATGGAGTGAAAAGCCTCGTGTTGGCGTCACATTCCTTCAGCCACTTCTGTCTCGACCTTTGCCTCCACTCCACCTCTTCCTTTCTGTCTTCCAATATCAGCTCCTCAAGCAAGCCCAGCCTCTCTGCCACCTCCTCCTGATCCAAACCCCTCTCATCATCCAGGCCATCCAACCTAACCACCCTCGCCTAGGCTTCCCCTCTCTTGGCCTTACGCCGAGCCCTGACCTCCCTCCCGAAGGTCGTAAGGGAAGGCCTAAGGTACCTCACTTATGCCGCAAGCCTTAAAACCGCCAAGCCCACCGGAGCCCAGCTTCTCCACTGCTCATGTACCATCTCCCTGAAGCCATCTTCTAAAAGCCAGCTCTGCTCGAAGCGGATGCGAAATCTACTATTCCTCTCCTCCTCCGATGACCAAAGGATATGAGTGTGGTCCGAGTACGCCCGCAGCAGCACCCATGCCCGGGCCAGGGGGAACGACTCCATCCCCTCAGGAGATAACAAGAAACGGTCGAGTCTTGACCGCGATCTCACATTCTGCCAGGTGTAAGTACAACCAGTCGCGTCAATAATGGATAGACCCAAGGAGTGGGCCACTCTTCTCAAGGCCTCCGAGCCTGGGTCTCTTCCGCCTCCCAGCTGCTAGGAAGCAGAGTAACATTCAGATCACCACCTACGATCCAGATCCCAGTCGAGAGTTCTGCTCCCAAACCCTCAGTTCTGTCGCCAGAGACCCTCCATCTGCCCCAGTCGGGCCATAGACGTTCGTGACCGAAAAATTCAAACCATCTGCCCTCCTTCTCAATGACACCGATTGACAGGAAAGAGGCCTTCGAAACCCCCATCACATCAAACTTATCATTCGACCACCCAGTAAGAATACCCCCCACGCACCCTGGGCCTCCAGCTCAACCATCTCAAACCGATCCCCATCTCCGAGCTCCCTTCAGACCTTTGCCTCGCACCTTGACAATTTCGTCTCCTGGAGCAAAAAGACATCAACACCAACCTCCTTTATTACGTTCTTAACCGCCAACCATTTGTCGGGACGGCTCAACCCCCTCACATTCCATGAGAGCATCTTCATTAACGGGGGGATCACACCCAACTTCTCCGCAATGTACCTATCCAGTACTTCAAATCGGTTCTGCACCTTCGGCAGCCCGTTGGGCTTTGGGGACGACCGTCGCGACGACTCCACCTGCTCTATTGAAGAATGTAGCGCAGTCCTACGCTTCCTCCTTTTCCACCCTAAGCAACCCTCTCTGCACATATGAGGCGCCGAAACTGGGGGCCCCATCGCTTGGTTTCCATGGGAGCCCCACATCTTCGGCCCTCGATTCAGACATCCCAGCAGCAGTCCCCCAGTCCGCAACTTCTTCCCGAAGTTTTCCTTCCCGTTTCCGACATGAGGCGGCGCAACCCTCGTCATCTTCGATCATATGGTTGTCTCCTCCGAGCTCCTTGAACCTCCGCCAATGCCCGGGGCCTCCTCCAAGGCCGCCCCAGCTGCCACATTCTTGGAACCACTCCCCTGTGCAGGGGATCCACCCGTCAGAGCCGCCCCACCGAAGCATTCTCGCTCCGACTACGACGCCACTGCAGCATTCTCCGATGACCCACTTCGCCCAGTGAAAACCCAGTGGCGGCACACGATAGGATAGGGCTGGAATGAACCGTCCTGAGTTGCTACTCTGTCCGAGGAAGCGGGCACGAACCCAGAAGGGTCCGCACCCCCGAAACCATTAGTCGGACCCTCGTCTTCAAACACAAAACCTGGGTACCTGATGCGGGTCCGAGACTTCGAGGCGCTTCTCGGGTCCATCCTCTGCTCCAACTGAGGGATCCGGAACCGACGGGCGATGAAGTAAATGGGTCCTATCCTTCGGCTCCTCGGCACTCGTGGTAACTGAACAGGTGTGACCCCTTAATAACTCGGGGACATGGACCGATGCAACTCTTGGAATCTGCAACACAGATATCATGCCGAAACAAATCCTAGGAGAAGTCGAGGCGTTCTCGCTGAGTTCCGCGCCATCTCAAACCTTAGTTGCAGGGCCGGTTCACTTGGCCTCAACGTCAGTCGTCATCGCCTGAGTCTTCACCCGCCCGGCTCCCATAGCGACGCTCAGGGTCGTGATGGCATGACTCGGGCCCCGCGTCCATTAGTTCCAGGTACACCGGACCCCTCCTAGATGGAACTTCCCACCAACCCAACTTCTCCGAGCCAAGGCGCTTGACCACGAGGATGGAGTCAAGCGAATCACCAGGCTGAGTGCCGGTGTTCTCGACCCCAACCACCTCTGCAAATGTCGTGCAGCAGCTCCCTACAGCTCGGCAAACTGCGCACGACGAGAGGGAGCCCCCTCACCCGGACCCACCCCAGTGGTCTTGGACTCAAAGTGCCATCTTTGGCCCGCACCTTACGCCAACGCAACAGAGTAGAACCAGCCCTCAAACCATGAAGAAATGAGGTAGCCTCGGAGCCGCTGAGGCCCCTCGCCAACACACGCCAAGGAGTCACCTGAGCGATATAACCCTTGAACTGAGCCTCCGAGATCGTTCCCACGTATGACGAGCCGAGGAAAGCGCCTCCGACCTGCCCCCTTCTCCGATCAGCATGGAGACGTCCCGAACCCTTAAAGGGAAGGACATGCTTATGTATGCATAACCGCTGACACCGGAAGCATTTAACCGGTTCCCGACACTGACAGGCCCAGTGGTCCATCCACCACACCGGAAGCACCCCTGGCCGAACGGGTTCGCAACCGGTCTCAGACCTCAAGACTCTGCCTTCTTTGTGTGGCCGCCTATGACACCTTGAGCGGGACACCTTCCAACCCTTGTCGTCCGAAGGGTTCTCCATCTCCCCAAAATATCTTGAGGAGCTTCTCATTTTGGACAGATGACTGGATCAGTCGAGGACTCGCAGTTGCATATTTCTCAAGCTAGAAATGAGTCGAAGATATTGCAACTCCAACATGATATTTTTACGACCAAACAGGGGGGGTCTTCCTATCCATATCTTATACACATCTTTTAAGGGTATGTTTGAGAAATCTCATAGCTACACACCTCTTACGGCTACACTAGAGCAGCATAAGGCCTATTGGGATTCTGTTATGACTTATGATTAATCTTTCTGGCAGCCCTTGACCCTGAATATGACTTAGCCCACCATCAGCTACTTACAGATACGACTATACTGCCTATGGAGGAGGTGTGCCATAGGCTGAACAGACATAACATCTCCTCCACTACATCCTTCTCAAACTTCATTAGCTATGGCTGCTTTCCGTGGTAAAGGTGTTTCCCCAATCAAGAGGATGGGGAACAAGTTGCAAAGGTTGCTCGCGACAACATCAGTCATGTATGTATTATCATCGACCAAGTCATTCAGAGGACACGCATTATTCCAAGCACGAATTTCCCACCCTCAACTCGATTGTTGAGAAGATCCAGCCTGCTTCCGATCCCATAGGTTCTACCAATCAGTGATGCGATGAGTTTGTTGAATGTCTGAGGAAGATCATGCCCTCATCTACCGGATCATCGAGTGTTTCTACTGGCCCACAAGATATTGCGGCATCTGCCCCCACCAGCACTGTAGGTACTACTCATGCATTTAGTAGTTGCTCCTGATCGGACCTTTTAGAGTGGATCATGGATTCTGGCGCTTGTCATCGTTTATGTGGATATCACTCACAGTTCAACTCTTAATAGATATGTACAGCTTGGTAGATCAGTGATGATTGTTGATGAGACATTCTCCCATTACAGGATCCTGCTTTCCTTGTTTTCCATGATATACTCATAGCCTCAGAGGCAGGGTGATTGGATGTGGTTGTGAGTATGAAGGACTTTACAGGTTGATCCAGTTTCCTTATCCGGGTGCTAGTTCTGTTTCTGCAGGATCGATCTCTCTGTATATTTGGCAAATGTGATTTGGTCATCTTCCGTGCAGAAGATACGTCGCCTCATTCTTGGAATTTTTCCCAAGTCACTTTGAGTGTGAAGCGTGTCAACTTGGAAAGCATCATTGTTCTATCTTCTCAAGTCATCAGAGTCGCAATAGTCAGAGTCCTTTTGAGCTATTTCATTTGATATGTAAGGTCCAAGTTATGTCCCAGACCACCCGAGGCAAACGTATTATTTGGTTGATGTAGATGATTTTTCTAGATTGTGAGCGGTCTTTTTTTAAAGAATAAGTCTGATACTATTACTATGAGTCAAAATTTTGTGATTGAAATAAATAATATCTTTTCAATGTCAATTAAAGGCACTCGTTCTGATAATACTTGGGAGTTCTATACTTTTCAGTTGTCACAATGTTTAAGCTCGCATGGCATTATTCATCAGACTTCATGGCCATATACAGCAGAATGGTATTGTTAAACGCAAACACTGTCACTTCTTGGACATCACCAGGACAATTCTTCAAAGTCAGGCTCCCCATTCCTTATGAGGTGATGTGGTGATGACAACATGTTACCTCATCAATCGGATGCCATCCATTTCCGAGTGAAAAAGTTCCCTTCTCCCTTGCATTTCCTGAGAAGAACCTTTTCTCTTACACCACGGGTCTTTGGTTGTGTGGCATTTGTCCATCTTCTCCTCCAGGTCGTGAGAAGCCCGCTCCTAGAGCTGTCAAATGCATGTTCGTATACTACTCTCGTACCCAAAAGGGTTATAGGTGTTTTGATCATGTACAGGTCAAATACTAGGTTAGTAGTGATGGCACTTTCTTTGAGTCCATCATGTACTATACTCTTGCATGTGATTGGTTGAGTCCCTCTGAGTCGAGGGACGAGGTTATTCTCCCACCTCATACACCGATACATCAGACTATCCCCCATTGTTAGAGTATTTGAGCATGCGTCACTTATGTAATAGGTGGGTAAATGGATCCCTCCAAGATCCATTTACCCCACCACTGAGTTTAGTCCCATACCGCCTGGTGGTGGGACTTGGAGGCCCTGTGGAACCTATATAAGGAGCCCCAGGCCTCCTGTAACAGATGAGAAAGTTCAATAGAATATCCGCCCCTTTGAGGGCTTCTCCCGTGGTTTCATCCCGCTCCTCACGGAGTAGGGTTCCACGTAAAATCCCGCTTGTTCTTCGTGTTCTTTATATTTTCTATGTTTATGCTTCCGCTTCCGATTTTCTAACATGGTATCAAAGCGGGTTCGATTCTCGGGGATTTCATGTTCTTTATTTATTCGAGATTTGATTTTGATGTTTTATTTGTGAAGATTATGTTTAAGATCTGTTCTAGGGTTTCAAACCCTAATTCTTTCATAGCCGTCTTCGATGCAATTATATTTCAAGATCAGATATGTTCTATTCTTGTTCGTGTTTGTGAAGAATCGGAGGGTTTTTCTTCTTGAAACCCTAAGTTTCAACGGCAATCATCATCAACCATCTCCTGCTGTCTCTTCTTCGCGCGGATCCCATCATCCTCCAGAAATCACCCAGATACATCGCCGAATCCAGATCTCTAGATGGATGTTCGACCATCATCTCTAGATGTATGGGAACACCAGCGCCAGACACCGCGCAAGGCGGCAGCATCATGCCCGATAGGCTCCAGGCGAATCCCTCCTTCCTCTCGCGATGCTCTAAGCGCCCGATCGTCTTCAGCCACCAACTCCTGGCGCAGCAGCACCTCCACGCGAGTCCAGATCGACCTCCAGGTGGAGATACCGCACAGCGTCGCTCCTCCTCCAGGGCACAGAGCCCAGGTGGCTCCTCTCCAGATGCAGTTCCAGCCCTCGCGCGGGTCCCAGATCCAGCACCCACGAGATGTCGCGTCATCACTCCCCCCACGCGATGGCGATCCGCGCACAGCCGCACAGGCGGCGCCCCGATCTTCGACTCCTCCTGGCGAAACCGAATCTCGAAAAGTTTATGCGAGTCGCACCCCAGATCTCCTCGCGCCTCCTTCCAGCGAAGGCGCATCCCTCGCAAGGCGGCAACACTGGCGGCGCACCCCAGAGCCCCTTGCGCGACCCTCCCTGCCGCAGTTGGCGCCGCCATCGATTCTCCAGGCTGCCAGATTGAGAAATTCCACAGGGGCGGCGGCACTATTGAAATGGGGCGCTAGAAGCCCCGGTGGAGGCGGCACCCGTTTGCTGCGAAGGGTTCCCGTGGGAACCCTAAGGCCCACGTTTAAAAAAAAAGAGAGAAAAATGTTTGAAAAGAAAGCAGGCCCGCCGAGTATTAAAAAAAAGCTGAGGGGGGTTGAGTCCACGGTCGGGCCCAAGTGGCCTACGATTTTTTTTACTTTGGCCCCACTGTTGGGCAAACTCTTGTTTCTATAAAAAAAAAGAGGAATGTTCAAAAAAAATGAGAGAGAGAGATTTTGTAAAGCCCAATTGGGCTAAGGTACATTTGGGTCCAAATGGACCACGTTTATAGTGTTAAACAAAAAAAAAGGAAAAAAAAGGCGTGTACATTTGAAAAGCCGTACGCATAGTATAAAAAAATGAAAAAAGCCGCGTACAAAGAGAAGTCGTACGCAATTTCAAAAAAATGGTTGAAAAAAAATGTTTTACGACTTAAAAAAAATAAAAAAAGAAAAGCCGCAATGGATGTTTTGTCCCCTATTTATATTGTTTATGTATTATTCATCCCCATAATTATGTTTTATTCATCCCCATAATTATGTATTATTTTATCTTCTCCCAACGTGGTCATATAATGTCATTCCGACCAGTATGGGAGAAAGGGGGAGTATATGTAGAGTCACAGGTCTTGTTCTAAGATTCAGATATCAGATTTTCCAGACCGATCAGATGTTCAGACTCTACAAATTTCAGATTCAGACTCGACGATGATGCATGCCAATCATTTGTCATTCTTGTTGGTCGGCCAGAGCTTTCATGTGAGCCATAGGGACTCCAGAGCAGAGGACTATTCCCTATGCCATTAAGGGCAAGGGTTTTCATGTGGTATCATAGGGACTCCACAGTAGAGTTCCATTCTCTGAGCCAGATAGACACTCCAACCCCGTTCGTCCTCCTCACATGCACGCCATGAGAAGCAACGTCCTCGACTGCAGCAGTTGTGCGCGTTGGGTTGATATTGTTTGTAGTGTCATGTATTGTGAGTTGAGATTCTTTCTGTTTGTCCAAGCTGAGCATTGCATGCTCCAGCTTGAGGGGGAGAGTTAGAGTATTTGAGCATGCGTCACTTATGTAATAGCTGGGTAAATGGATCCCTCCAAGATCCATTTACCCCACCACTGAGTTTAGTCCCATACCGCCTAGTGGTGGGACTTGGAGGCCATGTGGAAGCTATATAAGGAGCCCAGGCCTCCTGTAACAGATGATAAAGTTCAATAGAATATCCGCCCCTTTGAGGGCTTCTCCCGTGGTTTCATCCCGCTCCTCACGGAGTAGGGTTCCACGTAAAATCCCGCTTGTTCTTCGTATTCTTTATATTTTCTATGTTTATGCTTCCGCTTCCGATTTTCTAACACCCATGCTCCAATGCATTCCCCAACATCCAGCACGCTCAAGTAAATTCTGAAAATGGTTTCAACTGGTAGCACAGGTGGTTTAAATGATGAGCGGGGAAGTATACAGGATAAGCAAGAACCACCACAGGAGAATGATATGGGTTGGCCTATTGCACTATGAAAAGGGAAGTGTACACATTATTGTAAAAGTCGGCCAACTAAGCCGATTAGTTGGACCGACTAGTCGAGTCGAGGGGTAGTCGACTCGAGTAGGCCTAGTCGGCCATTAGTCGGTCAACCTGACTAGTCGGCTGACTAGTCGGCCGACTTTTACATAGAGATTTTATATTTTTTAGTTTTTCGGTTTTTTAATAAGCAAACTCATTCTAATATGCTTACTATTATATTTAAAGACAAGTACTTCTTTTATTTCATTATGATATGTTGAGATAAATATATCTCTCGGTATCATTTATGTTTTTATGTTTTCTTAATGTATTTATCATGTAATTAACACAAGGGCTTTTCTCCTATATAAGAGAGCCCTCGGTCTATTCGATGAGTATGATTCATTTTTCTCCCAACATGGTATCGAAGCAACGGTTGTAGACCGAGGTTCCCTTATACCACCCTAACCATAACCCTACACGCCCCCCCCTCCAGTACCGTCGCGTGGGGGACCCTCCCTCCTACGCCACCGTGCGAGGGGCTCCTGTGCCGTCGATCGCAGCCCAGCGGGACTGCAAGGGGCTTCAGCCAGCCCGGTGCGACGTCGTGCCGCCTTTTTCCTGTGGATAGCAGATCTGATTTGGCCCGCCTATAGTGGGCCTTTTTTATTTAGAGTAATTTACAAGGAAGTCTCTAGACTTTCTACCCAGTAACAATGTAGTCCCCAAACTTTCAATTATGTCAATTTGAGTCCCAAAATTTGTTTTTGGTAACAATGTGGTCCCATATCTCAGCAGCACCATGAAACACAACAGAAGCCGTTTGAAATCTTCACGAGTGGACAAAATTTCCCTCCTCTTTTTCTAATCCCTCATAGAAGAGTCAATGTGCACATCAGCAAACTTCATGCCCCTGCTTGTAATTTACCCAGTCCGGCTCATTCAACGATGGAAATTACATTTGAGAATCTGCTGACCTTTGAGAATGAGGGTTCTTCGATCGATTCTTGAGCGGTGGTGGCTCATGTCGATCTCCTTGTGGTCGGAGCACGGAAGAAGCCAGAGAATGGCAGATCGGAGAAGATGGTTGTTGTTCTTGGGTGGTGGCTGATGTCCGGAGCCTTGGCTTGCCGAAGGTTGTGGATGCGTACGATGAGGGCTCTGGACATAGGAGCACCTGCCCACTCGGCTGCTTCATGCGAATAACACCTCCAGAGCAAACTCGCAAAGATTTTCAGAAAAAACCAATACCTTTCTTAGATTGATGTGGCCAAAATCTTACGGATATCATTTAGTGGGAAATAAAAGACCAGCATCCATGTCTGTGGATGTATGAAATCACATGAGAATCCATTTTATCTAATACTAGATGGTCTTCTCTACACCTCAAAGAGTTATACAGTTTCCATTCATGTGATCTGATGGGACAATGCAATGTGTACCTCTGTTAAATACAAACACCTCATCTTGCAGAACACCAAAATATCTCCTTTCGGGCCTTGGGTTCTTGCTCGTAACCACCACGTAGGACGAGTCTATGCTCCCCTCTCTGATTCTTGTGTAGTATGGAACAGGCATGAACTCTAATCTTAAGCGGTGACCATTTCCAATCTACAAAGTGTTGCCGGGCGGAACCTTCTCGTTTTAGCAACAGCTTGTTGGAAGCCATAGTATTGTGGGCATGATCTGTTGATGGACTGAGTGTGAGCTTTAGGAATTTGGTGAAGCCTTCTATTTCGATGCAATAGTTGGCATCGGTTGTGATGTTGTTGATGTGGTCGTCGAAGACAGGGACAATGGTGGTGACGAGGGACATGGAGAGGAAGAGCGTGGTCATCTTTTCCATAGTGATTTAAGGTGCTTCCCTGTTGGTCTCTCAATGCTATGGCGGTTTGGACAAATGGGTGTAGATGGGTGAGTCTTTGTGGGTTAGATCGATACTGACTGACCTTACTATTGAGGTTCCTCTTCCTATGCAACTTTTATGTGATAATCAAGTTGCACTATTTATTGCCAATAATCCTGCTTTTCATGAACGAACGAAGCGTTTAGAGGTGGATTGTCATTACACTAGAGACATGATCCAGAAAAATCTCATATCTACCTCCCATGTTTCCATTGGAGATCAGACGGCTAGCATCTTCACCAAAGCTCTAGCCAGAGGTCCATTTTAGAGGTATTGCTCCAAGCTGAGCATGACAGATATATATACTCCAGCTTGAGGGGGATTGTTAAGACAAATATATCTCTCGGTATCATTTATGTTTTTATGTTTTCTAGATGTACTTATCATGTAATTAACCCAAGGACTTTTCTCCTATATAAGAGAGCCCTCGGTCTATTCTATAAGTATGATTCATTTTTTTCCCAACATGATAGTATAGAAAATGTACAAATCAATGTAAATATATAAGAATATGTGTATAAAAAATGATTTATATATTTAAAATAATTCAAAAATTCAAACCCGACTAATGGTTGACTAAATCTTATTAGTTGCCCGATTGCCGATTAATCCTAAGTCAGTGACCCCGCCGACTGAGTATCGACTACCGCTTTCTGCAACCTTGAATGTACACGTGCTAAATACTCACTCGTTGAACATGTGTCATTGACATGATTATCGAAGGTCTTCATGAAGTTTGTCGTGGGATTATCCGCCGTTGAAATCCCATGTATGAAAAGATGGTTGCACTCCAATCTCGTGGGACGTGGACCATTGTTTCTACTCCAAAAAGGGCATCTGTTGTGAGATGGAAATGGGTATTTACAGTAAAGCATAAGGCAGATGGTTTCGTTGATCGGTAAAACGCACATCTGGTGGCCCGAAGGATTTATACAGGCGTACGGGGTTGATTAGCTTGACGTCTTTTCTCCGATGACTAAACATTGTCAATTGTTGTGGTACGTGATTAGCTTCTCTTTCAGCTTGACGTCAAAAATGGTTTTCTATATGGTGATCTACAATAAGAGGTGTATATGCAGCAACCACTTGGGTTTGCTGTTGAGGGGGAGTATGTATGCAGACTCCATGGGGCGATTCATGGCTTTAAGAAAAGCCCCAAGACTTGGTTTCAGAAACTGTAAGATCTAATAAAACAGAAGGGGTTATACGGTCAATTGCAAATCATTCCCTCTTTGTTTAGAGGACTCAGCGATGTACGATTGTTATCTTGGTGTATGTTGATGATATTTTTGTTACTGGAGATGATATTCATAGTATTATTGCAGCCAAGAGCTTTCTGGGACAGCAATTTACCACCAAGGATTTGGGCGAACTGTGTTACTTCTTGGGTCTTGAATTTGCTAGAAACCAAAAGGGATTTGTGACGACCCAAAGGAAGTATGTAACCGACCTCCTTTCAGAAGCATGAATGACATGATGCAGACCAGCATCCATATATATGAATCCCAACAAAAAGCTACATGATGGTACCATAAACGAAGGTATAGAGAGCTAGTTGCGAAGCTTCTCTATGTTACACTCACCAGATGTAATATATCTTTTGTAATAAGAAGGGTAAGCTAGTTTATGGAGCAACCAAGATTGGTGCACATGGATGCAGTGTACATAATTTTGAGATACTTAAAGTCTTCTCCAGGTGCACATTGATTGTATGTCATTGCTTGTGCAGTTGCAAATTATGTTGGTAGTCCCAAGGATAGGAAATCTACCCTAGGAGTTGCTAAGTTTGTGGGAGACTCCCTAGTATCATGGAAAAGCAAGAAACAAACTATGGTAGCGAGATCCAATGCTAAATCTGAATATAGGGCCATGGCACAATGCAGTGCTAAAATGATGTGGTTCAAAATCTGTTCTTTCTGATCTGGACCTCGATATACCTTTTCCCATGCAGTTGCAGTGTGAAAACCCAATAGCACTTTCTATTGTCAATAATACAGATTTTCCCGAGAGAACAAAACTTATTAAGGTAGACAGTTACTACACCCAGGATGTGGTCCAAAAAGGGTTTATCACCACTTCTCATGTGAATGCAGGAAACCAGACCATGAATGTATTCACCAAGGCTCTTTCCCGATGACCTTTTCAGATATGTTCCAAGCCGAGCATGATAGACATCTATGCTCCAGCTTGAGGGGGAGTGTTGACAGATTTATGTTACTCTCATCTCTATTTTATTTATTTTTTATGTCCTTACTATGTAATTACCCATTAGGGTTTCTCACTTCCATATAAGAGAGCCCTAGGGCACCATTGAATAATAAATTCTTTTCCCTCAACAGTAGCATCATCGACAATACTCCTTTCTAAAAGGCATAGGCCAGAGCAAAAGAAGGTTGGATGATACGGTGAAGTGTCTTGGTCGAGGAAGTCATAGATTTGACGGATGATTATGCAGCATAAGTCTTCACTTCTTCCCAAAATCTTGTCGATCCACTTGAGGAATTAGTACCTCGTTCATGCTCTCTAATCGTGGAATCCCAAGACTGCATGCCGCCTTTGGAAGCGTGATAGTTTCACAATCTGCTAAATGACCTCATAGCCCTTCATGGCCTGACTTGCCCCACAAAAAACTTTACATGATTACTTCCATCAAATGGCGAATACTAGACGATAGAAGGCATGCAGCTATGAAGAACATGGGAATTACTGATAGTAAGACTTCAAGTTTTCAACCAGTACCAATTGACCTATCGATAAGATGGTCACCCTCAAACATGACAACTTCCTCTCCATTTTTTCAACAATATGCAGCCAATCTGCCATTCTATGCATGCCACAAGTCAAAGGAAGACATAAATATCAGATTGGGAGGGATCCACATTCTGTGCCAAACTCCTCACTACTGACAAGTGCCTCGTCGTGCCTCGTCATCTGATATCTTAAATGGAATATACGTAAATTTTACTAAGATTAAGTACCATCTCTGATAGCTCTCCAAAAATTTCAAGTGTTGTCATCCATCAAGATTCCTCTCTATTATCATCAATGAAGAAAATGGTATCATGTGTATACTGTAGCAATAAAATACGGATATCACAAAAGAGTAACATGCAGTAAGATCATGCTACAAAGTATGTTCAAAAATACAAGACAAGACATCGGCTGCAATAACAAACAACATAGCAACTCAAGGACATCCATGCCTCATGTCCCGTTGTGGTAGGAGGAAACCTCCTCAGGACGGTCGCTGACTAGTACCGAGTAGATGTTGTGGTGACGCAATGCTTCACCCAAGAAATCTAGGCGTCTGGGAAACCTCGTTTTGCCAGTGTCGCTCAAACCTCAAAGAAAACACCAGTCAATAGTATCATATGCCTTGGAAAAATCTACTTTCCACAGGATGCCCTTTGAGTGACGTATCTTCCAGGCTACAATTATCTATGTAGCCACAACCAAGCTATAATTAGTCTATCTCATGCTATAAATGTTGATTGCTAAGGTGAAATAATGTGGTCCACAACCCTGTTTAGTCTATTTGCCAGTACCTTTGCTATAACTAAGTATATTGCATTGGGCAGTGCAATCGGGCGACAGTCTTATACTTTTTTGGACACTTCCTTTTTCGGGAGGCGAAAATAAGGGCCTTCTTTAGCCTCTCGAAACCTGCATTTTGTCCTGCAAATTCTTCCACAACACCTAACACCTCCACTCCAACAAAGGACCAAAATTCCTTAAAAAGGTAGACAGAGAACCCATCTGGACCTGGTGCCCCATCCGCATTTAAGTTCCAGACTGTCGCTTTAACCTCCTCTAAAGTGAAAGTTTGAACCAGATGGTTTGCATGCTCTTCTAAGAGTTAGGTTGCCCCCAAGCAAGTCTATCTCAACAGTCTCTCATCAGCTCTCCATAAGAAATCATAAAAGTGTTCCTTGATTGCATGTCCAATCTCAAGGTCACCCTCCACACTCCTTTCATGAACTATGATAGACCGAATCAGATTGTGACAACGTCTCCCACTAGCGACCCTATCGAAAAAAACAGTAATGGGTCACCTTCCTTGAGCTAAGAGATTCTTGATCGCTACTTCCAAACAAAGTTTCTCTTTTTATCTTCGATTGTGATTATGTTGCTACTCTTTCTCCAAGGTCATCTGCATCAAGATCAAAGTCATCTTCTAGTCCATCAAGTCTACAGATCTCACTCTCTACTTCCAATCGGCGTACTCTTCTAGCTCCTAAAATCTCCCTCTTGAACAAACAAAGTCTGACACGTAGAGAAGTCAGCTTCCGGACCATTCAAGCCATAGAAGAAACCAAACAATCTCTAGAAGACCAGTGACTGGAGACCAGTATCTGAAGTTATCATCAAGAAGCCATGCATGCTCGAATCTAAAGAAACCTCACGGTACCGATTCTTCCCCAGAATCCTAGATCAAGGGAATATGATCTGATCTAGAAGGTGGCCTAGACGAAGACGCAAAAAGAAGAAACAACCCAAGACGCTTCACCGAGGCTAAGAACCGATCAATATGAGAGTGAGAACCAGAATTCCTCCAAGTAAATCTAGTATCTCGTGTATCTATCACCTCAAGTGTCAGGTCATCAATCAACTCTACAAACTCCAGGGACCTCGGATACTGACCTCCTTACCGCCTAGAACGACCAGAAGAGAGCACGGAAACAATGAAATCTTCCCCAACTAGCCAAGCCTCGCTAGGGTAGTGACTTATTAAGTCATGAATATCTGCACACAAGTCAGATCTTTAGCCTAACGCGCAAGGCCCATAAACACAAGATATCACCACGTGTGTGCCCGAGCTAAGATTCTCCACCTACATTGTCAACATATCTACCCCTAACCTCTATCATGAAAGAATAAAGAGAAACTCTCGAAGCGATGAGCAAACCATCCATACTCCTTAAAGCGCCAACGGTTCTATCAGCACCTGGGAGTTCCATACAAAGCTTGAACAGGTCGAAAGTTACTTTCTTGTAACAAAATGATATCACAACTCCACACCTAAGGTAAATGAGTTGTACCCGAGTTGAAACCACCCCTGTTACATGGGCCACTTGTTCTTCAAAATCTGAGACAATGATAGGCCCTCTCCTAACCGTTGTCGGTCGTTTTCCATTTCTATACCGCTTCATTTTTCATCCATTAACCCTCCTCATGACTGACCCGGAGCTGGGGCAGTCTGGAAATGGTTCCCACACTATTCTCCAACATATCACATGCTTGATTGAGATTGGCAGTCCAAACTGGAAAAGAAGGATGATCGATGGCGTCATCAAGCAGAGGCTCCGGTAGAGGAATACTATTTATAAGTTGTAAGTCATTATGCTCCGAAAAGAGGTTGCAGCAGCATCTCCCAAAGGCAGCAAAGCTTCAGGACCAATCGGAGACTCATAGGTTGTAGGAGCAGGTGTATCGTAGGCCACGACGATAACCAAGAGGGAAACATGAGCAGCAGAAACCCCCTGTATTGGAAAAGGGCGAGTAATCGGGGCCTTACCCAACTGCTATCGAGTATCAAAAAGCAGCTACCGATTAAGGAAGTTGAACCATTATAGGGTTTTGGAACATATCAGTAATAGGGTCGAGCTCAAGAATAGGGGCGCTAAAGGCTCGATGCAGAGATCTGGTTACATGATATGTGCCATTCAAAATCGAGCCTTCAACCAAAGGGGCCACCTGGGCCAGCCTAAAGCTCTCCCTCTTCCTAAATAGATCGTGAACAGAACCCTAAGCCACAGGAGTCAAGCTGCATGCGGCTAAAAAGGAAACAATTGAGGCTCAGGTGACATCCTTCTCGCCCTATCCAGGTTCGACTCCCTTTTGAAATTCAAAAATTCAAATACTTGCGAATCCACCTCATGATTGCAACTTTCCATAATTTTCTCCAAAATCTTGTCGCTAGAGTTGCCGGCACACTTATCTCTTGTAGCTTTGCCTTTGGTGAGGTAGACGAACTAGTGTCGCTCAACAAAGATGTTACAGAAGGGAACGACGATGGTGGTGGTGACATCAACTGTACGGACAGAGAGGTGGACGAATGCCCCACCATCAGCGATCAACAAAAGCTTGCAGACACGAAATTTTTACATTCCATAACCACGATTGTTGCTAGGAGATCGAAACCTGGTATACAGCCATCTGCAAGGATCTTTGAAACAAAACCAACCTCTCTAAGGGTCGGTCTTAGGGTTTCCACAGTGCAGGATAAGAACGAAACCCCATAGATCTGAGCTACCTTCAAAGATGTGCCTGAAACTTCTCTATCTGTGAACCGAGGTTGATGCCAAGCAATCTTGATATGGTGCTCGTGTCCTAATAACCGATCAGCTTCAGAGACAGACAGACCCCTTGCACAACACAGACTTTCATCTAAAAGCACATCTCCTATGAACGATGGTCCTAGCATCTGTCGTAAAAGCGTGAAAACAAAGCAGACATCTGTCTTTATAACATCGAACCTCCCAATTAGCAGCACGTTATTTTCGTAGGAATTCCTTACAACCGTAGTGACGTACGACCGTGATGAGGAATGCAAAACCATTCCAGCCCCGGGCCTTGTCCTGATGTTGAAGGAATGCTTATGCCTCTGAAGTTGCTTCATAGATCTCGGGCAGACCGACCTCCTGTGGCCTTTCTCTCCACACCAAAGCAGCGTGGAGACAACGTATACGTGAGTTCCCTGTAGCGTAAACCCCGCACATATAGCAACACTGGCCACATTTACGATGGGACACAAAGATCCAACCCCCCATCTTCCCTCACACCTTCATGTTTTGTGGCTCTCCTTTCTAGCCTCACCTCTCCATTGATAGCCCTCAACTAGGCCTTCTCACTATAACCCACCATCCACAACAAACGCTCCCTCCTTTTTCGATAGCTCTCCATCAATACTTCACCGTGCAGCATCTTGTTGCTTGTATAACAAAGATATTTAAAAGGGATAAAATAGCAAAAGACCATGTAAAGAAAAATGAGTGTATTGGAATGAATTGATTTACTCAAGAAGTCTAGGGTTATTATATAGCGTAAAATCCTATAGAGCTCAAAAGAGAGAAATTACATAAAGAGCCCCGAAAAGTTACAACTCAAAAATAATAAATAAGGAGAAATAAATATGATAACAAAATGACTCTAACACTCCTCAAATTGGAGAATATCTATCGATCATGCCCAACTTGAAAATTATACACTAGACGCATTTCTTCGATAGTGCATTCGTGAATACATCTGCAAGCTGAAGATTTGTGAAGATGTGTGGAGTAGTGATCTTCCCTCCTTATACAGTGTCACGAACAAAGTGACAGTCCACCACAATGTGCTTGGTCCACTCGTGAAAAACTGCGTTAACGGCAATGTAGGTAGAGGATTTATTGTCACAGTATATGATGCAGCGCGAAACAAATAAATAGGGCCTCAATTTTCTATTTTTTATCGGTTAGTTACAGTTTAATTTTATTTGCGAATAATTGAGTCGTTGCAATTTATTTAAATTAAAGAGATCGCATGTGATCTCAATTTAATTAGTTAGAGTCAATTATGATAAATTAAGAATTGAATTTTATTCAAATCAATTAGTTATTCGGTAAGAGTCAATTAGAATAAGTAGATTTGAATTTTGAATTTATTTCTATTTTTGTAATCCCACCCCTCCTATATAAAGGGGATGGTAAACAATTATTTGGGACAGTTGAAGTTGAAATTATTTTGAGAATTATCCCATCTCTCTCGTCTCTCTCCTCTCCTCCATGCGATCTCCAAAATCCCTCGTTTTCCAACGACTTCTCTCCTCTCAATATTTTCTTCTCCACCGGAAATTCCACCGCCAAAATAAATTTTTTGTTGTTGTGAATTTTCCATCTGCATCAACTGTATCAGAGCACGAAAATTGAATCGTTCTCACGATTCGACGGTCCTGTCGCATATTGGAAGATGAAGTTCGATCAAAGCCACCTATCTCGTGGATCGCATGCGCGTTCGCGTCAACAAAAATTCAAGCATCGCCTCCAGACAAGCATCAAGGTTTAACAATGGATAGATTCATGGTACAATATTGATATTTTTATGGTACAAGTTGATGAAGAAAAATATTTCACCGTCAACGATGATATGTTTGTTGTCCAGGCCGTTTTAGATGGGAAAAATGATGACAACAACGATCCACTCGTTGCCCAGGTTGTTTCAGACTTGCATCCACCGAAGAATCCGACTCCAACGCTCATCATGGCCCCACTGCAGCCTCCTTCCGTGCCTAAAACCACTACCCAAACAACCCCGGTGAACCCCCCTGCCCCACCGTCGTCGTCATCCCCTCCCATCGCCACCCTCGCACCCCCAGCGACCCCCCCACCCCATCGCTGCCAATACCCCCTCTCGTTGCCCCCCGCACGCCCAGAGGAGCCCCCAATCCCATCACCCCCTCCTACACGACACCCAGTACTGTCGCCACTGCCCATCCCGTCCTGCCCACCCCTCGTGCCATCAGTCATCCTCTCCCCTCTCTCCAGCACCTTCCCCGATCCCCTCCACTCCCAAGTTATGTTGCCACCCACCCCCTTCCACGCCATCATCATCCCTCTGCCGATGCCGCTCTCTCCCGCCGCCACTGCCCCTCCGGCGAGTCCCCCTACCCCAACATTGTTGCATGTTGGCCCCATTGCCTCCACCCTGCGACCACACCCACCCCCACCATCGATTGCGCTGCCCTTGTTCCAACTACACCACCGCTGCTACCTGTTGCCCCCATCGCCTCCACCCCGATGTCATTCCCCCGCCCCCCACCATCCGTTGCGGCACCCTTGGTGCGGAACCCTCCGCCGCTGCTGCTACTCACAGGGTGTCGAAACCATCGATGAGTGTTTTCCCTCAAAGGGCTTCCAATCCCATACGATCCGAGATTGGGAATCAATTTGGGGTAATTGCAGGGAAGACCTCCCTTAAAAAAGATTTTATTCAAAGGGGATATTCAAAAGCTCCTCTTACAAAATCGTTTCAAATGAAGGGGTACAACATTCGCAGCCATACCCCTCAGTGGAAAGAAAATACAAATGTAACGTTGAAAAGGATCTAACTGGAAAGTTTGAAGCTACAATTTCAAGATCGAGTTCTCCAACAGCGCGTCGAAGATCAAGCAATTCGTCGAGAGACGAATTTTTTCAAGCGGAGAACAAATGCAGCGCGAAACAAATAAATAAGGCCTCATTTCTCTATTTTTTATCTGTTAATTACAGCCTAATTTTATTTACGAATAATTGAATCGTTGCAATTTATTTAAAATAAAGAGATTGCATGTGATCTCAAATTAATTAGTTAGAGTCATAAATTAGGATTTGAATTTTTTTTTATGCTCAAAAAAAAGGGGGGAGACACTCAGCGGTGTTCGACCCAATTTATTAAAGAAACAACAAAGTAAACAGGCGGTTTACAGCGGTAAACAAAAAGAAGCCAAACAGGAAACTAAACCAGCACCCAATCATCAACCAATCTCGCACAATGGATAAGGATGTTTTCCTTGTAAAATCGTTGTCCCGACAATAAAGCTGCATTTCTGCCCAACCAGATCGCCCATAGACTCGCCACGGGCCATAGGAATTCCCTCTTGTCTCTATTTCTGTTAGCCACCAACGAATCACAGAATGCCGCCAGGTCTGAAGTGCAAGCCCAACCCACGGCCGCTTCTTGCCAAACCCCAATGACCTTCGGGCACGCGAAGAAGAGATGTTCAATAGACTCCACTGCATTTTCGCATAAGACGCATCTATCTGAGATATTGCCTAACAACCTCGCGCACCGATCTCTCGTCATCAACCTCTTTCTACGAAAGAGCCACAGGAAAAAGCCCAGACGCTCGGGGAGCCTCAACCCCCAAAAGAAACCGCAGTCACATATCAATAAATCCGATCGCGCGGGCGGGGGCCTACAAATTGCACCATAAGCCTTCCTCGTCGAGAAAGGACCCTCCCGCCAGGCCCAATGGTCCCTCCCGCCAGTAGGACGTCCGGCATCCCTGATGGCGTCGAGAAGGCCGAGAAAATCCTCCAGCCTTTGATCAGAAAAATTGGCAAGGAAGGCCGGGAACCAACTACCATCTGACCAGCAAGAGGCGACGCAGGCATCCTTATCAGCAGCCAGCGCGAACAGGCGAGGGAACCGTGAGCTCAAAGCCCTCCCCCCCCCCTTCGTCCAATCATCCTTCCAAAACCTGAAGGAACCTCCATTACCCAGCACCGGCACAAAAGCGACAGATTCTTCGAAAAAACCTTCAGCACCCCTCGCCAGAAGGGCGTCTGCGATCCCACCAACTCCGCCGGTGAAGGAGGTACCCCGCTAACACCGTGAATCTCACGCAAGATCTTGGAATAAAAGTCTTCACTAGGGCCCCAAATCCTGTTCGCCCACTTAAGAAGGAAAGCGTCATTAACGAGCTCCAATCTCCGCACGCTCAAACCTCCTTCACCATTGCGCTGAGTAATCTCATCCCACTCCACCAAATGCATCCCTCCCGTCACTTCCCCATTTTTGCCCCATAAAAATCACCGCATGAGCTTTTCGAGGCGATTGTGAATCCCCACTGATAACCGACGATTAGACAAGAAATAAACCGGGATAGAGGAGAGCACCGCCTTGAGGAGGACGAGGCGTCCCCCTTAGAAAGGATGGCCGACTTCCACCCGACCAGTCTCTTCTCCACCTTCTCGACAACGATGAGCCAATCCCTCAGCCTAGCTCTTCCCGCAACCAAAGGCATCCCCAGATAATCAATAGGCAAGGCACAAGGATGAGATCCCAATACACGACCGCATGCGTCCGCATCCTCCTCCGAAAGCCCAAAAGGGAGCACCTTCGACTTGTTGGCATTTTTGCATAAGCCCGACAGTTCGCTAAATAAGTCAAGGGTCGTCGACATCCCCGATACCTCCGCAAGGCCCCCCTCAATAAAAAAGATGGTGTCGTCAACAAAATGTAACAATGGTACGCTCAGCCCGCCCTTGGAGTATCCCGCTGAGAGCCCGGACTCAACAACACAATCAACCATGCGAGCCAGAACATCCGCAGCTATAACAAAAAGAAGAGGAGCCAGGGGGCATCCCTGACGGACCTCCCTTCTTGGCTGGAAGAGCCCCCCCTCTGGGCGGCCATTAATCATGATTGAGAAAGAGGTCGTGGTCACACAACGACGCATCCACGAGATCCAAACCTCCGGGAACCCTCTCCTCCACAAAACCGACCACAAGAATTTCCAGTCAAGGCAATCATAAGCTTTTACGAAGTCAACTTTCCATAGCACTCCATGCCTTCCCTACTTCAACCAATCCGCCACCAACTCCGAGGCGAGAGTAATGGAATCCGCGATCTGTCTTCCTTGAATAAAAGCCGTTTGCAACGGGGAGATGATTGAGTCGAGGACCCGAGCAAGCCGTAAAGCTAACACCTTAGCCACGATAAGGTAAAGGCCGTTGGAAATAGCGATGGGAGGAACTCCTCAATTCGCTCTGCCGAGGAGGATTTAGGAAGCAGCACAATAATAGCCCTATTAATCCGATCAAAGCCCGGATTGCCATCACAGAACTCGGCGATAACCTCCAGCACCTCCTCGCCAACCAAGTCCCAAAAGTCACGATAGAAAGCCACCGGGAAGCCATCAGGACCCGGATATCCATCCGTGTTCAAGTCCCAAACAGCCGCCTTAACTTCCTCCAATGAAACCGCACGCGTCAGGCCTTCACATAAAGTGGGTGGGAGTGGCGCCGCCCAAACCCCCGACCACCGCCAGACCCATGGGATGCACCTCGCCGAGAACTCCTTGAAGTGAGCGGCGATTGCACTCCCCATCTCCCTGTCTCCCACAACACGATTGTCATTAATCATGATGGAGCGCAAAAAATTTGAACGCCGCCTTCCGCTAGCAATACGATGGAAGAACGTCATATTGGCATCTCCCTCCTTGAGCCAGGTTGCCCTCGATCTCTGACGCCACTCAGTTACCCGCTTTTAATCTTCAGCCGCGATCCGCTTCAGCGCGAGAGAGCGCGCAAGCAATTCCTCCGGCAGGAGCTCCCTATCATTCTCGACAGCGTCAAGGCTGTTAACCACCCCCTCCACCTCCGTCCTGGCGGCCAACCTCGCCGCCCTAGAATCCCTCTTGAACGACGACATCTCTTGCGCAAGGAAGTGAGCCTGAGAGCAAACTTCGACACCGCGGAGCCATCAACCTGTACCTGGGACCAATGAGAAATCACCATATCCCTGAAGTTATCGTCCAGCAGCCAGCAACTCTCGTACCTAAAGAAACCCCTCCTCGTGTGCGCCTCACCAGAATCCTATACAATAGGAGAGTGATCAGACAAGCTCCGAGGCCTAGAAGACACAGTGCAAAGAGGGAAACAATCAAGAAGATCCGTAGATGCCAGGAACCTGTCAATACGGGAGCGGGAGTTAGAATTCCTCCAAGTGTAGGTGATATCCGCCGCCACTAAATCCTCGAGCGCCAAAGAATCCAAAACTTCCGCAAAGTCCAGCGAGCCCGGGTCTTGACCTCCCCTGGACCGCGGCCTATCCGATGTACGAAGCATTACAATGAAATCTCCCCGAAGTAACCACGGGATCCCCTCGAACAGCCGACTCGCCTCACGCAGATCATCCCAAAGTTCTTTTCTTTTAACACGGCAACAAGGGCCATATATACAAGAAAAAGCAATAGGCATAGCAGATTCCACACGTACCAAAAGAACGGAGATTACATGCCTCCTCCTGAGCATCGAGTCCACGACGAGAGCCGTAGACCTCCATGCGATAAGCATTCCACCCGCCGCTCCCTCCGCATAAATAGACCTGACCTCATCCAATCATCCCGCACCAAACGACCGCTACAGAGCATCGTTAACCCCTTGCAGCTTCGTTTCTTGCAGCATAACAACATCACAACCCCATTCTGTGAATCTTGATCCCATAATTCTCCTCTTATCCGCCTCCCCAACCCCCGTACATTCCAAGTGAGAATCTTCATAAGGAACCATCCCGGTGTTCCCCAAACCGAACCAGACCAGCGGTCGCTGCAACAGCATCCTTAAGAGTCGAGCACGACTGCGGCTTGAAGACCACCGTTCGAGTCCTATTCCTCCTCCTGCATCTCTTTCCCAATATTTTCTCTGACACACCTTCCGCATCTCCAGCTCCCTCCATCTCCAGTATCGTCACAGCAGGACAAGAGGTAGAAACATGACCGAAGGCGATGGAGGAAGGGCCCTCCAACACGGGTACCGCGGAGTTGCAACGAAACCAATCCTCAGCACCCGAGGAGGTCCAGGAGAAACCAGGCCCCGCCGAAGCGTCATCCGAAAGCCTAGTAGAGAGAGCCACGCCAGCCAAATGGGCCGTGAAGGCCACAGCAGGGGAGGGGAGAAATAAAAGAGTTTGGTCCGATCGTTCCTCCGCTCCGGATCCGAAGATCCAGAAGATTTGAATTTTATTCAAATCAATTAGTTACATAGAGTCAATTAGGATAATTAGATTTGAATTTTGAATTTATTTCTATTTTTGTAATCCCACCGCTCCTATATAAAGGGGATGGTAGGTAATTGTTTGGGATAGTTGAAGTTGAAATTATTTTGAGAATTATCTCATCTCTCTCTCTCTCTCGTCTCTCTCCTCTCCGCCACGCGATCTTCGCACTTCTTCTCCAAAATCCCTTATTTTCTGATGACTTCTCTCCTCTCAACCCCTCCATTTTCTTCTCCACTAGAAATTCCACCGCCAAATTAATTTTTTTGTTGTTGCGAATTTTTCATCTACATCAATAAAAAGGTACATAAGTGGTAACAGGAACTCTCCAAGTACCTATAGAAAAGAGACAAGCTAGGTAATCGCACAGGCGGCCTGGGTCATTGCCATGTATTCTTCCTTTGCACTCGATCTAGAGACCACCGGCTGCTTCTTGCTCCTTCAGGTGACAAGGTTCTCATCAACAATCATAGCATAGACTGTAGTGGATCGACGATCCTCAGGTGAACTGGTATAGTATGCATCCGCATAAGCAGAGACATCAGTGTGACCATTGACCTCATAGAAAATGCCTCGCCCTGGAGATTCCTTCAAGTATTGAATGATCAGAAGAACATCATGGTAATAGTTGAGGATAGGTCTCTTCATGTGTTGGTTGGCTCTACTCATGATATATGATATATTTGGCTTAGTAACAGTGAGGTAGATAAGTTTACCCACCAGGCTTCTATATAGTGCATTATCTTCAAACTTAGGTTCAACAGAAGTAGAATGCTTCCTTAGATATGCAGAGATGATGGTTTGCATCCAAGTAGTCCAACCTCGGTAAGAATGTTTAGACAATACTTCCTCTGTGAGAGATGGAGTCCCTTTGTAGTGTGTATCACCTCAATGCCAAGAAAGTAACGGAAATGGAGTCCCTCTGTATGAATAATCTGAACACAAGTAGAAAAAGATGTTTTGATGTACTAAAAGAAATTTTTGACAATTATATTAATCTACGAATGTTCCTTCATTAGATAAACCAAAGAGGATCGACCATAATCATCAACAAAACCAACAAAATATTTGTGTCTACTCAGAATACAGATCGGAAAGGGTCCCCAGATATCACAATAGATTGGAGCAAAAGGTAAATCACGACACGGCTTAGCACGTGCATGAGAAAAGGCTCGATGATGTTTCCCGAACTGACATGCCTAGCACTAAAAAGGATTCAAAGTAGAAAGTGTAAGGCACATCAAAGAGAGAGCCTTAGCAGAAGGATGCCCAAGGTGAAGATGGCAGAGAAACATATCATCGGAGATAGATGAAGCTCCAACAAAACTGGAATCAGAAGGAACATCAAGATAATATAGGTCGTTCTTCTCATGTCCCCCAGCAAAAATCTTCCTCGTTTGGATGTACTTAAAATAACAGCAGAACTCGTCAAAAATCACATGATAATTAAGTTTAGTACAAAGCTTGTGAACGGACAATAAGCTGAGAGGAAAATACGAGGCACAATGAACTCTAATCATGGCCTCAAATTTCAGCGAAATTCGGTCAAATTTCTGTCGAATATCGATATCCAGTCGAAATCGAAATTCGACCGAAATGACCGAAATATGGGGGTCCTAGTACAAAAAATGACCGAAATGACCGAAATTTCGGTCGAAATTCCACCGAAATTCCATCGAAATTCTGTTTTGGTCGATACCGAAATGGTGACCGAAATCGACATTTAAGGCCTTGACTCTAATGAGCCGGAGCTTGGAGGAGAACTCCATAGTTCTGACAGTAGTGATAACTGAGTGTGCCCCATTGGTAACTCGAACCGACTTCACTAAGGAAGAGGATCGGAAGAAGGTTAATAGACTACCTTCTCATATCAAATGTATGAGGTCACCAAATTAGCAGTGGTACAGACGGAGTACTCTTACTGGTAAAAGAACTGGAACTCTATAGGATCTGCATCAGACGGAAGTAATCGATGGCATTGAGTTATACTGTATGTCTGCTAGGATGTGGATCAGAAGAGTCATATGCAGGATCATAAGCAGTCTCATAGGCATTGTTAGCATCAGGTGGTATGCCAAACTTCACCTAGCATCTCTTTAACGGATGATTCTAGCGTTCACAATGAATACATTATGGGTACTAAGTAGTAAAATCACGCCCACGGTCATGGCCTATGTACATCCGTATCCAGAGTCACTTCCACAACCACGATCAAAGCCGCGACCTCGGACCCGTCGAAAACTATGCCGTCCTCTGCTCCCAAATGATGCAAAGGGAGCAGATTTCTTTGGGAGAGGCAGAGTATAGGCACATCCAACAGAGGCCTCTAGTTCCTGAAAACAACCAAAGATAGTCTTGATTGTTTGTAGGGTATCAGACATTAGAAACTGCTCCTCTACGGCTCGGTACCGTTGATGTAGTTCAGAAAGAAAGGAATAGACCTTCCAATCAGATCGCTCATGTACCTTTTTAGTACAATAAGTTGGTTGAAAGATCGCAAACTCCTCATACAGACCGGTTAGATGTTGGTATTAGTCAACGAGATTGGAATCACCCTGAGATGTAGACCAGATCCGCATATAAATGTCGGTGAGGCAAGACTTGGTCATCTTTTGAGAGTAAGTTTATTCCATATCAACCTGCATCACCTTGGCTGAGTCCTTGTAAAGAAGATTCACAGCAATGTGCGGTTCAACACTATTTGTCATCCAAGTGATAGCCTGACAATTGTCCCCATACCAAGTATCGTATTCTTTGTTTGTCAATTCTGGTTAATCTTTAGTCAGAATATGAATCTTTCGCTGACCACTGATGAACACCTTGAAAGAACAAGACCAAAGCACGTAGTTTTTCGTACCCTTGAGTTTGATAGAGATAATATATACCATCACAAAAAACAGTGTATAAGGGCTTGGTCTCAGGAAGAAGAGTTGCCATCATAGTCTAATAGAAGTGACCTAGAAGAAGAAATAGTTCTTTGAGCAAGCATGTGGGTGGCCTAGGTCACCGTTTCTGAGCCCCTTGTGCTTCTTGGGAAGCACATGGTGGTTGTTATGCCACAACAAGTGGTGCACGATAGAATAGAGGCTTCAGACGGTGGAAGGGAGGGCCCAAAAGTCCTCCGAGGTGGTGCAGACAGAGGGCACGAGGGGTGCTGGACACACGCAAATGGCGCACAGAGGCTACGCAACCCCTTGTTGGCGGCGCGGAGTGCCCAAGTGAGGGAGGTGCACACCGGTGGAATCCCATAATGGTTTGATAGATGCACGAGGAGGCACAGTTGCTTGTTGGGTGGCGTAGATGACCTCAACAGTGGCGTACGTGGGCTGAGAGGTGGCCTAGGGGTCTTGTGTGAGGCCCTAGTCTGTTGGAAGGGGCATGCGCAAAGGCTTCGGAGAAAATGAGAGGCGAGGGGTTGGTGTTGGCAGCAGAATCTAGATCATCCACTGATCTAGGACCAATGCTCTAATACCATGCGGAGAAAAATGAGAGAATGGAATGAATTGATTTATTCAAGAGGTATATGGGTTCTTATCTAGTGTGAAACCCTAGAGAGATTGTTAGAAAAAAGGAATGCATAAGCGGAATGATAAACAGAGAACTAAATCAAGAAATATGAAATTGGAACACGAAGATTTTACATGGAACCCTACTCCCTAAGGAGCGGGATGAAACTACAGGAAAAGACCTCAAAGGGTCATATGCTTCATTACTTTTTCTCAATGGATACAGGAGGTCTGGGGCTCCTTATATAGCCTCCACAGAGCCTCCAAGTCCTACCACCGGTAGATGTGGGAGTAAACACATGGATGGGGTAAATGGATACCTTCCCTAAGGAGCGGGATGAAACTACAGGAAAAGACCTCAAAGGGTCATATGCTTCATTACTTTTTCTCAATGGATACAGGAGGTCTGGGGCTCCTTATATAGCCTCCACAGAGCCTCCAAGTCCTACCACCGGTAGATATGGGAGTAAACACATGGATGGGGTAAATGGATCCTGGAGGTATCCATTTACCCATCTACAACATAAGAGGCGCACAACCAAATACTCCAACACTCCCCCTCAAGCTAGAGCATGCAATGCTCAGCTTGGACAAACAGAAAGAAACTCAACTCAAGCTTCATGACACTACAAACAATATCAACTCAACGCGCACAACTGTCGGTTGTTGTCAAGGACGTTGCTTCTCATGACGTGCATATGAGGAGGATGAACAGGTTGGAGTGTGATTCTGGAGAAGTCTCCTCATCGGAGAACTGGGTCTCTCCCATCTGGCACAGAGAATGGAACTCTACTCTCGAGTCCCTATGATACCATATGAAAACCCTAGCCAACATGGCATAGGGAATGGGATCTCAACTCTGAAGTCGCTATGGAACACATGAAAACCCTGGTCGAAACAACAAGAATGATGGGGACCACGAAACTGAAGATACGCGTGCGTCTTGAACTGCAGACTCGAAATCTGACGTCGAGTCTGAACATCTGACAACGGTAGAGTCTAAACAATCCGGCTGGTCTAACGAATCTGAAATCTGGAGAAGACCTGTGACTCTACATATACTCCCCCTTTCTCCCATACTTGTCGGAAAATCAACATCGACAAAGTTGGGAGAAAACAAGAAATTAGGGGAAAACAAGACCAAATAAGCCGTCAGTTTTTTTCGGGTTTTCTTGCAAAAATTTTCTTTATTTTTTTCTTTTTTTTCTCAACTATTTTCATTTTTTGTAGCCATGACACATTTTTAAAAAAATAAGCCATGTTTTTTTCGGCTTCAATCATTTTTTTCAATTTTTTTAATACGGTTTTTCCTTTTTTTGAAAATCTTTTGCGTACGGCCTTTTATTCTACGCACCTTTCTTTGAAACAATACACGGCCCAATGGGCCTAAAACAACCCCCCTCTCTCCCCTTTTTTTTATTTTTTTTACATGCGGCAGGCCATCTCCCTTTTTTCAGTAACTCACGACCCAATGGAAGGGCCCTTACATAAAAAAAATTTAATAGGCTATCGAGCCTAGGGTTCCCAATCGTGGGAAGCCTCTCTGATATCGCCGCCACAAGGAGGAAGGCGAAGGGTTGTGTGCCGCCTAGGGTTCCGCGCTGGGGAGGAGGCGCCTGGAGCGCTTGGACATGGAGGGGCACGGGGGGAGAACTCGCTCGTCGTAGATGTCGCCTTGCGCCTGGGAAAGAGAAGCATCGAGCTCCGACCTTTCTTACGCTTGTAGCCGTGAAGGCGATTCGCCTCCTGCTGCCACCTCCGGCTGGCGACGCTGGATGAGTGGAGATCTGAATCGCCCGCGCGCCTTCGCTTGAGATCGATGTGGAGAAGATGCTGCCTGCGCCTGAGATCGATGTTGGAGCTACTCGAAAGGGGTTATGCCGCCAGTAGCTTGGGGAAAGGATGGCGCATGGAGCCGCGACTGTAGTAGGGGAGCTGTTGCTGGAGAAGAGGCTCCGCCAAGAAGTTTTGTGCGGAGCGGATGTGCCGAATGAGAGGAGGAGCGGTGCCTCTTGGGGATGCGACTGGAGAGGAAGCGCCTCACGATCGGAGATGCACCACGTTTGATGCGGCTGAGATCTGCTGCCGCACATGTTGGACTCGCTCAGAGATGTGTATCAACTGGAGAGGATGTGATCTGCAGCTGAAGATGTCGCGTGGAGATGCTAGATCTTTACGAATAAATCTAGGGTTTCAGAAAACTTTAGAACATGAACTTGATCTTGACCAACAATAATCTTTAATAAAATTTCAAAAACATAATTAGGGTTTCAATAGAAACCCTATAATTGAATCTCGAATCTCGAACAAAATCAGGAGCATAAACAATACCATGTTAGAAAATAGGAATGCGGAAGCAGAATGATAACCAGAGCACTAAATCAAGAAAAATGAAATTGGAACATGAAGATTATACGTGGAACCCTACTCCCTAAGGAGCGGGATGAAACCACGGGAGAAGGTCTCAAAGGGCCATATACTTCACTGCTTTTTCTCAATGGATACAGGAGGTCTGGGGCTCCTTATATAGCCTCCACAGAGCCTCCAAATCCCACCACCGGTAGATGTGGGACCAAACACATGGATGGGATAAATGGATCCTGGAGGTATCCATTTACCCATCTACAACATAAGAGGCATACAACCAAATACTCCAACAGAGATCAAAAGAGGAAATTACATAAAAGGATCCGAATGGTTATAACTCAATGAATAATATCTAAGGAGAAAATAATATGACAACAAATTGACTAACAAATCCAATAAAGCTTGACACCTTTCTGAAATGCTATGCGATGGAACGACTCAGTTTTTACCCAAAAACACAGAGCTCATAGTGCTACTGTCAATGGGAGAAAAGAATAATTACAAGTAATAAATAGCATCCACTATAAAGATTGAAAAAGCTCTTACCAAAATAGGGCATGCTAACAGACAAAATCGTTCGAACCTTGCTGTCCCATCCAAGCATACAAATTGCACTTGCAGTTGAAAACATAAGTGCCGGACCTACCCATAAAAGAGATCGGAAGTGCAGAGAAGTCAAGTGATCCCAAAATAAGAATCTCTTTCTTAAGTAGATTAGACTAATAAAGTAGAGAATCTAAAGTGCATTATAATAAAATCATGGAAGGATATAGAAGGTAGCCCCTTGTCATACTTTGCAGAGCTGCTTGCAATAATATCAAGATCTTTAGATATAATCAGCACTCTTTTACTGGTCAAGACCCCTGCAACTTGGCCCCGTAGAGTCTCTTGCCATTGAACCTAGAGCCAAAAAACAGACGCAAATTGGCAATTTCTGTAGTTCATGTGCAGTCTTCAATGGACTGTCAAATTATTGGTTATTAATATTTACATTTCGCCACGGTCTAAAATGTCAATTTCAGTGCTTTTTTGCCAATGCCTGGAAAAGAAAAGTTTGGGGAATTTCACCACTATTTCACTGATATCATAGAAATCACTTTAAAAATCAGTAATTCGGAAATTTAGTTTTCCAATTTTCTATAATAAATAAATAAAAACATACATGTACTATATCAGCTATCATATGCAGAAATACTGACATGTTTTAAAAAGTAAAATATGCAACTAAAAAGAAAATAATGCACTACAAGTTTAATGATAAAAGAAGTTATAGAAAATATAAAATATTAGCTAAAAGATAATATGTAGATAATACTGACTCGACTACATATAATAATTAGTTCCGGCAATGGTTGACACAGGGACAAATTCTGGATTTTCAATTTGGGATGCCAAATGTAAAAAGAAAATACACACTTATTTTATATAATAGATATTAAATTTATGCCATTTCTAAAAATATCAATATAAATACTTATATATACAAAAGTATTGATTAGATTTTTTATAACCATATATTCATATCAAATATTTTTACAAAAATTTAAATTTCAGTAAGTATTCTTTCATGATTTTGCATGATTTGTGAAAAAAAACGATCATATTATAACATTTTAATACGAATATAATAACAATCTAAAGTTTTGAAAATAAAAGTAATTGGAATTACCTACATGTGATGGTATTATTTAAATCTTCCTGACATTATAAACAATGTGACTTTTATAGACAATGCATATTTGTTAGCGACATGGTTATCATGGATGGATTTTCTTAAATTCTTAATGCATTCTCTTGACAACTAGGAACTCAGGGAAAATTTTATAAAGCAATAGATAAGCGTTGCTAAATAAAGTGTTGCTAATGATACAGATTTGTTGTATTGTTCTCAACCTCTTACAAGTTCATATTTGTTTATCTTCTCATGACTGTATTTCATATTTAATCAGACTTCATATTGTTTTGTCATGTATTTTAATTATAAATAGTATGCATAAATTCTTCAAAATGACTCACATATATCTATTTTTTAACACGAAAAATAGATAACGACAAATTAATAATAAAATACCATGTTGTGATTGTTTTAAATAATAAAACATTACACTTTTTGCAAAATTTAAAATGAACAAGTCTCGTATAAGTGAAAATTTAAAGTAAATATCAAAATCATTCATATTTTAGATCATTCATCGGATGAGGGACGCTATTTTTTCAAATTACTAAGAAATAAATTTAAGAATACTATTCTCCTTTGGCAATGACAACATAGATGAAAAAAGAAAATAAAAAAAGTGGTATTTGTTTTAAGAGAGAAATGGGGAATATTTTTTTTTTGCAGAAATATGGGATGTGCACCATGAACATATACACCCTAGCCCACCTTTATATTAAAGTAGATCATGCAAAGATATAATGTTACATCAAATTACATGGACCACCCATCCAAAAGCACACGAACAAGAGCCCACACATTTTCATAATAAAAGCACTCCTGCTTCAAGATGAACTCATTTCTTGCCAACCAGACAGCCTAGATGTTGGCAATGAGTCTTTGCCTACCCTCCTCTAAACCCCTCCAACCATCACCGACTGGGGCCCAAAAGATTCTTTGGGCTCAAAAGAAACGCCTGGTAATCTCAATTCCTCCCATAGCCATCTTGAATTTGGACATCAAGAAAAAATATTGTCAATATCCTCAATTTCTTCCTCACACCATAAGCATCGTGCATCTACCCTTCGAAACCACTGAGCTCCTCTTTTCCCAATCATGATACACCCTCTCCTTAGTAGTCGAAGGAAAATTTTTATGCGGTGAGGTACCTTCCAAGTCCATATACGAGCACAATCACGCGCATAAATTCCAGACAAATATCATAGATGAATAAAGTGACATGTATGTTTTCTTCACCGAGAATTGTCTGTCCCTCCAAATCCACACATCTATTCTGTCCGTTAGATACATCGCAATACTAACAATGATCAACATATGTAGAAAATCTTCTAGTCTTCGATCAGAAAGAATTCCTCTAAACGTAGGAGTCTATGCTCCATTTGACCATGTATCTGATAGGTTAACTCCTTTATCTATTGCCATTGTAAAAAGTCGTGGGTAACGATCGCATAAATCCCCTTCCTCCAACCAATCATCTGTCTAGAACTGAAAACCAAGTCTGTCCCCTACAACGAACCTTGGAAAATGAGTTATCTAAGGTAACACATTATAAATCCCTCTCCAAAAAGTGGATGGTGATTCGGCCACCTGGGTGGCGTTGATAGCTCTGTAATGAGTCCATACTCCATAGATAGAACGAATCAACTTATCTAGAACATCATCCTGCTCACCCCAGATCTGTAAGATCTACTTGGCTATTAAAGCCTTGTTCATCTCCAACAGCCTCAAAGTCCCCAAACCACCATCCTACTAGGTTTGAGTCACCGTGTTCAAATCTATCATGTTTATGCCAGGAGCATCTACTGAAGAATCCCAGAAGAACAATTTCATCAAGGTCTCAAGACGCTTTCTAACCCCAACAAGCATCAGGCGCGTAGAAAGAAAGAAGATAGGTATAGCTAACAAAGCCGCCTTCGCTATTACAAGACGCCCTCCCCTGAACAGATATGATGCCTTCCAAACGACCAGTTTTTTCTCCATTTTATCCATAAGAGGTGCCCAATCATCTTGTCGTAACCCCCCCACCACCACCACCAGAGGTAGCCCTAAGTAAGAAATAATCAAAGCTCCTCATTGTGTCTTTAAGACAAGCACGCACTCTCCCATCTTCTCGGTGAACATGTCAAAGGGGACAAATGCGGACTTTCTCCCATTAACTTGTAGGCCATACACCTCACCAAAAAGATCAAGCATAGCTTTGATGCCTCTACACTCCGTAAGCCCCCCCCCCCTCGATGAATGGGGATCGAGATGCCCCCTAGAAAACCTCTGCAAAAACTTCCACCCATTGTCAATTTGGTCATTGTTGGAGCATAAGTTGTAAGCGCCTATTGTGTTGTAGCAGGGTAAATGGATCCTGGAGGAGATCCATTTACCCCACCCAGTTGTTTAGTCCCACATCGTCCAGTGGTGGGACTCGGAGGCTCTGGAGAGGCTATATAAGGAGCCCCAGACCTCCTGTACTCATTGAGAAAGTCAATAGACAAACACGCCCTATTTGAGGGCTTCTCCCGTGGTTTCATCCCGCTCCTCACGGAGTAGGGTTCCACGTAAAATACCGCTGTTCTATTCTTGTTATTTATCATTTTCCATGTTACGCTTCCGCTTCCGATTTTCTAACATGGTATCAGAGCGGGTTCGATTCTCTAGGGTTTCTGTTCTTGATTTATTCCTGAATCGATTGATAGATTTGATCGTTATTGGTGGAGATTATTTTCTGTTCATTCTTACTGTGAGCAAGAGCATCAAGTTTTTAGGGTTTCCCAAGAAACCGTCTTCAGATTATTCTCTGCGCCGCTATCATCCCAGGCGATACGAAATCCCCTACGATGGCAGCCTCCAGCGGAGGCGCACAGGAGAGCCTCCAACAACCAGCCCGCAGTTCTGAATTTGTCAACTCCTGGCGCAGGCGAGAGGCACAGGCGGTGCCTCCTCTTCTCCTTACGATATTGTTCGATGCTCTAGGCGAGAGGATCTTGACTGTTACCCGGACTAGGAAGCTTCTGAACACGTCGGGATTCATGGTTGCTGCTGTAGGCGCGCTTCCTGCGCGTTGGATGATGAGAAGCGGCCGCCAAAGGCGCATCTGTTTAGGAAGCTTCCTGCGCGTTGGATGTGCGCCGCTCTCATCTTCCTGCAGGCGGCGAGCCCTCAAACGGAGCCTTCCGCCGCTCCATCGCCTCCTCCTTCCAGGCGCAAGGCGGCGCCTCCATCGAGAAACAGCAGGTCGAACCCACGGCGGCGCAGGCGGCGATCCTCATTCCTCGCCAGCAGCAGCGGCGCATATGGCACCATCGCAGCATCCCTCGGATCAACATCCCTAGGCGGCGTCGATCCCCACCTCCAGGCGCACATCTCCTCCACGCCTTCCCACCGAGCTCCAGCCTCAGGCGCTCATCGCGCAACCTCCTCTCGAACCGCTGCACCACGAGCGGCGCGATGCCCTCGCGCCTCCAGTCGATGCTCTCACAGCGGCACGTCGATTTATTGGGGTTTCCCTTGGGAACCCTAGCGTGATGCGGAATGGGGCCGATGGCCCCGCAAATTTAAAAAAAAAAAAAAGAAAGGTGTGATGGGCTGGTGCAGTAGGCCCGATGTAAAAAAAAAGGTAGAATTTTTTTTAAAAAAAAAAGGAAAGTTGAAAAAAAAAGGGAGGCCGAAAAAAAAATGATGATCATACGGCCTTAAAAAAATTGCTTTAAAAAAAATGTTGAAAAAAAAAAGAGAGACAAAGCCGTTAAAAAAATGAGTGGCTTTAAAAAAAAAGTGATGATAAAGAGCCGTAAAAAAATAAAAAAAATAAACGGCCAAAGGTTATACATGAAGCCGAACAACTTGTAAACGGCTTATTGGTATTTTGTAACCCCATCATTGTTGTCTTCTCCCAACTTAGTCGATGTCCATTTTCCGACAAGTATGGGAGAAAGGGGGAGTATATGTAGAGTCACAGGTCTTTTCAGATGTTCCATATTGCAAACTCTCCAGACCAGCCGATTTTCAGACTCTACGATATTCAGATGAAGATTTGCATGCGCAATTCCAGACTCGACGTTCAGATTCCGAGTCCCACTTTGATGCGCAGTTGTTCAGACTCGACAGATTGGTCAGAGTCCAAGTTCGAGGCACTCCATCATGAGAGGCCCAGTTTTTCCGAGATCTCTAGAGAGAGACTCCAGTTTCAGACACGCACGAGTGTGCGGTCATTTTCAAGATGAGCATATGTTGCCATCGTTGTCAGAAGTCCCCATCATTCTTCTAGTTGTCATGCCAGAGTTTTCGTGTGAGCCATAGGGACTCCAGAGCAGAGGACCATTTCCTTGAGGGCAAAGATTTTCATGTGGTATCATAGGTACACCAGAGCAGTGCACCATTCTCTGAGCCAGATGGGAGAGACCCAGTTCTCCGACGAGGAGACTTCAGGCGCAAGCTCAGACTCGATGGTCAGGTTACGAGTCTTCAGTTGACTCACACTCCAGCCCGTTCGTCCTCCTCACCTGCACGGCATGAGAAGCAACGTCCTCGACTGCAGCAATGTGCGCGTTGGGTTGATATTGTCCGTAGTGTCTTGTAGCGTTGAGTTGAGTTTCTGTCTGTTTGTCCAAGCTGAGCATTGCATGCTCCAGCTTGAGGGAGAGTGTTGGAGCATAAGTTGTAAGCGCCTATTGTGTTGTAGCAGGGTAAATGGATCCTGGAGGAGATCCATTTACCCCACCCAGTTGTTTAGTCCCACATCGTCCAGTGGTGGGACTCGGAGGCTCTGGAGAGGCTATATAAGGAGCCCCAGACCTCCTGTACTCATTGAGAAAGTCAATACACAAACACGCGCTATTTGAGGGCTTCTCCCGTGGTTTCATCCCGCTCCTCACGGAGTAGGGTTCCACGTAAAATCCCGCTGTTCTATTCTTGTTATTTATCATTTTCCATGTTACGCTTCCGCTTCCGATTTCCTAACAGTCATGATTGTCAAAGCATCAGCCACTATGACGAATAAAAGTGGAGCCAACGGGCACCCCTGCTTAATTCCCCTCTGTGGCTAAAAGAAACCACCTCGTGGCTTGCTGTTCACCAGAACCGAAGCCAAAGATGTAGTAACGCACGTCTTATTCCATTCAATCCAAATCTTTAGAAAGCCATCACGATTAAGAGACGTCCAGAGAAACTTCCAGTCAACACAATCATAAGCTTTAGAGAAGTCGACCTTCCACATCAGCCCCTTAATCTTCCATCTCTTCCAATCTGTAATGATCTCCGACGCCATGCCATACTATCCATCAACTGCCTGCCCAGGATAAATGTAAACTACTCAGGGGAGATAATGGAATGTAGTACAAGCATGTGTCGGTTAGCCAAGACCTTCGCCACAATCAGGTATAGCGCATTTGACAGTACGATCGGTCTATAATCTTCAACCCCCTTGTACCCCTTCCTTCTTTGGCAAAAGGAAAATGAAAGAACGGTTCACCAACTCAAAACCTACATTGCCAAGTCTAAAATCATTCATCACGCCCATAACCTCATCCTTCACAACCTCCAAGGAATTCTCTAAAAAAATAAAACATAAAAACCATATGCACCCGGAGATCCATCAGCATTTAGATCGAACACAGCTTTACGAATTGCTTCCTCTGTAAAGTTATTTGTAAGCTCCTCAGCTTGACCTGAGGAAATCCCGCTCAATTCCCTCCCCGTCTAACATGTACCCCTTCTAGGCATCCTTCCGTTGATCATCTTGAAATGTTCTGCCACAACATTGCCCGCATTCCTATCCGTCGTAATATGTTCTTCAACAACCGAAAGCGAATGTATAAACTATAAAGTTAAGATGACGCCTGTCACTGGCCATAGCATAGAAGAAGCTAGTGTTCGCATCACCCTCCTTTATCCATTTCTGCTTCAAACTCTGCCTCCACTCAAGGTCTCGTCATTTATCCTCTGTAGCCACAGTACGGAGGTAACACACTCTGCTCCCCTGATCCTCCTCCGTGAGACCATTGCCTCCTTCAACCTCATCTAGCCCCACGATCTCTAGCGTCGTGTCCCTAGCCTACATGCGCCTCTCCTGAATCTCCTTCCCATTACTCATCAGCATTTTTCGCAGCTCCGTAAGCTTTGCCACCACCCTCCGAATGGTTGAACCATCAGCTAGCATCTGAGTCTAGAAGTCAACCACCATGGCCCTAAAGTTCTCCACGATCCATGATTTTTCAAAATGGAAAACCAATCACAGCCACACCCCCTCAACCAAATCCCATCATAACGACATATGATCAAATCTGGAATGCAGAAAACTTCGAACGCAGCCTAGAGGGAAAGACTCCATCAAACCGGCTGAAGCCAAGAATCGGCCTATTCAAGACCACGAAGAGTTATTACGCCACGTGTATTTAATATTCGTAGCATCCATGACCTCCAAGTTCAGCGCATGAATCATATCCAGAAAAGCGATCGACCATGTGCCCCTTCCACCACTCTCTCTCAGTCGATCCTCGGCAAAAATCGTAACATTGAAATCTCCCGCCACGAGCCAAGGAGCATCTGGAACACTACTCCTCAAATCACAAAGCTCCTCCCAAACCACACTTTCACTCCTTGGCCCAGTTGGCCCATAGACCGATGAAATCATCATCTAGAAACCATCCAGCACCTTGATAAGAACCACTTAAATGTATATGTTGCCCACCAACTCATCGATCTTCCTGAGAAAGTCTCAATTCCATGTCAATATGATACTACTCGATCCATCAGCCATCACTGCTCGAAACTCAGAGAGATTAGAGCCATCCATCAACCTCCAAAGCGAAGGAGTCCAATCACCAATATATGGCTCTGGAACATACGTTGCATATGCTTGCCAAGACCCAAAGTGGGAACCCACAGCGGCCCTCTTGTCTCGATCCCCCAAGCCACTGACATTCCAAGTAATGATCTTCATTAAGGTTACACTTGCCCCCTCGTGGTTTTATGACACCCACACATGATGCCATTTGAGTCACTAACATGGTGTCATCCATAACTCAACCATCTTGAGAATCATTGCAGATCGGATGCTCACTGCTCCACCAGCTTCTGTAACAACTACTTGAGCACTGGTTGAGACTTCCAACAAAGAGTTATCCATGATCTCTAACTCAAGCCAATGCAGGGCATCTGGCTTTCTTCGCTTACGAGAAAAGGCCATAAATGGGTCATTTTTCATCCTTCTGCCCCCCACTAGAGTGCACATAATCCTTAGCTTTGCTCCAGGCTGGCTTCAAGGCTCGGATGGCTGACCGCATCGCCTACAGATTATCCAAAGGAATCTCCACTTTTCTTTTTCTTGGTTGGGTCCTTTAAAGCCTTCAGAACATCCCCTTTCGGTCCACCACTCGCACCCACCTCAATTGATAACTCTTTTGAATCTAGCGAAGGAAAAGCTTTAAAAGCTTATCCCTTCTCAAGGAAGCACGTGGGAGTCAGCAATGGCAATCGAAGAAAACCCCCTCCCGAATTCGAGAAATCAAAACGCAAAGGAGACACTGGAAGAAATGGGCATATATATGGAAAGATTAATGGGAGGATCATGTTTGAGAGGGAGGGACGGTATCCAATTGATATATTAATTATATAAGTATATCTATTTATAGTAAAATGGAAGAAATAACATTTACTTGAAGAGGCCAAGTCTCCCTAAATTATAGGAAATATGGGAGTGGCAGGGACCTACCAACCCCCCCCCCAATCCGTATGTGGATCCATGTAACAATAGTGACGATCTCATGGCATACAATTACAGTTTGTTTTAGAATGTGAACTCCATTGAGACACCAAGGGGTTAAGCCCTGCCACCAGAACGGCAACACAACACACCATTTCTAGTGTAAAGACTGAAATATCAGCATGACCCCCTCTTGCCAATTACAAATCAGCCATCTTAGCCTTGACCACTACTATAACTACACTCCTTGCTCATGTAGATCATCGATTCTTCTTCGATACTTAGTCGATCGAGCGGGGCTAGCTCCACGAGAAAGGCTAGGCTCACCTCCTCACAGGAACCCTTCTACGAGATGCATCCCTCCCATCTTAGGGAATCCATCCTTCTTCATTTCAGCGAGAAGAACAATAAGTCCTTGTGGATGACATTAACCTCTTTAACGCAAGGAAGGAAATATCGGTATCGATATCGTTTCGATACAATGTCGATACCGATATATCCCGATATATCGGCGATATATCGACGCATATCGCCGAAACCCGGTATCCACCAAGGCATTTTCTCCTGTCGATATCCGATATCGTCCATATCGGCGATATATCGGTGACCTGTCGATACCGATATATCGCCGATATATCGACGATATATCGCGATATGGCGATCCCTGCTTTAACGAACCCTCTCACTACCTACCCCTACTATGGTGATTATCCTCCTTATGGAAATGATGCCCGATGATTTATGAGACACATCTGCCACATCTCTCTGCTCGATAGCCCCAGAGCAGCCAAGGAATGATCTGGTACATGCACTAGTGATCAAGTAGTAGAAAAGCCAGTATGAAAGCCCGTATTAAGGTCCACGTGCAACAATGAAGCATCAAATCATAAGAAGCAAACTTCAAATCCATGTAATGCATGTCCTTTTAAGGCCTAACAACAAACCTAAGGGAAATAAAGCAGCTCTCACATTGTCAGAGCCAAGCACAAATGGTGTGGATATGGGTTTAAGACCACCTGAACGAAATGCTCATTGGACAATCCTCTAAGCAAAGCTTAGAGTAGAGTTTTGTGGGTTCAAAATGCAGTTCACCCAAGACCACATCGTAATCGTTTCTCAACACGAAATCCATATCCACCTTACAAGAGAGATCCCTTCTAGATTCGTCATTGTTACCTCACCAACCATAGTTGTTGTTGCTCGCATTGGCTTTTCCTTGACTAGGGGTTTGACCTAGAAATGCACCACCAAGCACCCAGTCTTCATCTCAATTTGCAAAGAGGACTTGATGACTTGGCCTTCAAACAACAACACCATTCCCAACATCTCCCTAGAGTGCAATCCATCTATTAGGACGCCTACAACGAAACATAAACGAACGAGCACCACCTTCATTGATGACAATATCCTACTCCGAAAGGATACACCCCAAATCCGAGCCTTCCATTAAGCAAGATGTTGCAAAGCACCATCTAGGAATCATACACGATGTCAGCGGAGAAAGGGAGGTGCTCCCTTCAGCCCCCTCAAAACTATGAAGTCTGCTCCTTGATGATAACCCGTGGATGCCAAAGATGTTGTTAGACAACCAAACCATATCAACATCAATCCCATCCCACGAGCCCATTTGACCACTACCTTCAAGTTGCATAGGTCCCCCTCTTATCCCTCTCCAAGAACCATGTCATTAATTGGGCATGCTCCCTTACCCTCATGATTCATGAGGGACCCAAGGTTCTTTAAGATATCACCAACTTGAAGCATATCCAATGGGGGGTTCTTGAGAATGTTGCGTCTAGTAGCCATGCATTACACACTCATGACCATCACGGTCTAATTGACTGAAATGAAAACAAAATGCCACGGACCGCACTTTGATACGCTTTTGCCATATGCCCCCACCTTCACTCATCGATGGCAATATGTGATATTCTCCACTGGCCAGGATGTTAAAGCATGATTTCAATGGGTAATTAAATCTCTTAAGATCCAATTACACTGCTCTTTTCTATAATCTCATATTCCCTATTGATGGGACTTTCATACATTTGGAGGACTATATACAAATCGAAACTACCATTGTAATCTTTGATAAACATACTAAACAATCAAGCCCTTTGTGGCTCCTCCTGTGTTTTTTTATTTGCTTCTTATGGAGTAAGGTTCCAAATAAATTCAAATCCTCTTTCGTGTTTTCTAATTCCGCAATCTATCCTATATTTTTAGATGGTAACCAGGCAAAGTCCAAAGTCCACTCTGATTTTTTTTCTAAAATTTTGATTTTTTTTTATTTTGATAATTTGGGATTTGAGATTTGTTCATAAGATCACGGAGCAACAAGATCTGTTCCTCGGCTTTGTTCTCCTTTCTCATTGTAATGATATCCCCTTGCAAAATCAAGTTACGAAAATCTAAGCACTAGCATCCCGTCTCAAGCATGTAGGCAGCTCCAACATGGTCTTAAGATGTAACTGAAGGGAGGCGATTTGGCCCCGTGCATCGCGGAAGCATGAGAGTAGGATCATATCCGAAAAATAAGACTTGTCATACAAGTCGCATTAGCAGCAAAATTTAAAAAAATCGATGTAACCACATGTCTTGAGAACCTTTCCCAAACCGTTCCAACAAGATCACACAAGTATTGGGCTTACCTCTTGAAGCGTGATTGTGATCTTCTAATCTCTAAGTGAACAAACCTCATGTCTCAAGTCCGATCCAGCAGATACAACACTTGCTACCATGTGGATGAACCGTGTGACTCACACAATCCATGAAAATGATCTGAGTAGTAAAGCCCATGCTTTCGTTGTACAAAATCCTTTTCCTTCTTCACGAGCATGAGCGTCGAGGAAGCTGAACCTCCATGGGAGATCGATTGAATCAATCCGACAGCATAACAGCAACGCCACGACTACCATAGACTCCAAACCCTAGGCCAAGGGGACGGCCAAGGAGAGATGGAGAAAGAGAGGACGTGTGGTGTAAAGAGATAGTTGTTGTTGCAACAATTGCATTCACTTTCTTAAGAGAACTAGGGTTAGCCTCTCTTTTATTATAAATTGGATGGTGGAGATGTACTCCTAATAATAATCAATGGTTGAGATTAAATGTAATCTTTCAAGATTACATTTGTACTTCAAGCACAATAGGATTAGGAGTTGATATATCAATTATCAATTCATGATCAAATATTTAATCTCAAAAAATCATCTCTCACGAACAAAGTAGAAAGGAGAGAAAGCTTCCTTCCATAAAAGTGGAGAGGAGAAAGCCTCCTTCCCGATTTAGTGGTGGCATCCACCTTAAATTGGGAGAGAAACTCTCTCCAATCAACTTGTTGTAATCTTATTACATCAAATCTTTATTCATAGAAATATTTTATCATCAATTTATAACCAAATAATATGCACATTATTTGTGATGCTTGGAAATAGACCATTGATATTTATGAATCATATTCATCTATCATAAACTAAATGTAAATCATAATTAAATTTAATTGTTCAATGTGAATCCAATTCACATTAATATTTAAATTCACAATTAATTCTCTCTATGATATTGTAGATCATGTCCACATTATAACAATTATTGTGGATCTTATTTGCCACATTAATCTCATCTATGATAATTAAATCTGATTTAATTATCTGAGATGCATCTCTACACATATCTAAATAATGTGAGTCACATTCACATTACTTATGATAACTAAATCCAAATTAATCATTATTATTTCCCTTTATTTAACAATGCTCAGATATTTATCTAATGGAACTATTCTTGAACTCTTCAAGGATAGTGTGCCCTCTCTTCGAATACTGAGAAATAAGGACAGGAGAGTTGTATAAGCCATGTATTGTGACTTGGATAGATAGATTTAATCCCATATCCATACCTAGAAGTCCTCTCAGAGATATGTGATCATATCAAACAATATATCCAATATTCTCATTATATATGAATCATATCCATATCAATGTCCAACATTTGGACTAAAATTTGAGTGTAGACACTAAAATCCAAACATGTGTTATCACTATCTCGGAATGGAAGCATCATGGTATGCAATCAATAAATATCACATCACCGTCGAGCATTCCTAATTTCCATACATCATACATATTGGAAGACTGTGATTAACAGCTCCAAGCAGCAGTGCCTATTTGTTTTGCCTCTTTAGACTTGGGGTGAGAAGCAAGTAGGTGATCCACTTGACGGTCGCGGATAGAGCCCACATCCGTAACCCCCCCCCCCCCCCGATTCCATCGAGTAACTGCGAAGGCCCGGGCCATTCGGATCTGTGTGGATCACTAGGATTATTGGGCTATCGAAACAGCCTGTAAGGAGCACCTTATAGGCCATGACATCCCAAATCTTGCATCTTCTAACCAGTGCGTCAACCAACCTTCTTTGAGAATGGCCAAACCATCTTAGAAAACATGAACAATTTCAAAATAAGGTTACATTTTTTTTGTTTTACCCCGTGTCCTTCCAAACTCGATCATCTATCCTCATGTTTCCAATATATCATAGTTATCATCCCGCGCTCATGGCCCCCAAAATGAGATCACATCTTTGAGGTCCCATATGTGAAAAATCGACTTCTTGGGGTTCTTATATGAGAGAGTCACTCTTTGAGGCCCCACATGAGAGAAGCAATGATGACTGCCACGTGAGAGATTCTTTCTTAAAGTTTATGCATAGGAGAGGCCCATTCTTGATATTTTCATATGGGCATGAGCAATTTATTTATGATGTTTCATGTTTGGCATTTGGAATTATCTCAGGCTTGTGTCTCTCACCAAGTCAATGCATGAAAATCAAGACCCCAACCCATCTACTACCTACCAGTCGTCTTCACCATGCATCTACTACAGGCATGAAACTCCTTTCAATGCCATTTCCTCCCCCAAACCTCCTCGCGACAAAGACCACTTCAAGCACTTCTCCTCCTAGCTCCTTAGAAAATGTATTGATTTAAGATGAGTATTTTCTTTGTAACAAGTTGTTGCTTTATCAGCCCCAGTTTTTAGGAGAAGTATTAGGGTATGATTCAAATGGGTTATTGGATATACCGCTCTTTCCTTAGTCCCATATTTTTCACCAATGAAACTTTGGAGAGTTGTGGAGCTACATATAGAGCCCTACACCTATTGTATGCTTTGAAAACATAACAAAAGATTTGTCCTTTGTGGTTCTTCTCTTGTTATTTTATCTTGATTTTATCATGTTCCTTATGGAGGAGGATTCTACGTAAACCCAATTTTTTCTTTTTTGTTCAATGATTCTGTAACTCGGCCATGATTGATCCCAAGCCCGGGTAAATTGAGGAGGATTCCGCATTAGATAGCCGACATCTAGCGTAAGAGAGACAAATTCTGAAAAAGCGTTATTTTTAAGAACACTATTTTGGAATATATCTCAGAACATTGCGGATCTTTTCAATTAAGCAAACATTTAGATTACGTTGAAGTTTTCATTAATAGTGACGCATTGCATAGCTCGAATGCAATGAGAAGTGGGCAAGGGATGCTACATCGTTGCCCCGGATGTAGTTCAAAATTTGCAAGGGTGCTCGCATGAGGAATGCATGCGAGTAAATAAGCAGTTTTGTTGCATCGTCGTCCAGACCAGATGTAGTCCACAATTTGCAAGGGTTCTCCATGATGGACGCATGCGAGTAAAGAAGTTAGTCCAAAAGAGGTTGCAAAGGAAGTTGCTGATAGGTAGTTGGAATATTGGCAATTTGACTGGAAAATCAATGGAGATAGTAGATACGATGGAAAGAAGGAAGATTCAGATACTATGTCTCCAAGAAGACAAAATGGGTTGGAGGAGAAAGCAAGGGAGTTTGAGAAGACAGGCTTCTAACTTTGCTATTCAGGTAAAGATAAGGGCGGAAATGACGTTGAAGTGGTTGTTCATAAGGATTTGAAGGATTGTGTAGTTGAGGTGCAAATATTCGAGGATCGGATTATTTTATTAATTGGTGCTCGAAGGAAAAATTTCGAATATCATCTTAGTTTATGCACCACAAACTCATTTAGACAAAAGGATTAAACAAGCTTGTTGAGAGGATTTGGATAAGATTATGCAAGGAATCCCACAAAGAGATGATTTTCCTATGTGGAGATCTTAATGGACATGTGTGAAAGGAAGCTTCGAGGTATGCTAGTGTTCAAGGAGGCCATGGCTTCGGGGATAGAAATGAAGAGGGAAAAGTTATTCTGGATTTTGTAATGGCTCATGATCTTTTTGTAGAGATATATTTATGTTACGTTATTTATTTCTTGTTTCCTGTACTGTTTCTTAATTCTCTTTACTTAAGATTGTCTTATGTAATTTACCCATATGCTACTCTCCTGTATAAGAGAGCCTAGGGTTCATGGAATAAAAACCCTCTCATTTTCCCCAACATGGTATCAGAGCGACAGTCCTAGGCCGGAGCTCTCGTACCCAAAACCCTAGCCGGCCCTCCATTCCCATCTCCGTCGTTTGTCGCAGCACCACTCCGCGGCCCCTGTTGCGCCATCGCCTCCCAACGGCCCCCGCCTACCGCCTCCACGGCCACTCCGCCTGCCGCCTCCGCCTTTTGACCGGCCCTTGCGGGCTCCGCATCCCCTCTGCCAGGCCCTGTTCACCTGTGCGCCCGGCCCCGCACCTTCACCGCTCGCCTAGGGCCCCGCCAGGCTCTGCGCACCTGCGCGCAAGGACCTGTGCATCTGTACGCCGTTGCCCATCTCTGGAGCCTAGCGTGTTGCCACCTATCTCCTCCCTCGTTGGCCGACTGGCTACATAGCCACCCCCTTCGGCTCCAGCACCTCTTCTCTCCAAGAGACATCGTCGCACCTCCCTGTTCAACAGGAGCACTACCGCCGAGCCTTCTACCTTGATGAGATTTGTTGCATAAGTCTATATATGCAACCAAATCTCTATATGTCAGTGTAGACAACCACTTGTTTGTCTTCAACCCTAGTCTTCTTCAGTCGCCATGTCGGAAAGCAAGGTAGATATACGTCCACAGGCGCATTCAGAGGTCATGCGCCTATAGTAAAAATGGATGGATCAAACTATGAACTGGGGGCTATGCAGTTCATGAGCATGATGAATTTTACGGGTAAGAAACACATTCTTACCGAGGAAGAGCCGGCTGAGAAGATTGGGGTTAACGCCTCATGGGAAACGGATGATGCATATGCCAAGGTTTGGCTTTCCGGAACATTGGCCATAGAGATCGCCAATGATATACTCCATCAGCCCACAGCCAAGGCGATGTGGGACAACCATGTTGCTACTTATTCACAAGCAAAGAATCAGACAAAGATTTTACAACTCCAACATGATATCTTTACTATCAAGCAGAATGGACGGCCACTTCATTCGCTATGTACATCCTTGCGGGGGATGTTCGAGAAGCTTTATAGCTTCATGCTCTCACATCTACTCCTGAGCAGCATAAGACTTATAGGAATGCCACTATGGTGGGTGTATTCCTGGCAGCCCTTGATCCTGAGTATGAGGCGGCCTGTTCTCATATTTTGGCAGAGTCTACTATTCCTCCTATGGAGGAAGCCTTCCGCGGACTCAGTAGGATCACTGTTCTATCTTCTACTGCTAGTCAGTTGTCCTCAGCGATGGCGGCCTCCCGAGGTCGAGGAGGATCTTCTCAGTTTCGTGGTCGCGGACCTACGGGCAAGGGATGTCGTGTTCGTCAGCCATGTACTTTCTGCCATCGTCCAAGACATACAGAGGATACATGCTACTCCAAGCATGGATTCCCTGCCTCTGCTAGAGTGGTTGAACAGATTGAGCCCAGCTACTTCCTCTTTGGATTAACGCTTTGAAGATCTTGTAGCACGATTTAGGGGCATTATACCTCCTTCTGGTTCTGTGACGTCTTCGTCGGCCCCTAGGAGTCATTCAGATGTAGCTGCTTTAGCCTCCTCCAGTACCTCAGGTAGTACGTATGCACTCACTAGCAGTAGTGGATCTGATGCTATAGAATGGATTATGGACTCTGGTGCCACACATCATTTATGTGGAGACAGGGGTCAACTTACAGCGTACAAACAGTTTCCTTCAGGACGAACTGTGGTTATTGCAAATGGGACTCATTCCCCAATTACTGGACATGGGGAGATTAGCTTGACACCCTCTATGCATCTACAGAATGTGTTGCATACACCTGATTTCTCTATGAATTTGTTGTCTGTTAGCCAGATTACGAAGGACTTACATTGTCGAGCTATATTTGACCCATCCTCTCTTGTTTTTCAGGACATCCTTACGGGCAAGATGATTGGGTGTGGCCGTGAGCAGGGCGGTCTCTATCGCCTAGTTCGAACTCCCTACGCCGGAATCTCCTCTCTATCTGCTGGACCTGTCTCACCATTTATGCGGTACCTGCGCTTTGGTCATCTCCCGCTTCAGAAACTGTGTCGTGTTCTGCCTCAGATTTCGCCTCACACGTCCTTTCAATGTGAGGCATGTCAGTTGGGAAAACATCATCACTCTACCTTTCCTAGTCGTCAGAGTCGGAGCAGTAGCTCCAATTTTGAGTTGTTTCATATAGATATTTGGGGTCTCAGTCGTGTTCCTTATCACCAGGGGCACAGATTTTATCTAGTTGTTGCTGATGATTTCTCTCATCTGTCTTGAATAAATCTGAAGCTGGAGATGTTATCAAAAATTTCTTAACCGAAGTACAAAATGTTTTTTCTGCTTCTGTGAAAATTGTGAGAATTGATAATGCCCTGGAATTTTGTACTCATACTCTCTCCAATTATTTTTCAACCCAAAGAATTATTCATCAAACATCATGTACTTATACTTCCCAATAAAATGGTATTGCATAAAGGGAACATCATCATTTGCTTGATATTACTAGGACGCTTCTCATTCAGAGTCGAGCACCTCATTCTTTTTGGGGCGATGTTGTTCTAACGGTATGCTATCTTATTAATCGCATGCCCTCGTCAGTCTTGGGTGGGAAAATTTCTTTCTCTCTTGCCTTTCCTGAAAAGGAATCGTTCTCACTCACTCCTCGTGTTTTTGGCTCAGTCGCTTTCGTCCACCAGTTGTCTACAAGTATTGACAAGCTCTCTCCTAAAGCTGCCAAGTGTGTCTTTGTTGGGTACTCAGGACACAGATTGTGTCTTTGTTGGGTACTCAGGACACAGAAAGGGTACAGGTGTTATGACCCAATGCGCAGGAAGTATTACGCTAGTGCCGATGTCACCTTTTTCGAGTCAGTGATGTACTTTTCTCCTACATGTGATCGGTTGACGTCTTCAGATACTGATGATGATAAATACATGTCACCACCACCACCATTACCTACTACATCTTCACCACCACCACCTCCTGCGCCACCTCCATCTCTTCCCCACCACCATCTCCTTCCCCACCATCACCACTACCCGCGCCACCTCCACTTAATATAATTCCACCATTGCCACACCACTATACCCGTCGGCCTGCTTCTGCTCAGGGTCACCGCTCATCATCTAGCACACATGAGGTATGTTCTGATAACACAAATTCTAATAATGGGTCTAATGGTCTACCTGAGCAAGATTCTTTACAGGGGACAGATGTGGAGGTTGCAGATTTGGATCTACCTATTACGCTTCAGAAACAGAAGCGTAGTTGTGTGTCATACCCTATAGCATCCATGGTCTCCTTTGATCGCTTGACTGGCGATTTCAGGAATTTTGAAGTTGCATTATCAGTCGCGGTCATCCCACGGAATTATAAAGAGGCACTGAAGAACAGTCAGTGGCATTTGGCTATGGAAGAAGAGATGATTGCTCTTCAGTCGAGAGGCACTTGAAGCCTCGTCCCAGCTCCTACTGGGATGTCTACAGTAAGCTATAAACGGGTGTTTACAGTTAAGCAAAATACAGATGGTAGCATCAACAGGTACAAGACACGCCTGGTCGCACGAGGGTTTACTCAGACATACGGGGTGGATTATCTTGACACATTCTCACCAATTGCTCGTCATTCCACCTAACGGATTCTTCTCTCTGTTGTCGTGATTCGTGATTGGTCGTTTTTTCAGTTAGATGTCAAGAACGTATTTCTGTATGGTGATCTTCATGAGGAAGTCTACATGCAACAGCCACCTGGGTTTGCTGTTGAGGGGGAGTGTTCACAGGTGTGTAGACTTCACAAGGCGATCTATGGCCTTAAGCAGAGCCCTAGAGCTTGGTTCCAGAAGATTTCAGACTTGTTTGAGAAACAGTGGTACAAAGTTTGAATGTAGATTATTCCTTATTTATACAGAAAACATCCGGATGTATGATTGCTATTATGGTGTATGTTAATGATATTCTTATTACAGGAGATGACATACAAGGAAACAAGAGGGCGAAAGAACTTCTAGGTCGAGAATTTGTCACCAAGGATCTTGAAGCTCTTAGATGCTTTCTGGGATTGAAGTTTGCCAGAAATCAACAAGGGCTTGTGATGACCCAGAGGAAATACGTCACTGATTTGCTAAGTGACACGGGAATGCTTGGATGTCGACCTGCCACCACACCCATGGATCCAAGCATGAAACTATATGATGATGATACTGATGAGGTTGAAAGGCAGAGATACAGAGAGCTGGTAGGAAAGCTTCTGTATGTTGCCACTACCAGACCCGATATTTCGTTTGTTGTTAGTCGGGTGAGCCACTTCATGGAACAACCGTGTCAGGTTCATATGGACGCTATACAGATGATACTCAGGTATCTTAAATCATCTCCAGGTGGAGCTCTACTGTTTAGAAAAGATAAGGTCACCATCTCAGGATGCGTAGATGCAGATTATGCAGGGCGTCCAAAGGATAGAAAGTCCACCACTGGATTTGTTGTATATATTGGAGACTCTCTTGTCTCATAGAGGAGCCAGAAGCAAAATGTTGTAGCCAGATCTAGTGTTGAGTCTGAATATAAGGCTATGGCCCAAGTTTGTACAGAAATGATGTGGGTTCGAACTGTTCTTACAGATCTATATATAGAGGTTCCCCTTCCTATGGAATTGGAATGTGACAATCAGGCTGCTATATTTATTGCAAATAATCCAGCATTTCATGAACGCACCAAGCACATCGCGGTTGATTGCCACTATATACGAGATATGATTCAGAAGGGTTTTATTTCCACATCTCATATTAGCTCAGGGGACCATACTGTAGATATCTTCACTAAGGCCTTACTCAAAGGACCTTTTCAGAAGTGCTCATCCAAGCTGAGCATGATCGGCATCTAAGCTTCATCTTGAAAAGGAGTGTAGAGATATATTTATGTTATGTTATTTATTTCATGTTTCCTGTATTGTTTCTTAATTCTCTTTACTTATGATTGTCTTATGTAATTTACCCATAGGCTACTCTCCTATATAAGAGAGCCTAGGGTTCATGGAACAAAAAACTCTCATTTTCCCCAACACTTTTGATAGCAAATACTCTCTTCAAGAAGAAGGAGCATTTAATTACTTATAAGAGTGGCCCGACTAGAATACAGATAGATTACTTTATGTTGAGGAGAAGAGATCAGTTGTGTTGCAAAGACTACAACGTAATCCTAAGAGAGAGTTTGACAACCCAACATCGTGTATTAGTCATGGATGTGCATATAAAAGGGCTGGTAAAGAAAATGAGAGTTTTCAAGATCACTAGAACTAGATGGTAGAAACTTCAATTGAAACAATCAAGCTAGAGGGAGAAGGTTTTAGATTACCTATCTTGGGATTGTAATGGAAGTGTAAACGAGATGTGTGAAGCAGTAGCATCTTGTATCCGAATTGTAGCCAAAGAGACGCTAGGTGATTCAAAGGAAGAAGCTACAGGAAAAAAGGAGGCTTGGTGGTGGAGTGGAGGGATGCAAAAGAAGCTCAAATTAAAAGAGCATGTTTTAAAGCTATGCATAAGGATTGAATAGAGGAAACTGTCACAAACTACAAAATAGCAAAGAAGGAAGCAAAGAAAGCTGTAACCGAAGCTAAGTCAAAAGCTTATGAAGTTTTGTACAAAAATCTCGACTCTAAGGAGGGCCAGAAGGAAATATTCATTTTGGCCAAAGCAAGAGAAAGAAAGAACAAAGACCTTTCTCAAGTGAGATGCATTAAGGATGAGGAAGGTCATGTGCTTGTTACTGAGAAGGATATAAAGACTAAATGGAAGCAGTATTTCCATATGCTTTTCATTGGGGAAGGATATAGAGATATCACTTTGGGAGATCTAGCTAGTAGTGAAAGTTACTTGAATCTTGCAAGCTATAGACGAATACGAAGGAAGTAGATGAGGCTTTGAAGGTTATAAGACCTGAGAAAAGTGCAGAACCAGATGAAATTCCTATTAAAGTATAGAGAGCTTTAGGTGAGGGTGGTTTGACTTAACTTACAAATTTATTCAATGTTATTTGACGAAGAAAGAAAATGCCCGGAGATTAAAGGAAAAGCATTGCGGTGCCTCTTTATAAGAACAAAGGAGACATTCAAAATTATTCAAATTACAAAAGTATAAAGTTGATGAGTCATACTATGAAAATTTGGGAACGTGTGATCGAAAATCAATTCGGATTCATGTCAGGTCGTTCAACTATTTAAGCCATCCACTTAATGAGGAGAACAATGGAGATTTATAGAGCCAAAAGGAAGAACCTCCATATATTTTTTATTGATTTGGAGAAGTCTTATGATTGTGTCCTACGAGAGATATTGTGGAGAGTTTTGGAGAAGAGACAAGTACATGTCCTATACATTGATAGGGCTTCATCTTATGTAAGGATCCAGTCTGGGAAGACTAATTATTTTGACATCAACATTGGTTTGCATCAACGTTCAGCTTTGAGTCCATTCCTTTTTACTTTGCTTATGGACGATTTGACAAGTCACATTCAGGATTAGATACCTTGGTGTATATTACTTGTTGATGATATTGTGTTGATTGAAGAGACTAGGGATGGAGTAAATGAGAAGCTTGAGGACTAGAAACATGTATTGGAGACTAAAGGATTTCGTATAAGTATGGCTAAAACTGAATATATGGGGTGCACTTTTGATGGAAGCAATGGTGATGGAATCGAGAAGAAGATTGGTGACGATAACATTCAGAAGTGATATTCTTTTAGATACTTGGGATCTATTTTGCAACATGACGGGGAAAATTGATGGACATGTTACTAATAGAATAAATACATGCTGGTTAAAGTGGAGAGGAGCCTCTACTGTTATCTGTGATAAGAAAATTCCTTTGAAAATCAAAATAAAGATTTACAAAGCAATTGTAACACCTTCTACGCTACGTGGGAAAAGGCTTTGTTGATGTTGTTGCTTAATAATTTTGTAATCACTTCTATTTTCACAAAACGAATGGGCGGGTAGCACCTCCTAGGGCACCGCCACTCCCCTTCCTCATCTTCATCAATTGTTGCAGGATTATGGTCTAGAATAGAATCCACCATCTGAGTATCAACCTCCCTATCAGAGATGGGATCTTGCGTACCCTCCTCATGGACATGAATACCTATCGAGGACACTAAAATCCCAGCACCTCTCTTCTATTAGGTATCCTTCTCACATGTCTTCGCCTCCTTCCCTCAACCCTTGACGGCTCGGTCCCAATCCCAAAGATGTCACCCCACCATCCTAGACTCGCCATTCCCCAGAACCTCAAGAATACCAATGCTTCCCATCTCCCTCTATGAAAAATCCCAATATATAACTCTCACTAAAATCTAACTCCAACAATGCATGCTCATCTTGCTAAATAAACTTGGTACTTACATATTGTTTCTTCGTGTACTACCTCAAGAAAGCATAGGATGTTGCACAAATATATTTGGGTATGCAAAAAAAGGTAATAACACTATTTTCTTTCAAAAAGTCACACAAGGGCAGAGTCTCCAAGTCCCCACAGAGGACGAGCATTCCCCATAGAGGGTGAGCACTCACTCCTTAGATCCCCTCAAGTATGCTTACCTAGTAGCAAGACCCATGTTTCAGACGAGGGCAGGGGGGACTTCCCTTTAACCAAATGATTGTGAAAACACGGTGCCCAACCACAAGGGTAAGACATGAGATCGCTATAAGCACAATTGTATGGCATGAAATCATGATTGTCATTACTATATGAACATTACAAGTAAATAGTTGTGAGTACCATAGGTGATACATGGATCCACGCCAAAGAACGCCTATTTTTATGTGAAGCAGAGTAAGAATTTACTAATTGCTTTTAGTCTTTTATGTATTTAATGAATTATCTTGTCATTGACATGTAGTGCATTATAGTTTTATATCTTAATTGCATATTTTACATTCATAGACATCAATGTTTTTGCGTGTGCCATGTAATGCTGTACATGTCAAGCATCCTAATTACACCTCTATTTTACCAAACAAGTGGGTATTTCTATCTTATTTATTGGATTTAAGAACAATGTGAATCTTAATTTCTAGAAAAAGGTTGTTTCATTTCCCTGGTTTGAAGTCATACCAGTGATAAATCAATGAATTTCCCCCAAAATTTCCCTTTTCTGGCCTTCGGTGAAACTGCACGGAATCGTTATTTGAAGCTGTGGATTATGTACCTGGAGAACAGTCTCATCTAATTTTAGCTTGATTATTTTTTTCCCATCTGTCTTCGTAGAAATCTGTTGCCCATTGTCAGTAGAAAGCCGGTAGCCCTGAACTAACTTTGTCAAGCCGATGTGATTTCCATTAATGGCATACAAAATTGTTGACTCTACAAGAAGCACGATAGGTAAGTAATAAAACTAAAAATAAAGAAAAGGCTCAAATTAGAGTGAAAAAAATTTGGCAAACCTAACGGTGACGAGAAAATCCGATCAACGTCTGTTTCAAAAGAGAACTGCAGAGATCCACGTTCAGGAGCTACTTTTGCATCCGAAAACGAATTTTCATCAAGGGCTCCTTTGTTTTCAACCAAGACTTTCTCATTATTTGCTAACAAGTCTCCAGCTGATGGCGGCAATATGTGTAGAACCAATCCAGTCTTATCATCATCCAAAATAGCATATTGGCTTTCATTAAGACCAATAAAGGCAACATCTCGGCCTGCAGAGGGTAAATAGGATGATAAAGCTCTTATGCAATTTCATGAATAATAAAGCCATCATAATTTACCTTTTACAGGGGCACCTTTATTCTTGTTCGGCTGGATTTCACCATGTTCCAAATAAGTTACAACCTCATGAAAGGAACTGTTTCCAGCATTTATCTCAAAAACAATAAAAAACATGTGCCGCTTTGTACTATAATGTATGCTTCTGGGATAAATTTCAGCATTTATCGGAACCTTCAGTCAAAAAGAACAATGAAGCAAACCGAAAGAAGAGTGAATAAAGTAAAAAATTCAATTATTATACAAATGGGATTGTCAGAATTTTAAAAAAGAAAGGTAATAGTGACACTACTGTGGGGTAAAGTTTTTTGATCTGATTGTCTGCACCAGTAGATAAATTATAGGACATAAGAGTGGTATCATCAAGGTAAAAAACTCTGTCAGGATATACAAGAACCCGGTTCTCCTTGTTAAAAAAGTTCAGCTCCAAATGAAACGGCTGCATTTAGAAAAGGTTTTTCTATCAAAAAAAAGGTTTAGCTTTGGAATGAAAATGTTCGATTATATAATGCAATTTCATGTAGAGAGTTTGAATGCATACCTGACAGACAGGGATATCCTTGAGTGGATGATCTGTGTAGGAGATTGAAAGAAGAGGTAACCGTGAAACTGGCCCACTTTTGGCATGCCCTTCCATGAAATGCTGCAGACAATATGCACATTGTAAGATTCTTTTCTTTGAGAAAAGGAATGAGTACTCAAGATTGATCATCTCATCACGCAATGAGATAATTATAGGGTAGAAACCAATTGAAGAACAGATGCTGCAACTACAACTAGCAAGTTTGTCGTGGAGAAATTTTTGCAATGTAAAAACCTAGAAAAACTATAAGGTGTCCCACTTACAAGATCTGCTTTCAGATACCCATTGAATTTCACCATGCAAAAGTCAAAGAACGGACTTTCAAAGCCTCCAAGTGACATCCAGGACATGATCTTGAATTGTAGAACTTTCAACCTAATATAGAAACTGCAGTTTTTACACTATGCAATATGTTATTACACATCTTTTTCTCTTTAGTTTTCCCTAATCCTTGGCTCGAAAAACTAACCAAAGAACAACTTTCAAGTATGAGTGAGTAACGTATTTATGTACCTTGTGTGTCGAAATAGGGTATATAGACGGTCCCCTAAGGGGCATAAAGGTCTAAGAATCGAAGGAGCCAATTCTATTTGCACACATATGGCCAAATATTTAGCCACAATCACTAGTGTACCGGTGCATCAGAGTATATACCAGTGTACTTGTGTTTTCCTAAAGAGTAAAATGTCAAGGTACTAGTGCACCGGAAAAATCTCAAGTACGATGCACAAGAGTAATAGATAATAGTAAATTTTGAATGCCTAAGTTTCGAAAAGACAACAGTTAGAAATGCACGGGCACCATGGTAGGCCATATCATGATATATCGGTATCGGTGGAGAACCCATATCGATATCAGCCCATATATCCATTTACTGGATATCTGCTGATATGCGCTCGATACATCGGCGATATATCGCATGCCGGTGATATATTGCCGACAGAATAATCCAGGCTAGAATTCCATCGAAATCAGATCCATATCGCCCCATATCTGTATGTTTTCGCCCATTTCATCTGCAGCCTTCCTCCAAACTCATCTCAAAACTCTTCCTTCCCTTCCTTGAGGTAGCCTCTAGATCTACTCCAATTTTTTGTTGAAATTGTGAAATTTGTAGGGGTTTTGTTCCTAGTTGTTAGGTAATGCATATTCTTAATATTTTTTTGATAAGATTTGAAGTATTTAGTGAGTTATTCGGGAACTAATTTGGGATTTTTAAGTTATGTTGTGAAATTAAGTTAAGACATGGAAGAATAAAGTTGGATCTCATGTTCTAGACATATAAAACAAGATTCTATGGTGATTTATGTCAACTAAAAAGTAGTAATTAATTAATTCTGTGAATTAAAAATTAGATCTATAATTTAGTGAGATATTTGGGGAACTAATTTGGGATTTTTTAGTTATGTTGTGAAATTAAGTTAAGTTATGAAAGCATAAAGTCGGATCTCATGTTCCGACGCAAGTGGAGGCACGATGGGGACACTTGATGTGACAGATGTGGTGCTGATGTCGAAGATTTAGAACATATTTGCTTTACTTTTACTCTTTCCACTGAGGTTTGGAGGAAAGCAGGGATCTATTGGCTCAATACGAGAAGCTCAACAGGCTTCTGGAATGCCATTCGGGCAGTCTGCGGCAACGGACATGAAGATAGCTCTCCCTATTACGCTCCTATGGACGATTTGGCGTGGTAGAAATAAACACATCTTTCGTAGTCAGATTTTTTTACTGTGAGAATGTTTTGGAACATTTTAGGGCTGGTATTGCAGCATGGTCTCATGTAACCTAAATCCCTTTTATTAATACACATAACCTTTGTGGTGGGTCCCATCTCGGGATCCCACCCTTTTTCTTTTCAAAAAAAATGATGATACTCATGATATTAATACCATGTAATAGAAATGGATGGTTGGAAAGCTACTCTTTTGTCATTATTATTCAACATGGCATCACACTTTTAGTAAGTTGAATCAGTTAGTTTATGGAAAAACCAGAAGTACATCAGAATAAAACCTCGATTAATCTTAGATTACTCAAAGTTGTATCGGATAAGTACTTCACTACCTCAAAGCAAAGCCTTTTGATGTCACAATGTCTATAAAATGTTGTCAAAAATTTAACAGGCCCCATAAAGTTTACATGTGTTTATTGGTGGCAACATTACAATATAGAAATGGCAAAAACAAACTATAGATGTTATATATAGAATAGGTTGCTACAAAGGTTATATCTGTCAGATCTATTGTAACAACTATTGTAACAGATCTTGCGGAGGTGCCTCTCCAAATGCGAATAAAACATGACAATCAAGCAACATTGTTGATACCAACAATTTAGTTTTTCATGAGAGAACCAAATATGCAGAGGTTGATTGTCACTACATTCAAGATGTAATATAAAAAAGGTATGTCACTACCTCGTATGTCTCCTTCTATTGATCAGACAATTGCTATCTTCAATAAGCCATTGCCTACAATAACGTTTGAGAGATTTGATTCCATAATGAGCTTGATAGATCTTTAAGCTCTAGGACAGAGATTGCAGAATTATTATGTAGCCTGAAGTTTTTTTATTAGTTATTTTCTATCTTACACAAGATGTAGCCTAAAGCTTTTTACTTATTATTATGTAGACATTGTAACATCAAACGTTCGAATTAAAGAGATATCAAACTGATGAGTCATACTACGAAAATTTGGGAACATGTGATTAAAAAGTTTCCAAAGTAAAAGAAAACCAATTTGGATTCATCCCAAGTCGCTCAACTATTGAAGTCATCCCCTTGTTGAGGAGAACAATGGACATTTATAAAGATAAAAGGAAGAATCTCCATAAGATTTTTATTGATTTGGAGAATGCTTATGATTCTGTCCCACGGGAGATTTTGTGGAGAGTTTTGGAGAAGAGACAAGTACATGTCATATACATCAACCTCATAAAAGATCTGGATGATAGGGCTTCATCCTGTGTAAGGATCTAGTCTGGGAAGACTGCCTATTTTGACATCAACATTGGCCTGCATCAAGGTCCGGCTTTGAGTCCATTCATTTTTACTTTGATTATGGACAAGTTGGTTAACCACATTCCGGATGAGATACCTTGGTGTATGTTATTTGTTGATGATATTGTGTTGATTGATGAGACTAGAGATGGAGTAAATGAGACGCTTGAGGTCTGGAGACATGCATTCGAAATTATAGGATTTCGTATAAGTATGGCTAAGACTAAATATATGGAGTGTACTTTTGACGGAAGCAATAATGAAGGAATCGAGGTGAAGATTGGTGACGATAACATTCAAAGAAAGATTCTTTTAGATACTTGGGATCTATTTTGCAACATGATACGGAAATTGAGCGAGATTTTACTCATAAAATAAATGCAAGTTGGCTAAAGTGGAGAGGAACCTCTAGTGTTCTATGTGATAAGAAAATTCCTACGAAAATCAAAGGAAGGATTTGTAAAGCAGTAGTGAGACCTGTTAAGCTATATGGATATGAATGCTGGCATATGAACCATAGACATGTAGAGAGAATGGTGGTAGCCGAAATGAAAATGCTAAAGTCGATGTGTGGACATGCACGTAAAGATCAAGTTCGGAATGATGCAATTAGAAGGAAAGTTGGTGTAGCTCTGATCGAGTATAAGATGAGAAGAAAACGATTAAGGTGGTTTAGCCATTTGCAAAAGAGGTCGGCTGATACGCCAGTTAGGAGATGTAAGTTTAAAGAGAGGGTGAGGAAGACCCAAGAAGTTTTGGAATGTGACTATCCAAAGGGATCTTAATTTTTTGGATCTAAGCCTAAGAATGACCCAAGATAGATCTGAATGGATGCAAAGAATCCACGTAGCCAACCTACTTATTGTGGAAAAAGGCGTTGTTGTTGTTGATTTTCCTGTTTATATTTCCTATATAATAGACCAAATGGTCTCACTATATATGAGACCAGAACATAGCCATTTTAATAATGAAAAATTCCTCCATACAATTTCTCTACAAACTTCCCATGCCTTCATAGTTGGATCATTAAACATCATCCTTTGCATGTAAGAAACTATCTTAAAAAAGAATTGCAGTTTATCTTCAATTGGCACACATTACGTCTCATCTGATACTTTTGTTGCAAATTCAATCTAACCAAAGACCACTCACTGAAATATCTTCATCCCATCTACCCACAATGTCCAACATCGTTTGTCATGTTACGCTGATTTTTACTAAACTCCTCATAAACTCCAGTCAAGATATTCTGAAAAAAACGGTGACAACGTAAAAAAAAAATAGTAAATTGAGCTCTTTGCAAATCTAATTGATCAATAATATATGTTAGAGTATGCGTCACTTATTTGTATAGATGGGTAAATGGATCCTTCCAAGATTCACTTACCACATCCAGAGTTTAGTCACACATCTACCAGTGTAGTCACACATCTACCAGTGGTGGGACATTGAAGGCTTTGTGGAGGCTATATAAGAAGCCCCAGACCTCCTGTATCAGATGAGAAAGTGCAAAGCAAATATCAGCCATTTGAAGCATTCTCCTGTGGTTTCATCCCGCTCCTTAGGGAGTAGGGTTCCACGTTAAATCTCGCATTCCTTAATTGTTTTTTATCCTTTATTTCGGATACGCTTCCGCATTCTTTATTTTCTAACATGGTATCAAAGTGGGTTCGATTCTCGAGGATTTTATGTCTGTTCATCATTTTTTTCGAGATTTGATTATTAGTTGTTCTTGAAGATTTATTAAAGATTATTGTGTTCGGATTCGTAGTCCAACTTTCTAGGTTTTTGGTGAAACCCTAATTCTGTACAGTTCCATATTCTGAGAATCAGAGCAGCCACCATTTTTTTTGAAAGCCAGAAACAGGGGGAGACACTCAGTGGTGTTCGCCCCATTTATTTAATAAAGACAAAGTAAACAAAAAGTTCATAAAGTTAACAAGAAAACAAAACAAGCAAAGCAACTACAAAGCCCACTCATCCACCAATCGCGCACAATGCACCTCCACGTTTTCCTTGTAGAAGCGTTGCCCAGAGAAAAGAGCTGCATTTCTGCCCAGCCATATTGCCAACAAAATTGCCACGAGCCTAAGGATCCCTCGCCTATTTCTGTCTCTGTTTGCCACCATCGAACCACAAAAGGAAGCCAAATTGGAAGTGCATAACCACGCCATTCTTGTGTCCTCCCAGATCATAATCACTTTAGGGCATCTGAAAAAAAAAAGGTGCTCAAGGGACTCCACCACAGTGTTGCACAAAATGCATCTATCAGAGATGGAGCCCAGAAGTCTAGCACATCGATCTCTCGTCATCAATCTTTGCCTACGAAATAGCCAGAGGGAGAAGCCAATCCGCTCAGGGAACCTGAGACCCCAGAAGAAACCGCAGTCACGAATCATACTCTCCGAGCACGAGGGTGGGGGCCTACAAATCGCCCCATAGGCCTTCCTCGTCGAGAAAGGGCCCATACGCCACGCCTAGTGATCCCTCCCCACAGCAGGACGTCTCGCATCCTTGATAGAGTCCAGCAAGGCAAGAAAATCCTCGAGTCTTTGATCCGAGAAATTAGCAACGAATGCCGGGAACCAGTTACCGTCTGACCAGCAAGATGCGACTCGAGCATTCCTATCAGCCGCCAGAGCGAACAGGCGAGGGAACCACGAGCACAAGCCCCCCCCCCCCCCCCCCGTCCAATCATCAGTCCAAAACTTGAATGATTCACCATTTCCAATCACCGGCCTAAACAAGGATAAAAACCTGTAAAAGACCTCCAACATCCCCTTCCAAAACGGCGTGGGGGACCCCACCAGGTCAGCAGCGACCGGCGTCGCCCCATTGATGCCGTAAATCTCGCGCAAAACCTTACTACAAAAATCCTCCCATGGGCCCCAAACTCTGCTGGCCCACTTAAGAAGCAATGTGTCATTAACCTGTTCCAGACTCCGCACCCCCAAACCCCCCTCGTTCTTGTGCAGCGTAATTTCTCCCCACTCAACCAGGTGCAAACCCCCTGACTCCTCCCCATGTTTGCCCCATAAAAATCTCCGCATAAGCTTCTCAAGGCGGTTGCGGATCCCCTTCGGCAGCCGACGAATAGACAAGAAGTAAACAGGGATGGAGGAGAGAACCGCCTTTAAGAGGACAAGCCGTCTCCCTCGAGAGAGAGCAGCCACCATTGCCGCCAACACCGATTTGGGATTCTTGAAACCCTAATCCAGTTCTAGGGTTTCTCTGTTGAAACCCAAAGTCTGTGAAGATTAAAGTCCCAATTTGGAAGATATGCGCTGTCAAGAAAATTTAGGGTTCCAGCAACTTCCTGCGTGTTCAAGGAAAAAGAAAAGCTTCAGTTCATGTGCTTCGCAGTTGCAAAAATCTAGATCCTCACACAGGCACGCACTTCTAGGTAGATCTTAGACACATCTTGCGAGATCCTGACACAAGAGGCGGGGGCAGCCTATCCATACCAGTCCAGCGAAGGCGGTGATGATGGGTTCTCCCCACACAGGGAAACCTAATGAGAAACCCTTCGATGTCCAGGCGCGCACCCCCTCCCATCGGCGAGCCAACTGCTCCATCTTTGCTTCAGTCGTAGACCCGCAAACCCATCGTCAGCTGCAGACCCACTAACGAAGCCCCATCTTCAGCTGCAGATCCACTGACGGTGGCGTCATTGCCAGCAGCAAGCGCAGCTCACTCCAGGCGGAGCCCTTCTCCCAAAGCCGTACATCTCCAGCCAGGGCTCCGAGCACCAGGTGGCAGCAACAGCCCTCCAAGGTGACATCCATATCGTCCTTGTTTGCATGCTCCAGCGGCAGCTCAAGAGCAGCTACACCCTTCAGGCCTCCTCCAATCGTGGAGGAGGGCGGCATCTACAGGAGACCCCCCCCCACCGGGGACGGTGCGCGACTTGCAGAAACCCTAATCGAGGTGGGTGTTCAAGAGTAGAGTTCCCAGCTGGGAACCCTAAATAAGTTAAAGCCCAAGTGGGTTACAACCAAAAGAAAAAAAAGGGGTTGCAGTATATTGCGCCCAATTGGGTTGACTTCTTTATAAAAAGAGCCTTATTGCAATGTTTGAGAAAAAAAAAGTTGCATATTTTTGGGCCCCCTATTTGGGCCAACAATCCTTGTTAAAAAAAAGGGGGGGAGGCATGTACAAAAGAAAAGTCGTGCACATAAAAATGATTCTTTTGCGAAAAGAAAGCTAAAAAAAATTGAAATGGCTGAAAAAAAGAAAAAAGAGAGAGAGAGACGGCTATATTTAAAAAAAGGGAAGAAAATAGCCGGAAAAAATTGTGAAAAAAGAGAGAAAAAACATTTGAGATTCTTTTATTCTCCCTGTATTTTCATGTCTTCTCTCAATTTTGTCGATGTCATTGTTTTCCGACAACTACGTGAGAAATGGGGAGTATAGTGTAGAGTTCCATAGCATCATCACTCTGATGATTCAGATTCCAATTCAAAGTCAGAGTTCAATTTCTCCAGTCCAGATGCTCGCTCAGATTTCAATCCAGATGCTTGTTCATATTTCAGACTCTACGGTTTTCCAGACTCCGTTCAGATTCCGAGTGTTCATGTTGATTCACACATGTATGCAATCTTCAGATTTGTGGTCTCCATCTTTTGTTTTTGGTCGCAGAGTTTTCATGTGTTCCATAGGGACTCCAGAGTAGAAATTACATTCCTTATGCCATGTGGGCTAGGGTTTTCATGTGGTTTCACAGGGACTCCAGAGTACAGATCTCATTCTCTGAGTCAGTATGGGGGAGACCCAGTTCTCCGACGAGGAGACTTTTTCAAACTCCATTCTCCAACGAACGTGGACTCCGACGAGGATGTCTCCATGGCTTTTTCAGTTTGGTCCTTCAGAGATAGAGCACTTGTCCACATGTTGTGGCAGGCCAGAGTTCTCTAGGTGGAGACTCATTTTCAGTTGCAGTGACTCTGACAGGCGCAGTACAAAGCACATGCTCTCTGACGAGGAGATTCAATTCGACTCACACTCTAGCATGTTTGTTCCTCCTCACATGCACGGCATGAGAATCAACATCCTCGACAGCAACCGACAGTTGTGCGCGTTGAGTTGATATTGTTTGTAGTGTCTTGTATTGCAAGTTTGAGTGATTTCTTTTTGTTTGTCCAAGCTGAGCATTGCATGCTCCAGCTTGAGGGAGAGTGTTTATGCGTCACTTATTTGTATAGATGGGTACCACATCTATAGTTTAGTCCCACATCTACCAGTAGTGGGACTTGGAGGGTCTGTGGAGGCTATATAAGAAGCTCCAGACCTCATGTACCATATGAGAAAGTCAATAGACACATCAGCCTTTTGAGGCATTCCATCGTGGTTTCATCCCGCTCCTTAGGGAGTAGGGTTCCACGTAAAATCATGTGTTCTTCAATGTTTTATTCATTTCTTTGATTACCACTTCTACATTCTTTATTTTCTAACAATATGCTAATGGGGAACTTGTGAAACTAAGAAATGCGAGAGCAATGATCAATAATCAAAGAGACAAACAAGAACATTAAGATTTACGTGGAAACCTACTCTCTGAGGAATGGAATGAAATCACGGAAAAAAGATATTTGATCCTACTATGATTCTGAAGATGATAAAAAATTCAAATGGCAAGATCTACTTGATGTTCAGAAAATCAAAACATCGAATAATTAGCAAATAAAGGTTTAAAGTACTAAGTGAGCATATGTTACAAAGTTAAGAGCCCAAAAACATACACTGTAAAGGAAGGCTTTCCTTGCAATATCTGATATGGTAAGTTGGTTCTGGCTGTCAAAAGAATGGCAAGATAATTAGGCACGTGGCATAATTAAAACAGAAATAACTAATCATATTTTAGATCCGGGAAAAAGAAAAACAAAGAAAAGAATCAATCTGAAAAGCATGCCATGCAGATAGGAGAGAGTGATAGATCAATTTAATGCTTTAGAGCACTTTCTCTACAGACGTGGTTATGATTACGAGTGTCAGATATCCAATAACCTTGAAAGAAAGAAACAATTTTGCTCCTATTTTTCACAAATGTTTTGCTTGCAAATGAACGTGACTTGTTATTCAAGCCCAAATCTCATGATCTAGAAAGGTAAAAGGTCAACGTTTCTCATACAGATGAGCAACACATATAGCTTCCCGGGATATCATACTGAAAAATCAAAAATGTAAACACACAAACAATATACTGATGTGTGATTTCCAAGATGACAAGATTAGATAAGGCTGTTTAGCAAATAAAACTCATCCCACACCAAAGAAATTCACCTCGTCCCTTCATTTAGAAACTGCTTTCTTAAATAAAACGTGCCCCCACACCAAAGAAATTCATCTCAAATATTCATAATCCTTGATTCCCAGGAGACAAGATGCTGCAAAATTTTAACACCAAAATCTCCCAACTAAATCGACTGCACATTGCACACCTGAACCTCGTAAGTCAAGCTATATTTTTTAGCACCAAGAGAGGGCTCTCACAGGATTGTTATCTCAATAAATCAAACTTATTTTCCAGAAGAAAATTGATGAAATAAGATGGTCACTGTTGTGAGCGCCATGGAAAGGCTCCCGCAGGGAAATTATTTGATGAATAAATTTCAATCTCCATCCAGGAAATTATATTTGATGAATCAATTTCAATCTCCATCCTTGATAAGCAGAAAATATGTAAGAAGACGAGACAACCCAAGCAGGGCTAGACATGTGCATAGACCAAAAGTTTAATATACGCTGACCCCAACTTGCTTTATGGTATTAGACAGGGTATTCATGACTCCACACTCTTCACCACAAGGATGGTCTAAACAAAATTCCAAAATCTCTAATTCTACCATGCTCTCCACATATCATCCATGATACTTACCCCTTCATGTGATATTCCTGCAGTTGGGTCTGGAGCTGATGATCAGCCATTATCCCTGATGATCCTAAGGATGAGAGTTTTTCCTTTAATACGGCAGCTGCATAGTTTACACCAACAGTTAAAAGAAAGTGCAAAATAATTACATGCTGAGGAAAGACAAGTAGCAAAGATGATAAAAAAATATGTTATTATACATCAATTGACGACGTTGAAAGCTGCAGAATATCTATAAAAAGAAATATAGGGGAAAATGATCTCTCTCCATTTTGGCAACCTGGTCTGGTACACAGTGAACCCTACATATGGAGTGTAAGGGTGGATATTCTACTCAGTCTTTGGACAATATTTGGGTCTATTTGTATAGATTTCAGCAAGAGACATCATCCACAACTAAAATTCACCCTTCAGGTCATATGACAGAAACTTCTGCCACTGGCTAATGCTCTCCTTCTAAAAGTTCATAAAGAAGCAGTCACCGAAGCACGTCACAAGCCAACCGAGGTCTTTGCAAGAGATTCATTGCAGAAAACACAAGTGGAAGAGCAGTACTGCATTATAGAGCATCTTCCCACAGTTTATTTGCGCAAAAGGAGTCCAGGAAAATCTCATTGGACTTGCAGAGTGGGTTCTTAAAGATGCTCTGAAGCATCATTAAAAGATTTCCACATTGTCATATCACTTTCTAGGTTTGGCATTGATTTTGTCATCCTTTATGGTTGTTTTTTGAAGGAAAAAATGGGGGATACCCAAAATGGTGCACATCTAGGCTATATACACAAACTATCCTCTGAAGTAGTTAAGATGACTTATATTTTTACCTGTAAGTTAACCAGATCCAATTGTACCCCATCTACTTATAGCCTTCTCCACTGATGGAGGCAAAGCCCTTGTAACTTAACTGGGGCTCCTGTTGCACAATCACCTGTCAAGGGGGGGTTCAAGGGAGGAGTGAGTGCAACCTTACCCGACATGGGGATACTCCACTCCCAAAAGTTAGTTAGAGATCTATTATGTAGTCTAGATTATTATCCAAAAGCACACATATAGATACATGAACATGCTGTGGCAACGACAAGGGAAAAGTGGAAGCAGTGTTGGCCGCAACTGCGCAGGGGAGGCAATGCCAGCAAGCACTGGTGAGAAGACTCTGGCAACGACGGCAAGCAGTGGCGGTGGTGAGCAGAGGCAGGGAGTAATGGCAACAGGCAAAGGTGGGGGGTACTGCATATGTGGCGAGGGAGCAAGTGGAAAGAAGATGTGAGGTTTAATAGGGAAGGGACATGGGCTTTTGGCAAGTAGATGGGTAGATAAACGGGTCAGACTTTGAGGCATCAGCCACATATACGGCTTAGGCTGCATAATGACCGCATAGGGCTATAAAGTTCAAGAACTACTCAGGAAAAATGGCACAAATCCTACACCAAAAGTAAGAGGGGTGGGAACCATGTTCAGCTCATCACATAGGCTCGCCTTGACCCCATATGATAGTATGTATCAACCAGCAAACCATGTCTTCATTTCCACCCTATATTCTCAAAAATCAATTCGCCAACATAGACATGTTCATATCCTTGAGCTTTAAAACTCCCAGCCCCATCTCCTTTTCGGAAGGGTCATTGCTTCCCGATCCACCAAGTGAACTTCGCAACTTTTTGTCCTGAGCTGGACCCAAAAAATGGGAATGGTTGCCAGCATAGCCTTAAGCATAACCAAACATCCACCACAAGCAAGGATCGATATCTGCCAACTTGCCAATCTTCTCTCAAGCCCTACCAGAACAGGCAACCAATCTGCATGCCTAAGCTGCCTTTAGTGAAGGGCCATCCAAGATAAGTGAGTGGGAGAGAAAACCGTGCAATACAAAGCCCTACTGCATACTACATTTCACCAATTCTTCCTAAGAAAGATTCGGCAGAACAGAGGCATACCTAAGAAAGATTCGGCAGAACAGAGGCATATTTGTCTATCTTCAGAAAAATAGAGAACCAGTTGGCCTCTGCCTCAACCCCCCACATAATGAAGAATATTGTACCATTCGCATACTGTAGAACTACAATAAACATATCAGCAGAGGACGTCGATATGTTGGCAGTAATGACAGAACTTGCAGAGGACGGAGGTTTCTACAATGGCTACTCGAAGGAGGATTTCTCAATCCCGATTTTGCAATACCGTGAACAATACCATCTTCTTCAATGAAGGGGGAGTGACAGAATACAAGACGGTCAGGATGGTGTTGGATATCTTTGGGGAGTTGTCGGTGTTGAAAGCTAATGGGGCAAATTCGGTCTTTGTCCCCTTTAACCTTTCTTCAGATGAGGTGGCGGCTTGCGAGGAGATTCAGGGAACAGCATAGAACAGTTTGCCTATCAGCCATCTTGGCCTACCGTTGATGTGTGGGAGAAGTAGGTAGGTAGACCGATTGCCTGTTTTGTTTTTGAGATAATGGTGGGATGGACCTCTTTTAGAGATCCATCCAAAAAACTTTACATCCGCCAAGACTCATAGAGGGCATTGAAGTGCCCCAGTACATTTTCAAAGTAAAATCTCCCTCCCTTAAAAATGACATCGTTTCTAGCCAACCACAAAGCCCAAACGATAGCACAAGCTTTCGATCTCCCTTCCTCAAAACCAGACCAACCGCCGCCAATTGGGCTCCAAAAAGACGACTTGTCCATCCAGTTTAACCCCGGGCAATCTGCCACACTTCTACTGAACCGGGACACGCAAAAAACAGATGATCTATTTCCTCCAAAGGTGATCCGCAATGAACGCAACCTGCATCAGCGCTAGGAAAAAGTCTGGCTCTCCTAGCCGCCGTCAGAATCCGCTCTCTACTAAAAAGCCAAAAGAAGATCTTCACCCTCGACGGGATCCTCCACTTCCAGATTTTCGAACAATCCCCGCTTAGTCCCACCTCAGAGGCTGGTTGTTGCCCCACAAGGACCTTATACGCCTTCCTGACCGAGAAGGAACCATCCCTCCAGCACCAAGAATTCCTCCCCTTAGTTGGCATAACGGCTCTGCCCAACATGGTAGAAAGACGCAAGAAATAATCAACCCTCTGCTCAGATAGAATTAAGTCAAGAGTCGGCGTCCACGAACCATCCGACCATACTTCCGCCACAGAAGCCTCCTTATTTGAGGCCACAACGTAGAGCCTTGGAAAAAGATCACACATCTTTCCAAGATCCATCCAGTCATCAGTCCAAAATCGAAAGCCCCGTCCATTTCCCATCAGCGGTCGAAGAAATCCCACCAGATCAGGCAAGAACGAGTAGATACCTCTCTAAAAAGTCATTGGCGACACAACGCAATCTACTCGAGCTCCTAGATCATATAACACACCGTAAATAGAATGAATCATCCTTGAGAGGAGGTCGTACTTGGGTCCCCAGACCTTCACTACCCACTTCGCCAGCAAGGCCCTGTTCATATCTGCAAGACGTAGTACTCCAAGACCCCCCTCCTTGAGCAGAGCGGAGACCGTAACCCAATCAACCAAAGCAAGACCATTCTCCCGCACCGAAGACGACCAAAAGAAGCGACGCATCAAGGCCTCCAGCCTCTCCCTCACGCCAACAGACAAAACTCGAGTTGAAATGAAGAAAACTGGTATGGTAGATAACATCGCCTTTACAAACACCAGCATCCCCCCCTTCGATAGAAAAGACGCTTTCCAACCCGCTAACTTCCTTTCCATTTTCTCTATCAACGGCAACCAATCCACCTGTCTCAGTTTCCCTATTACCAGAGGCAGACCCAGGTAGTTGATAGGTAAAGATTTTAGCTCGTTCACAAGATCTCCACACACCTCTCCACCACTTCCCAACACAGATTAAAAGGAACAAAAGCCGACTTTGTACCATTCACTAGCAAGCCAGATAGGCGCCCAAAAATGTCAAGCATCACTTTCACCACCATGCACTCCTCAACCCCTCCCTCAATAAAGAGTAAAGTGTCATCTGCGTATTGCAGCACCGGTACCGAGCAACCCCCTCTATTGTACCCCTTGAAAAAACCCCATCCACCGAAAAAACCCCCATCCGTCGATTGCCTGTTATAAAGAAGCTGAAGAAGAAGTTGGCAGGCTGGAAAGAATCGTACCTTTCAAGGGTTTGCCTATCCAAGATTGGTTCTAGTGAAGGTTGTTCTTTCAGCAAGCCATATTTTTTTCCTTTCCAAGAGAGCGTTGCCAGTGGGTATCCGTAAGCGGTTGGAGGCATTGATGCGACACTTCTACTGATCGTCGACCCTCTGATGGTAAGGAAATTGCATTTGTGGATCGGGTGTGGGTGACAACGACAATCGAGGACGGAGGATTCGAGGGGCAGCAAATTGGTGATACGAACAAAGCATTGCTAGCGAAGTGAGTGATGAGGATCTGGGGAGATGGGAATGACATGCTTTCCAGGACGATGAGATCTATTTATGTTGTGTCGCCTAGAATATGTGCATGCATTGATGTTATGGTTTCACCGACCACTTTCTGGAGGGGAGTGTATTCGATCATTCCGAGTCTGACGGACTCATTGCAGCCTTTTTTGAGGGATGGTCAAGGTTTCTGTTTTTGGATGAACGACTGGTCTGAGGAAAGAGCCCTCTATGACACGTATCCCATATTTTTTGCGTTGGCCATGAACAAGGAGGCAAGTGTTACTAATGTGCGGCTCGGTGGATCTTAAATGCATACTTTTACAACTGAGTTGTCAGATTAGAGGGTGGAGGAATTTCGTGGTGTTGGAGAGATGGGGAGTTCACAGTTAAAAAGGCATACATGGTGGTTATTGCTCCTGCTACATTGGTTTATACGGAGACATTTCGGAACTGTGCTAGGATTTGGGATGGAAGATCCCTATAAGGGTTAGGGTGTTTATGTGGTTGCTGAGAAGAGAGCTAGTTATGATAGGTCCTAAGCAAGCCATGCTTTTTCTTGGAACTGGTAAGGAATGCAAAATGTGTTGTGGAGTGGCAGAAGATGTTGATCATCTCTTTTTCTAGTGCCCCGGATCGATAGAACTGTGGAAAAATGTTGACTTCTCTAGCGTCTAACGGAGTGATAAAGACTCTTTATGGACTTCGATTTGTAGAGATTGGTCAGGATCAATAGAAGGTAGAATAAAGGTTTGTGCACACATATGGGCTATATGGCTAGCCAATCGCTAGAATGCCTCTTACGATAACAAAAAGGAGAGAGGAGGGCATTCTTGCTTGATCCCCCTCAGGGGTTGGAAAAACTCACTTCAAGTCAACCATTGACAAGTACATAATAGAGACCATTGTGATGCCTATGTTCATCCAAGCCACTGACATCTCAGGAACACCACACATGAGGGAGGCCAGCCAAAGGCCAGCCAAACCACTACTAAACACAATCATAAACTTTAGAAAATCGACCTTCCAAAGCAAGTCAATGGCATGTCTTCGTTTCAAAGCTGTTGCAATCTCGGATACCAACATCGAAGATATTATCGCAGCGGACTGACAAGCACCTAGACCAAAATGGGATAAATCGTATTCAAAAGAACGGTGTGCCTTAAGTCTTTGACATGGAAGACCACGTTGTTTATCGACAACTAGGATGGTCGGGGCCTTCTTTGGTTACTTAAAATCACAGTTGTTCCATCTTGAAATTATCCAAACCACAATGTCACCCACCAAAATGTCCCAAAATTGTATGGAGAAAAGAGCAAAAAGATCATCCAAATTTGGAGAGACATTCACATTAAGTTGGAGACCATTGAATGAACCTATTTAGCACCAAAATCTCATACAGTCTATCCCTGATGATTGAGGGAGCCGTCTCACATCCTAACCCAGCCATGATGAGTGAAACTTCTATTTAAATATTTAAAATGCCTGAACAGGGATGATCAACCCCCAGATACGTGTAAGTGCTCCCCACAAACCATAATGGTATATGTATAGCCATACACTTCCTTTCACTTGCCACAGCATGGAAGAATGCTGTGCTGGTGTTTCCCTCATTTAGCAAAGTTTGCCTTGATCTCTGTCTCCAATCCAATTTTGCCTTCTTGTTTTCATACAGCGCAATGTTATGTTGTACCCGCTACCCAGCACCCTTCCATCTCAATGACACTCAAATCCCTGATCTCCTTGGTTTTGTTCAACCTAGTTAGTTCATCCAGCAAAAGTTTCCTCCTAACACAACATCTTGTTTATGTATCCTCCACGCACCTCATCAACTACTTCTGAAGCACCCCCAACTTTAATGTCAAATGCTTGGTCACTGAACCTTCAGACAGGCAGCTTTTCCAAAACTCGATTACCAAGGACCATAAATCCTCCTCAAACAGCCAAGATTACAGTCAAACATTAAGATAGAGGATATACGACCACCCCCTCCCCCCCGAAATCTAAACTAAAGGATATGCGATTGTAGAGAGATCTAGTCGGAGATTTCACATAGGTTGTGCAAATAAATAATAGCAGAATCAGAAACACAAAAAAACATGATTGTATGTGAAACCCTACTCCCTAAGGTAAGAGATGAAACCAAGGGAGAAACCACAAGGATTGTTTCTTCTATTTAGTTTATCAAGGAGTCCAAAGAGCGTGGAGCTCTATTTATAGCCCCATCAACTCAACCAAATGCCATCATTTAGCAATGTGAGATTAAGCAACTCTCCACACATAGAGGTTGTATTAAAAATATCTCAACACTTCCCCTCAAGCTGGAGCATGGAATGTCCAGCTTAAGCTATACAACACTTAACACATAAAAGCTGAGTGTATATATCATATACAACTCAGTCTCTCAATTGCATCTTCTTGTTCTAGGAAATATGCAACAGTTGATGTTGGGCTCTTAATGCTCTAGGTACAGGAGCTGAAGTGGATATCTATAACGGAGATCTCTGAGAGTACTGCCACCATATGATGATCTCAACAAAGGACTCCTATCATGATATCGTTGCAATGGGTCTCTCTCAATGAGAGCCTCAAACTAAACCTCTCCCACAATAGCTAAGAGTATAGATTCTCTTCTCTAGTCACTATGGATCTCTCCATAGCGGGCAACCTTGGTCTCTATTGTACGTGCTCCACAATAAAACTCAAAGTCCAATAAAAGAGTAACCTCTTTAACAAAGAATAATATACGTGCGACTCATACAAAACAAGGATTGCCACAACCCCCCCCCCCCCCCCCCCAATCTCATATATCCATATAGGAGTTACAAACTTCATCAAAAACTTCTCCCCTTTTTTTCTACGCATCAACAATTCCCATATCGCCTCTTTTTTTTCAAACATCATTCCTTTTTCTCCCAACTCTCCTCTTCAAAACATTTCTTCTCCCTTTTTGCACACAGTTTCATTCACCATAGTTTTTCTAATTTAGTCTTACTCTTTTTTTGTTACAGCTGCTTCTTTTGCTTTGCAGATGTGGCATGTTTGGCCCAAAATATTTTTTCCTCAAAACGTAGCGCCTAGAGCCTTCAGAAATAAAACAACACCACACTTTTTGTGGTGATAGCTCCCAGCATTACATTCATCGTTGCAGATCATTGTAAACTTGATCTATGTCGTCTTACCTCTTTTCTAAGATTATGATATGATGTTTCTTCCGAAGAGATGTGTCTTCCATGTGTATGGCAAGTTCCACTCTCTCGACGTCCTTAATGGATGCAACCTTACCCTCTGAATGCGGAAAAGAGTGGAAGCGCCAACTAAAGTTGATGGTGAAGGTCAGTTCTAGCATAAGAATCTCATCGCGGGTTATTTTCTTCTAGTGCATTGGTCATAGGTGAGAGTCAGGGCAACCATCTCGACACGGTAGCCTCAATCAACAGCAACATACTAATATCTAGGTCACTATGAGAAAAAATCTCATAATCCAGGTGGATCTCCACATGGGGATATGCTAACAGAAGACCCCAGTCAACATGTTGTAGCTTTAAGAAATCCATAATAAGATCCAACCGGCACGATGAAGATCCGATTCCCCGAGGAAGGCGCTGACCTATGAAAATGAAGGTTTAACATGCTGGAAATGAATTTTAGAGAGTTCCATGCGCTCATGCGTTGACTGCTACTATATGGAGAGTCTCTTCGTATGACATGAGGAAATGACAATTTAACTCACGAGTCATGTCTAAAAGGTTGGGAATGGCATTTCGATTCCCCCAAGACAACGGATGCTTTGACTTCCCCATGTTACACCTCAGGCATCATAAGAATTTCAGCTTTTGCAAACTCTCATCCTCCTTGAGCGGCCGAGCCGCAACGCAGTCAGCAACAATGTCTTCCAACAGTGAATAGAGCATCCCCCAAAGTTAAGATCAGAGAAGTCCAACTATTGATGGCTTGTTTTTGTAGAGATGGATATTATTATGTTATGTACCTGTTTGTTATTTCTTTATTTTCTATAGACTACTCTGTACTTTACCCTTAAGGTCTCTCCCTATATAAGAGAGCCTAGGGTTTCGTTGAATAACAAGTCTCAGTTTTCTCCCAACATGGTATCAGAGCCCAAGCCCTAGGGCTCTCTCCCTCTCCCCACCCGCCGCCCACTCTCCTCCCTCTCATCTCGCCGCCGCCGCCGACTTCTAGCCCCTCCCCGACGGCTCCTACACCCGCCACCAAATCCCCAGGCGGTCCCCTCCTCTCGCCGCCAGCCCTCCGCCAGCCCTCCGGTGCAGTTATTCCTCTAGTGGAGGAGGTTTACAGGAGACTCAGTCGCATTACAGTTTCTTCCAGTTCTTCTACTCCACCCACATCGACGATGGCAGTTTTGCACGGGAGAGGTGGCCCGTCTTCAGGTCGTGGGCGGGGACGTGGACGTGGACCCCAAGGAAGGGGTGGTCGCTTTAGTCAGTTATGTTCCTATTGTCACCGCACAGGACACTCGGAGGAGACATGCTATTCAAAGCATGGGTTCCCAGCATCGACACGTGTTGTAGAGCACTCTCAGACCCAGTTGGCTTCTACTGCAGATAACCGTTTTGAGGAACTTGTGGCACGTCTCCGCGATATTATGCCACAATCATCTGGTGATTCGTCTGGTGGACCTTCAGATGTTGCTGCTACAGCCTCCGCCAGTTCATCTGCTGTTGCTAGTACCTCAGGTAGATCTACTGCATTTACACCATCTCATGATATCTCTAATTGGATTATAGATTTGGGTGCCACACATCATCTCTGCCGAGATCGAGATAGACTTGAGTCCTACAGGGACATTCCTCACGGCCGCTCAGTGCAGATCGCAGACGGTACTCATTCCCCCCTTGTTGGACAGGGGGAGGTCTTCCTATCCTCTACTATGCATCTACAGAATGTCTTACATGCTCCTAAGTTTTCGATGAATCTGTTATCTATTAGTCAGATTACGAAGGATTTGCATTGTCGTGCTATATTTGACCCGTCTTCTCTTATTTTTCAGGACATACTAACGGGCAGGGTGATTGGGTGTGGCTCTGAGCAAAATGGTCTATATCGACTGGTTCAGAACTCCTATGCTGGCGTCTCCTCTCATTCTATCGGACCAGTTTCTCCGTACATCTGGCATCTATGTTTTGGCATCTCCCGCTCCAGAAAATGCGCCATCTTCTAGCTCAGATCTCTCCCAGTTCGTCCTTTCGCTGTAAAGCATGTCAGTTGGGGAAGCATCATCGGTCGAGCTTTCCTAGTCGTCAGAGTCGAAGCAGTAGCTCCCCATTCGAGTTGTTTCATATAGATATATGGGGTCCAAGTCGTGTACCCGATCATCAGGGGCACAGATTTTATCTAGTGGTAGCGGATGATTTCTCTCGTGTATCTTGGGTCTTTCTTTTAAATAATAAATCTAAAGCAGGAGATGTGATCAAGAATTTATTTAATGAAGTGCAAAACGTTTTCTCTTCTACTGTCAAATATGTTCGTATAGATAATGCCCTAGAATTTTTCACACGGTCCCTTTCTCAGTTTCTTTCATCAAAGGGCATTATTCACCAAACAACTTGTGCGTAGACATCTCAGCAGAATGGAGTGGCAGAAAGAAAGCATCGCCATCTCCTTGACATTACTTGAACCCTATTAATTCAGAGTTGTGCTCCTATTTCTTTCTGGGGGGATGTTGTTCTTACCGCGTGTTATCTGGTCAATCGTATGCCATCCTCAGTCCTTGGTGAGAAAATACCTATCTCTATCATTTTTCCTGACAAGGAATTATTCTCACTGACTCCACGTGTCTTTGGTACTGCGGCATTTGTTCATCTTCTGTCTCCTGGACTTGACAAACTCTCTCCTAGAGCAGTCAAGTGTGTCTTTGTTGGTTATTCTCGAACTCAGAAGGGCTATCGGTGCTATGATCCTATAAATAAGAAATACTTCGTTAGTGCTGATGTCACATTTTTTGAGTCTGTTATGTATTTTTCTCCTGCAGGTAACAGAATGGTACCATCCACTACCAATGATGATGTCTATGTTCCTCCACCACCTACTTGGAGTTCACTTGAGTCTCCTTTTGTTCCTGTCCCTACATCAATTTCACCACCACCACCTCCACCTCCACCTCTTCCACGACCTCCCATTCCACCTCTACCAAAATTCTATACGCATCGGTCAGGTGCTGCTCAGGCTACACGTCAGCCACCCATCACGCCTTAGGTATGTTCAGACGGCACTACTACTGACGGGTCAGATATGGTACATGTGCAGGATCATTCATTGCAGGAGGACAGCAGAAGATGATCTTGATATTCCTATTGCTATCCGGAAGCAGAAGCGGATGTGTGCCTCTTATCCCTTTGCTCATGGACTGAAATCTCGCGAAATTTCGCCGAAATTTCGACGAAATTTCGGTTTCGATGGGTATCGGGTATCGATATCATACTGTATATCGAGATCCCTGGTTTCGGTCGAAATATCGCGAGATATCGCCGATATCTCGGTCCATCTCGATATCTCGCCCGACATTAGGAATCTTTGAATAGGAAAATCTGGCCACTTTCGAAATATAGCGAAATTTCGGTCGAAATGTCCCCATTTCGACCGACTTCGGGCAGTGGCTCTTCTCTTCTTCCTCCAAGACCTCCAAGACCTTCATCCCTTGAGGTAAGCCAATTTATGATAAATCTTCTTCAAATTCAGTAATTTTTTTAGGGTTTTCACTAAATGGTTGTTGATATAGCTAGGCATGGTGTTTAATTTGAGAGATTTCCCCCAAAATAGGTATAAATTTGGAGTAGAAATTTGGGGCTTTTGTGTTTTTTTTTGCACAATAGTGCTAACTATGATCATTGTATCACAGATTTGAAGTTAACATGAACTAAAACATTGTTGGAGATTATTTTCTTGGATCTATGTTAGAAGAAATTGGGGGTTTTGAAGTTTAATGTGGAACAATAATGAGTTGTGGTGTTATATATTCGGATCTTGTGTTTTGGAAGTATAAATCATAGTCTGGAAATTGTTTTGGATTAATAAAAATTAAAAATATATAAAATCCGAAAATGATTTGTTAAATATTTACGTTTTTGTTCATATTTTGTGTCAATAATGTAGTCTTTCATGAAATTGGTCCCCTAATTTGTAGATCTAAGATCCTAATGTATAGATCCAAGGTTTTTTTCTGTAAATAAGAAAAGTAGGTGTTGGAAAAATTAAATATATAATAATTCCGAAATTAAAAAATAAAATAATTTGCATATTCATAAGTAGTTGCATTGTAATGCCAACTTAATGTTTGTTCTTGATTTTCCTCGCAGATTTCGACGTTCATACATGGCACATTCTGCGACCTTCTGGTTTCGGTTCCGGTTCTTCATTTGGATATTCACCATGGCACATTCTGCTTCCGGTTCTGGATCTGATAGTTCTGATGATCAGAGGGAAGAATTCAGTGGGGACATTGAGTGGAGGTATGCGTCCGCTCCTGATGGAAATAAGGCGAAGCCGCAATGCAATTTCTGTGGGAAGAAGTTGGGAGGAGGCGGGATCACAAGGATGAAGCAACATCTTGTTGGCAACAACAAGAATGTTGCCAAGTGCACGCGTTGTCCCAAAGATGTGAGGGACAAGGTCAAGGCGAGCTTGGACGGAAAGAAGGAAAAGGAGACGGGGAGAGTAAGAAGGGAAGAACAAATGAAGGAGTTCATGTTCGAGAAAGAATTCAACGTCCTTTCTGATTCAGATGACGATGATTTTGTGTACCCCGCCGACATTCAGACTGCATCAGAGAGGAGGGCATACAGAAGGGCTACACAAGAATCATTGAGGAGCGAGTTCGAGAGGAGAGAACTTGGTGGTGCACGGGGCGGCTTCTATGGTGCAGGTGGGAGTGGGAGTGGTTCTGGAGGCGCACCAGTACCACCACCCACTAAGAAACACAAGGGGAAGGGAATTGAGCCCTTCTTAACGAGGAGCGGATCCATGCAATACAAGGCAAGCAAGGATCCGAGGCAGAAAACAGTGAAGGGAATGTTCACCAATGCACGAGAAAGGGTAGGAAAAGCCATCAGCAAGCTCTTCTTTGGGGAGAGCATTCCTGCCAACATTGCAAGCGGGCCATTCCTACAGCATGTCGTTGATGAGATCGCTGCAGCGGGAACGGGAGTGAAGGCTCCTACATCCTACGAGATCATGAACAAATATCTTGGGATGGAGAAAGAGGAGATGAATGAGTACATCGCCGAGTTGAGGAGGAGATGGCCAGAGTATGGCGTGACATTGATGTGCGATGGGTGGACGAGCTACACAAGGAAGCAGATCATCAACTTCCTTGTTTACTGCGATGGGAAGACAATTTTCTTGAAATCTGTTGATGCATCTGAGCATGTGAAGGACCACAGGTACCTTCTGAAGTTGATGAAGGACGTTATAAAGGAGGTTGGGAAAGAGCACATTGTGCAAATTGTGACAGATAACGGCAGCAACTTCAAAAAGGCTGGTGAAACAATTATGAAGTCCAGCAGCTACGGAATTTTCTGGACACCGTGTGCTGCGCATTGCATTGACTTGATCCTTAAGGATTTCAGCAAGAGGAAGCTCGTCTCAAGGGTGGTGGAGAAAGCACGAACGATCACCACATTCATATACAACCACAGCAAAGTGTTGGCACTAATGAGGCGGATGTGCAATGGGGAGTTGGTGAGGCCTGGCATCACACGCTTTGCAACCAATTTTATAGCGTTGCAAAGCCTCAAGCAACATAAGACGGGTTTGAAAACCATGTGTTGCCAGGGTGAGTGGTTCGAGATACCTGAAGCTCGGACTGAAGGAGGACGGCAAGTGGAGATATTGATCAATGATATCTCCTTTTGGGATGACGTGACTCGGGTCACGAGGATCATGGATCCAGTGGTATCTGCATTGCGGATCGTGGATGGCGACAAGAAGCCCACCATGGGAGTCATCTACGAGGCAATGCGCTGCATGAGAGAGAAGGTCCGAGAAGCGGTTGGGAAGGGATCAAAAGCATGGTTGGACATCATAGACGAGCGATGGTCTAAGATGCTCTCGCATCCTCTTCACAAGGCCGGTATGTATTATGTAAAAAAGGTTTTTTTTCAATCATTTAAATTTTTATAGTTGGACATCATAAATGAGCTTGTTCGTGAATTTCTGTGCAGCTTATTACTTCAATCCTAAGTACCACTACAAGAATGGACTTGGTACAAATGGTGACCTTCTCTCAGCCGTACAGATTGTGGTGGAAAAGCTCGTCAAGGACGAGAAGTTGCAGAGCATGTGCATGAATGAGGTACTAATATCCTCAATTTCTACCTATATTTTGACTTTTGAGTCACAAGATATTTGGGTTGAACCTATTTGTGCGTTGTGAAGGTTAAGTATTACCGAGATGCATTGGGTTCCTTTGGTCGGATTACTGCGGTCAACGGTCGTGGCAATACTCTTCCTGGTAGGGACGGAGGCAAATAAACCCATTACTTGTGTTGATTTTGTGTACATTTATTTGTACTTATGATTTCTGTCTTTTCCTTTTTTTGCAGCCGAATGGTGGATGCTATACGGGATGGAAGCTCCCAACCTTCGAAGTGTGGCAGTGAAAGTGTTGTCTCAAACCGCATCTGCTGGCGGTTGTGAGAGGAACTGGAGCACGTTCAATTTGATACATTCGAAGAGAAGGAACAGGTTGGGAGAAAAGAAGCTCAATGACCTTGTCTTCGTGCATTACAACTTGAGGCTGAAATTGAAGCATGCAACGGAGGGACATGAAAAGATGACTATACGGACCCTATTGACCTTGCATACATTTTCAAAATGCACGATGACGATGCTGATGAGGACGTTCTCCAAAGGTGGATGGATTCCAATGGTGCCCCAGTTCTCGATCAGCCAGGTGGAAGACCGAATGAGAACATCAGCCAACAAATGGGAGCAGACGTTGGTGACTTTTTGGCCAGATCCGGGCGGATTACAGACCCTGTTGGAGGGTTGGAGGGCGAGATTGATGCAGCTGTTGATGAAATTCTCTCCAGTAGCTCCAAATCCAAGTCACAATCAAAGGATGACAGTGGAGAAGATGATGATGACGATGTTGGTCGTGCTGGACCTGGTGGTGGTGGAGAGTCAAACTCAGGTGGGTCAGGAGGGAGTGGTCGTGGGCCACAAGCTACCAGACTTGAGGAAGGCCTACAAGCAGGACGTGAGTATATGGAGAGACAACGGAACACACACGGACAATTTGTTCCAAGTCCGAGTCCAGGGCCTACGGATTACGAGTACGGTCGAGGCCAGCGTCCCACCGACAGCTACATGGAAGATTTGACATCATCTGTAGGTTCTTTGAGCTTCATGGATATCGACAGCCCATATCGCGGAGGAGCACAAAGTCCTTTAGGCGGATATGGATCGTCGCACGATGAGAGATCATTTGGCGTCTTCCCGGAATACTTTCAAGCTCCTCCTCCAGGACCTCCTCCTCCTCCTCCTCAGTACGCACCACCAGCATATTCATATGGTTACAGTGGATATGGGGGATACAGTAGCGGAGACAACTACCAAAGTAGCCAACCTGAGCAGAGCCAGGGCAGTTTCTTTGGGGGTGACAGCTACGGTTTCTTTCCTGACTACTACACGGCAGTTCCTCCTCCGCCTCCGCAGAGATCTTCTCCTACTCCGTCGTCGTCGTCCCGAGGATCTCAGGGCAGTAGTTCGCAGCAGCCTCGTCGTGCCACTCGTGATACCGGATCCAGTGCTGCTTATCCTCGACTCGGGATGCTCATAGGCATCGATGACCACCAGTACAGGCAGTATGTCATGGATTACAAGGCCATGTACTCGTACATGACATGGGAGAACTACTGCGAGTTTATAGAATCTGCGATGCGCTATGAGAGACAGCAAGGAAGGGGGGGGCATTCAGATCCACCACGAAACTCCTGGTTCTGACCAAAACATGTCACCAGGGCAGGTACTATATTTTAATCTTTACTCTCTTTTATTGCATTTATCAGAAATATGCATGTTCTTAATAATTTTAACTTGTTGTAAGTTGTATTGTACTTGTAAGACTAGACTATTACTCTTGTTTATTATGTATTAACAATGTTACAACTTACAACCATGGTTTCAACTTTTATATATTAACTGTCTTATGAGATTTCGGTCGAGATAGGTTGTAATAGAGGGGTGGAGATCCTCAATTGCAATGATATGGATAAAATATGGGTCATTTCGACCCCATATCGATCGAGACATGTTGCTTGGGTTCCAACAATATGTCCACCGATATGACCGATATGGCCGATATGACCGATATGTCTATATATAGGGTATAGATGACCAATTTGTGTGAAATAAATGTGTATTTGTATGTTATTTACTGTTCTAATAACTTGGAATATCGAAATTTTCAATAAAATTGGAAAAAAAATCGGGTTTTTTAGCCTTTTTCGACGTTTCCACCGAAATCGTCGAAATTTCCCGAAATTTCGGCGAAATTTCGGTATTGGACCTTACCGAAACGATATCGAAATCGAAATTTCGAACCTTGCCTTTGCTTCGCAGGTGTCCTTTCACCGTCTCACTGACGACTTTCAGAGATTTGCTGCAGCCTTGTATTCCGTGGATATACCACGGACCTACCAGGAGGCTATGAAGATTGATTGTTGGAGATTGGCTATGGAAGATGAGATGCGTGCATTGCAGTCTCGTGGCACATAGTCTTTGGTTCTAGCTCCTTCCGATGCATCTATTGTGAGCTGTAAGTGGGTCTTCAGTGTTAAATATCATGCAGATGGCAGTCTGGATCGGTACAAAGCACGTTTGGTCGCGTGTGGTTTTACACAAACCTATGGCGTGGACTATATGGACACTTTCTCTCCAGTGGCTCGACATTCTACCCTTCGCATTCTCTTATCCGTGGCCGTGGTCCGTGACTGGAGTATATCTCAGCTGGATGTCAAGAATGCCTTCTTGTATGGGGATCTGTAGGAGGAAGTCTACATGCAGCAGCCACCAGGGTTTACTACTGAGCGGGAGAAGCATATGGTGTGTAGTCTTCACAAGGCAATTTATGGCCTCAAACAGAGTCCAAGAGCGTGGTTCCAGAAGCTTTCCAATCTGATTGAGCAACAGGGATTCAAGAGGTCAAATGCAGACCACTCATTGTTTGTTCAGAAGTCATCGGCAGGTACGGTTGTTATCATGGTCTATGTTGATGATATCCTGGTTACAGGAAATGATATTCAGGGTATAGAAAGGGCGAAGACGTTCCTAGGCCGTCAGTTCGTTACGAAGGATCTCGGAACCCTAAGATATTTTCTGGGGTTGGAATTTGCCAGGAATGCACAGGTTTTGGTGATGACCCAACGGAAGTACATTACAGACTTCTTGATTGAAACAGGCATGGCTGGATGCAAACCATCAAGTATTCCCATGGATCCAAGCATGAAGTTGTATGATGGTGATACTGCTGAAGTGGATAAAAGAAGATATAGAGAAATGGTGGGTAAGCTCCTTTATATTACCATAACTCGACCTGATATTGCCTTTGCAGTAAGCAGGGTAAGTCAATTTATGGAGCAGCCAAGACAAGTTCATATGGATGCTATACACATGATACTGAGGTATCTGAAGTCTTCTCCAGGTTCAGGGTTGTTGTTTCAGAAGGGCACAAATTTGTCTATCTCAGCATGTGCAGACGCAGATTATGCAGGATGCCCTAAGGATCGAAAATCAACCTCAGGATTCGTAGCGTTTGTTGGAAGCTCTCTGGTTTCTTGGAAAAGCAAGAAACAAACTGTTGGGGCAAGGTCCAGTGCAGAATCCGAATATAGGGCTATGGCGCAAGCAAGCACGGAGATGATGTGGGTTCGTTCTGTACTAGAGGATCTACATGTAGCCGTACATCTACCCATGCAGCTTCAGTGTGACAATCAGGCAACCTTGTTCATTGCCAACAATCCAGCTTTTCATGAAAGAACCAAGCATATAGAAGTTGACTGTCATTACACTAGAGACTTGATCCAGAGAGGATTGATATCTACATCTCGCGTGAGCTCATGGGATCAGACTGCAGATGTATTCACCAAGCCGTTGCTCAGAGGACCTTTTCAGAGATGTTCATCCAAGCTGAGCATGATAGACATCTATGCTCCACATTGAGGGGGAGTGTAGAGATAGATATTATTATGTTATGTACTTGTTTGTTATTTCTTTATTTTCTCTGGACTACTCTGTACTTTACCCTTAAGGTCTCTCCCTATATAAGAGAGCCTAGGGTTTCGTTGAATAACATGTCTCAGTTTTCTCCCAACAGTTTTACTGCGGTTAATACAAATGATAGGATTTCCCGCATGCTTGTGCAAGATGCCACACTCTCCACACATGAAGCATCGACTCTGCTTGGCATCGAGATATAGTGCCAAGATCGAGACCCTCTTGTTAAATTCCTAATCGACTCTTTCAACCCCATCGAAGCTTCTGCCTATCTAAGATGCGTATCCATCAAATCTCCATGGTAACCATCTTTTATTGGAATCCATCGAACTTGACAACTTCAGACTCTCCAACAACCTAGTTCCCTAGCCAAAGATCTCTTTTGTCATTGTAGAGGTTTATATATGTTGCGGTGTACTGTTTCGTATTTTCTATTTATATATTGTACGTCTATGTAATTTACCCAAGGGTTTTCTCTCTATATAAGAGACCCGAGGGCTCTATGGAATAACACATCAGAGTTTTCTATTACTCTAACATGGTATCAGAGCCAAAACCCTAGGGTTTCCCTCCACCCGCCGCCCCCCCCTCCCCCCCCTCCCGCCGCCGCCAGTCCATCCCTTCGCCAGGCTCCCCAGCCCTCTGCCGGGCCCTCCGCCAGGCCCCCCAGCCCTTCGCCGGCCTCTCCCAGCGCCCCCCAGCCCTTCGCCGGGCTCCCCAGCCCTTCGCCGGGCTCTCCCAGCCGCCCCCGGCGCCGCAGCCCTCCGCCAGGCACCTCAGCCGCCAGCGGTGCCCAGCACAGTCGCCGAGTACCCCTAGCTGCCGCCTCCCTCTCTCGTCGAGGCTTCCACAGCCTCGGGTTGTCACCGGAGCACCTCTCTCCTTCGGTCGGTCTCCGCTAGATGATGGGTTCAAGTGCATAACGTCTACATATGCACTTGAATCCACAAAGGTCTTGGTAAGACACCGGTTATTTTGTCTATCATCCCTAGTTGTTCTCTCTCCGGCAATATGTCAGAACAAAAGGTCGATATGCCCGCCATAGGTGCTTTTAAAGGTTCGGCACCAATCGTCAAAATGGACGGGACGAACTACGAACTGTGGGCTATGCAGTTCCTCAGTCTTATGCAGTCATGTGGTAAGAAGCATATTCTTACCGAAGATGAACCGCCGGAGAAAAAGGAATATATGCCTCATGGAGGCAGATGACGCGTATGCCAAAGTTTGGCTGTCCGGAACGCTCACGATGGAGATAGCAAATGATGTCCTCCATCAGCCCACCGCCAAAGCGATGTGGGATATTCTGGCCACGACATATTCTCAGGTGCGGAACGAGACGAAGGATGCTGCAGTTGCAGCATGATATTTTTACCACCGAAGCAAAATGGGAGACCCCTTCATTCTCTGTACACGTCTCTTCGTGAATGTTCGAGAAACTTTATAGCACCATCCCACTCACAGCCACGCCGGAACAACAGAAGACGTTCCGCAACGCCACTATGGTTGGCGTATTACTTGCTGCCCTTGATCCGGAGTACGAGGCAGCACGCTCTCAGATCCTTGCCGATGCCACCATTCCACCGATGGAAGAAGTCTACAGAAGGCTCAGTCGTGTACCAGTTTCCATCGCATACAGCGACTACACCTCCCTCGGCAATGGCAGTCTCCAGAGGACGAGGTAGTTCGTCCTCATTTCGTGGCAGAGGAAGTGGTGGACGTGGCCGCGGAGGTCGCATACGCTCTACGTGCTCATTCTGTCGTCGTACTGGTCACTCGGAGGATACATGCTATTCCAGCATGGCTTCCCTCCTTCTGCACGTGTCGTTGATCATGTTCAGGGCCCACCAGCATCTACTCCAGATCACAGGTTCGAGGAACTAGTGGCACGGCTTCGTGATATCATGCCACAGTCACCATCCGAGGATGCGGATGCTTCTGATGTTGCGGCTTCGGCGTCAGCTAGTACATCTGCTTCAGTCAGTGCCTCAGGTAGTCCTTCAGTCTCATATCATAATCATGATCTCACAGGATGGATTGTTGATTCTGGAGCCACACATCATCTCTGTCGTGAGAGAGATTCTGCAGTCCTATAGAGCTGTTCAGCCTGGTCGCTCTGTACTCATTGCTGATGGCACTCATTCCCCTATCATCGGTCACGGGGAGACGGCGTTGTTGCCCGCCATGCACTTACAGAATGTTCTACATGCACCAGAATTTTCTATGAATCTCTTATCTATTAGTCAGATTACACGAGATTTGCACTGTCGTGCTATTTTTGACCCATCGTCTGTTATTTTTCAGGACATACTAACGGGCAGGGTGATTGGCTGTGGTTCTGAGCACAATGGCCTATATCGTCTCGTACGGAACTCTTATGCTGGCGTCTCAATACATTCCCAAGGTTCCGTATCTCCATATACCTGGCATCTTCGGTTTGGTCACCTGCCGCTACAGAAAATGCGTCACCTCCTACCTCAGATCTCTCCGAGTTCGTCTTTTCGTTGTGAAGCATGTCAGTTGGGGAAGCACCATCGGTCCAGCTTCCCCAGTCGTCAGAGTCGGAGCAGTCGCTCCCCATTTGAGTTATTTCACATAGATATTTGGGGTCCCAGTCGTGTCCCAGATCATCAGGGGCACAGGTTCTATCTAGTTGTTGTTGATGATTTTTCTCGAGTGTCCTGGACTTTTCTTCTTAAAAATAAATCCGAAGCAGGAAGTGTTATTCAAAATCTGATCAATGAAGTTCAAAATGTTTTTTCCTCTACTGTTAAGTATGTGCGTACTGACAATGCATTGGAATTCTGCACTCGTTCCCTTGCTCGCTTTCTTTCTTCTAAGGGCATTATCCACCAAACCACATGTGCATACACTTCTCAACAAAATGGGGTTGCAGAACAGAAGCATCGACATTTCCTTGATATCGCTCGCACATTACTAATTCAGAGTTGCGCCCCATTATCATTTTGGGGGGATGCTATACTGACAGCATGCTATCTGGTCAACCGCATGCCTACAACTGTTCTTGGGGAAAAGTCTCCTATCTCTGTTCTCTTTCCTGACAAAGATTTGTTTACACTTACACCTCGGGTCTTTGGCTCTGTTGCGTTTGTCCACCGCTTATCTCCAGGTCTTGATAAGCTCTCTCCTAGAGCTATCAAGTGTGTTTTTGTGGGCTACTCCAGGACACAGAAAGGATATCGTTGCTATGACCCCGTTCATGACAAATACTATGTGAGCGCTGATGTTACATTTTTCGAACCGGTCATGTACTTCTCCCCTGCAGGTGACAGATTAGTCACATCCACATCCACTGATTCTAGTGTCTATGTGCCTCCACCTCCAAGCCTGGGTCAATCCTCTACTCCACCACCACCACCTCCACCACCACCACCACCACCTCCTCCAATAGTACCTTTTCCTAAGTTCTATACAAGGCGGACAGGCCCTGCTCAAGCTACATGTCAACCATCCAGCACGCCTCAGGCATGTTCTGATGATATCACTAATGATGGGTTAGACAATGCACCGGTGCAGGAGCCTTTACTCCAGGAGGAGGACCAACCGGTCAACACAGTGATTGATGATCTGGATTGGCCCATTGCCCACAGGAAGCAGCGACGACAATGTGCTTCATATCCTCTTGCCTCTCAAGTCTCATTTCATCGTCTTAATGGGGATTTCCAGAAATTTGCAGCTGCTGTCTCGTCAGTTGAGATTCCACGGACATATCAAGATGCCATGAAGATTGATTGCTGGCGTCTAGCCATGGAAGAGGAGATGCGTGCCTTGCAGTCTAGAGGGACTTGGTCTCTTGTCCCCATTCCTTCAGGTGTCTCCGTGGTGAGTTGCAAGTGGGTGTTTACGGTGAAATATCATGCGGATGGACGTCTCGACAGATACAAGGCCAGACTTGTAGCACGGGGATTTACCCAGACATATGGGGTAGATTATTTGGATACTTTTTCACCAGTGGCTAGACACTCCACTCTTCGCATCCTCCTATCTGTTGCTGTGGTACGTAACTGGACCATTTTTCAGCTTGACGTCAAGAATGCTTTCTTGTATGGTGACCTACAGGAGGAAGTCTACATGCAGCAGCCACCAGGGTTTGCTGCTGAGGGGGAGACTCAGATGGTGTGCAGACTTCATAAGGCTATCTATGGCCTCAAATAGAGTCCCCGAGCGTGGTTCCAGAAGCTTTCCCAGCTGATTGAGAGACAGGGGTTCAGGAGATCAAATGCGGACCATTCACTGTTCATCCAGACGACCCCCAGAGGTACAGTCGTTATCATGATATATGTTGATGACATCTTGGTTACAGGAGATGATGCTCAGGGAATTGAGACAACCAAGTCTCTGTTGGGAAGCCAGTTCATCACAAAGGATCTGGGCACGATACGATATTTTCTGGGGATAGAGTTTGCTAGAAATGCACAAGGAATGGTAATGACTCAAAGGAAATATCTCACAGACTTGCTAGTTGAAACAGGAATGACTGGATGCAGACCTTCAAGTACACCTATGGACCCAAGCATGAAGTTGTACGATGATGATACCGAGGAGGTGGACAAAAGAAGGTACAGAGAGATGGTGGGTAAGCTCTTATACATTAAAATAACTCGACCGGATATTGCCTTCGCAGTAAACCGGGTGAGTCAATTTATGGAGCAGCCAAGGCAAGTGCATATGGATGCCTTGTATATGATATTGAGATATCTGAAGTCTTCCCCAGGCACAGGGTTGCTATTCAGGAAAGTTACAGATCTGTCTATTTCAGCTTGTGCAGATGCAGATTATGCAGGATGTCCAAGGGATCGTAAATCTACGTCTGGATTCGCTATATTCATAGGAAGCTCTTTAGTTTCTTGGAAAAGCAAGAAACAGACTGTTGTGGCGAGATCTAGTGCCGAATCCGAGTACAGGGCCATGGCACAAGCAAGCGCAGAAATGATGTGGGTTAAAGCAGTCTTAGAGGATTTGAATGTAGATGTCTCCTTGCCTATGAATCTCCAATGTGACAATCAGGCAGCATTGTTCATTGCCAATAATCCAGCTTTTCATGAGAGAACAAAGCACATTGAGGTGGATTGTCATTATACTAGAGACATGATTCAGAAGGGCTTCATTTCCACTTCTCATGTCAGTTCAGAGGACCAGACTGCTGATATATTCACCAAACCATTGCTCAGAGGACCTTTCCAGAGATGTTCTTCCAAGCTGAGCATGATAGACATCTATGCTCCATCTTGAGGGGGAGTGTAGAGGTTTATATATGTTGCGGTGTACTGTTTCGTATTTTCTATTTATATATTGTACGTCTATGTAATTTACCCAAGGGTTTTCTCTCTATATAAGAGACCCGAGGGCTCCATGGAATAACACATCAGAGTTTTCTATTACTCTAACAGTCATCACCATTAATGTCACGATGAAGCCACTCTCTTACAAAACTTCTGCTACCATGTTCGCGGCCTACAATGCTCACATAAGAGAGAGGACGACAAGTCGGGTCCTTCATAGCACACTCCAACTACAGCATCACCACAGCCCTGTCCAATTTTTAAATCCATGAAGGTTCGACCGTGAGCTTAGAAGGCGACGCAAGAGGACCAAAGTCTAGGGGGACCATCAAGTAGCAGTCATTAAGTTTTTGAAAAAGGAGAAGCACCACTGAGCAATTGTTGGGTATTCGAAATAGGAGAAGCACCACTGAGGACAACAACAATCGTTGTAGCAGCCAAGTCAGCACCAGCAGGTCGAACGTGGTTCCCAAAAAAAGAACACAGACATACATGTTTTATTTATTTTTGAAAGCCAATGCTGACTATCCAAGGTGGGTAGTCCTCTATGGTTCAATAACAACAAAAACAAGGCCTTTTCCCACAATTAAGTAGGGTCGGCTACATGGATTTTTCGCCTCCTTTCAGATCTATTTTGGGTCAATCTCAAGCTTATATCCAAAAAACTAGGATCCCTTCGTAGAGTCTCTTTCCAACACTTCTTGGGCCATCCTCGCCCTCTCTTAGCTGGCTTAACATCCCAACACTCGCATCTCCTGACAGGTGCATCAGCTGACCTTCTTTGCAAATGACCAAACCATCTTAAGCGGTTTTCTCGCATCTTATCCTCGATCGGAGCTACACCAACTTTCTTTCTGATTGCATCATTCCGAATCCGATCTTTACAGGTGTGTCCACACATCCACCTTAGCATTTTCATTTCTGCTACAACCATTCTCTGCACATGTCTATGGTTCACAGGCCAACCCTCTATGGTTCAATCACGCAATTTAAATATGCATTACAATCAACAAGCCAAACACCTATTATGGGCCATAGCACACCCAAGATGAATGCAATTGAGCATAGTATATAACAATTTTAATATAGTATCTTTCATATTTGAATGGCAGGCTCCATAAAGCCTAGAGAACTCATGACATGTTGTTGTGGCTCACCAGTCAATAAAGCTCTAGCTACATGTAGAGTTTGGGAATGGTCGGATTGCTTTAGGCATCAAAAGATGTGACCGTACATGGCATTTTGGCTTGTTGATCACATATGTTGAGTGAAAGCATTATTGATAAGGTTGTTGTCATCAAAGAGAGCTGACATTAGGTGGGATACATGACTAGTGATTAACATCATTGACGCTATTATTTCCCTTGCAAAATTTCCGTGGCTTCGGATGCTGGAGGTTTGTCCTGAATATTACATAGTTGTCTTAACTCATAAGTACATTTATATCATAATTATATGAGATTGTTCCAGCAAATTAATTAGTTATTCTTTTCATTCTTCAAGAAATCCCAATTTTGGTTGATCACATATATTGAGTAAATCCTGTTGCCAGTATCATTATTGATAACATTGATACCATCAGAGAGATTTGACTTTGAGTGGGAAATATGACATGATTGGTTAACACCTTTGATGCATCTCTTTAAACATTTGTGTGGCTCTAGACAATGTAGGTTCGCTTTAGATACTACATAGTTGTCTAAGTACATTTTAGCATATTTATATGAGACTGTTCCAGCATCAAACTAATAAGTGATTCTTCTCATTGTTTATTACAGGCATACCCTCCAAATAGAACCATCTTAAAATTCCTTTCATAGCTCATTAAGCCGGAACATATAACAAACTCTCAAGACAATCATAACACACACACATATATATGTAGGAATGGTGCATGTATGTATATATGCATGTGTACGTATTACGTCTTATTTCATAAGGTATAAAATGACACCTTTTTCATATAGACCACCATTTTCCTCTCAAAAAATGTATGCAGGAATGGTGCATGTATGTATATGTGCATGTGTACGTATTACATCCTATTTCATAAGGTATAAAATGACTTCTATGAAATCCATAAGCCTGGTTGAAAAAATATTGTTAAAAGATAATGCATATGAAAATAAATGACAACCGTGAGAAAATTTTCCATCCATTCACACACCTGTATTACAAGTGGAGCTTGACAGACATTTTCAATGCCAACTTTTAGGAGATCATTAGATTTCCATCAGGATTAGGGATGAAAACGAATACAAATATATTCGTATTCGTTCGTATCCGCATTCGTCAAATAGAGGATATGGATGCTATTTTCTTGTATCTGGCGAATACGAATGCGAATACGAATGTAAATGTTCAACATTCGTCGAATATGAATACGAATACGGATATAATATCCTCAACTTTGTCGCATACGAATGTGAATACGAATGTTCGAAAATTTGAGGATACGAATACGAATATTCATTTTTTTTTTGAAGGATACTAAGATAGATACGAATACGAATATGAATACGAATGATCAAATTCTGGATGATACCAATACTTACATGGTATATAAAGAAGTAAGTTTGGTAAGCTTTATTTACTATTTAGGTTTATCTTTACATTTTCTTTTATTATTTAGTTATTTTTTATGTACGTATTTATTATTAAATTATTCATTATACTTTTTATACATTATAAATTGTTATGAACCTAAAGTATTGTAGCTTTTAAGTAAATTTGGACATGTATAACATTCGTATATTAATTCGTATTCGTTTATCAAATATCCGTATCCGAACTACCAATATTCGTTTTACATTCGTATTCGTATTTTGAGGATATGATTTTACATTTTAAACATTCGTGTGATATTCGTATTCGTATTCGTATCCGTATTTAAAAAAAGATGAGGATATGATAACATCTATATTCGTATCCGTATCCGACCGTTTTCATCCCTAATCAGGATAATTGATATGTGATAATAACATTATTACTTGTTCTGTATTTTATAGGACTATTACATACACCCAACCTTCAGTTTTCAACAAACAAACATCGGTAGTATAACCACCTAATCATTGGGTAAACTAATTGCATCTTTTGAGATTGCCAAAAGATTTGTTTATAACTAAATGACCTTCGAGAAATGAGATGGGATATGCTTCAGTTACATGCTATAGCAGCTTTCTAATAGAGCAGAATCATAAAGTCAGCGATCGGCATAAAACTAAAAGGGAAATATTGATCTCAGTTGTTTTTCTTCACTCACAACATAAAAGGTATCCAAAAGACTAACAAGAAGTATCACCATATGAGATAATGATGACTTCTTTTCTTTGACATAGAGAATATCACCTGTTGAACCTCTGGCACTCTGAAGTACAGAAAATAACTGTTTTCTTCCCTCTCTTGTGTATGCAGATCTGCTTTTTTTATTGTCTCCGCTTGCAACATCCTATCAGAAAGACGTGAAGACTTTCAAGTTTTTGTAGTAAAAGGAAATGTTAGATGATATTTCATCAAGGTGAAACCCACTCAACTGCAAATAAAAGTGCTGCCATATTTAGCTTTGGATGAATCACTAGGTTTTTTATGCGAGGTAACGGATAAACAGACTCTCCATCTTGAAAAGACAAGATCCGAGGAATATCAATAGATTCCACAGCTGTGAACAAATTAAGTATTGTCAAAAATTAATAAGCATAAGAAATTAGAAGCACCTTTAAATTTGCAACATACAAGAAATATGTTAGGCAGATGACTAGCAAAGGGTATTACTGGTTGAGTAACTGAATTTTGGTTGATACTTATCATATAGCATTTAATGTGAGGCACACCTTGTAGACACCACCATTAAACCAATTTTAATCGGAAGCTAACCCTGCAGGTCTGATGAAAATGAAACTAGCAATTCTAATCTGCAAAGGTATTTCTTTATTTGCCATTTCCATACATGGATGGGAAAAGTTTGTTATTTAATGAAAAATGGAGGGAGACTCAATAAATAACAATAATTGTGCATGAGAAGGGAGCTCTTAGTATTCTTCAATGAAAAAATCATATGATATTTAGAGACAGCCTAAGACTACATAATTTGAATCATCATAACAGGTAGCCGAACAATATGTCCAAACCAGCAAGGGGGTTCCTCCAAAACCAATCAGCTTATCACAATCTAAAAGAACCCTATCATGTAATAATCATTTTACTATCATAGGCACTGTACAATTGACAGTAGACAACATGACAGAGACTGACCACGTAGAAAGAGATTTTGCATGGCATGGTACTGCCATGTGGAAGGGGCATCAATGGTGAAAAGGGGTAAGCAAAGTGGAAGGGGCATCAATGGTAAAAAAGGGGTGGGCAAAGTGGTGAGAAATATCGAGCACAAACACTAGCCAGCTCTGATCATATAGCAAATGTTGGGAAACGTGAATGAGATGTTCTATTCCATAGCCCTAGGCTCTCTTATATAGGAGAGTAGCCTATGGGTAAATTACATAAAGAGAATAACAAGAAAATAAAATAACGAAGAGGTACAGTTATTCAATATGCGTCAACACTCCCCCTCAAGATGGAGCATAGATGTCAATCATGCTCAGCTTGGAAGCACACTTCTGAAATGGACCTCGTAACAATGCCTTGGTGAATATGTCTGCGGTCTGGTTCTCTGAAGTAACATGAGATGTGGCAATGAATCCTTTCTGAATCATATCACGTATGAAGTGACAATCCACCTCAATATGCTTGGTCCGATCATGGAATGCAGGGTTGTTTGCAATAAACAAAGCAGCCTGATTATCACACTCCAAGTTCATAGGAAGTGGTACATCTAAGCATAAATCTGTCAGCACCGCTTTCACCCACATCATCTCTGTAGTAGCCTGGGCCATAGCCCTATATTCGGATTCAGCACTAGATCTAGCTACCACAGTTTGTTTCTTGCTCCTCCATGAGACTAGGGCATCTCCAACATAGACAGCATACCCTGAGGTGGACTTCCTATCCTTAGGACATCCTGTATAGTCTGCATCTGCGCATGCTGAGATAGAAATCCCCTTACCTTTCTTGAATAGCAGACCTGCACCTGGAGAAGATTTGAGATATCTAAGTATCATATGTATTGCATCCATATGCACCTGGCGTGGTTGCTCCATGAACTGGCTCACACGGCTCACTGCAAATAATATATCTGGCCTGGTGATCGTGACATATAACAATTTGCCTACCAGTTCTCTATATCTTCTCCTGTCCACCTCCTCTGTGTCATCATCATACAGCTTCATGCTAGGGTTCATTGGTGTCGTAGCAGGTCGACACCCTAGCATACCTGTCTCACTCAGTAGATCTGTAACATACTTCCTCTGTGACATGACTAATCCATACGGATTTCTGGCAAATTCCAGCCCCAGAAAATATCTAAGGACTCCCAGGTCCTTGGTGACAAACTCGGTCCCCAGCCTTTCCTTTGCATGCTTAATGCCCCTGGTCATCATCACCTGTAATCAAGATATCGTCAACATAAACCATGATTACAATGATACCTCTCGCCGTCTTCTGTACAAACAAGGAATGATCAGCATTGGAGCGTTTATATCCTTGTTTCTCAAAGAGGTCTGACAGCTTCTGGAACCATGCTCTGGGGCTCTGCTTAAGGCCATAGATGGCCTTATGTAATCTGCAAACCTTGGAACACTCCCCCTCAACAGCAAAACCTGGTGGCTGTTGCATATAGACTTCCTCCTGCAAATCTCCATACAGAAATGCATTCTTCACGTCCAGTTGATAGAGTGGCCAGTCTCTAGTAACTGCAACTGATAACAGGATCCGTAGAGTGGAATGACGCGCCACAGGGGAGAACGTGTCAAGGTAATCTACCCCATATGTCTGTGTGAATCCCCGTGCAACTAGGTGTGCCTTGTACCTGTCAATGGAGCCATCTGCATTGTGTTTAACTGTAAACACCCATTTGCAACTCACCGGGCTGACATCTGGAGGTATAGTAACCAAACTCCAGGTTCCTCTAGACTGAAGTGCCGCCATCTCTTCCTCCATTGCTAGCCGCCATCTAGAATCCTGTAAAGCATCATGGTGGTTCCGTGGAATGTCTGTAGCTGAAAGTGCCAATGCAAACGTCCTGAAGTGTCCAGATAGCCTCTCAAAAGACACAGCTGCTGATACTGGATATTTGGCACAGCTTCTCTTCGGCTTGCGTAGAGCGATTGGAACATCCAGATCCTCTGTGTTATCACCATGCTCCTGTAATGCATCCTGCTGAGAAATGTCGTCAGATCCATCAACATTAATATTTTCATTACATACCATAGGCGAGCTAGTTGACTGGTCAGGACCATGAGCTGGAGTAGGCCTGCGAGTGTAATGGAATGGTAGCGGGGATACTGTTGATGGCGGTGGTGGTGGCGGTGGTGGTGGCGGTGGTGATGGTGGTGACGGTGGTGTTGTTGGTGGTGCCATGAATACGGTATCAGGAGATATAGGTGGTGGCTGTATGTTTCCGGATTCTGAAAAATACATAATAGATTCAAAAAATGTAACATCTGCACTGATTATATACCGCCGACGCACAGGATCAAAACACTTGTACCCCTTTTGAGTTCTGGAGTACCCCACAAAGACGCACTTGACAGCCCTAGGAGAGAGCTTGTCAGTACCAGGCGACAACTGATGGACAAATGCGACTGACCCAAACACACGAGGGGTAAGAATAAACAAATCCTTGTCAGGGTAAATGAGAGAAAAAGGAATCTGTTCATTCAAGACAGACGAAGGCATACGGTTGATAAGGTAACATGCAGTAAGTACTGCATCACCCCAGTAGGAGTACGGAACATGACTCTGAATAAGAAGAGACCTTGTGACATCAAGAAGGTGACGGTGTTTTCTTTCAGCAACCCCATTCTGTTGAGATGTATGAGCACAAGATGTTTGGTGAATAATCCCTTTTGAAGAGTAGTAATTGGCTAGAATATTGGTGCACAACTCTAGAGCATTATCACTTCTCACACTCTTGACAGAAGTGGAAAAAACATTTTGAATTTCATTAAGAAAGTGGATAATAATGTTTCCTGCTTCAGATTTATTTTTCATTAGAAAGACCCATGACGCTCTAGAGAAATCATCCACAAATACAATATAAAACCTGTGTCCCTGATGATCGGGAACACGACTCGGACCCCAGACATCGACATGAAACAACTCAAACTTGGAGTTACTACTCCGACCTTGACTACTGGGAAAAGACGACCTGTGATGCTTTCCCAACTGACATGCCTCACACTGGATAGGTGTGTGAGAGAGACCATAGGGTAGAACTAGACGCAACTTCTGAAGCGGTAAATGACCAAAACGCAGATGCCACAGGAGAGGAGATACTTGTCCAGCAGGAGAGGATGTGGTTCCAGCAAATGGGTTCTGGTTCAGTCGATAAAGGCCTCCTTGCTCATAGCCATGACCAATCACGTTGCCCGTACGGATGTCCTGAAAAATCAAAGAATATGGATCAAAAATAGCTCGACAATGGAGATCCTTCGTTATCTGACTAATTGACAATAGATTCATAGAAAAATGCGGTGCATGTAGGACATTCTTGAGCTACATAGAAGATGTCAATCTAATCTCCCCCTGACCCGTGATAGGGGAGTGTGTGCCATTGGCAATCACTACTGTCCGTCCTGGAGGAATCTGAGTGTATCCTGTAAGTAGGCTCTGGTCGCCACATAGATGATGTGTAGCGCCCGAGTCCATGATCCACGGCAATGTATCAGATCTACTACTGTGGAGTGCAAGTGTACTACCTGAAGTACTAGTAGAAGCAGAGGCAGAAGCAGCAGCATCAGTATGACTCTCTGTAGTCGGTGCTGGACCTGATGGTGGGATAATGCCCCTGAGGCGGGCAACTAGATCATCAAATCGTTGATCCAGTGTAGCAGTAGATGGGGGCTCTATCTGCTCAGCGGCTCGTGCAGATGCAGGGAATCCATGCTTTGAGTAGCATGTGTCTTCAGTATGTCCGACTCGGTGACAATATGAGCATGTTGGCCTAGTACGGCCACCCCTTCCACGAGGAGTACGTCCACGGCCCTGGTGATGAAAACCACGGCCTCTGTTGGCCGCCATAGCTAAGGGATTCTGACTCGCAGCTGCTGAAGGTACTGTGATCCTGCTCAATCTGTGAAAAGCTTCCTCCATGGGAGGAATAGTCGAGTCCGCCAAAATCTGTGAACGTGCTGCCTCATACTCTGGATCAAGTGCAGCGAGAAACACACCCACCATCGTCGCATTCCTGTATGTCTTCTGCTGTTCTGGCGTGGCAGTAAGAGGCATGAAGCTATAAAGCTTCTCAAACATCCCTCTCAATGATGTATAGAGAGAATGTAAAGGACGGTCGTTCTGCTTTATTGTGAATATATCATGTTGTAGTTGCAGGATCTTCGTCTCATTCTTCGCCTGAGAATATGTCGCTGCCAGGATATCCCACATGTCTTTCGCTGTGGGTTGATGTAGAATGTCATTGGCTATTTCAATAGCCAATGTGCCAGATAGCCACACCTTGGCATATGCATCATCGGCCTCCCATGAGGCATGAACTCCAGTCTTCTCTGCAGGCTCGGGCTCGGTAAGAATGTGCTTCTTACCTGTAGACTTCATCATACTCATGAACTGCATTGCCCACAGTTCATAGTTCGTACCATCCATCTTGACAATGGGCGCTGGACCACGGAATGCGCCCATAGACGGGATATCTGCCTTGCTTTCTGACATACTGGAGATGGAAGACTGGAGTGACTGAGAGATGACAATCTTTGTCTACAATGACATAGACGGGATTAGTTGCGTGTGTAGACGTCAAGCAACTAACCCCATGTATATCAAGATCTGTGCCCTAGGGTTTTGGGGCTTAGGGCACGCAGGCACGTGCAAGACGCACGTGCACACGCAACGGGATGCGCACAATCAGGCTGATGCAGGCGCTACAGAGGTGCGATGCGCACTGTTGCTGGAGGCGCGCTAGGCGCTGGATGCTGGTGCGCTGCGCTAGATGCGCTAGGCGCTGGATGCTGCTGCGCTAGGCGCTGGATGCGCCGCGCTGGATGCTGGTGCGCGCTGGATGCGTTGGAGGCGCTACAGTGGTGCACGCCGGATGCGCCGCGCTAGGCGCTGTATGCGCGCGAGGCGCACAGGCGCACAGTAACGCTGCGCGTGAGATGCGCGCGAGATGCGTTTGCGCGCAAGATGCGCTATGCACAGATGCACCGCAGACGATCGGAGAAGTCGGCGATCGGATCGAAGAAGGGGCGGCGCCGAGAAGAGAGAAAGAGAAGAGAGGCCGGCGGGTGGGGCGGGTTAGGGTTAGGGTTTCGAGAACTCCGGTCTAGGACCGTCGCTCTGATACCATGTTGGGAAACGTGAATGAGATGTTCTATTCCATAGCCCTAGGCTCTCTTATATAGGAGAGTAGCCTATGGGTAAATTACATAAAGAGAATAACAAGAAAATAAAATAACGAAGAGGTACAGTTATTCAATATGCGTCAACAGTAAAAGGGAAATGAAAGTCATTCATGGAGCCCTAATACTCCTTAAGTACATTAGAAAAAAGTTTCATACTAACCCACAAGGGTGTATCAGTATATGTGAAACCCCCGAAATTTGGATCTGGGCTTAATTGCAAAAACTGATCTTATTCGGTGTCCAAAAAATTTTTGTAGTCCACCACGTAGAGCTCGTCGAGACCTTTCCAACGAGTTCAAGAATGCAAAAATCCAAGTTCGGGAGCCCGACTTACGGCTAATTTAACGAGACGGTGTCCGGGTCTAATTCGGATCCGAACCCGGATCCAAATCTGGGTTGAACCCAATAAAATCAACCCCATCCTTCCACCAAAACGCCCAACATGAGTTCCAAACCCTTCCTCCTCCCTTGCTCCTTCCCTCCCCTCGCCGGAGCACCGCCGGAGCTCGTCGGAGCACCTCGAATCGACGATCCAAGACCATCCTCAGGTGGAGAAGGACGAGATCATCCTCGTGTGTGGCTTCGCTTCGCAAACGGAGCAACGATGTTAGAAAATCGGAAACGAAAGCGGAACATGGAAAAGATAAATAACAAAGAAGAACAGCAGGATTTTACGTGGAACCCTACTCCGTGAGGAGCGGGATGAAACCACGGGAGAAGCCCTCAAAGGGGCATATGCTTCATTGCTTTTTCTCATATGTTACAGGAGGCCTGGGGCTTCTTATATAGCCTCCACAGGGCCTCCAAGTCCCACCACTGGACGATGTGGGACTAAACACTGGGATGGGGTAAATGGATCCTGGAGATATCCATTTACCCATCTACAACTCAATAGGCGCACTACCAAATACTCCAACACTCCCCCTCAAGCTGGAGCATGCAATGCTCAGCTTGGACAAACAGAAAGAGACTCAACTCAACGCTACAGGACACTACGGACAATATCAACCCAATGCGCACATTGATGCAGTCGAGGACGTTGCTTCTCATGCCGTGCAGGTGAGGAGGACAAACGGGCTGGCGTGTGAGTCAACTGAAGACTCGGAATCTGACCATCGAGTCTGAAACTGCGCCTGAAGTCTCCTCGTCGGAGAACTGGGTCTCTCCCATCTGGCTCAGAGAATGGTGCTCTACTCTGTAGTACCTATGATACTACATGAAAACCTTTACCCACATGGCATAGGGAATGGTCCTCTGCTCTGGAGTCCCTATGGCTCACATGAAAACTCTGGCCGAACCAACCACAAGAATGATGGGGACCTCAAACAAATGATGGCAACATATGCTCATCTGAAAATGACCGCAAACTCGTGCGTGTCTGAAACTAGAGACTCGGAACAATGATCGTCGAGTCTGAAACCGAATTGTAGAGTCTGATCAACTGGCTGGCCTGGAGACTGATATCTGAATCTGGAATCTGGTTCTAGACCTGTGACTCTACATATATACTCCCCCTTTCTCACATACTTGTCGGAAAAATGACATCGACAAAGTTGGGAGAAGACAAGATGAATAGGGGTAAAACATGAACATTCAAAAATTTCTTGCGGCTTTTCTTTTTTATTATTATAAGCCGCCACACACATTTTTTTGAACATTTTTTTCATAATTGGGGTAAACAAGAACATCCAAAAACTTGCAGCTTTTCTTCATTTTTTTAATCCATCCAATTTTTTTTAATAATTTTTTTTCGTAAGCCGTTTCATTTTTTACGGCTTTTCTTTCCCCTTTTTTCCCCTTGCGTACGGCTTTTTCTTGTACGCGCCTCTTTTTTTTCGACCAACTTCTCCATCATCATATATATATATATATACACACACATACGGGTCAGCCTCTGGACTGTCAATAAGTAACCAGAATTTTATATATATATATAAGAAGGGCCATCGAGGCCCCCCTTAGGGTTTCCCAATGTAGAAACACTTGGATTGCCGCCGCCGCTCCAAAGGAGGACTTCTCGATCTGGCGGCCTGGAGAATCGAGGGCTGGAGGGCATCGAAGGGTTGCGCAACTCTGATGGATCGCGCGCGCAGCCGTGAGAGGAGAAACTCTGATGGAGTGTTGCTGTGCCGCTCCACCGCCTGGAAGAAGTAGCGGGACATGTAGATGCTGGAGGACGGCACCAATATTGCTGGAGGATGTCGCCAATGTAGGGACCTGGCGATGAGGGCTGAAGGGGTCTAGGGCACGCCGCGTCGGGAGGAACCGCATCGCCAACGGCTGTGGGAGAGGTCTGCTGCGGCTGCCGCCTGGATCCGTGCGCCGCCTTGAGTGCGCGGGGTCAGGGGACCTGGAGGGTTGCTTCGCCTGGGCGAGACTCGATGATCGGAGCTGAGGCGCCGCCTTCTTCTAAACTCTCGGAACATTGTTGTAGCTTCGGCCTGCGACAAGATCTGGTTCCGAACTGAATATTTGATTCGCAATAGAACTAAAGATCTGAAGAGCAGCGAATCGAGATTTGGGTTTCAAAGAAGAAACCCTAGAAAATGATGATCTGGAACTTGAAAGAACAATGCAAGATCTGGAACTTGATGAATCGAACAATACTCCTCCAACTTTAATCAAACAATCGAAAAACTAAATCGAATCTCAAAAAAAATATACTCAAGAACAAATCCTCGAGAATCGAACCCACTCTGATACTATGTTAGAAAATCGGAAGCGGAAGCGGAACATGGAAAAGATAAATAACAAAGAAGAACAGCGGGATTTTACATGGAACCCTACTCCGTGAGGAGCGGGATCAAACCACGGGAGAAGCCCTCAAAGGGGCATATGCTTCATTGCTTTTTCTCATCTGTTACAGGAGGCTTGGGGCTCCTTATATAGCCTCCACAGGGCCTCCAAGTCCCACCACTGGACGACGTGGGACTAAACACTGGGATGGGGTAAATGGATCCTGGAGGTATCCATTTACCCATCTACAACTCAATAGGCGCACTACCTAATACTCCAACAAACGAGCACGTGGTTCTTCGTTGGTGAAGAAACCGAGGTTGCGATTTTTCTTAGGTACGATGTCCCCTTCCCTATTGTTGTGGATTTCACACGATTTTGAATCTATATGTTGGATTATATATAGTCTTAGCGATTTTGGTAGTATGGTTTTTTTTCTTGCATGTGAAGATCTCATGCTTGCCATGATAGATTTCTGATTACAACTACAGCCATGTTTCTTGCGGCAAAATCAGGGAAGCACCCTGCCTATTAAATAATGTTCTAACTGCAGTATGCGAAATATGCCGAAATCAGACCCCTCTCATTTCTTCCTCAAGTTCTTCCTGTGGGCTGGTTTGAGCAGTATAGCGAACAAGGAATTGGAGCAGAGAATATGATGCTTAGGACCATAAAAAATCGAACTAAATGTGCGGGCCGCTTATATTTCTTTAACATCAGTTTTGGTGTCTAGATACTCATGCAAAACCCTGTATTAGAAATATGTCTAGTAGAGATATAGCAATTGGTGTGGCTCTTCACTTAAAATATTTGCCACTGCTATTCAGTTTCACTAAATTGACAGTAGCTCTGTGGCTTGACTTAACTAATTTCATTTCACTCTGCCTGGTGCATGTGGCTGCTATAAACTGTGTAGCAAGTTTGTCAGATTGACTTCTAAAGCACCTACTGTTTTTTATGGCATCTTTAATACTATAAATTTGTATAGTGAACCCAGATAAACATGATCCCATATACACTAGTCTCTTATTAGTATCCATGTTGCAAAGTAGCTACCAGTTTTTGCATCTCCATTTATTATAATATATCTGGTAGCTACAAGTAGCTAGATAATTATGTTCAAACTTTTTGAATATTTCACTTCTTTTTACCTTTGTGGCTTTGCAACTTCAATTGAGTGATACTAATTTCGAGAACCAGCCTTGGGATCAAATGAAATCATATTTAATTCGATCCTGCAACTAGAAGCTATTTTGAATATGTGTTAGTGCTGGAGTCCATGGTCAGATCCTTTACCATTTCAACATTTGTGCCATCAATTATATCACTTGATTTTTTTTTGGATTAGTCGACTCATAATCATGGCTCAAGCAATTTCCATTGCCACCTGATGCTATTCTATTTAAATTTTTTTAGAATAGGAATTTCAGGTGCCATTGGCACATATTTTGAAATCAAAGTCCTTGGGAACCACAATCAAAGATTATAGCCCTGACTTGGGAAATATTTTCATGCCACCAATTGACAATTATCTCAACCTACACCAAGACGGGAGAAGGTGAGATTTAGAAGACGCGGGAGCTTCCTGATGTACAGGTTGATTTTGCATATGAAAGGTTGAGTTGGAAATTATAGACATTATTTTGGAAGAATAATTCTCTACTTCTGTTTCCATGTGTAGAATAGCGTGGTCAATGTCGCAGTCCTGAATTAAATGAAAATTCCCCTGAGATAAATCTCTTTGTTATGCTAAAGCTACGATTGAGGTATATTATATCAGGTACGATGATCATCAGCCTAAGCAATTCAAGGTATCTAACGGTTACAAGAATCGATATGGGTCATAGTGACTATGATTATATGGGTGAGATTTCAAGATGAACGGATAGATGGAGTAGTTGCCACCAAGGGAGGGGCATGCACCCTTGGGGCCCCAGATAGAAGCCTAGAGAGTCGCGATCCCAACCGCTACTACGTAGTTGCGACGGTTGGAGGACATGTTGCTTGGCACATCGAGGAGTCACCACATGGTGTTCAGCCTTTGCACTTGTGTGCCTTAAGCCCAGTGCTTCGAGTCCGGGTCAAGTAATCATGGTTGGTAGTCTAGTGTTTCGCTTGTTCACTTAGAGTTAACACTCGTGTATTAGCTGGTGTAGACCACATTGGTTTGTATTCCGAGTGGGAGCGCTAAGCGGGGAGTTCCAGGAAAATGTGGTTAAATGAAGTTGGGAATGGGATACAAGTCTCATGTGCAAAGGAGGATTTAAGTTAGTAATGGTGAATCGGACTGTCGTAATAATAATCTTGTAATCTATGCCCTTACTCATGTCCTACGCCATCGTGGACTCTTACACGTGGGTAGTGGACTTGGGTGGTTCGCGATGATTAGCGGGTTAGAAAATACTTTGGGAATCGGAGTTACAATCTTATGAGTGAAGCCAAGTGGACGTGTTGGGAACTTAGTTAGGATGCATTGTACCCCACCGCATGCCTACGGAGGCACCACAACCTTAAGGCATCCTTGCTTTAGAGTCATAGTGAGAGATCTCACCCAGACCAAGACCACAGACTATCCACGAAGCTTGGTTGATCCATATCAAATAATAATGACTAAAACTTATCTCTTTGTGAGGACGGTTTACCCAGCTATTTTCTTTTGCACACTTTTAATTATATATTGCATGTTGTATTTTTTATATCATATTGAGCAACTTTTCTCATAATGTACCTATTTGTGAATCTGTAGGTTCTCAGTAGAAGCCGTAGCAGTGAGAGGCACTTGTTTACTTGAAGCTACTTCGTTTGTACAGCTACACGGCTTCTTTTTTGTGGTCCAGTTACTTGTAGTTCTTACTGCTTTACTTTTGCTTGTAGCATCTTTGGGAGACATGAGATGTATAATGTATGTATGGACACACTTTTTGATGCATACATGTATATTTGTGGACATGGATGGAAATGAAATGCAATGATGGACATGTTGTGAATGGAAAGTAAATTTTAAATTCCAATATTTGTGCTATTTTCTCCTGCTTATATGTATATCATGTGATTCGAATGTGGAATGTATGTGTGTGGAATCGGTTTGTCGAGTACCCGGATCCTAGGGAGGCGGAAGTCACAGTATCAAATACATAAACTGACCTCAACAGAAAAGACTAGTGATTCTAAGACAAGAGACGCATTTTAAGTCCAGAAAGATTGGAATTGAGATTGTGGTGTCAAACAAGAGGGGTTTATTACATGGGTTTTTAGTGTAGGACTCAAAGCGGAGGTTAAGAACAATGGAACGCTAACAACGACGCATATTCAATCTTGAAAAGTTTTTGGGTTAGTAGTTGGGTATTTATTGCTAGGTTTTCAAACAAAAATGGATGGTTTCTGATTATTGGTAGGTCTATGACATGACCAAGAGTAAGAACGGCTTTAAAAGGATTCTTCTAATAAAGAAAGTTTCAAATATCGATATCAAAGTATCAACAAGTCTGGAAAGAGATGTATTGGGTTATTGGGATACAACTCAAATACATGTGAGAACTTTGGTAGTGATTTTAGCGTCAAAAATCGTCGTGAACGGGAAAGAAGAGGCAATTCGGGTTTCTTGTGGAAAGTAGATTTTGCAAAGGCTATGAATGCCAAAAATGGATTTTTGTTTTGACATCTTTGGCTAGAAAGGGATTTCCTGATGTCCGGATTGATTGATGAAGAGGTGCATCACGACGTCGCCTTGCTATGTACTAGTGAATGGGAGACCAGAAGGTGGTTTCTTCCAGCCGTTGAGAGGGGTGAAGCAGGGATGCCCCTCGGCTCCCTTGTTGTTTGTTTTGGCTGCATATGCGTTAGCAGTTATGTTAGAGTTGTCAGAAGAAGGTGGGTTCCTTCAGGGTTATTCAAGGGCGGATATCTCGATCCCGACTCTCTAGTATGCTAACAATACGATATTTTCATCGAGTGAGGGGTTGAAGAATGCAGGCGGTTAGGGCAGTGTTCAACATTTTTTGGTAGCCATCGGGATAGAGTGTAAGTGGGGCAAAGTATGTCTTTGTCCCAATCAAGGCCTTAAATGTCGGTTTCGGTCACCATTTCGGTATCGACCAAAACAGAATTTCGATGGAATTTCGGTGGAATTTCGACCGAAATTTCGGTCATTTCAGTCATTTTTTGTACTAGCACCCCCATATTTCGGCCATTACGGTCATTTCGGTCGAATTTCGATTTCGGCTGGATATCGATATTCGACAGAATTTCGACCGAATTTCGCTGAAATTTGAGGCCATGGTCCCAATTAATATGTCGTTAAAAAGATAGTGACTTGCGAGGTTATACTAAGAACTGCATGTTTGCCTATCGGCTACACGTGGTTGAGAAGTTGGAAAGGAAGCTGGCCGGTGGAAGAAGGCATGCTTGTTAAGGGGAGGGAGGCTGGTGTTGGTAAGGGCAGTCTTATTGGCAATCCCGATTTTTTTATGTCTAACAAGTTGGTGTCAATTGGGATTCGCAGACAATTGGAAGGGGCAATGAGGCGTTTCTTTTGGACTTCTACTGTGGAGGGGAAGGCCATGGCATTGGTAGATTGGGGGACGGTGACAAGTTCAACCAAGGAAGGCGGGTTGAGTGTGTTGTGAATTGAAGACATGAACAAGGCTATGTTGGCAAAGTGGGTGATGAGGATCTAGGGTGACGGGACATATCTGCCTTCAAGGTTGACGAGACCCATTTACTTAGTTTCTCCTAGTTTGTACACTAATATGGGAGCAGTGGCCTTGCCGACTATGTTATGGAGGGGTATTTGCATTGTGTTGTCGGATATTGCAGGCTCGATGCGACCATTGATGGGGAATGGGATGGGATTCAAATTCTGGTGGATGACTGGATGGGAGGAAGGAGCATTCTGTGATTTATATCCCAGGCTTTTTGCATAGCCACGAGGAGGGAGGCAAGTTTGGCAGATATGTGCTCGGAGGGGTCTTGGTCACTCGCATTCGTGACAGGGTTGTCATATCATAGGCTAGAAGAGTCCATTTCTCTATCGGGCAGGTTAGCAAGGATGGAGGAGCCGTTAAAGGGCAGAGATGTTTGGTGCTTGAGTGATGGGGTCTTCTTGGCGAAAAGGCGTATAAGATTATTTCTGGTTCGATTACTTTGTTACATGTGAACATTGATCGAAATTGTGCTAGAATCTGGGGTTGGAAATTACCTATGAGGATAAAGATCTTTCTGTGGCTGATGAGGAAAGGACGACTTATGATGGGTGCAAGAAGAGCATGGATCTTGATTGGATGTGAGGAAACGTGTGCGAGATGTGGGGAGGCAGCGGAGGATATTGAGCATATTTTCTTCAACTGCCCAAGGTATAGGGAGACATGGGAGAGAGCTGAGCTACCAGGAGCGCATTGGGACTGCTTTGAGTCATTCTAGGCTTCCATTTGATCAAATTCGATAGACTCAGTGTAAGGGAGGTCCATAGTCCGTGCGATTGTAAGGGTCATTTGGCTGGGGAGAAATGGTGTTATGTTAATCTTCAAAGAGAAGAGGTTTTATGCATAACATGCTAGAGCTCTTTGCATGGGATCAAATTTTGCCGAAATTCAACCGAATTTCGGTCGAATTTTGATTTCGGTGGGAGATCGAAATTCATCTGAAATGACCTATATCGGCCGAAATTTGGGGGGCTTAGTTCAAAAACCGAGCGAAATGACCGAAATTTCGGTCGAATTTCGGCCGAAATTTCGTTTCGGTCAGTCACCGAAACGAAACCGAAATCTGACATTTAAGGCCTTGGCTCTTTGTGAGAGTTGGTGTATATAATTTGTATATAATTTCATTAAATATATTCTTTGGATGGGCCTCTAAAGGAGGTTCATTCCATTTCTCTCAAAAAATATTCAAAAGGATGATTTTCTTATAAACTAATGTTCCAAAGTTCTTGATTCGATAAACCTGATCAAAGTACACACTTAATAGGCATGGAGAAATGTAATGGTACTAGCATACATTGTGTATTGCACATTCATAGCCACTAAGAAATACGTATCACAAGTCTATATTAACAATTAGTTTACTAGTAAAATAAAAAATCAGTAAATAATGCATAAAGTTCGAATCTACTGACACAAAGTTCAAATATAAGCTTAAAACATACGCATGTCAAGTTTAAGAGAAATAAAAGAGTGTCGAGAGCAAATATGTCAAAACTAAGCTACAAAATTTAAAAACTGCAATCGTAAACACTTAAAAAGATTGTAAATGACTATAATCAGGATAAATTCGACAACTAGTAAATTAACTTCCAAATGCAGGAAAAACCTTACAAAGTAACCAAGGCATCCTCTATAAGAAGATAGTAGCATCAAACCGACATCAGAGATAAAAGGCTTCATATCGATGATATCAAATGAAATAAAGGGGATCCCACCAATAAAATATATTAATTAATGTTAGAAAATAGAAATGTGGAAGGGTATCAGAGTCATAAATAAATAAACATTTGGGTGTCCACCTTTAGAGTTTGACACCCTTTTTCCTTTCAAAAAATAAATAAATAAACATGACAGAACACGGGATTTAACGTGGAACCTTACTCTCTAAGGAGCATGATGAAACCACGGGAGAACGCCTCAAAGGGCTGATGTATGCATTACACTTTCTCATCTGAATACAGGGGGTGAGGAACTTCTTATATAACCCTCACTGGGTCTCTACATCTCACAACTGGTAGATGTGGGACTAAACAACTGGATGTGGTAAATGGATCCTGGAGTGATCCATTTACCCCCATCTTAACCATGAGTGACGCATAACACAATATACTCCAACACTCCCCCTCAAGTTGGAGCATGCAATGCTCAGTTTGGACAAACAAAAAGAAAACTCAACTCACGCTACATGACACTACGGACAATATCAACTCAACTCGCACAGTTGTCGGATGTTATCGAGGACGTTGCTTCTAATGCCGTGCAGGTGAGAAGGACCAAATGGATTGAAGTGTGAGTCAAACTGAGTGTACTATGTATTGCGCCTGTTAAAGACACTGAAACTGAAAGCGAGTCTGCACCTGGAGAACTCTGGCCCGCCACATGTAGAAGACTGGATCATGTGGACAACTGCTCCATGTTTGAAAGGGTCGAACTGAAAAGCCGTGGAGACATCCTCGTCAGAGTCCACGACCGTTGGAGAATGGAGTCTGAAAGTCTCCACGTCAGAGAACTAGGTCTCTCCCATATTGGCTCAGAGAATGGGATCTCTACTCTGGAGTCCCTATGAAACCACATGAAAACCTAGCCCACATGGCATAGGGAATGGGATCCCTACTCTAGAGTCCCTATGGATCACATGAAAACTCTAAACCGACCAGAAACGATGGGGGCCTCTGAACTGATGATCGCAGACATGCGCGAATAAAACTGAAGATTCAAAATCTGATCGTCGAGTATGAAATTGAACAACTGTAGAGTCTGAAAATCTGGTTGGTCTGGAATATGAAGAATCTGGATCTGATTCAGACCTGTAACTCTACACAATACTCCCTCTTTCTCCCATACTTGTCGGAAAACAATGACATCGACAAAGTTGGGAGAAGACAAGAGAACATGGGGAGAAACAAACACCAAATAAGAAGATCTCATTTCATTTTTTTCGGCTTTTCAAATCAAATTTTTTCATATTTTTTTCAACATTTGCCACTAGCTCATTTAGCCCAAACAAGAATTTTTTTTAAGCTTCGACCCAACAGGCCCCCCCTTATTTAGGGTTCTCCATCGGGGAGCCCCTCTCTGCTATTGGGATGAGTCACGCCGCTAGGGTTCCCTGTTGGGAACCCATCTACTTCCTTGTGTTGTGGATGGGAGTAGGGTTCCATGAAATCGTCGTCCCCCACCATCGGGGATTTCCTCATTCTGTCGCCGCCTCTGGGGGTTCGTCTTTGCAGGAGCTTCTTCGCGTTGGGGCTCCATCGCGTAGGAGCTTCTTCGCGTCGTCGGGGGTTCTCTGTTGCGAGCGGTCGGAGGGATTGGGGATCGGGGCTTTCCGAGAAAGAGGTGGAGCCACCTCCTGGAGCCCCGCCTACAATAGGGCTCCGCATGGAGGTCGAAGGGCAGTCACTGGAAGATCGCCTTCGCCCGGGGCATGGCGCGGCCTGAAGTGCACCACCTACGCGAGGAGGATGAACAGCAGGTAGAAGTCGCCGACATATGCGGCTGGAGGTGCAGCTGGAGAAGGAGATGCACCTCATGTGGGTTCGCAGTTCTTGGGTGGCACCTCTGGGGGTGGCGTTTTGCCGCCTGGTGGTCAAGTTAGGGCTGGCAACTCTAATTGCAGCGAGAACAGGGCTCCGAAGCCCTTTGGTAGTTGTTGCGTGAGGGGATCTTGAGAGGAGGGTGCTGGCGATATGGCGTCGCCTGCACGATGGGGCTCCGTTATGGGGTTTCTCCTCCTTTCTTCGACTTTGCGAGGAAGAGCAGTATCACCTGAGACTTAGAGCGTGACAACCCACACCGGAGAGGGTGGGAAGCTCCTGGAGAGATGTCATCTCTGCGGGACGAGCCTTCTGGGTCGAAACATATCTAGGGTTCCTCAATTGAACAGGGGTGTCGTGAGGAGATGCGCCACGAGGAGGCGCAACAGGGGCGCCGTGAGGAGATGCGGTGCGAGATCGACGGCGCGTGAGGGAGATTGCGTCCTGGAGATGCGTAGCCTGAACTTGATAGCACGAACTTCTTCAAAATCTGGAGCATGGAGATAGAGGTGCGGATCTCAAACATCGCGAATTTGAACTGTGTAGAATCTGAACTTAAATTGAATCTTGAACATGAACACGAACATAGGGTTTTTAGAATGAAACCCTAGAATTGCTTGGACAGATCTTTAACCAATATGTGATCATGAAAAGATCTTAAAAATAAAAAACAGCAAAATCGAATCTCGAATAAAAATATAAAATACATCCTCGATAATCGAACCCGCTCTAATACCACGTTAGAAAATAGAAATGCGGAAGCGTATCAGAGCATAAACAAATAAACATGACAGAACACGGGATTTAACATGGAACCCTACTCTCTAAGGAGCGGGTTGAAACCACGGGAGAACACCTGGTAGATGTGGGACTAAACAATTGGATGTGGTAAATGGATCCTGGAGTGATCCATTTACCCATCTTAACCATGAGTGACGCATAACACAATATACTCCAACAATTAAGATATCTCATGTTAATGACAAGGAGTGTCATGATTTGTACCCTAAAGAGGGCATGGCAGATGTTGCTTCTATAAAAAGAAGTGATATAGCATAAAAGGATTTTTCAAGAGTTTGATTTGGCGACTAAGACACTAGTGGTAAGGTTAAGGCCTCTCAAATTCTTTATTTAGGGGATGGAAAGAAGCGGTCCCGTCTTATACTTTAAGAGGTTGATCTCCTAGATATTGATCTCCTAGATAATATTAAGGATGAAATAGGGATACCTCCATAGTGATCAGAAGAACTGGTGGATCAATATGAAAAAGGTTAAATTGCACTTAAAGAACGTAACATGCAGGCAAAGATTGTATCAGTTAGAGGCTAGAGGATGATGCCAACACTCGTTTTTTTCATGAGGTGACCTCTAAAAGAAGGATTGTTAATCATATGGATAGGTTGATTGTGAAGAAGGAGGTGGTCAATAAGCTTAATAGAATTTGACAAACCTTTTCAGATCATTCACCAGGAAACATTGGATAAGGGAGTTAAGATGGCACGATAGGCAAGCAGATAAAAGCCTTAATGGACGAGTCTCCACGCATGAGTTGAAGCCTGCTCTAGAAGGGTTGGAGCATGACGCATCACCACAACAAAAACATCACAATTTTTTACATGAAACTGTGCAATGTGGAGGGCGAAAAAATGCATGTAGTGGTTTTCAAATTTCTTGATCGGGACCAAGTGATTGGGGTTTGAATAAATACTTCTTTTCTTAAGGGGAACACTTACTAAAGCAACATAAGCACTATAAATCAACTGCATTCTCAAACTCCATATACTTAAACTGTAAGGGAGAATTTGATTTGATAGCTTCTTTAAGTCCTTTTTTTTACTAAGAAAGACGGGGGTGCCCTCCCAAGGCGAGAATCACCACACCAACACATTCATTAATAAGCAAAAAGTTACATCAGTTGTGTAACATCCGGGAATTCGTGTAAAACCAAACTCGTCCGATTTTGGGTCTAATGAACCCAAAAACGTTATCGGTCAATACTAAACAACCTAAAACGACCAATTGATCATGAATCTAAAGTCGTTCGGACGAAATCGGCCAAAAATCGGTCACTTTGTAATTCGTGCCGCGAAAAGCCGCGACGCAAATTCGGAAACCGCAAAACGAACCGAGACCATCATTAGATCCGATTCGACGACACGAGACCAACGGAATCGACCGTTCGTCAATCGGAGGTCATATGACATTTTAAATTACAAAATTTAATCTTAAACAAAAACCGTATCCGAAAATTTCGGGGGTTCAAAACCCGATCGGAAGTATAGCAATATTATACTCATATTGAGCGTCATTTTGAGACGATCGAAATAATATATTTCGCGCCGAGACCCGACGCTCGAGGCACAAATTCGGTCAACTTAAAGTAAGTTAAATAAGGTTGAATTTTTGGGTTTTAAAAAAAATTATTTTCCAGGGGCAGCAGACTGCTGTCAACTCTCTCCAGAACTGCCAAATGGCATTTCTCTTCCTCCACTTGTCAAGTAACTTTAAAGCCCAACTCTTTATAAATAGCAACTTCCCCCTTTTTTTTCCCAAATTACAACGAGAGAGATCTTCTCCCTTGTTATGCCCTTTTCTCCATCAAGAGGGAAACGAAACCCACTGTTTTTCTTTTCTTTTCTATTGGAACTCCAACTAAATTTGATGGTCCTGCTGCTGCATGTTGCAGCCGACTGAAGCTGCTCCCCATTTCCATCGAGCACGACGGCTGCTACTTCAAATTCATGCCTTGCATGCAACATCAAGATCTGATCTACCTTTTCTTTTTATAAATAGGTACCATCCTTTACCCTCATCTCTTTCTGCCATGCATGAATTTATACATAAACTTGATCTTTGTTGGGGAATGTCATTAGAATCTTAGGTATGTTTTGAGGAATTGTTCTTGATCATGGATTTTAAATAACTTATTTTTGTTGCAGCAAGAGATTATGCACAAAAAATAAAATTTTATAGTAAATTTCTGATTATTGATTCTCTGTTCATAACTAGAAGATCAAAATTATTTTATAATGCTCATAATTAGAAGAATATTTTTTTTTACCGTTGTCTGCTCATAACTATAAGATTAATTGTTTATAACAAATTTGGATTGAATACACATTTCTATACAAATTTCTGGTTACTGTTTTCTTTTTCTGCTCATAATTGGAAGATTACTGTTCTCTCTCTTCATACTTAGAAGAATAAATTTTTTTTTAAATCATAAATAAAGTTGATTACAGTTCTACTGCTCAGAGTGCATGCAGTTTAGATTTCTTCAAATAAGTATTTTTTTTATTGCAATTGCATTTGAAATCAACAGTTGCAGAGTCAGATACCACCTTATACCTTATAAGTATTCACGGACATATGAGTAGCCAATCAGTTATGTAATATCTTAACCTTAAAGGTGAATAGATTAATACTTAAGATAACTATCTGATTGCCTCCGTCATTAGAATATTCCTAATTAATTGATGAGAGTCGTTGCAATTCAATATCTATTGCATTCAGTTTCAATGTCAATCATCACTTAGGTTGTTATATCTAATTGTTACACTTTGCTAATTTTGTTGGAATAATTAATGACAAGAGTGCTATAATCGGCTTGTTCAGAATGCTCTCTGAACAAATGATCCACTGTTTGCCCAAGCAACTACTCTTTGTGATAGAAGGAGATTGTTCCCATTCTAGCTTCCTTGTTGTAGTTTCCTTTTGTTCTTACTTTCCTCTACTATTAAATTCTCCTAGTAGGAGTTCAATCATATTATTCTCATACATGAGTTTGATAAAATATATATTTATATATATATATATTCCTCTCAGCTATCATTTGTATTAATCAATTATCCATTAATCATCATTTGATCTGATAAAAAGGCCTTCACTTAATGTAGGTATGAACATCAACAACCTTATGATTACAGAGTTTAGTAAGAGTATAGAAATCGATTCTTGATGAATGATATTTTGATAGAAGATAGCCCATGAATTTAGATGCAACTGAGATAAAATTTATATATAATGAATATAATACAGCTTCAAAGATAAAGCATGCTCATCATCTGATTCTGAACAGTATGTAAGTAGGATTGTATATCAGTGACAATTAATAGTGCCGATCATGATGACTTCTACACATGATCGTGCGAGGGCGCGGTGACCCTCAACTGGGCGGGAGAATAGGAAGCCCAGTTAGGGCAGCGGCCGTTTAATGCGCGGGTCTAGGATCCCAGTCCTTTTCACGGTTTTTACGCGAGCTCGCAGTGTTTTTACGCCTCGTTGGGATCCAGACTTTAGACCATTCCGCTGACCCTGTCTTTTAGGATACCCAGGCAGGGGATTTCCTTGGTTTTCTGTTTTTACGTGCGAGCTCGTCCGCCCGTACTAGTCGGTCTGTTTTTCTAGAGCGACTTTTCTAGGGAGTCTCTCTCACCCGTCTCAGTGGCGTAGTTGGAGAGTAGACCTATCCCTCTATTGGACCGCGCTTCCAATTAGATGGCGAGACGGAAGAGCCATTTGTAGGCTTCTTCACCGCTTGAGTTACTTCGCCAAACAGACTTGGCGATTCTATATCTAGATCATCCGTATCTACATCTACAACATCTGTAGCTATATCTGAAACGTTGAAGTTAAGAATTGGAGAAGTTATGATCAAAAGACCATTCTCTCTACCCAGGAATTTAAATAAGTTAATAGATCTCTAAAAACTCAACTTTTCCATTTTTCACTCACCAACATGATCTCTGAAGAAATTGACATATATGCATTCACACTCATAAACTTATGATTACGCAACTGCTTTATAAATATGTTACATATGGGAAATGCCGGGTTCTGGGGGAAATCATTTGAAACGCATTACAAACAAACCCTTTTTACTTACGCAAGTAGATGTAGATTTTACTTATACCACCTTTCTACTTGCTTGCTTTTGTACATATTAAATGTCCAGTTATTTTTATAAGTTTTTAGGAGGTACCAGCAATGGCTGACGCCTCTTCTTTCCTATTATGTGTGTGGCAGGCAAACAGCCTGCAGTTCAGTAGCCGCTCAGTAGCTACATGCTTCCAGGAGACAGAGTATATACGAGACGGTATGAATTCCTTGTCTCAGTTTTTGTTCAGATAATAATGTAAATGTTATCTCTTTTGTATCATACTTTGGGATATATGTTGTAATGGAAGATCCTTGTACATGTTGTAACTTGATATGAATATTAATGAAAAGAAAATTTTGATGCCATTGTCTCTTTTACTTGTAGTCATGTGTTGAGAATGAATGTCATAATTATGCGAAAAATTTTCCCTGTATTTGTGCGACTTGTGTGATTAAATGTGAATGATATATTGTGAAATGCTCGTAAACGGGTACCCGGATCCAGAGGGGTTTACAAGTTGGAAATCCAGAAGTTGTACAAGGCATTACATTTTGCAAGAGCATTTCAAAAGTAAAAGCGATGCCCCTTAAAAACGGTATCATTCCTGTCAAGCCAAATAGCCCAAAGCGCAGCAAATGGCTTGGAGACATCGCCGGAAGACCCAAGCCCGACTGCCCGAAAAGATCTCCAAAAATGCTCCGCATCGGATGACTGAACCCACGGGAGACCCAACGACTCCCAAACACTGACCGAAGACCTGCAGGTAAAGAAGATGTGATCCGCAGTCTCCATATTGTCCTCACATCTGTCGCACCTCGTATCCGCCGCTCCCAACAGTCTGTCTCTTCTCACCTTGTCACAGATCCGGCCTCTTCTCAAACACCAAAGAAAGACCTTAACCCGAGTAGGGATCTTAGCCGCCCATATCACCTTTAAATCTGCACAGAGATCCTCGTCGCGCTCCACGAGCCCAGCAGCAAGCCTCCTGTAGGCTTTCTTTACCGAGAACCTGTCGTCCTCCCACAGAAAATGGTCGGGATCTACCGACATCTCCTCGGGCGATGGAATCTCCGACAGCAACCTCATAAAGTCCTCCATCCTCTGATCCGAGAGAACAGCACGATATCCCGGCACCAACGACCCCGAGTCAACCACCTCCGCCACTCGTGCCTCCCTGTCAATGGCCAAAGCCATCAACCTCGGAAACCGAGTGGCCAACGCGCCCTCCCCCATCCAGTCATCCTGCCAGAAACGAAAACAGAGGTCATTCCCCAATTGGGGCCGAAGAAAGGACCTGAGGCATGGAATCATGGCACGGATCCCACTCCACAACGAGGACTCGTGACGCTTCCTCCCAGCCACCAGCTCCCCCGTGACACCATAAATCTCTCTGATCAGGCGCAACACCGTCGAGTCGGAAGGACCCCAAATGCGTACCACCCACTTGGCTAACAAGGCTTTGTTCATTAAATCCACATCCCTTATACCGAGGCCCCCCTTCGAAACAGGCACCACAATATCCTTCCAGGCCACCATGTGCAAGCCCCTCTTTGTCTGCCTTCCATCTGACCAGAAAAAAGATCCCATTAAAGATTCAATCTTCTTCCTTACGCCCGCCAGCATTCTTCTCGTCGAGAAGAAAAAGATCGGAATGGCGGAGAGAACATGCTTCAGCAAAGTAAGCTTCCCACTCTTGGACAGAGTGGTAGCCTTCCACCCTTCCAGTCGCTCCTCCATTCTCCGCAGAACACAGTCCCAATCGGACCTCCTCAACCGTCCCTCAACCAGTGGTAACCCCAGATAGGTTATCGGTAATCTCCCCAGGGGACATCCGGCCCAAGCCGCCAACCTGTTGCCTTCCTCGCCCTCCATCCCCATAGGGACCTGGACCGACTTCTGCCGGTTAATCTGCAAGCCCGAGAGGCAGCCAAACACATCCACCAAAGAAACAGCATTGTGATTCTGCGCCTCTGTCCCCCCCCAGGAAGACCAGGGTGTCGTCCGCATACTGCAAAATTGGGACGGAGATGACCCCCATCTTGAAGCCCTCACACCAGTTCTCCTCAACGGCCCGCTTGAACAAGACCGCAAGACAATCTGCAACCAAGACAAACAGCAGGGGGGCTAGGGGGCAACCTTGCCGCACTCCTCTCTGTGGCTGGAACCAACCGCCCTCCGGCCTCCCATTGACCATCACAGAGAAGGAGCTAGTAGTTACACAGCGCTTAACCCAGGCAACCCACTCCTCCGGAAATCCCCTGTCTGCAACGCTGACCACAGGAATCTCCAGCTGACACAGTCATAGGCCTTGGCGTAGTCAATCTTTCAAACCGCCCCCTTCTTTGCAGACCTCTTCCACTCACGACAGATCTCCGAGGCGGTCACAATACCATCTGCCATACACCGACCGGGGATGAACGCAGATTGAGCTGATAAGACCACGGAGCCCAAGACAGACCTAAGCCTGCTCGCCAGCACCTTGGCAACAATGAGATAAATGCCATTGGAAATAGAAATCGGCCTGTAGTCCCCAACCCCAACTGGGGTCTCCTTCTTTGGCAGCAAAAAAAGTAAGGACCTGTTGATCTTCTCAAAACCCCCGTTGCCACACCTGAACTATGTTAGCACCTCTAGAATGTCACCCTTCAGCAGTTCCCAGAACTCACGGTAAAATGACACAGAGAAACCATCCGGGCCTGGAGCCCCATCCGCGTTCAGGTCCCAAACCGCCCTGCGAATCTCCTCCTTCGAGAAACCGGCCATCAACGAGTCCACCTGGGTTCCGCTCAACGACTCCACCCCCTGGCCAGTCCAGCCCCACCCAACCTCCTCCCCCTCCTCGACGCCCTCACAAAGTGATCCAGAAGGGAGACCCCAATGTTCCTCTCGCCCGACACCCTCTGACCCTCCACCTCCACCTCATGCAAGAAACTCCGCCTCCTCCTTCCGGACGCCACAGAGTGAAAAAAACACGTGTTATATCACCCTCCCGAAGCCATCTCAATCGAGATCTCTGCCGCCAATGAACCTCTTCCTTCTTGTCCTCCCGAAGCACCACCTCAAGCCACGCCGCCCTCTCCTCCACCTCCTCCGAAATCATCCCCCGGTCATCGTCCACCCCATCCAACCTGCTAATCCCAGCCTCAGCCTCAGCCTCAGCCCTGACCGCCCGCAGCCTCCTGGCGACATCTTTCCCAAAGGCCAGCAACGACCGCCTTAAGGAATCAAGCTTGGCCACAAAGCGCGAAACCGCTGACCCCGACACCACAGAACTCCGCCAATGGTCGGCCACCAGGTCCCGGAAGCCCTCCTCCAGCAGCCACTTTCTCTCAAAACGAAAGGAGAAACGAGCCAACCGCTCCTCCCCAGAAGATCAAAGAACAGGGGTGTGATCAGAAAGCGTCCACGGAAGAGCCCAAGCCCTCACCAGCGGGAAAGCCTCCCCTGCCTCCACCGACATCAAGAACCTGTCGAGTCTGGACCTCGATCTCACATTCCTCCAAGTGTACCTGCAGCCGGCCGCATCCACAACAGATAACCCCAAAGAACGAGCCATCTCCCTAAATCCAGCAGATCCAGGATCCGAACCACCGCCACCCCCCGGCCGATCGTCCGGTAGCAAGATAACATTCAGGTCACCACCGATTATCCAAATGCCGCCCCCAACAACAGGCGCAACACCCGCCACGTCCGCAGCCAGGACACCATCCTCGGGCCTACACGGTCCATAGACATTAGTAACGCACAGAGAAAGCCCATCCGCTTTCCACAGCAGCTTCATCGACAGTGTAAACAAGGAGACAAAAGTCCCCACCAAATCAAACGAATCAAACCGCCAACCAGAAATCAACCCTCCTGAAGCACATGCTGCCTCTTTCTCAACTAGCACAAAAGCCCCTCCCCTGCCCAGCTCTCTCCTCAATTGATCGCCCAAAGCCTGCAACTTTGTCTCCTGAAGTAAAAAGATATCTGCCCCAGCTTCCCTCAACAGATTCTGCACACCGAGTCTTTTCTCGGGCCGACCCAGGCCCCTCACATTCAAAGATAGCAACTTCAATTAAACAACGCATCGGCCATCTTCTTGGGAGGAATAATCCCCAAACGCCTCGCAATATCTCTGTCGAGTGCAGCAAAACGGTTCCGCACCTGCAAAGGGCTGGACGCCCCTATAGCCACGCCCTCAGCATCCCCACCCGACACCAGGGATGCCCTCAACGAAGCCCTCACCGCCTTGACGGCCCACCTCCGACCCCCTCCCCCCCCCCCCACATAAGCCAGCCCGAATCGCCGCTGTTGCTGCCCCACGTCCTCCTGAACAGGCAGCCCAAAGACCGCCCCCTCCACCACAACAGAGGCACCCAAGACCGGAGGCGAAGACCCCTCCGCCGGCCCAAGCCCAACCGGATCGGCCCCATGACATGCCGAACTCCTCCGTCGTGTCCCAGAGACCGGAGCGTCCTCCCCCTCACCCAGCCGGCCCATCCGACCCTCTTGCCCAGCCCGCGCCTCCCCGGCCCCGCCCGCAGCATCCTCCCGCTGCGGAGAAAGGCCCACCTTATCACAGGCCGAACCGCCAACCTCCTCCACCAACGCCGGAGCCGCAACCTCCACCCTGCATCCAGGTGACGAAACGGCGAGGTCGGACCCACCATCGACCACCGCACCATGAAAGGCAACCGCAAGACGCCACGGAAAAGAAGCCGTCGCCTGCCCCAGGAGGCTAACCGCAGAAAAGGCCCCGAACCGAAGCTCCTCCAACTGGGCCCGCGACACGGTCGGATGCCGATCACCCGCACCTGGTTGCTCCACCCCCGGAAGTGGAGCCCCTACACCTGAGGGCTGAACCGAAGGCAGCATCTCCGGCCCTCCAACCCCGGATAGCTCCTTGGCCAGCTGGATCTCCCACCCGTGAGAACCGGCCGCCTGACAAGCCGCCCAAACATCCGCGGCCACCAGCTCCAGCAGCCGCCTACCAACAAACCTCACCGCCCACCAACCCAACTTCTCAGCGCCAACCGACTTGACCCGAAGCACGACCTCCAGCCCTTGCCTGGGTTGGCAACCCGAACAAACAAGAGCTACGACCTCCAGAACGCCCCTCAGCAGCTCAGCAATGCTCTCGAGCGTCCTCACCCCCAGCGGGAGCCCCCGGACAACAACCTCCTCCACCCGCCCTGGGACCACGGCGACATCCCGCTCCCTCGGCCTCCGCCACTTCAGTTGCAGAGATCCAGCATCCGAGCCACAAAGCAAACTCCGCATCTCAGAGTCGCAGAGACCCCTCGCCAACGCCCTCCACGGAGAAAGCCGAGCTACATCTTCCGCAAAGGAAGCCTTGGAGACGAGCCCCACGTCGGACGACGCCAAGAAAAGTGCCCCCTCACCACCACCCTCCCCCACCAACACGCCTGAGGGGAGGCCATCTGCCAGACAGCACCTCCTGGAATGCCCAAAACGCTGGCATGAGAAGCACCGCAGGGGCTCCCGACACGACCGAGCCCAATGATCGAGACCGCCGCAGCGGAAGAAGCCCCGGCCAAATGGGGAAGCCCGCGGCGGTCCACCGCCACGCCAAGAAACATCCGCACGCCGCCGCCTCCGGCGCCCCGCCACCAAACACCACCCGACATCCGCAGCCGGCTCCCCACAGGCAGCCTCTCCAAGAGCCGCAGATGGCTGGCCTAGACCTCTGCAGGCACGAAAACCTCCCCTCGCTGGACCAACTGCGCCCAATCGCAGCCCCTGCACGCCGCTAAAAGCCCCGCTACCAGCCGGCCTCGCAAGCTGGCCCCCCCGGGAAGAGAAGGCCGCCGCCCCCCAGCAATCTCGAGCTCCCACGAGAGGACCTCCAGGCAACGCTACACGAGGGTCACCCATGATCCCGCGCACAGGCAGGCGATCCTCCATGGGCTGGCGAACCCCCACGTGCGCCCGCGGGAAGCGACGCACCTCATCCCCCCGCAAGGAGTGAACACCGCCGTCGCCCCAGAACCCAACGCCCGGGTGAACATGATCGGAAGTGCCCGCACGACAGGAAGCGCCCCCGAGTCGCCCGCAAGAAGCCCCCGACTCGGCCCCGAATCGCCCTAGGGAACGACCGGAAGCGCCCGCACGAAGGTAGGCACCCCAGAACCCAACGCCCGGGTGAACATGATCGGAAGTGCCCGCACTACAGGAAGCACCCCGAGTCGCTCGCAAGAAGCCCCCGACTCGGCCCCGAATCGTCTTAGGGCACGACCGGAAGCGCCCGCACGGAGGTAGGCGATCGTTTCGCCCTGGACACGCCCGCGCGAAGCCCCCGAGTCTCCCCCGAATCGCCCTAGGGCGCGTCATCATAAAGCTCCTCCCCCAACAAACTCCACCTTGATTTGGATGTAGCTTCTTTAAGTCCTTGCCTCAAAGATGTGAAACATGTGTAAAGGGATTCATAAATGTTAGGAAAAACTCTTCCTACAATTTTATAGAAAGCAATGCAATAGTAATAATGCTTATGTGCATCAGGTCCATTACCATGCACTTTCAATACAATTTTTGGAGTTTGAATTAGTTTGAAATTGACATGCATACCGGCATTATTTTAGTATCCACAAATATATCTGTATCTCCATTTAAGGTTATAGATATTTAATATATCTATATCTCCATTTAAGGCTATAGATATTTTAGAGTTATATATATACGCAAGGGATGCTCTTTATTTACCTTTAACGGTCCTCTTAATCTCCTATAATAGGAGTCCAAGAGCGAAAAACTCGGTAGTTGGTGCTTGGTTGGCTGGGTCACTGACTAAGGATCGGCAGTCGGGCGACTAAACAGATTTAGTGGGATTTTAGTTGGTCTTGTATTTTTTTCATAACTTAACTATAAAAATTAGTTTTCCACATATGTTCCTATTATATTTACATAAATATGTAAATTTTCTATACTATCATAATGAAATAAAAGAAACAGTTACAATGTAATCGAACATTAAGTATCTATATTAAGTTTGTTTATAAAAAAACCAGAAAAAAGAACATCGTCCAGCTGCAAAAAATGACCGACAAGTCACCATAGTTAGATGAAGAAGTGATTGATTAGTCCTTGTCGAGGCGGCAAGCCCCTTGAGTCGACTAAACGACCTCATCAATCGTTTTTTGCAAGTTGTAAGAGACCACATAGCACATTTCTATCTATGCAATCTATTCATATTAAAGAGACCACATAGCACATTTCTATCTATGCAATCTATTCATATTTTTCTACATGAAATCTGTTGAGAGATATATTTATCTCTCCTTACAGTTTACGTATTTTCTATTTATTTTGTATCTATTATGTAATTTGCCCTGGCCACCGCCAATGGTTGTTAGGGCATCTACGGGCCACCGACTACTAGAGCTCATGCAGGCTGTCGCTAGCAGCTGCTAGGCCTCTTAGAGTCGCCGCCAACCACCGGGCTTCAAAGGTTTGGTGCCCATCGTCAAGATGGATGGGACAACGACCTCAACAAGACTGTCTAACGAACCACCACTCCCAAAGACATCTAAATGTACCATAATGGTACCACCCAAAAGAACCACAGGGTCGCAGCACTCTTGGATGAAAAGACCCTTCGAAGCGAATCATAGCACGCACCATCATTCAAGCACACTAATAAAGATATGCCTCCTAACTTCCTATCATCTCCAAAAGCGTCATAAATGCCTCAACGTCAATGCCCCCTCCACCCTCACTTGTTCAGCTGTTCCCTCTCCACCCTGTCCCCGTCCTCTCCATCCGCCAAATATTGTCATACCACAAAATGATCAACAAAAAGTTATAGGAACATTTAAGATCATTTGAAGATAATCATTATAAGAATTTTTTTCAGGAGAACACAAAATCAAGAAAAAAGGAGCTAAAGCAAGAAAACCATCATGTCTGCCAGCAATTACACATGGAAGATACTGTCAGTGGGTTCTATCAAAATATGATATATTTTGGCCTAAAATAATCACAAGTATAGCCTGAGAGATCAAAGTTTTAACAATTAAAGATAGATTGCCTACCTGCGTGCTCAAAAAAAGTTGCTTGCATAGACTGTTTGTTTGTATTGACAAGAATTCGAGTTCTCCATACTTGCAAAGCCCCGTCCTTTGTAACAGTAACAAGCAGAGAAAGCATAGGTAACCATGAAACTGAAGTGATTGGCTGGGAACCAACTTGGGTGCTGTATTCATTTAAAAAGCTGTTGCTGTCAGATTCTTGATAATGGGGTATTTCAGGCTAACAGTGAAGGCAATGTGCTGTGACAGATGCCTCTCAGAATTTCAAATGCATAACTGGGATTGCTCACAACTACATTTCCTACCAAACTCAGAATCAAAACTAAGCATTATCACATGTTAATGGTATAGTCTGCAACATGGACACTTCCCTATATGACAGCCACTTCCCTGCAGAAGTGTTTTGCCCCAATAACAATTAAAGCAAACAGCAGTCTCTTTCTTTCTTAGAGAGGAGCTAAGACGTCTACAAGTTGTTCACTTGTTCCATGGAACACTGATGTTTTGCATCTCATTTTATACCAACTTCAACAATAAAATGTGCATTCATAATTAAGAATTAATAACATACTTATATGTATGATTGTTTGGGAAGTCAAATCTTCACTGAATGTAATTGATTAAAAGAGCATCTAGCTTAACCTAAATTTGATCTAATTATAGAGTTGTCTAAACAAAAAGATTCCACCATGAGTGCACATTAAAACACCATTGTGCCCCGCACTGGTTAAAACGCTAACTAAACAGACACTTTATAGAAATCTAAGCAGTGTTTTTTGTTTCAGGCTTCAGCACATTTTTTCAAGGAAGATCAAATCAAACGAAGCCAACAATCCCCAAATTTCATTTCAACGGATAGTTAATATTGATGAACTGGAGCTTTATATTTGGTTAACAAAGAGGATGCAAAAGAAAAAGTACCTCGTGAGCCAAGGATCAAGGTTTTGTGTAGATGCTATGAGCATAAAGAAATTCAACCTTTATAAAAGAGAAAGGAAAAAGGTTGCCTAGACAAAAGTAACCAACCATATAGGCAACCTTGAAAATGGGTTCAAATACATTGAGTAATTGTTGTTTTTTAACCATATTGCAAACAAATAAAATGTCTGTATTAACCATACATTATGAATAAATAATCATACTTACATTCCAATCATGAATGGGTTCAAAGTTGAGACATCCCAAGCTAAAAGTGTGCCCTTCCGGTCACCAATAAAAATGTGCTCTAATGTTGGATGAAATGCAAAAGCCCCCGCACCAATAAGTTTGATTGTGTTATCCACTATGTCCAAGGTAAAAAAACAATATTTGAAAAGAAATTAGAATAGCGCTTAGAATAACCAATTGACTAACTATTGAAGGTAACAGCAGATCATTGTTCCTAATTGACATCTTACACTGCAGTGTATACTGTACAGCATATGTCTGAATGTTGTAAGCTCGAACCAAGCCATCGGCATAGGCTACATACTGATGTGAATCATTAATTATCGTCATGTCATATGAATTTAACAAATATATATAATACTAGCAAAAGGAGAAAATGAATACCAATATAGGATGACGAGGATGGCATGCAAGGTTGACAATGGGTTTCTTTAAATCAGTCTTTATTTTTGTAGGTGCTCGTCCACCCTCAACAGTCCCAACCACTTCAAATACAAATATAACGATTTAAAAACAGATATTATGCTATAATTTACTTTATAACGAAGAAAACTTGAAGGTTGAAAAAAAACCTGTAACACTCATCCTTCTGTTAAATCCAAAAAAGACAACAGGTTGGAGAGGAGTCAAAGCTAGATGGACTTCTGTCTCTGAAAATGATTGGTCCATCTTCTTTTCAGGGGAATGAAGTACAAATGTTTGCTCTGTGTCAAAGTCACAAGATCTTATAGTCCAATCCTAGAAGGGAAAAAAAGGAATGAGCCCTCACATAGACACAAGAAATAACCAATCAAGAATAAAATTTAATGAGCAATAACATTGTGTCATACACATAAATTATAGAAAATGAGCGTCTAAAATTACAAACTTCTAAGAAAGAAAAACTATAATACTGGCACCCACCACCACCACCACACACAAAGCCCAACACACCCTAAATACTCCAACCACACATGTGGATGTTATGTTCCTTAAGGAAGCCAAAGGATGACTACTCGAGTTTGGGGATTATCCAAAGTTCATTAGCTAAAATAAAAAAACGTTTGAATGCTTCATATAGAGCCCGCAGCCCTTCCCCTACATTGACAGCATCACAGAACCATCACAAGACTCGCATACAGATGGTACCATTTACAGAAAGCTCAACACACCTCCAAGCCCTGCCTGAGTTTTAATCGCTCTCATGCCATGTAAGAACAATGCACAATGGATTCACGATCCCTTCTTAGATCTTCAAAACTCAACATGATATCTCAGAAATCAGATATAAGGCAAATCTATCTGTACCTTGTAATTTTTGTTTAAATCCTAAAATACTTGTAATTTTTGTTAGCATGTGTTTATTGGAGTTGCTTCTGGATAACCACTTGCCATGGGTGACCAACATTCTTTCCAAACAAAAATCTATGTACAATGTCTTGAGCATGTAATGGTTGCACCATAACAATAGAATGTGTATGCAATCCCAAGCAAGCCTAATAGGTTGCCATATAACCGAAGTTATGCTAAGAAAAATATTCATCTTCAAAGCTAGTACTTCAATTCCCAATATTTAAAATTTATATCAAGATAACCAGAACTGATAAGCACTCAAAAGTGAACCCACAATATGAAATCCTCAAACAAGACAAACCTCGAGAATAGCTATCACCGTGTGCCCGCTTGTAGGACTATACGACATTCGAACAACACGAGCACCAATATTGACAGAACAAATTTTACTCCCAGTAAGTGCATCAAATTCTGCAACAAAGAAAGCACAAACATACAAATTCATGAAGGAAACAAGAGAACTGAATATTCTTTTTTGATCCACCAAGAGGATTGAAGATATGAATGTAATTAATAAATTTACTATTTTTAAACAAACTAAAACTAGTATCCCACTAAGAAAGTCAAAGCTCTGCTCAAAAACCATTTGCCGTCATGAATGGCTCCCAAAAAATCCCAGTATAAATGGTAAGGGAATCAAAAACTAGAAGTCAATATAAGATTGACGAAGTATAAAGATATAAGCACCAAAAAAAGTCAAAATGGCATTCAAGCTCAAACATATGCACATGAAAGATGCTATTTACCACAGGGACCCTCTCCTCTGCGCGTCACCACCTGGTCCCAGCAGACCTCCTCACCACCGTTGGGAAATAGATGTGCATCTCCCCGTGCATCCTTGAATTTGTCATCATGCCCAGAAGACAATATCACGCCCTTGAGTTTTTTCTAGCCCAGGAGACACCATCGAGTTGGTCTGTATTGCTCTCGCCATTGAATTGGTCTAAAACCACCAACGTGAGGTTGTCGGAGTATTTGGTTGTGCGCCTCTTATATTGTAGATGGGTAAATGGATACCTCCAGGATCCATTTACCCCATCCCAGTCTTCAGTCCCACATCTACCAGTATGGAGATGTGGAGACTCCGTGGGTGCTATATATAGAGCCCCACACCCCTGTAGTCAGATGAGAAAGTTCAATAGAATATCCACCCCTTTGATGGCTTCTCCCGTGGTTTCATCCCGCTCCTTAGGGAGTAGGGTTCCACGTTAAAATCCCGGTGTTCATAAGGTTTTATTCTTTTATTCTGATCCGCTTCCGCATTCTCTATTTTCTAACATGGTATCAGAGCAGGTCGATTCTCGAGGATGTTTATGTTCTTTATTTTTGTACGAGAATCATTTTTTTGCTTAGAGATTATTATGTAGAGTATGCATATTCATCAGTTGTTCGAAGATCTATGTGATCGGTTAAAGTTCCAGTTTCAAGGGTACAATTTCTTGAACCCTATTTTCAGCCAGAGATTCCTGCAAGTTTTGGCTAGCGGCAGAGAAATCCTAGCCGCATCACAAAAGTCGATCTGAATTTTTTTTCCTGCTCTCTGAAAGGCTTTCCAAATCATTGCGTGAAAGCATGTCCAGGGGCGAAGCCCCCACTTGACGGCAGCGATGGCTACAACTCCAGGCGACGTTTGCAGCAGATCTCGCACAGAAGCGCCTCCAGTGGTGATGCTCCTCTGATACGTGCCCCAGATCTTGCGCAAGAAAAGAAGAAAAGGGGGGTGTCACCCTTTCCCCTTCTCCAGGCGGAAACCTCAAGCAATCACAACGAGCCCGCATCCAACCTTTTAATCTCTCCTTCGCGAATCTCCTGTGGCGCTCTCCAGGAGGCGCTTACAGTGCGCGCGCCTCTCCACCTTCTCCCTCCTCGTGCGCCAGCCCAGGCACGAGCCCTCTCCCTGGCGGTGCCCTTGCGCAGGCGGCACCCCTCCTCCAGGCCGATCTCGGTGTCCCACGCGTATGCCTCGTGCGCCTCCTTGTGATGTGTTTTCTCCGAGCGGTACCTCCCCTTAGATTCAGTCGGCGCTCCTTACGATTCCCGAGCATCCATGCACCGTGCGTGACCCAGCAACTCCAGGCCAGCCCCGCTCCTCTCCAGATCGTGCTCCGGGCGACGACCCGGCCTCCCTTTGATCTCCTCCAAAGGAGGCAGAAGCCTCCGTGCCGCGAGCAGGCCGCCAGCTCCAAGGCTTCTCCCTCCAACACCGCAATGACGAACCCCATTCCTCCTGGCGGCGAGCGTAGAAACGAAAGGCCCCATCGGGGCCGTGGTTTTGGAAAGAAGGGTTCAAAAGGGAACCCTAAATAGATCTCCAGTTCAGTTGTAGGCCCAATAGTAAAAATAAAAAGGTGAGATAAGAAAAAAATTGAGGGCTCTTTTAGGCCCTTTGGGTAGTGTATTCTTAAAAAATGATGTTGGGACATGATTTGAGTCATGTATTCCAAAAAAAAGGTCGCGTACAAGAAAAAATGCCGTACGCAAGTATTTTAAGAAAAAGAAAAAAGAAAAAAAGGCCGTAAAAAATTTTGTTGAAACGGTTTAAAAAAATATTTTCAAAAAAATGTGTGAGAAGAAAAGGCCGTAAAAAATTGAAACGGTTTATATATATATGATTTGAAAAGCCGATAAAAAAAAGTGATGAACGGCTTATGTTTAAAAAAATGTTTTGAAAAAAAATTTAATGAATGATTTGAAGAGCCAAAGAAAAATTGTGATACGGCTTATTGATGTTTTATTTTTTCTCCTCATATTTATATATTATCTTATCTTCTCCCAACTTGGTTGACGCCCACATTTTCCGACCTGTATGGGAGAAAAGGGGAGTATTATGTATAGTCACAGGTCATCTCCAGATTTCAGATTCGTCAGACCAGCTAGATTGTTCAGACTCTACAGTTGTCAGTTGATCAGACTCGACATTCAGATGTTTCCGGGTCTTCAGTTTCGTGGTCCCCATCATTCCATCATTCTTGGTGTTCCGGTTAGAGTTTTCATGTGAGCCATAGGGACTCCATAGTAGAGGATTATTCCCTGTGCCATGTGGGCAAGGGATTTCATGCGGTATCATAGGTACTCCATAGTAGAGTATCATTCTCTGAGCCAGATGGGAGAGACCCAGTTCTCCGATGAGCAGACTCCAAGCGTAGTTTCAGACTCCATGGTCAGATTCCGAGTCCTCAGTTTGACTCACACTCCAGCCCGTTCGTCCTCCTCACCTTCAAGACATGAGAAGCAAACGTCCTCGACAACAGCCGACAGTTGTGTGCGTTGAGTTGATATTGTCTGTAGTGTCATGTATTGTGAGTTGAGTTTCTTTATGTTTGTCCAAGTTGAGCATTACATGCTCCAGCTTGAGGGGGAGTGTTGGAGTATTTGGTTGTGCGCCTCTTATATTGTAGATGGGTAAATGGATACCTCCATGATCCATTTACTCCCATCCCAGTCTTTAGTCCCACATCTACCAGTTTGGAAATGTGGAGACTCCGTGGGTGCTATATATAGAGCCCCACACCCATGTAGTCAGATGAGAAAGTTCAATAGAATATCTATCCCTTTGAGGGCTTCTCCCGTGATTTCATCTCGCTCCTTAGGGAGTAGGGTTCCACATTAAAATCCCGATTTTCATAAAGTTTTATTCTTTTATTCTGATCCGCTTCCGCATTCTCTAAATCTAACAGAGGTCCTTCATAGTGTAGAGATATTAGTTATCTTTTACTTTATATATTCTCTTTTCTTTATGTCTACATTATGTAATTTGCATAACATGTTACTCCTCTATATAAGAAAACCCTAGGGCCTCATGAATAAGCAACTCATTATTTTTCTCCACACGGTATCAGAGCGACGGTCCTAAACCAGAGTTCTCATACCCCAAGCCCCAACCCCACCCGCCACCTCATTTCCGCGTCACACGCTATCGAGGATCTTCCCCAAGCCATGTGCCACCGCCGCTCCTCTTTTTAGGGTTGTAGCGCAATCAACGCCCCCCCCCAAGGACGGCTACGCCATTGCCCAACACTACCAAGGTCATGTGTGCAGTTGCCCAGCATTACCAAGGCTCTGTGCACTGCCGCACTGCCCTACCAGGGCCTCCGCGCCTCCGTAGGTCATTGTTGGATCTCCCTTGTGTCATCGTAGGGCCATCCTAGGCCCTCCCTCAACGTCACCCAACTCACCATTGGGCACATATGCCTCCACCAGTCCCCTAGGCCACTTCTCAACCGCCAATAGGTCCTCAAGGGCCTTTCTTATCCTCTCCAGTGCCGCCTAAATTTGTTGTATGTTCCGACCTTCACTGGAAAATGTGATTTCATATCAATAAATCACCTTTTCCGATCCAAGCGCAGATCGAGGATTGACGAGGATGGCAGTATGAGTCTACACCATAGTTATTAAGGCAACAAGGCGTCTGGCCTAGACGCCTAGGCGCACTTAGGCGTTTTTTTTTATTTTTTTATAAATACATGTGTGGAAATTTCCATAGGTTTAGGGTTTAGGGTTCAATTGCCACCACATTTTTTATCACGGTATGGTCAACATATTAATTCCAAACCCTTTGGTATGTGATAGTAGATACATTTTTTGCACACACAATTGTGCAGAACTTTGGCATTCTGATTCTTAATCATATTGATCGGAATCATTCCTCAAGCAAGATGTGTGGCTGGATGAATCTTCTGTGAATATGGGGGGATCGAGTAGAGCATATTCCGTCTTATCAACATTATATCAAAAGGTGGAACATGACCACCTTCTAACCATGAAAAAGAACCCATCTGTCTTTCAAAAAAAAGAGTCAGGATGTTCTCCTTTTCTTTCATCTATTTGTGCCCAGTTTATTTTTTGATCTTCAGTCTCCATCCTTTTGCATCAGAGTTAATTCTCAGGTTGTCATCCATCGGTCCATGTACCGCTAGTTGTTATATCTTCTATTCACACTGCTCTGTAGCTTCCTTAGTTCCCCATTTAACTATGCTATAGCAAATCGTCGAGTACAATATTTGCACACAACTGAAAAATGATATCCTTACATTCAATACCTAAAATGATCATGTCTTTCCACAAGCTTCGGTAATACTAAGAAATTCATAATGAAATCGATATTTCTATCAATTTTAATTACCAGACAGCCTTACCTGGACAAGAAATGGCGCACGCCTTGGGACGCCTAGGCACCAAGGTGTCCCAAGGCATGTGTCATTTCTTGTCCAAGCAAGACGGTCTTGCAAGGCGCCAGGCCCAAGACGCTTGGGCGCCTAGGCAGCCGCCTTGACAACCATGGTCTACACGCACAACCAATCCTCTATATGGTCATGTAGACTCGCTCGGATCGGTCTACTACACCAGTTAAGTTATGTTCTGACCTCCTCATCATGTCAAAGATCTTCTCTTCGTCAGGTACCTTTAAGAGACTGCTCCCATTGTGGAAATAGATGGGAAAAACTATGAGTTGTGGTCCATGTTGTTCTTGACCCTCATGAAGTGCAATAACAAGGATCACATTATGGCATAGCCGGAGATGGCAGATAAGACCAGGGAGAATGCTTTGTGGAAGCAAATGATGCGTATGCGTGCATTTAGTTGTTTAGTACTCTCGCTATAGAGATCGCCAATGACATTGTGAACCAGCCTACTGCCAAGGCGATATGGGATATCCTGACAGCCACATATGGCCAAACGATGAATAAGGCCAAGATTCTTAAGCTACAGTTCAATGTATACACAATCAAGCAAAATGGGTGTCCTCTACAAACTTTCTACTATTCGCTTCGTGGCATGTTCGATAAGCTTCATAGCTTCATGCGTGTGACCACATCTGCTGAGTAGCAGATGGCGTACAGGAACTCCATGATGGTTAGTTTTTTTTTGTTGCTCTTGATCATGAGTATGAAGCCACTCACACAAAGCTTCTTACAAGTACAGCCATATCTCCTATGGAGGAAGCGTACAGTCGCCTCGGTAGGATTATTGTCCCACATCCAACCACCAGACCCGCCGTGCAAGCCTCCTCAATGATGGCAACATCTTACGATAGGGAAAGCTCCACTCAGTTCAGAGGGCATGGTCCCAGTAGTAGAGGAGGCGGACATTAGCGTGGCCCTTACACGTATTGTCGTCGTCCGAGTCACTTTGAGGATACATGTTATCAGAAGTATGGATACCCTGCATCTGCTCATGTGGTAGAGTATATTAAGCCTCCAGACGGTTCGGCTCCTCATAAAGATTCGTGTCTTGATGATATTGTCTCACATCTGAGGGAGGTAATGACTCATACTACTGTCCCCCAGATATTGCAGTCTCTGCCAGAGCTTCTTCGAGCTCCTCAGATATAGCTTATGCTTTTACCAATTGTAGTTGGGCAGATATGACAAGATGGATTATGGACTCGGGTGCTTCCCACCATCTATGTGTAGACAGAGCACAGTGCAGTTCATACAGGCCTATACCCCCGGTAGACGGGTCGTCATTGCGAACGGGATTCATTTACCCATTACAGTTTAGGGAGAGGTTCATGTGATGCCATCCATACACCTGCAGAATGTGTTATATGCACCTGATTTTCAGATGAGTTTACTTTCTATTAGTCAGATCACTAAGGATTTGCATTGTCGTGCCATTTTAAATCTTTCTTCTCCTATGTTTTAGGACATACTCACGGGCAAGGTGATTGTATGTTGCCGTGAGCAGGGGGTTTTACAGACTGGTCCAAGTGTTGGTGCCTCTACAATTTCCATTGGATCAATCTCGCCATACTTGTTGCATCTTCATTTTAGCCACCTTCCTCTGCAGAGGTTGCGTCATGTTCTCCCATAGATCTACACGTATTATACCTTCCGGTGCGAGGCTAGCCAGCTTGGGAAGCATCATTGCTCTTCTTTTCTCGGTCGTCAGAGTTGTAGCAGTAATCATTTATTTGAGCTTATTCATCTAGATATTTGGGCTCCCAGTTATGTTCCTAATCACCAGAGACACCGTTTTTATCTAGTATTTGTCGATGATTATTATAGACTTTCTTGGGTTTTCTGTTGAAAAACAAGTCCAAAGCTAGGTCTGTCATTAAATATTTTATTATTGAAATAAATAATATTTTCTCTGCTGATGTCAAGTTTATTTGCTCTGACAATGACTTAAAGTTCTGCATACTACAGCTATCAGAGTTCTTCAGATCTCTTGGCATCATACATCAAACCTTGTGTGCTTATACTTCTCAGCAGAACAATGTTGTTGAATGTAAACACCATCATTTACTTGATGTGAACAAGACACTTTTGATCCAGAGTCGTATTCCTCACTCTTTCCGGGGTGATGTAATCCTCGTTGTTTGCTACTTGGTAAATCGCATGCCATCTTCCGTCTTAGGAGAGAAGTTCCCTTTCTTGATTGTGTTTCTCGAGAAGCGAGGTCTCGTGACAACCCAGAGGAAGTACGTTACAGATCTCTCTGAGACGGAGATGATAGAATGCAAGCATGTCACCACTCCAATGGAACCAAGCATGAAGTTATATGATGATGACACTAAGGAGGTAGACCAAGGTTGCAGAAAGCGGTAGTCAGTACTCGGTCGGCGAGGTCACTGACTAAGGATTAACCGGCAGTCGGGCGACTAATCGGATTTAGTCGGTCATTAGTTGATTTTGAATTTCTAAATTATTTTAAATATATAAATCATTTTTTACAACATATATTCTTATATATTTTGAGTTTTGAAAATGTTGACCTGGCTAAAAGAGGGCAAGGAAGACCCAAGAAGTGTTGGAATGAGACTATACGAAGGGATCTTATTTTTTGATCTAAGCCCGAGAATGACCCAAGATAGATATGAATGAAGGTAAAGAATCCATGTAGCCGACACTGCTTAATGTGGGAAAAGGCTTTGTTGTTGTTGTATATTCTTATATATTTACATTGATTTGTACATTATCTATACTATCATAATGAAATAAAAGAAGTAATTGACTTTAGATATAACATTAAGCATATTAGAATCAGTTTGCTTTTAAAAATCAAAAAACTAAAAAAAATCTCTATGTAAAAGTCGACCTTGTAGTCGGCCGACTAGGCCTAGTCGAGTTGGCTACCCCATCGACTCGACTAGTCGGGACGACTAATCGTCCTAGTCGGCCAACGTTTACAACGATGAGGTAGATAAGAGGAGGTACAGGGAGCTCATTGAGAAGATCCTATACGTGACCTTGCAGTGAGTAAATCGAGTCAGTTCATGGAGCAGCCAAGACAGGCACATATGGATGCAGATCATATAATTATGAGGTATCTAAAGATCCCACCTGGCACTGGTTTTTATTTAGCAAAGGCACATCCCTTGTCGTTACAACATGCGCAGATGCAGATTATGTGGGACGTCTCAAGGACAGGGAGTCTACCCTTGGCTTTGCAGTGTTCATAGGGAGCTCCTTGTTGTCATAGAAAAGCAAGAAGCAGACAATGATCGCCGGATATAGTGTAGAATCCGAGTACAGAGCTATGGCATAGGGGAGTATAGAGATGATGTGGATCAGATCCGTTCTGATTAACCTATTTGTTGAGGTTGTTGGAGCATAAGTTGTATGCACTCATTGAGAAAAAGGAATGAAGTATCCGCCCCTTTGAGGGCTTCTCCCGTGGTTTCATCCCGCTCCTCACGGAGTAGGGTTCCACGTAAAAATCCCGTTGTGTTCTTATTTTATTTATCTTATTCCATGTTACGCTTCCGCTTCCGATTTTCTAACAGAGGTGTCTCTTACCATGCACCTCCAATGCAACAACCAAGTTACTTTTTTCATTGCCAACAACCCAACCTTACATGAGAGTACCAAGCATATCGAGGTAGACTATCACTACACTCGAGACATGATTCAAAAGGGTTCAAAGCCATGCTTCTCCTCTCCTCTATCAGCACAGAGGTTCAACTAATTCCTGCATATGATGGAGCAAATGGCATCTACACCGGGCCAAGACCAGTGGGTTTGGCAAGATAGCTTTTTCCCTGAGAAAGGCCTACAAAGTCCTCACAAGTGGTCGTGAGGGAACCCGGAGGAGATAGAGATCAGAACTGCAAATAGATTTGGACTATGAGGGTGCCCATGAAGATCAAGGTCTTCCTTTGGCTTCACAAGTTGGGTCGAGTGTTGACCAAGGCAAGGAGGTCCTCCTTCATCTCTGAGGAGGAAGACGTGGACCATCTTTTCTATTCATGTACTCGGGTCCAAGAAGTTTGGGAAGAGATGGGTGCTCCGTGGGTAGACCGAGCTTCTCAAGCTAGCTTTTGGAACTCACTAGTGGTCAACCAGTTCAGATCGATGGTAGAGCTGTTGAGGCCACTCACTGTGATTTGGGTAATATGGCTCTCACGTAATGGATTGATTTTCGTTCGCATAGATTTTATGTTGAGAATGTTGTCCATTTAGCTAGATCTCTCCTCGAGATCCGATTGTTATAAGTTTTCTTATAACCCTTATCCCTTAATAAAATCTTGGGGCGAACATATTCGAAGTGTTTCCCCCTTTTTGACTCAAAAAATGATTCAGAAGGGTTTCATCTCGACCACTCATGTCAGCTCATGATAACAGACAGCAAATGTGTTCACCAAGACCCTAGCTAAATTGTTATTCCATATATGTTATTGCAAGCTAGGCGAGATTGATATATGCACTCCAGCTTGAGGGGGTGTCGAGATATTAGTTATCTTTTATCCCTTTTATGTATTCTCTTTTCTTTTTGTCTCATTATGTAATTTGCCCAACAGGTTTATCCTCTATATAAAAGAACCATGCAGACTCATTATTAAGCAACTTGTTATTTTATCTCCACACACAGGCTATCGTTATCATTGGCAGCAGCACAATTTCCATCGCAAGCCCTTCTGAAATCACACATCACAGTTGTGTGTAAAGACCTAGCCAACGTAGATATTTGGAATCGTGCCACAAACCAAGTCATCATAGACATTTTGTTTAGGACCTTGGTATCGCCGTGCAGCCCTATTTCATGCGAAGATATAGGCTGTGAAACGAGGGTCGTATACTGTAATCTTATGTGTGCTTGAATTCCTGCTACTTCTCATTGAACTCTATATATGTCGCCATGGCCAACTCCTACCAAGACCAAGCCCCTACATTCTACATCTTCGGTGATGGTTCACGAGACTTCTATCAAACTCAAGGTACGAATAACTACGTATTTTGATCTCAGGCCTTCAATGTGTTTATCAATGATCAAAGGAAGATTTATATTCTCACAAAGGAATCTTTGAAAATGAACTGATAAACACCGAGTCCTAGCTCGGGGACAACTATCATGTCATGACATAAATGACCAACAGTGTTAAGTCCCACATTGCGGCGAATATCCTCTACAAGGACAACACAAAGGACATATGAGATGAACAAGCACAAATCGACTCTCAGCATACTATCAAGTCTCATCTCGCTGACAACCTACTCTCAGCAGACTACCAAGTCCCGTCTCACTAACATCCAAGGTTGCAAAAGTCGGCAGTCGGTACTCGATCGGTCGGGTCACTGACTAAGGATTAATCGGCAGTCGGGCGATTAATCGGATTTAGTCAAGCTTTAATCGGCTTTGATTTTTTAAATATATAAACTATTTTTATACATATATTATTATATATTTACATAGATTTATATATTTCTTTACTATCATAATGAATCAAAAGAAGTAATTGAATTTAAATAAAATAGTAAGCGTATTAGAGTAAGTTTGCTTTTAAAAAGGTAAAAAAACATGCTATCTCCAAGCAAAAATTGGTTGACTAGTGGACCTAGTCGGAATTAGTCGGTACTCAGTCGGCCACCCTACTGACTAGACCAGTCGGACCTACTAGTCGGGCCAGTCGGATGACTTTTACAACATTGCTAACATCTACAAGCGAACATGGCTTGCATCTCAGGGAGAATCCGTTCTTGTGGAGTACTACCGGAAGCCAAGCGATCTCCACAAGGAACTTGCTATCTTTCAACAGGCGTGTTGTCCTAAACAAGTGATTGAAAGATCTAAGTGGCAAGTCTACATATCTCTTGACGGTCTCCATCCTCACTATCCAACTATGAAGGACCAGCTCCTCACTTTTGACACTTTGATATCCATCCAAAACAAACACTTTGATGACACTGACAAATAAGCCATCCAAAACAAACAAAAATCGAAGACTTCCAATCCCCCACAAACCTGCTTCAAATTATCAAAAGCAGCGATTTTAGCAAAATCCAAAACTCCACAGGTATAGATCTCTATTAGATACTATAGTCCTCCAAAGATCGAAACTCTAACACCCAGACCCCATTAATTCCACGTTTCCAAGCGTCCCAAGTCGAGATTCTTACCTATGATGTAGCTCCCGATGGCGACCGCAACGATCGCCTGCGTGGGGTGGAACGTAGCGGAGTGCGGCTGCAGGGGCTTCAGTCCCCGGCCCACGTGCCTCAGATCCAAGTGCTGCACCGGTGCCCACTCCACGCCCATCTTTTCCGGTCAAGTTCAGGTTGAGATGCCTTGTTGCGATCCACCGACGCGCATCAAAACCCTAGCGAAACCGCGGATCTCGGCAGAAGGGGAGATGGTCCGTGCATTCAGATTGGAGACGATAATGGAGGGGATCGAATGCGGGCGCGTGGGAGAAATGGGAGATCTTTCGGAGAGTGACGCAGCTCGAGATCGAGGGTGAAAGGGGTGATGGAGTTCTCTCCCGGAGAAGAGCAGGTGTGGTGTAATGACTCGCGGGTGATCCCCGGGTATACAATTCACTTTATTCTTTTTTAAAGCAGGAGGTTCCATTCCTGTTTCGTTACCAGTTTACTCGACAGTAAAACGATTTCTCAGGATCCACTTGATGCTTGCATCTAGTTTACCATTTTACTAATCTTTTGAAATGATGTTACTTCAACACAACCATGTAACCAGGTACTTCTAAATCGCTACAGGTACTTCTAAATGCTAACTTTATCAATTTGTCATTGTGACATAATTGTTCTCCTTATTCTTCATCATTATGTTTACAGGTCTCTTGGGAATACTCTAGGATGAACTCGTTCCCTCAATGTTTGGTGCTAGTTGAACTACATCATGCTAATAGATTTCTTGGTGATGCTGCTCTCATCCTTTTTTTCTTCCGGGCTACGTGACTAATCTGTGTGGCTGTTATATTATTATACTTGCTAAAAACTTATTTAACCATTTATATAATAAAATATATACGATAGTGGATATATTGTACATATTTTGGGATCTTGGGATAGGCGATGAATGGATAAGTAAATAGTTATATTTTTCATATTTTCATGACCAAAAGATATTTAGAGAGGAAAATATCACTTGACCTTTGGACCTTCAAATCTAACTTCAACTTAAGGAAATGAGTTATTTTTGGCAAAAGTATTAATAAAAATTCCCAGTTTAACTCATCTGCAAAATTATAGTTAACCATTAGTTAGATACCTAAAATTTATTAGGTCATTTTAAGGTGCGCATTGATGCCCACTTATCTCGAGACAATGAGACTTTATCCTAGAATAAGCCACAACAGATAAAGTGGTCATATCAAGATTGGATCCTTCAATATGTCACTATCTAAGTACATATTTCTTTGAATTCTCCAATAAAAAATAAGAGATGAACCTCGCTTATCTCTAGTTGTGCTTTATTTTTCCATTCGAACTATCCTTGACTTTAAATGAAATTCAACCAAAATTAGAACTATAACCATCTCGGAGCTTTTGTGAAGTTCTTTCAACACCTATGTAGGATTCGATGAAAGGAGAAGTTATCGTGTATATTTACATTTGATAATGGGAAATCTTTTTATTAGTGGATCGATATCATCATGCAATTCAAAATATAAACAATTACATGAGTGAGATTGATATCTATTTTTAGAGTATGATTTTGATGGGTAATTGGATCTCTCAAGATCCAATTACATAACTTTTTTCTTTGGTTCAATGTTACATACCAGTGGGATATTGTTGTGTTGGCAAGGCTATGTATAGAGCTACATATCTATTATAATCCTGGAGAAACATAATTAAAAGACATGGCACTAATGACTTTCTCTTGTGATTTCATCTTACTCCTTTAGAGTAGGATTACACAAAAATCAATGTTTTCTACTTGTTCTCTATTTCACATTTATATTTCCACATGATAGCAGAGCAAGACAATTTTGGATTCATGTTCAATATTCTAATTTATTTCGATTAGTATAATTTCCTGTGATTACGAAGCTCTCTCTATGGTTATGTTCTTAAATTTTTGTTGGCGTCTAGCTGAATGCTACATGTAACAATGATGATCGATTAGCAGTCTTCGCAACAATCTAAGGAGATGCAAAGGCAACCATAAATGGTGAGATCACATCCGAAGCAAGGCCACTCAAAGAATATGTAGTGCAAGAACAAGAGTTCATGGGACCCTCCAACTCAAACGTCGTTTCAAAACTCATGTAGAACACCTCCAACGTAGATGGAGATCTTGTGCAAGACTTGCACATATGTACAATGCAAAGCACCATGATGCATGTCCACTCCTACAACTTTGTCTCTCATTAGGGAGACTTACTCCTCGCCATTAGATGCACCAAGGGAGACCTCACTACAAGAAACATGCAATTTGGCGAGCACAAAAGGGCTGGGACTAGGCGAGCATGTGACCTCACCCACTTGTGGGCAAGCACCTTACGAGCACATGTGCTCGCCCACTGCCCCACCCAGTTGAATTTCACACGATGCTTTAAGTGGCACATGGAAATTTGGTGACGAGCACATTGGCGGGCACTTTAGAGAGCATATGTGCTCACCCAAGACTGCTAGATAAAATGGTATCATGCTCCATTTCTTCCGTTCCTAACAAAATCAACCCTAAAAACCCTCCTCTGACGATTTTGAGCGGTGTCCCTTACCTCCATCAACCTTCATTTGCCTCCTCTATGCAGTATTTCTTCTTCCATCATGTATTCCAGGTACTCCTCTCGCTTATTTTGATTTTAGTTACATAATAAGCATATATTTAATATTTTAACAATTTTTTTAGAATAGCTAATATACCTTGTTATTAGAATTCATTAGTTTATTGATTGTATATCAACAATTAGGTTGATGTAGATTATATGATATAATTGATTCTTTTAAGCTATTCTATGTACAAATCAACATGTATGCAAGGTGTGTGACGAAATGCCTAAACTACTACCATTAGAAACTGCAATGTTATTTGAATTCATTAATTTGTATATTGGACATTACCCTTAGAATGCCTTATATTAGATGTTAAAATGGATTTTTTTGGTAATTCTATGTGCAAATCTACATGTATGCAAGGTGTATGATGAAATACCAATGAAAAATGAAGAAATTTCATTGTAATATGTGATGTGCTAACCTATGTGTATGAGTAAATGTCAATATTTCCCTACTTTTAGATTATATAATAATGGCTTAACTGTATATGTGCTTGTGGTATTTAAGTATGTATGCATGTGTTGGTGTGCGTGCGTGTGTGTGTTAGTATGTGTGTGTGTGCATATAGAGAGAGTGTATGTGTGTGCATGTGTGCGTGTGTGCTAGAGAATGTAGAGTGTATTAATGTAGTATTCTTTGTTTGTAATGTTTGTTTGTGTATTCATTATGTATGTGTGGGTATGAGAAGGAGAGTAGGGGAGAGAGATTATGTGTGTGAGTTGTGTGGGTATGTGTGTTGTGTGTGTGTCTTAGGCAGTGTGTTAATGCAATGTGCAGTAGAGAGGGTGTGTGTGTATGTTAGAATATGTATTAGTATGTGCTAAAGAGTGTATCCGTGTAGTGGGTATATGTTAGAGTGTGTGCTTGTGTCTATTTGGGTGTGTGTTGGAGAGTGGTCTTATGAGAGATATGACACACTTATTAATATGTTACATTTTTTGCTATAATATTTATTGTTTTTTCGATGAGACGTCTAAAATTTTCTACACATGGAAGGATATCATGGATATAAGTATTAACGTAGCTTTTGATCTTACATTTTTCTACTACCTTGCATATGAGCTTGATCGTGAGTATGCTCATATATTATCTTATTTTTTTCATATTTTGGATATAGTAGGAGAAATCTCTCAATAGAGTGGGTAGCACTTTACTTTCTAGTAAGAATCTCTCTATTTTTATTTTATTGATTAATTTAATGCAAGCTTACACACACAATGTAGACTCAATTTCCATTCACCAACTCATATGTCATTAGGTATGCTCAGTTAAATATTGTCCTCCTACTTTCATCCATGTATATTCATGTTTTGAGATTAAGTGATTAGGCACATGTTAGGATCCATATAAAATATGATAGGATCTAGTTTGAAGAATAATTTATGATAAGATGATCATGTACAAGTTTTTATTGGTGAGTATAGAGTAATGTGCGTGCCTTTCAAAAATTCAAACTCTATGAGTATGCATTATTTCCTCTTGATTTTGTACTCTAAAAATATGTGAACATGTAAAAGGTTAAACAACATCCAAAGAATACACTACAAAGTAAATAAGATGAGGAGGAGGTGGAAGAAGAGAAGGATATGCTACATTATCAACAACGATGGGATGATTGCTCTATAAGAGAAAAGCAAGAAGTAAAATTGTAAGTGATGTATTTTTGTTATAGCTCTATTATCTCTTTAATATGTCTTTATTAAAGAAAGTATTGGAAGCATTAGATATACAAATATATATGTGTTGATATCTCTATTCCATCTACTATAATTGTTACTTGAATATATATTGCAATTGAGGAGACTTCCTTGGAAGGGTAGAATCCCTTGCAAATGTATGTATGTTTTAATAGTGTTCTTTACAAGTCAAAGATGTATTTTTGATAATATAAGGAATCAGGTTTATTTTACGATATCTACTTATGTATGTTCTTCACAAGTCAATATTCTTTTTAAATAGAAAATGGAGTTGTAATTTAGAGGTGTTATTCCTATTATTATTATTATTAGAAAGTATGTTCACTCCCATTTTTTTGTTGCGAGGATTCAAGTCAATGTAGATGAACATGATCGCGGGGTTGTAGAATGTAAACCTCTATTTCGTTAGGTATCCTAGGTTAAATTTTATTATCTTGCTTTCATACATGCATATTCAAGTTTCAAACTATTAAATTAGTTTTCATCCAGGTTGATTACGCACAAGTATATAAAATATGATAGGAAGAAGATAAAGAGGGTGCACTTCTTTAAGCATATGAGGTCAGTGCATGTGATATTTTTTTACTATTGTATCATCAATCATACTTTATCTTCACGCATTTACTTTCATAATTTTACAGGTGATTTATTGAAAATGTACTTCACTAAGCAGATGATGTTAGTGCATGTGATGAGTTTTTCTATTGTATCATTATTTGTATTTTGTCTTCATGTATTTACATTCGTGATTTTGAAAGGTGATTTATTTAGTAATTGCATGTTTAGAGGATTTATTTTTTTATTGTAGAAAAGTGTGTTCACTTCCAATTTCTTCGAAATTATAGGATTTTCAAGTTCTTACCGATGAACATGATCGTGAGTATGAATATGATTATTTTTTAAAGAGTATGAACAAGATCGTGAGGATGCATAAGGTCAAATCCTACGTCATTAGGTATGCTTGGTTAAAATTTATCATCTTGCTTCGATATATACATATTCATGTTTCAAATTACTAATTTAATTTTATTGCGAGTCGACTAGGTAGAAGGTCTGATCTATATAAAATATGATAAGAAGATAATAAGGAGGATGCACTTTACTAAACATAAAAGGTTAGGACATGTGATGATTTTTGTTATTTTATTATGATTCATACTATGTCTTCATGGATTCACTTTCATGATTTTGCAAGATGATTTATTGAGCACCTACTTGTTCAGTATGTTATTGTGACTTGGGTTATTTATTTCATCTCCATTATCTAACATAAACTTTCCTTGCAAGGTATACATAAGGATTGAAATAAAAGGATTGAGTTCTTAATTAAATTAATTTCTAGATGTGCATGCGCACATGCATGTGAATGAACATGTATTTGTATGAGCGAATATGTGTCGATTATGAGTGAATGTGTGTGGATTTACATGAGAGAGGGTATGTATTTGTGTATGAGATACATGTTTGTATGTGGTTTGTGTGTAGGGGTATATGTTCAAAAGTGTAAATAGGAGTGTGTGTGCGAATGTTTGCATATGTATGAAAGTCCATAAATATATGTGTGTTTATATGTATATGAAATAGGGTATGTATATGAGTGTATCTGAATGTGCACAGGCAACGTGTGAAGTATGTTTGTGAGAGTGAATGGATATCTACTACGAGAGTATATGTATGTTTGAATTTGGGTGAATATATGTATGTGCATCCATATTGTTGTGCAAGTTTGTATATGTGTGAATGTGTTGCATTATGTGAGTGTAAGCTATAGTTTGTATGTGTATTGCATTGTGTGTGAAAGAAAGAGAAAGCTTGTGTGTTATGTGTGTATTTGTCTTAGGTTCATGTATGTTTACGTGTATGTTAGAATGTTCATATGTGTATGCTAGTATGTGCTTGTGTGTGTGTTATATTGTGTTAGTCGATGCTATAGTTTGTATGTGTTACACTGTGAAAGAGAGCACGTGTGTGTTATGTACATGTGTTTTTCTTAAGTTCATTTGTGTTTATGTTTTTGAGTGTGCTTATGTGTATGCTAGTGTGTATTAGTATGTATGTGTATATGCTAGCACGTGGATGCGAGAGATACAATGTGTGCATGTATGTTAGAGAGTGTAGAGTGTGCGAATGTAGTGTTTGTATGATAAAGATAAAGTGCATGTGTGTTAGTATGTTGTTTATATCCATATTAATAGATGAAGTGTTTGTGTGTTAGTATGGTGCTTGTTTTTGTGTTAGTGTACTTATGCATGTTATTGTGTGCGAGTGTACATTAGTGTCCATGCTCGTGCCCTATAGTAAACATGTTAATGCGTATGTATTATGCACGCGAGAAAAGTGTGTGTATGTGTGTGTGTGTGTCTGTGTGTGTGTGTGCAACGAGGATAACATTAGAAGAGAAGAAGAGTGATAAAATAGAAGGGTGGGGGCTCGAACTTGCAAATATATATGTGTTTGCTTATTATACGAGTTTGATAGTGACTTTATAATATGTGGTATGGGTTCAATGGGGATTCGGAAATCCAAAGAACATGTAATTTTTTCCATGTTGCAGAAAGTTGATGAGTACATTTGTTAGCCAAGTCCTAGCAAAGTGCTTGCTAAGACATGACCTTGAGAGCACTTGGCTAGGACTTGGCTACCTCATGTGCTTGCCTATTCATAATGGCAAGGACTTTGCGAGCACGTGTCTGATAAATCCCACAATTATCATCATTAATCATCATTATTATCTCTCTTGCTTAAGCAAATCAACCAGATTAATTGATAATTAACATTAATTTTTAATTTGTGTGTTGTATATAATTGACACTAATTACAACCTTATTATTATGCCAATATTTTATGTATTTATTTATTATTAAAAACTAAATAAAATTAGAATAATTTTGTAAATTAATAAATTAACATAACATAAAATAAAAAACCCATAAAAATAACAAAAGAAACATAAAAGAAAATTGTTTATTATGTATTTAATTTTTATCTATGTACAAATGACCTCTTATCTCTTTGACTTCCACATGAAAGTTATAGGCAACAACAAGAGTGATGAACATGATGAATATGAACAGTACAAATCATTCACCCCCTATACTTAGGATAAAGCACATCCTAAGTATATCATATATACACACACACGGAAAAGGGGTGAATGATATAACGGAAGGAGAAAGAGTGAAATGAAAGGATATATAAGAGGAGTGGATGTACAAAGGTTAAGAAGATCGAAAGCGAACCTTCTTGCGGGACCACTGAGGTATGGATTTGACAAGGTGTAGGTCGATATTGGGGTTATCATTAGATATGAACTGATCAGGATCGACCAAGAATGTATCCTCAATGGTTTCAGATTGTGCAGGCCTAAACCGGTCAGTGGAAGTAGTATGGTCATGTCTGGCTGGGAAGTCTCGCAAATATGAAAGTAAAAAGGCTCGAATTCATTAACCGAAAAAGTAGGATCAATTTCAGCCTAGCTAGCCTATACTGGATCATCATCTTTATCAAAAGGTCCAAATTCCTTTATAAAAGCAATCAAATCAAATCTGGCCCAATCGATCTCATCTGAATCAGGGTTAATAGGAACGGACTCATCAGTGAAAGTAGTCAAATCAAGTCCGTCCTGTCTAGTCTCAGTCTGCCTTCCGCTCTAGGGTGTCTATTGTGTAAATTCCGCATATGTCATCAATGCATTTCCACATACCAGAAGGGGAACTCCAAGGTCTATGCTTTCCGAGTCTTCCTCCTTCAAGAGGAATTCTTGGGTTTCCTTTTCATCCAACATATAACAAGAATCTTTGATATTATCATCGAGGTCAAATTTCCTGGGGTTGGCTAACACGGGCGAGCTCTCATGGGATGCGGGTCTCTGGTCAGTAATGGGTGTAGTGATCAACACATCGCCCCTACATCAGAACGGAAGCGAGTCTCTCTTGAACCATAATCAATAACGGCTCCCGCAGAGGTGAGGAAAGGCCGTCCCAGGATGATTGGAGGATACTCCACAAGGTTGGAGGTCTCCATGGTCATTATAACAAAATCAGAAGTGAATTTCATACCCTGAATAAAAATGATAGTGTTTTCTAGAATACCCTTCGGCCTCTTGATAGATCCATCAGCAAATTGAACTATCATCCTTGTTTTCTTAAGAGGCCCAAGATGAAGAGACTGTACCATAGATAAAGGTATTATATTGATTGACGAACCGCCTTCAAGGAGAGTGTTATCACAAAAATAGTCAGTTATGGAGCAACTCACAAGAGGTATGGCGGTGTTCCCTTTCTTAAAATATGGACGGTGAGAGACGGCGTAGGCAGTGGTCATGGTCAAGATGTGACGCTCAGATCTTCTCCTTCGCTTTCTCTTCTTGTGTTGAGGAGTAGATAAATCTGTCATGGCCTGTTGAAGTGGGGCTTTAATGATCTCATGAATAGTGGCCACCACTTCGGGTTCAATCAATATTTTTTTGAATTTTTGGACATCATCGATACAAGGGAGGATGTCGGAATCAACATATACACGAGGATTGCCAAGAGCAGTATGTATAATAGAATCCTCGGGGTCAAGATCGGGATATGTGGTGGATATATATGTGGATAAATGATCGGGCATTTGGGTCCTCTCCTCACAAAATGAATCAATAATGTGTCTCCCAAAATCTTTTTGGATTTTTAAAATTTTCTTATTTTTTGTATTTTGGGCAATTGTAAGCTCTCATGATTATCCTCAAGTGAATCCATATCCTCAAATAGTGGAGCAGCTCTTTGGCTCGTATTTATGTTAAATAGATTGCTAATCCTCGAATTCATATGCTCCATCATCTGGTTCAATGTCTCAAGTGTGGAAATCATGAAAGGTGACTCCAAAATCCCAGGATTGGGTGGGTTGAATGACGGTGGGTGAAAATCAAAGTCCTCCGATTCCTGAAATAATGGGTTAGGTAGATATGCACAAAAATCAGGAGGAAAGTCCTCCTGGAAAAAAGAAGGTGGATCGTCTGGAATGTACAAGGTATCAGTGAAGATCGGATTAAAATAACTCCAGTTGGCCATCTCCGAAACAAAAGATGGGATCGGGAGAGCATGAGTGGTCAAGTCAAAAGATATGGAGAAAAGGCGCAAATGAACAGAAGGATCGAGTACGCACACAAGCAATAAAACACAATACAAACCCCCAGTTCACCAACTCAACTCAATATGAAGACCGTGAAGGTCCGGTCAATTATCTTATCAATTTTAGAGTTTGGTGACAATGCAATCTATCAGAGCGGTTAAAGCGAGTTGTTAGGAACCAATACTCTCAGGAGACTGGCCCAATCCCAAAGTTAGATCTTTCCCAGCCAATATGAATTGCGGACCGTTTACCGGCTACCCGATTAATTCAATCTGTTAAGGATGTCACGGGCCGCTTTACCGGCTACCAGAGAGATCCTCACTGGAGAACGACTAACCCAAGATAGTAGTCTGAAAAGAGTTCGGGCGTGGCTCTATCCTAGTGTGCAGGTCGCTCTCTCGCTACATACAAACCAAACAATAAGGGGGTTACTCTCCCCAAAACAATGATTTTTCCTTGTGTTTTTTTAGGGACGAGTTTTCTTTATCAATCCCGTATTTTAGGAAGTTGTCACTTGGTTAAAATATTTTCAAAGAATCACCTACCGAGTGTCCAATTTCCTTTTTAACTTATGTAAGTGAAAACAAGGAAGGAGATCGGAAATGCCAATGCACGATTAAAAATAATGATGCATGCAGGGGTTAGAGATGCGTACCTTGTCGCCAACACTCTACATGCAAGTGATCTACGCAGAATTGAAATAATCTAAAAAATAAAAAAATAATAAAATTAAAAATAAAAAATTATTTTCTGCTTTTTATTAATCCATTTCGGATTTACAAAAAAATTCTCTCTGATTACTGTTTACAATTAAATTTTACAAAAAAAATTAAAAATAAAACAAAAAAGTGGGCTACCGCCCTCCATGCGCCACCGCCCCCTTGACCATCTCCCCGGCAATGGCACCATTTTGTTGTTGCAGGAAATCTCGAGGATCAAAAATTAATAGATATGAAAGAAGTCATTGCTATCCCTGAAAATCCTGTGACAAACAATTTTTTTGCTATTTATTTACATGTATAGCAGACATGATCGAACTCAGGGAGGCTACAATTCTCGAGGGTTATTCAATTAATCGACAAAAAAATCAATTAAAAGAAAAAGGAAATCTCAAAGGCAAACTATCCTTGGTTTTTGTGGAATTTTGATCTTTTTAAAAAATTTTAATTTTCTATTTTTTATTTTCTGATTTTCATATTTTTAGTGATTTTAATTTTTGCATTTTTTTAAAATCAAGAGCAATATCCACAAAATAAGAAATATGCACACCAACTCCTTTTGTAATTTTCAATTATACCAAAATTACTCAGAAAAATCCATAGAAAATATTTTTGGGTTTTAAATATTTTGAAATATTTTTCAGAATTTTGTAGAATTTTCATATATTTCTTGTATTTTTCTAAAAATCAAATAGTGACAAAAATTAGAAACAATGCACAACCTTGAGTAATTTGCAACTTAAAAAATATTTTAATACCCAAAACTCCTGGTAATTATTTTTATGATAAAATAGAAGCAATTGTCTACAAACCGAACTGAAATCATGTTTTTTGGATTTTTGTTGAATTTTCTGTAATTTTTATAAGATTTTTAGTATTTCTCATTTTTTGGGTTTTATAAATAGTTAGTGCACAAAATTTGGATAGAAATTAAAAGACAATGAAATAAAACTACTCTATTTTTTGGATTTTTAGGTGATTTTTCGAGTTTTTATGAATTTTCTAATTTCAAGAAGGCAAAAAGTAAATGTTTTTGATTTTTTTAAAAATATCAAACGTCAACGAAAGTTCATGAAAAATTTATACAATGTAGAAGAACATAGAAGGAACATGTACAATTTTTTAAAAATTTTTTTAGACTAATAAAAACATTTATTTCATCAAAAAGATCAAGCAAATTATTGTCTGGAATGCAGGGATTGAATTGCAAATATTCAAAGTGATGCACTGAATATAAAATATAAACCTGCGGGAGAAAACGTGAAATTTACCCAAAGATATTTCTGAAGCGGGGGCTCTTTCGTAAATGCTGAAACTTCCAAGGGCTTCTTTGCAGTTTACCCAAAAACTTTATTTTAAACCTAGGGTTTTTGTACCTTTCGTTCTTGGCTTCTTCTCAACTCAAATCCAAAAGGGGAGCCGCCGCTTGTTGGATTGCTGGAGCAATGCAGAGTGATGGCGCGGACGGGGGGACGCGGCGGGAGTGCCAACAGCGAGGCGGCGAGGCAAGATGGTGCGGCCGCGCGAAACTGGAGGGTGGCTGGGCGGATGCGGGGTGGCGCTGTCGCCTGCGGAGTAGGAGGCCGGGGCTGATTGAAGGAGCTTCGTGCGGGCTTGGCACCTGGAGACCGGCCACGCGATCTGGGCACGGTGACGGTGCGCGGAAGGGAGGAACAATGCTGGGCGCGGCCTGCTGGGAGGTCGGAGGAGGTGCGGCTTCACGTGGCATGGGAGGAAGGGTGGCCGCGTGATCTGGGCGCGGCAACGACGCGCGCAGGAGGGAGACACCGCCGGAGGGGATCCAGCTTGGCCGCTTGGCGCGGTGGTGGAGTGTTGCTGGAGACGGAGGAGTCCACGCCGCTTGGGGGGTGTCGGCGGCGTGACGGTGGAAGGCCAGGGGCTCTGTTGCCCTTTTTGTTTTTTTTTAATTTTATTTTGTAAAAACTATAAGCAAAAGTAAAAAAAACTTTTTTTTTAATTTTTTTGAAAGAAATTGTAAATAGGGAGACTGATTTTTTTTATTTTTTATTCCCTACAAAACAAATGTTAGAAGAAAACATATATATTTTTTATTTTTTCTTTTTATTTATAAACAAATCGGAAGGTGAACAAGGATCTAGCGAAACGTGAGGAATCGAATCCGGTTCTCCGACCACCGTGCGTGGTCGGAGTTGATAGATCGTGGAAGATAAAAGATGAATGCGAAGAGATCAAGAAAATGAGATGAACGTGAAATCGATGGTGGATCAAATCGTGATGGTTCTACGATCTAATAATAATAATAATTGACAACGAAATAAAAATGCGAGAGATAAAAGTACGATTAATCTACGATAAAAATAAGAAAAAAAAGAATGGATCTCACCTTAGGAGCGAAAAACTACCGTGATCGCCTCGACGAAGGCCGACTTGCTGTCACCGGACGACTCTGAGCTAGGCACCTTTCTCGATAAGAAGACTCTCGGAGATCAGGCTCCTCTAACCAAAGATTTGTCCAGTTGGAATGATGGAGAAGGAACCATATAAATTGAAAAGATAGAGAATGAAATTTGAATTTTTGGATTAAGAGATAAGAGAGATAAAAATTGAAATGAGATAAAGATAAAAAGAGGTAAACATATTTACAAAAATTAACTTAATTTTTTAAATTTTCGTCACTTTATTTATTGGAAAATTAAAAGTTTTTTTTTTATTTTTTGTGGAAGTTAGTTAAGTAAATTAAACATATACATATGCTATATACATATATAACAATATATACATGGGTAAAAGAGCAAATTAGTTAATCTTTTTATTAAATTTTTATTTTTATTTTTATTTTAAATAATTAGTAAAAAATATTTACAAATATATACAAATACAATATATACAAAATACATGGAAAAAATACACACACCACCCCAAAAAACCAACTTTTCACTCATTACTCCAAAAATTATGAAATCACTGCCATTTTAAAGATAATTTAATTTAGAATCCAATGGAAGTGAGATTGGTTCAATTTGAGTTTATATGGAGCCGGAATTGGTATTTCAATTAGTGATTAGTGGTTTTTTCCAAGTGTGGTTGCTTTTATTCTGTACATGGTTTAATTATGCAATTATTTTTATTAACTAGAACACATTTTTATTTACAACTTTGGTTTTTAGAGTTATTTGATTTGAGGTCAATTAAGGTACAAATAAAATAGTGAAGTATACAAATATATACAACACATATTTTTTTTTGGATTTTCTAATTGAGGACCCTATCTCCCCCTACTTTATTCCTGATCGATCAGGTCAAGTCTTGACCTTCTCTCGGGGTTTGGGTCAGCCTGTATCTACTACATATATAGAGTCTTCCTTTTTTTCTTTTTTTATTTTTCTTTTATTCATTTATTTATTTTAGGTTAAAATAATATACAAATATACAATATTTACACACAGATGCAAGTTAGTAAGAATATAGAGTAAATGTTATATACATGTGTTTTATAACGGATTTTAAGCTAAAATAAACAAATAAAGATGATGAATCGCGGATTCATCAGACGCTCGGGTATACAATCAAGTCGGTGTCAGCTACTTGGGAAAATAAATCAAAAGGTGAGACAGGGTCCAGTAGCAGAAAGGAAAGCATCGGCTCATAAGGGAAGAATGAGTGAGCGAAGCCGATACTATAAGACTTAGAGAAAGAAGGAACAATACAAATCCCTCCAAGTCAATCATGGTCTTAGATATTAATGAATCTCGTATTCATCATGCTAAAAGTCATTAATTAAATCCCTGGCTTAATCTATCCAATAAAGATCACCATTATTTATTTATTATTATCTGTATTATATTGTGTATAATTAACCTTAGTTAATTGTATTTAATTACCATTATTTTCTTTTTAATTATTTTATTATCAAAAACCCCTAAAATTAGGTAGATCAATTGCCCATAATTCACTAACCCTTAAAAAAGACTAAAAATACAAAAAACAACTCAAAAGATAAAAATCGGTGTTTTTGACCCCTTAAAAATACCCCCCAAAAATACTTTTTGTATAAATGACATCTTTTGACTTTTTGTCCAACATGAAACTTGTAGATCTCTTCGAGACGAGCAACTTTCATTATTTGACTTTTTCTTAATTTTGCCTCTAACTATTTATTCCACATTTTCTTTATTTTTATTCTTTGAATTTTCTGATTGAGCCACGTGGCACCCTCTAGTCCGCCCATGTGGCCCACCTCTCTTGTCGACACCCGCCACTCATTCTGATCCTTGGATCGAGCTCGTCCTGCCTCCATCTCCACAGTTCATCAGTTTCTCCACCTTAGCCGCCCCCGAACACTGATCAGATCTCAACCGCTTCTTCTCACCTAACTCTCAGCCACAGGATGCTCTCCCATCCCATGGTCCTCCTCGCGCCATGCCACCCACTCTCTCCCAGCCATTGGATCTAACTCCCAGATCAAATACCCACCATTACGTAGTGCCTCTACCTCAGTCGTAGTTCTCTCCTTGATCCAGTGGCTACTCACCTTCCACGCCACCCTTTCATTTCCCACCGTTAAATGGAAACCTACTTCCATCTAGACCACCCTCTCCGCGCACCTCCCAGCCCTTCGATCAGATCCTAAGGATCTGATCTACGATGTACATCTGCGCCGACATCTGGACCGTTGGATCACATGATCCAACGGTCCAAAACCCTTCGTCAACCTCCAGCTTACCCAATCCCAGCCGTTTCACCTTGCTTCTGTGCCACCCCTTCCTATTTTGTAAGGTGACTCCGGTCACCTCTCCCTCCCATAACGCCTCCCCCTCGTAGCCCTATCCTCCGCCTACCTCGCGAGACCTCCACGTCCTTCCTCCATTACTGCTCCACCATTAAATATCCATTTAAAAGCCCTTCGAAACTGTCATCAATCTCCTCTTATAAAACCCGCGCCTCCTCCCTCCATTTCTCCCATCCACCATTCAGGGAAGCTTCGTCCCAGCCTCCGGCCCCTCCGGTGACAACGAAGGGGCCTTATTTCGAGGCGACGACGGTCGTATGCCTCCGGTGATCCGTGGCCTCTTGCCACGTCGCGGTTGCTTTTCGAGCACCGCTGAGATCCAAGGTATAGCTGGCCTCGCCGAGCGATGACCGGAGCGTCTCCAAGGTGCTCAGCCCAAGTTGCTGCCTTCACCAAGTACCTCGCTCCGGTGAGGTGACCTTTTTTATTTTTTTCTTAATTTTCCTTAATTTTTCTGACTCTCTCACTTGCCGCCACCCCTCACCTGACCACCTCCCGACCTTCACCACTCATCGAGCACCTTCGCCGACCACCCTCCTCTTCTCCAAGACCTTCCCCTGCTCCGACCCCCTTCTGCTCCACTTCGCCGGAGAAGAAGAACTCAGGCCACCATCTCTCGACGCCCCCACAGCCTCCTCTCACTCACCAATCACTCACACTCACTTGCACTTCACTTTGGCTATCATCTAACACATGCAGGACCCTCAATGGTTGAGTTTGCATCGGCTGTACTTCAAACGTCTTCCCTCCAGCGAAGCTTAACCGACCTACACCTCCGACCAGCTCCGAAGCTTCGCAGCACCTCCAGGTCCTCAGCCGGACCCCCCCAGCAAACTTCCTCGACCTTCTGGCACAGCCTCGGAGCACGGAGGAGCTATAGGTGCGTCGCCGGAGCCCCGCCTCCTCTGGTGGCCTGCGACGGAGGAGATGCTACAGGTGCCATCCGATCATTTGGATCGGATGGCCAGGATGATGACATGTGGTTGTCCAAGCCTCAGTCCGATCCAGAAGCCTCGGGTTCAACGAACCTCACCCCGAGCCTCCATGTGCTGCCACATAGCCTGAACCTGAGATACCTCCCGAGCCTAAGCCCCTCACATGCGCCTGAGATCGCTTAAATTAAGGGTCTTTGAAAGATTGAGCCTTGAAATCTTCACCCGCACTGTCAGGAATTAATCCGACTCCTTCAATCTTTAGATGCTCGAGGACGAGCATAGTTTAAGTATAGGGGTATGATGAATCTCGTATTCATCATGCTAAAAGTCATTAATTAAACCCCTATCTTAATCAATCCAATAAAAATCACCATTAATTCTTTATTATTATCTGTATTATATTGTGTATAATTAACCTTAACTAATTGTATTTAATTACCATTATTTTCTTTGTAATTATTTTATTATCAAAAACTCCTAAAAATTAGGTAGATCAATTGCCCATAATTCACTAACCCTTAAAAAAGACTAAAAATACAAAAAACAACTCAAAAGATAAAAATCAGTGTTTTTGACCCCTTAGAAATACCCTCAAAAATACTTTTTGTATAAATGATCTCTTTTGACTTTTTGTACAACATGAAACTTGTAGATCTCATCGAGACGAGCAACTTTCATGTTTCAACTTTTTTCCTAATTTTGCCTCTAATTATTTATTCCATATTTATCTTTGTTTTTATTCTTTGAATTTTCTGAATGAGCCACGTGGTGCCATCTGGGCTACCCACGAGGCCCGCCTCACGTGGCCCGCCTCTCCTGTCGACTGATGAATACTCATTCATCACTCTTTATTCTTATATTTTAGCTACAAAAACCTTTGCAAATGCATGTAGATACTTGTAAATACAAATAATTACCAAAAAGCATGCATAGTGTAAAAACTAATAATTAGCATGTTTTTTGTGCAAAAATAAAAGAATAAAGAATTAAAAGAAAAAGAGGGAAATATTTAGAATAAATATCGAGCAACCTAATCCCAAGAGAGGGCTCAGCATGGGCCTGACCGCATAAAAGCCGAAGTAGAGAGAGAGAGAGAGATAGGGGGCTCATGTGTGTAAATATATCTGTAAATAAAATAAAAGTATTTTACTCTAAAAATAAAATAAAATGGGCTTGTATATATTTGTACGTATTTGTAAATACAAAAATCAAAATAAAAATAGAAAAATTAAAAAGAAAATAAAAAGAACCTCCCTTGTACATATTCACCATGTACATATGACCACACTTTTATTTATTTTACTTTATAAATAAATAAATTAAAATCTCATAAAACTTGTATATATATTTTATATTTCATGTTGTAAAAAAATAAAATAAAACCATGAAAACAAAAATTAAATAAAAAGAATAAAATTAAAAACCAAAAAGAACATTGTACATATACCATGTATATAAATGTATATATATCTATTTATTTTACCCTTATACATAAATAATAAAAATAAAATAAAAATACCTTTTATTCCTAATTTTATGCTATAAATTAATAAAATATAAAATGGGAATAAAAATGCACAAAAATAATTAATTAAAAATAAAAAAAATCTATATTGTAAATATACCTATATAGAGCACTATATTGTAAATACCTTATTTTATTTCAAAAAAATAGTTAAAAATCACAAAAAATAGAAAAAAGAAAACAAACATTTATCATGTTTTAAGTATTATTTAAATCGGCCATTTTCTATTTTTAAATGAATTTTCAAATCATTTCAACATGGCCAGCTCTGATTGGTCCACGAGGGATGTTGACCCCCCGATCAACTCCCCCCCTGGACCACATAGTCCCGTATCTGAGTTTCGACCCGATATCTCGACATTTTCTAGAATCGATCCGACCACTAAAATTTCTAAATCTGGGTCCTAATCACTCCCTGATTTACCTAGATCCTCGCCCGGACGTTTGCCTTGGGATCCACGCTTCGAGCTTCACGCCCGACTCCCGTTTAGACGGACCCCTAGAGGTATTTAGCCATAGCTCCGCCTCCATTTTCAGGTATCTTTGGCTCATCTCTCTTCACCCTAGGACCTCCACAGCCACCGCAAGAGTGACAGCTTGCTTCCGGCTGTATCGCAGCGAGGAGGGAGTGGACGGACCACTGATCCGGCGACTTCGCACCGCCGTGCGCCGCCCAGAGGTGGTGCTCGAGCCTTGGGCACCGACGATCCTTGAGGCTAGGACCTGGAGCATCCCCAGCTCTTCCACAGTCGATTTCGTCCAGTAGGTAGCTCTCTTTCCTTTCCTATTTAGCTAATTTCGCTTTTCGCCCAAATCGACCCATCGCCGATTAGCTCCGATTCCGACCATCCTCGCCTACATCTTGATCATCGGAATAGCCCACCACCTTCTCCTTTCCCCCGCGCATCTTTTGCACCCATCCATTCACCCCAGTTCGCACAGGAACTGGGTATCGAGCTTCATCGCCGTCGCTCCGCCGGAGCTCGTTCGCCCCGCCTCACCGTTCACCTTCACCACCCCTAACCGGGTTGAGGAACTTTGCCCTCGACCCAGGAGTGTGTTGTGTCGCTTTGCAAGTCCAGAGGATCCCATCTGAGGGATCGACATTCAGGCGCAGCAGCTCAACCTCCGCCGGTGTCGCCTGAGCTCTCTGGAGCTCCGTTGCGTCATCGGAGGAGCCCATTAGACGCGAGAGGCCCAGGCGCATCGTCTCCGATCTTCAGCAGCCTCTGAGGAGCTCTCCTGCACACGCATGAGCCCGGCGAACCTCGCTGGAGTTGAGTTCATCGAGCATCCTCCCCGACCGTCCGATCGCCCTTCAGCTCTAGACTATGCTCGGACCGTCCGATCAGGGTTAAGAGGAGGCCCAGCAGCCACCGTTGGATCTCCACGTGGCCTCCTCTCAACCCTTCATCCAGCGCAAGGGACCCAGCACACCTCGACCGTCAGATCCAACACGTGGAGCGTCCCTAGCCGTTGGATGAGCGTCGAGGGATCCCTTGCTTAGCCGCGCCTCTTCTCAACCGTCGGATCTCCACGTGGCGTGCATCCGAACATTGACATTAAATAAAGGGTAATTTACCCTTAGGCCCCCTCTTTTTAGTTGTCAATATTTAGCCTTGTAAATATTTTAGAACTTTTATTTCAGTTTGGTAAATTGCATAGAGGACCTCGTACTATAGTTTATTTGCTTTTATACCCCTGTGTGTAGTGGTACACGTGCTTCGACACGTGAGTTTGTGGGTCATTTGCATGTATGGGCCTTATGTTCTAGGGTGTTAATGAATGAATTTATGTTTTTGATATTTGCAGAAATGCCCCTGTGAGTGTTGTATTTGTGCATGTGCTTTATATCGTGGGTAATTTACACTTTTGCCCATGGACTTTTAATATGTGTTACTAAATAGTCCAGGGACTTAAGTTTATTGTAAATAGGTCCCTGAGTGCCTAGGTCACGTGTTTGGCGCGTGAGTTCTAGGAGAAATTTCACCGAACCCCCAGGAACTTTTTTAATTGCGTACAGGTCCCTGTGCACTATACCATTGTTTTTTATTTTAATAAAATAGTAAACCAACTCCAAATTTGATGAAAATTGGATACATGGTTCCTGCCATAGTGTAAACTTTTCTCTAATTTTTGGAGACATTTTTGACACTTTTTATTATTTTATAAAATTAAAAAACAAGCATTTTTCTTACTGTCTAGATAGAAAATTCACAAAAAAATATTAAAACAACTTTAAAAATTACAAAAAAATTATATAGTGTTTGTTTTGTGCTGTTTGATTTTTTGACCAATTTTGGTCATTTTTAGATTTATAAAACCTATAAAAATTAAAAAACCCCTAAAAACCCATAAAAATTCTAATAATTAAAAGAAAAACCAAAAATTAATAATTCCAGTGCCCAATATTTCCTTGTATTTTCTACTTTACAGAAAAATTACCTTCAGACCTTGATAGGGCCATTTTGCATTTTAATTTGGCCCTCCAATTCTGGCTGGACAGTGGTCTGCATTTTCTGCCTTGTTTGATTTTTTATAAAATTTCCTAAAAATCAGAAAAACACCAAAAATTAACCAAAAACACAGAAAAATATAAAAACATAAAACATTTTTGTTTGAATTTTTGGATGATTTTTGAGTAGTTAAATAATTGTTTGTAGTTGGTTTTTTTTCTTGTTTTCCAATTTTCTTAATTAATTTAAAAATCCAAAAAAAATTTAAAAAACATTAAAAATCCACAAAAAAAACCTTTTCTTTTATTTTATTTTTCTTTTGGACTACTTCGTAGGCCGCAAGGCCATTACGTGCTCCCTGAGTCCGACCCTGGTCACTATACCAGGCTAATCCAATAGCCAGGGCCACTATTGAGTTTCTTTGATTTTCATTCCATTTTGGTGGTCTGCTTTCCTTTTTCTTGATTGAGCCGAGATTTCTATCGATCCGGGTCGCAACGACCTGAGTGCGATATTTTTACCTGAACCGTATTAGTAGAATTTTGGCCCATCAGAATGGCGCCGTTGCCGGGGAGCACGGCTTAGTAGTCTTTTTATTTTTCATTTTCTTTTTGTTTTCTTTTTCGCGGCTTTCCACGGCTTTTTCTGAGTCCGCAGTTTTTACAGCTTTTTATTTTTCTTTTATTTTTCTTTTCTTTTATTTTCTCTTATTTTTGTTTATCTTTTCTTTTGCTTGTTTATTTTCCTACTATTTTTGCACATATACCCCTGTCTCATTTCATTTACTTTTCCTGCCTTTATTTGATTATTTTATTTGGTGTTTGACACTTGTCTGCTTTCTTGCGAGGGCTCGAGGACCGAGGCGGTGACTCTCGAGAAGCCGGCGCAACCGTGGGATTCGGAGGCGGCTCCCTTCTGCACGGAGCCGCAGGAGAGCGTGAGAGAGTAGCTGAGTGGGAGAGGAGTAGATTAGACTTTATTTCTGCTACTTGATTTGTTGTAATAATACATGGACAACTCAGCAGGACTTGGACACTCTTTCGGGTCTGTTTCGCCGAGCACCGGTGTGCTCGGGGGACCCTTAGGTTTTTCGCGGCTTTTTACGTGGCTTTCTATTTTTCGCTGCCTTTTACGGTTTCACGCGATTTGTATCGAGCCCCTAGCATTAGGAATTTCTGTTGATTGTGTCGTACTTAGTAGGATCCAAACACCTAATTATCTTCTTGTACCTATAGTTCGGTAATTGGACCTATTAATAAAAGATTAATAAAAATAGCTGACTTGCTTCCTTCGAGTCTACGTGCTGCAGCCTGCCCTGCCAAGCGCTGCTCCTGAACCCGATTTGTCGGGAGGAGGAGGGGTAGACTGAGACTGTACCTTTTGAATCAGAGGCCAGTGACCAGCTAGACGGTTCTTTTGAGTAGAAGTTGCTATCTAGGGACTTGGTTTTTCGCTTGCACCATTTAGGTAGTTTTATTTCTGTCTTTCAATTCTGCGCGGATCATATTGCATGTAGACTGCTGGAGTCAGGTACGCATTTCTTACTCTGCATGCATCATTGATTTCATCGCGCATCGGCTTTTTCGTCTTCTCCCCCTGTTTTTGACTTAATAATCAGGAGAACCGAAAATTTCGTTAGGAGTTTTTACTTTTATTGAAAAAGACCTAAAAAGAAAAACAATAAAATTGGGACTGCTAATACTATTGACCCTAAAAGACACGTGACTTAAAAACTTGTCTTGGGGAGAGCAACCCCCTCATTGTCTGGTTTGATTGTGCGAGAGAGTGACCCGAACACTAGGTAGAGCCCTCCGATACTCTTTTCGACTGATTACCGACTATTTCTGTGCGGGACAGTCGGTTGGGAAAGTATCGGGTATCCCAACAGGTCACGTAATCGCTCTGATATCCTGACTGTTCACCAAAATAAAAATTGACAAGATAATTGACCGAGCCTTTACGATCTTCATCTCACGTTGCGTTGGTGAATTGGGGGTTTGCTTGTGATCATAGTTTTTCCAGATCTCATCCGCCTTACTCGCCACATCAAGATGATGGGCAGACGATCTCTTAGGCAGCCTCTGGCTGCACCGCTTTCGGGTGCGTCTACCCGCTCATCTAGGTTGGTTCGCGAGAGCCGAGACCCGCTCTCCGAACTCGAGTACGATTCTACCCTGTTCGCCCTCGACCCCCTTTCTTTTGGTTCCGAGAGACCAGTGCTAGAGGAGAGACTATCAGATTTATTGGCACCTGAGTTTGGATTGTTTGGTTTTGCAGATACTATGGCCAGTAGTAGCGATGATCGCAGTAGAGGTCCGCAGCCTGAGCATTTTGTTCTGGACCAGGGTACGATCAACTCCACCCTGATCGCCTCCCTCGAGACAGTGCAACAGCAGTTGAGGGATCAGGGAGCATTCATGTTAGATATGAGGCACGAGATGGAGGAGATGAGAGCAGAGCGAGAGCAGCGTAGAGACGGGCCGGGGATCCCAGATGAGGCAGCAGCAGCAGCAGCCGCAGCCGCCGCAGCCGCAGCGGCAGCCGCCGCGGCAGAAGCAGAGCAGCCGAGACCGATGCGGGAGTCGCACAACCCCGGATCGACATTGATGCATCACTGGGTTGTGCTACCAGCCATCGTGGGGGACTTCAAGTTCCCCCCGAACACTTTGCAGCTCCTCCCCCATTTCCATGGGCTCGTCACAGAGGAGCCCCATCTCCACCTCCAGGAGCATCTGATGATCTGCAGCACCGTCCACGACCGTCAGGTGGACCGGGATACCATCAGGATGATTGCCTTCCCCTTCTCCTTAGCTGACAGAGAAACCACCTGGCTGAAGCATTTGGGGAAGTTTGTCTACACTTGGGAGCAGCTCCGCACCGAGTACTTGCACAAGTACTATCCACTCGGGCGGACGAACACCGCTAGAGCCCTGATCAGCAACTTCTCCATGCTCCCCAACGAGCAGTTTCACGAGGCATGGGAGAGGTTTCGAGAACTGACCGACAAATGCCCGCACCATGACATTTCCAAGCCGAACCTCGTTCAGAGCTTTTTCAGCAGGCTGATACCAGAGCTTCAGGGCTTGGTGAACGCTTCTTGTGGCGGGTCTTACTTCGCCAAGGATCACGATCAGGTCTGGGCCATCTATGAGGAGATGGCTGAGAACTATATGGTGATGTCCCAGACCAGGTTGTACACTCAGGGGAGACCCCAGCAGCCACAGACCGTGCAGTACCAAAGGATAGCACGGGTCGACGCCGGTCCTTCCAGTTCGTCCGCGGTAGCGGCAGCACAGGCCGAGTCATCAGCCACGGACATGGGGATCATTAGCGAGAAGCTGGACCGGATGGAGATTATAGAGAAGAAGAAGTGCCAGGGCATCACGCAGATGGAGCAGATGGCACAGACTCTGAGTGACCTGAATACACAGCTCATGTGTCTCTAGGAGGCACATACGGCTTCACAACCTCGTCTTCAGGCACGAGGCGATCCGAGTAGCAGCAACAGCTCGTTCCAGCACTCCAGCTCCCACCAGCAACCTAGACATGTTCACCTTGTACAGGCGGAGCCGTACCAGCAGCCGCAGCCCACCTACCAGTCACCACCATCTTCATACATGCAGATGGTGGTATACCAGCCGGATTAGCCTCTGGCAGTACTTCCACCACCCCAGTACGATGCAGAGCCGTTGATGGATGTCAACGGGATTTGGTATGACCGCCCCTAGCCCGGTATCCGACGAGACCATCCCGGATTCCGTTGGGGGACCGGAAGTACCCAACCCCAGCAGCAGCCGTCAGGACAGGGTGGCCAGTACAACCATCAGAGAGATCACCAGCAGCAGCAGCCCCCAGTGTACCCACAACCACATCAGCAGTCACAGTATGGTCCTCATCCCTATCAGCAGGGACAACCTTGGAGGCGTGATCAGCCTCACCAGCCGTAGCATCAATCACATTCTTACCCCTCTCAACCACAGCAGTAGTTCCAGCAGCCTCATTACCAGAGAGGCTACCCGTCGGGCTCTCATGAGAGCCCCGCCTTGGATGATATAGCCTGCCTTCTCACCGATCAGCAGGCTGCATTTCGACGGGAGAGGGATGAGTTCCGCTAGGAGATGCGGGACATCGTGAGAGGGAAGGCCGCCATCCCTGCCCAGATTGAGCCGAATCCCAACAACCTGAAGAGGAAATCTGAGCAGGTAGCTTGTATTGAGTATGACACTCCGAGTGATACTTTTGGTGATATGTCTGCATATCTTTTTGATACTGATTTTGTCACACTTAGGAGCGGTAGGATGCCAGCAGGTGGCGACTCGTCTGAGCGACACCCTGAGGATACATCCAGAGCGCCAGGCGAGGAGGAGAGCGGTACTGAGGCCGCTAGAGATGATGACGGTGGTACTGATGCCACCATGGATGCTGATTCCACCGGCGGTGCTGAGGCCGCCGTTTCACCAGTTGGAGGAGGTGGTACTGAGGCCACCCAGGATGTCGAGCCAGAGCGCGGTACTAAGGCCAGGAGTCTTCCAGCCGATGGTGGTACTGAGGCCACCCATGTTCATTCTGAGAGACCTGTTGTTTTTCCTACTACTGATGTATCTCGGAACACTTCTGTGAATAAAGGAAAGGGTTTATTTTCTTCTGGTCCCACTGTGGTGCATGATGTATGTGTGGATCCGATCGTCGAACCGTCTAGACCCTTTCCTAGTCCTTCATCTGAGAAGGACCCTGTGATCCCCTTCCCTAGAGCCCTTCAGATGGGGAAGGGGAAGAAAAAGGAAAATCCCAAAAAAGAGAGCAGGAAGAATTCAGCCAGCAGATGATAGATCGGTTTCACATACAACTGGCTCTTCAGGAGGCTTTGCAGCACATCCCTCTTCTTCAGCGTTCCCTTAGAGACAGGACTACAGTCAGGAGGAAGAGGAGGAACCACCATTCAGAGATCCACGTGCTGACAAAAGCCACTTGTTTCATGATTCAGAACCGTCTGCCGGCCAAGAGGCCAGATTCAGGAGCCCCATATGTTAGATGCCATATCAGTGAGCAGAGGTTCGACCACACTCTATTAGACAGCGGATCGTCGATCAACTTACTTCCGGCAGTCCTTCTCGACCGCTTCGAGTTGGGCACTCTTAGACAGAGCAGGACAATCCTTCAGTTTGCTGATCGATCTGTCAAGAGGCCGAAAGGGTTGTTGCAAGACGTTGTCGTCACGATTCAGGGTCTGCAATTCCCCGTGGACTTCGTAGTGTTGGACATGGAGATCCCTGATTCAGTGATCGATACCCCCATCATTCTCGGTCGTCTGTTCTTGGACACAACCAAGGTGGTGACTGACCATGATAGCAGGAAGGTATACTTTCGCGTCGAGGGCGAAAGTGTACAAATAGAGACGGTCGAGGACAGCAGGGCCAGAGACAGATCATGCTCAGAGACCACTTCAGATACAGAGCAGATGACAGATGCCGGGCTAGACATCCACCAGGACTGTGACTTTGTGATCACAGATGATGAGGCAGTTTGGGCATACCCAGCAGCACAGGCCATCCTCTCACTTTCAGATTCCGCTGATGCAGAGACGACAACAGAGGAGAGCTTGGAGAGCACATTCCTGGTCTAGGATACTTCAGAGGCAGCAGAGCCGGTTCTCGATCGCGACACCGATTTGTGTGATGATGGTGGTACTGATGCCACCTTGGATGATATAGATCCCTCGGAGTCAGAGTCTGATTGGGAAGATTGTGATGATTACATGCCAGACCTGATTTCCACTGAGCCTGCAGATAGGGAGGAGGTAGATGCCGAGCAGAGCAGAGACAGTCCAGCAGGGCAGCCTTCTCCAGTTCTTGAGAGTGACAGAGAGTTTCAGTTCTCCCATGCAGATGTGGCAGCGTTTACACAGACTTTTTAGAGGCCAGATCCACCAGCACCCAGTTGTCCAAAGTTGAAGCCGCTTCCTACATCGCTGAAGTATAGGTTCCTTGCGGGTGAGCATGAGATGTACCCAGTCATTATCTCCGCCGATTTGACTGGAGAGCAGGAATCCCGTCTGATGGGGGTTCTTGAAAAGAACCACAAGGCAATAAGATGGAGCGTAGCAGATCTCCAGGGGATAAGTCCAGCCCTGTGCTCCCACCATATCTATCTCGAGGATGAGGCGAAGCCGTCACGTGAGTTCCAGCGGCGGCTGAACCCGAATCTGAGAGAGGTTGTCATGAAGGAGATATCGAAATGGTGGAGCGCCGATTTTATCTACCCCATCTCCGACTCCAAGTGGGTCTGCCCTTTGCATGTGGTGCCCAAGAAGACGGGCATTACTACAGTGATCAGCGAGTCTAGAGAGGAGATTGCTACACGGGTACCCACTTCTTGGCGGGTCTACGTGGACTACAGGAGACTCAACCAGGCCACCAAGAAGGATCATTTCCCCCTGCCCTTTATAGATCAGATCATTGAGAGACTGGCAGGGAAGAGCCACTACTGTTTTCTGGATGGCTAATCGGGCTACAACCAGGTGGCCATCGCTCCTGAAGACCAGGACAAGACCACCTTCACCTGTCCCTTCGGCACATACGCCTTCCGAGGCATGCCATTTGGACTATGCAATGCCCCTGCGACCTTTCAGAGATGCATGCTGTCGATCTTTTTGGACATGGTAGGGGAGTGCTTAGAGGTCTTCATGGATGATTTCTCGGTTTACGGCGACGGATTCGACTCCTGTCTTGACTGCCTAGACCGAGTGCTTCAGCGATGTATAGAGGTTCACTTGGTGCTATCTTGGGAGAAGAGTCACTTCATGGTGACTCAAGGGACGGTGCTTGGCCATATCATCTCCAACAGGGGCATGGAGGTTGATCCGGCCAAGGTTGATGTCATTAGAAAACTCTCACCACCGTCCAACTTGCGGCAGTTACGGTCATTCCTGGGGCACGTCGGGTTCTACCGACGATTCATTCATGATTTCAGTAGGATTACCCGGCCGTTGACTGACCTGCTGACGAAAGACACCGAGTTCCTTGTCGATGACAAGTGTCTTTCGTACTTTGAGACTCTCAAGAGATGTGTTGTCGAGGCTCCTGTTCTTCAGCCGCTTGATTGATCTCTCCCATTCGAGATCATGATGGATGCCTCCGATTTTGCCGTGGGGGCCATGCTGGGACAAAGGAGGGATGGAGTCCCGTTTGCTATCCACTACTCTAGCCGCACATTGGATTCCGCGCAGCGGAACTACACAGTCACAGAGAAGGAGATGCTAGCCGTAGTATTCGCCCTAGATAAGTTCAGATCATACATTATTGGATCTAGAGTGACCCTATTTACTGATCATACCGCCATCAGGTACCTCATGGAAAAGAAGGATGCCAAGGTCATACTGACTAGATGGATCCTTCTACTCTAGGAGTTCGACATTGAGATCAAGGATAAGCCTGGAGTCAAGAATGTGGTGGCGGATCATCTCTCCCGATTAGAGCATCTTGAGGATTCTGAGCAGATTGACCCGATTTGTGAGACCTTCCCAGATGAGGCGATCCTTGCTATCGCCTCTCTCCCGTGGTATGTCGATATTGTGAACTTTCTTGTTGCTAAGAAAGTCCCACAAGGTTGGCCTAGACAGAGGCTTGAGACCTTCCTCGCGAAGGCCAAGTCCTACCACTGGGAGGATCCCATCCTTTACCACGAAGGAGGGGATAGCGTCTGGCGTAGGTGCATTCCTCAGGAGGAGCACCATAGCGTCCACACTTACTGCCACAAGCTTGAGGCAGGAGGACATCACTCTGGGAGGAGAACAGCATAGAAAGTGCTCCAATCCGGCTTGTGGTGGCCTACCCTCTTCAAGGACTCTGATGAGTTCGTGAAGAGGTGTACTGACTGTCAGAGGATGGGCACTTGTGGACAGCGTGATATGATGCCGATGCAGCCCATTCACTTCTGTGAGGTTTTTGACGCATGGGGCATCGATTTCATGGGTCCATTCCCTAAGAGTCAGGGATTTGAGTACATTCTGTTGGCCGTTGATTATGAGAGTCGTTGGGTTGAGGCCATCCCCGCCCGAACCGCTGATGCCAGGACAGTTTGCAGATTTTTGAGGTTGCACATCATCACGCGGTTCGGGGTACCTCGAGTATTGATTTCTGATGGGGGGTCTCATTTCATCAACGACCAGGTGAAGGCCCTTGCTAGCGAGTTCGGCATAGACCATCGAGTTGCCACTCCATACCATCCACAGACGAATGGTCTAGCTGAGGTGTCGAACAGGGAGATCAAGACTGTTCTGTAGAAAGTCGTCCGCCCTGACCGAAAGGATTGGTCACAGCTTTTGGACTCGGTCTTGTGGGCATATAGGACGTCTTTCAAGACACCGTTGGGCACATCTCCCTTTCGCCTTGTATATGGTAAGCCGTGCCATCTACCTGTTGAGCTGTGACACAGGTCATTTTGGGCAGTCACTGAGATACTTTTGGATCCAGATAGTGTAGGAGACCAGAGGAGGGAAGAGTTAGCAGCCTTGGAGGAGCTTAGAGATACCGCCTTCTCAAACAGCCTACAGTACAAGGAGAAAGTGAAGGAGTGGCATGATTCTCATATCAGCCACAAGCATTTTGAGCCTGGACAGAGAGTATGGCTGTTTGATGCTAGGCTTCGCCTATTTCCAGGGAAGCTACAGAGCAAATGAAAGGGACCTTATCTTGTGAGAAAGGTACACGACAATGGTAGCATTGACATATCCGAGTTGTCTTCTGAGAGTACCTTTCGAGTGAATGGCCAGCGGCTCAAGACATTTCTAGATCATGAGCCGCGGGTCGTTGATGTTGCCCCTATTCACTTTGCGTGAGATGTGGTCTCTTGACTCACATCTATTGCATCTCATGCCTGATTATCATTGATCTTCTGACCTGTATAGATCCAGATGTCCATATCATTCCATTCTTTAGTTCCACATCCCGTTTCTCATCTTTGATTATGCTATACTTAGGGTGTACTTTACCCTAAGTATAGGCGGGATGTAGGACCTTTGAGTATTTCTTTTGATTCTTTCTATCCCTGTTTTGCTGCCTATACTTAGGGATATTTTACCCTAAGTATAGGGGGGTAGACCCTGTACATTCTCCACTCGGTTTTCCCTTTGTGTACAGCCTGCTATACTTAGGATTATTTGATCCTAAGTATAGGGGGAAAAGCCGAGATCTTCTTGATTTTCTATTCATTCATTCGTCTTTGTATATAGCCTTCCTTTTCACTTCCCTATACACAGCACGAGTTATGTCTTCTTCATCGCTCTTGACTCTGAGGACATCGTTCGAGCTAAGTATAGGGAAGGTGTATATATTTCATATATACTTTAACCATAACTCGTACTTTGTGTGAGTGTGTGAATAAATAAAATTGGCTAAAAACCCTAAAAACCACAAAAATAAAAATTTTTTCCTGTAAATAAACATTCTTTTATTGCACATACATAGCTATTGTACAAATTATTTTTGTAAAAATGTTTTCAAAATCTTTTTGTGTAAAGTTTGTGTAAATATTTTCATATCAAAATTATGTATATAGTACAAATTTTTCCAAAATGTTTTGAAAATCAAAAGTTAGCAAAAATCTTGTGTAAATGTGTGTAAATACTTTTGCAAAACTTGCATTCATGCATTCATCCATCCATGATTTCAAAACATTTTTCAAAAATTTTGCATGTGTGTAAATATTGTGTAAATAACATCTTTGTATATATGTATATAGTTTTTCCTGGATTATAGTTGACATTTAAACTCGCCTGGAATCAAATTGGGAAATGGAGCTTGATTAAGATCTTAATCCACTTAATTTCTAAGAGGAACCTTATAGGGCTTAGGGTTAAGGCTTTTCAGGTCCATGGTGACTTAATTCTTTGAGTCCACTAGGCTATGATCACATGTCATCTCAATGAGCCTAAGTAGAGCACTTAACAACACACACATGACTCATATAGACAATGGCTTTACTTGGACACTGCACTTAGCACTGAGCTCTCTACGGATGAGGTGGTGAGGAGGCAGTCTTCCTTGACTTGGGGTAGCAAATGAGGGTAGTACTTCTAGGCGGAACCTCTCTTCTTCTTTTAGTGAAGGAAGTGCGTCTCAACTTGGTCTGGTTGCCAAGAGGTATAACGACAGGAGTTGTGGGTTGCAATAATGCTTCAAAAGAGGGATAGTCTACTGGCTCAAGAGGAAAAACTCCTTGTATATATGCTGCACATGTATATGTTGTACAGATGCACTTGAAAAAAAATGCAAAAAGAAAATAACTCCAAAAAAGTGGTGGGTCTGATAGAAAATGATAATCCCACCGGAGTATGTATATAGTGCAATAAGCAAAGCTTGAGATTCATGTCCCACCTTATGTAGCTTGCAGCAGGGAGACTTGGCTACACTGGTTGAGCTCCCAAGGATACATGGCTACACTGGCCATGGTCCATTCTCTTCTTCCCCCTCTTCTTGAGTCGGTTGAACTTGAACTTAGAAGGGAATACCCCGCTCCTCGAGGAAAGAGTGGCCAGATTGGGGTCATAGAGTTACCTTGTTGGGGAGGGTTGTCAAGTTGCCATTTCTGAGGTGGAGAGCTTATACCTCACATTCACAGTACAAGGAAAGATTCATGGTCTTCGGGGTTTGTGTTTGGTGACTTGTTCTGATCTGGATTATTGAGGAGTCTTGATTATAGATTGGAATCCAAAGATCTGATCGAGCTCCATAATACAATTTAATGAAGGCAAGTTTAATATTCAACCTTGATCTATGTACATTCTCCTGTTTTTCTTTTTCTTTTTCTTTTTCACTTCTTTTTCAAATAAGTGTTTGCTAAGGGACTAGCAAAGTTAAGTATAGGGGGGTGATGAATACTCATTCATCACTCTTTATTCTTATATTTTAGCTACAAAAACCTTTGCAAATGCATGTAGATACTTGTAAATACAAATAATTACCAAAAAGCATGCATAGTGTAAAAACTAATAATTAGCATGTTTTTGTGCAAAAATAAAAGAATAAAGAACTAAAAGAAAAAGAGGGAAATATTTAGAATAAATATTGAGCAACCTAATCCCAAGGGAGGGCTCAACATGGGCCTGACCGCATAAAAGCCAAAGTAGAGAGAGATAGGGGGCTCATGTGTGTAAATATATCTGTAAATAAAATAAAAATATTTTCCTCTAAAATAAAATAAAATGGGCTTGTATATATTTGTACATATTTGTAAATACGAAAATCAAAATAAAAATAGAAAAAATAAAAAGAAAATAAAAAAGAACCTCCCTTGTACATATTCACCATGTACATATGACCACACTTTTATTTATTTTACTTTATAAATAAATAAATAAATTAAAATCTCGTAAAACTTGTATATATATTTTATATTTCATGTTGTAAAAAAATAAAATAAAAACCATGAAAACAAAAATTAAATAAAAAGAACAAAATTAAAAACCAAAAAGAACATTGTACATATACCATGTATATAAATGTATATATCTATATATTTTACCCTTATACATAAATAATAAAAATAAAATAAAAATACCTTTTTATTCCTAATTTTATGCTATAAATTAATAAAATATAAAATGGGAATAAAAATGCACAAAAATAATTAATTAAAAATCAAAAATAAAAAAATCTATATTGTAAATATACCTATATAGAGCACTATATTGTAAATACATTATTTTATTTCAAAAAAATAGTTAAAAATCACAAAAAAATAGAAAACAATAAAACAAACATTTTTCATGTTTTAAGTTTTATTTAAATCGACCATTTTCTATTTTTAAATGAATTTTCAAATCATTTCCACATGGCCAGCTCTCATTGGTCCACGGGGGATGTTGACCCCCCGGTCAACTCCCCCCCTGGGCCACATAGTCCCGGATCTGAGTTTCGACCCGATATCTCGACATTTTCTAGACTCGATCCGACCACTAAAATTTCTAAATCTGGGTCCTAATCACTCCCTGATCCACCTAGATCCTTGCCCGGACGTTTGCCTTGGGATCCGCGCTTCGAGCTTCACGCCCGACTCCCGTTTAGACGGACCCCTAGAGGTATTTAGCCTGAGCTCCGCCTCCATTTTCAAGTATCTTTGGCTCATCTCTCTTCACCCTAGGACCTCCACAGCCACCGTAAGAGTGACAGCTTGCTTCCGACCGTGCCGCAGCGAGGAGGGAGTGGACGGACCACTGATCCGGGGACTTCGCACCGCCGTGCGCTGCCCAGAGGTGGTGCTCGAGCCTCGGGCACCGACGACCCTTGAGGGTAGGACCTGGAGCATCCCCAGCTCTTCCACAGTCGGTTTCGTCCAGTAGGTAGCTCTCTTTCCTTTCCTATTTAGCTAATTTCACTTTTCGCCCAAATCGACTCGTCGCCGATTAGCTCCGATTTCGACCATCCTCGCCTACATCTCGATCATCGGAATAGCCCATCACCTTCGCCTTTCCCCCGTGCATCTTCTGCACCCATCCATTCACCCCAGTTCGCACAGGAACTGGGTATCGAGCTTCATCGTCGTCGCTCCGTCGGAGCTCGTTCACCCCGCCGCACCGTTCACCTTTACCACCCCTAACCGGGTCGAGGCACTTTGCCCTCGACCCGGGAGTGTGTTGCGTCGCTTTGCAGGTCCAGAGGAGCCCATCTGAGGGCTCGACATTCAGGCGCAGCAGCTCAGCCTCTGCCGGTGTCGCCTGAGCTCTTCGGAGCTCCGTTGCGTCATCGGAGGAGCCCATTAGACGCGGGAGGCCCAGGCGCATCGTCTCCGATCTTCAGCAGCCTCCGAGGAGCTCTCCTGCACGCGCACGAGCCCGGCGAACCTCGCCGGCGTCGAGTTCATCGAGCATCCTCCCCGACCGTCCGATCGCCCTTCAGCTCCAGATTATGCCCGGACCGTCCGATCAGGGTTAAGAGGAGGCCCAACAGCCACCGTTGGATCTCCACGTGGCCTCCTCTCAACCCTCCATCCAACGCAAGGGACCCAGCACACCTCGACCGTCAGATCCAACACGTGGAGCGTCCCTTGCCGTTGGATGAGCGCCGAGGGATCCCCTTCTTAGCCGCGCCTCTTCTCAACCGTCGAATCTCCACGTGGCGTGCATCCGACCATCGGCATTAAATAAAGGGTAATTTACCCTTAGGCCCCCCTCTTTTTAGTTGTTAATATTTCGCCCTGTAAATATTTTAGAAGTTTTATTTCAGTTTGGTAAATTGCATAGAGGATCTCGTAATATAGTTTATTTGCTTTTATACCCCTCTATGTAGTGGTACACGTGCTTCGACACGTGAGTTTGTGGGTCATTTGCATGTATGGGCCTTATGTTCTAGGGTGTTAATGAATGAATTTATGTTTTTGATATTTGCAGAAATGCCCCTGTGAGTGTTGTATTTGTGCATGTGCTTTATATCGTAGGTAATTTACACTTTCGCCCCTGGACTTTTATTACGTGTTACTAAATAGTTCAGGGACTTAATTTTATTGCAAATAGGTCCCTGAGTGCCCAGGTCACGCGTTTGGCGCGTGAATTCTTGGAGAAATTACACCGGACCCCCTGGAACTTGTTTTAATTGCGTACAGGTCCCTGTGCACTATACCATTGTTTTTTTATTTTAATAAAATAGTAAACCATCTCCAAATTTGATGAAAATTGGATACATGGCTCCTGCTATAGTATAAAATTTTACCTAATTTTTGGAGACATTTTTGACGCTTTTTATTATTTTTAAAAATTCAAAAACAAGCATTTTTCTTACTGTCTAGATAGAAAATTCATAAAAAAATATTAAAACACCATTAAAAATTACAAAAAATTGTATAGTGTTTGTTTTGTGCTGTTTGATTTTCTGACCAATTTTTGTCATTTTTAGATTTATAAAACCTATAAAAATTACAAAACCCCTAAAAACCCATAAAAATTCTAATAATTAAAGGAAAAACAAAAAATTAATAATTCCAGTGCCCAATTTTCCTTGTATTTTCTACTTTACAGGAAAATTACCTTCAGTCCTTGATAGGGCCATTTTGCATTTTAATTTGGCCCTCCAAGTCTGACTGGACAGTGGTCTGCATTTTCAGCCTTGTTTGATTTTTATAAAATTCCCTAAAAATCAGAAAAACACCAAAAATTAACCAAAAACAAAGAAAAATATAAAAACATAAAAAAAATTTTGTTTGAATTTTTGGATGATTTTTGAGTAATTAAATAATTGTTTGTAGTTGGTTATTTTCTTGTTTTCTTATTTTCTTAATTAATTTAAAAATCCAAAAATTTTTTTAAAAAACATTAAAAATCCACCAAAAAGCCTTTTATTTTATTTTATTTTTCTTTTGGACTACTTCGTAGGCCGCAAGGCCATTACGTGATCCCTGAGTTCGACCCTGGTCGCTATTCCAGGCTAATCCAATAGGCAGGGCCACTATTGAGTTTCTTTGATTTTCATTCCATTTTGGTGGTCTGCTTTCCTTTTTGTTGATTGAGCCGAGATTTCTATCGATCCGGGTCGCAACGACCCGAGTGTGATATTTTTACCTGATCCGGATTAGTAGAATTTTAGCCCATCATCGACATACGCCACTCATTCTGATCCTTGGATCGAGCTCGCCCCACCTCCATCTCCACTGTTTATTAGTCGCTCTACCTTAGCCATCTGATCTGATCACTGATCAGATCTCAGTCGCTTCTTCCTGCCTAACTCTCAGCCACAGGATGCTCTCCCATCCAATGGTCCTCCTCGCACCACGCCACCCACTCACTCCCAGCCATTGGATCTAACTCTCATATCAAATCCCCGCCGTTACATAGCACCTCTACCTCAGCCGTAAATCTCTCATTGATCCAGTGGCTACCCACCTTCCACGTCGCCCTTTCATTTCCAACAGTTAGATGGAATCCTACTTCCATCTAGACCACCCCTCTCCGCGTACCTCCCTGCCTTTCGATCAGATCCTAAGGATCTGATCTACGACGTACATCTGCGCCGACATCTGGATCGTTGGATCTCATGATCTAACTGTCCAAAACCCTTTGTCAACCTCCAGCTCACCCGATCCCAGCTGTTTCACCTTGCTTTTGTGCCACCCCCTTCCTATTTTGGAAGGCGACTCCGGCCACCTCTCCCTCCCATAACACCTCCCCCTCGTAGCCCTATCCTCCGCCTACCTCGCGAAACCTCCACGTCCTTCCTCCGCGCCTCCACCCTCCGTTTCACCCATCAACCATTCAGGGAAGCTTCGGCCCAGCCTCCGGCCCCTCCGGTGACAGCAGAGGGGCCTTATTTTGAGGCGACGACGGCCGTATGCCTCCGGTGAGATCCGTGGCCTCCGGCCACGTCGCGGTTGCTTTTCGAGCATCGCTGAGCTCTGAGGTATAGGTGGCCTTGCCGAGCAACGACCCGAGTGCCTCCAAGGCGCTCAGCCCAAGCTGCTGCCTTCACCAAGAACCTCGCTTCGGCGAGGTGACCTTTTTTTATTTTTTTTAATTTCCCTTAATTTTTCTGACTCTCTCACTCGCCGCCACCCTCAGCTGACAACCTCCCGACCTTCACCACTCATCGAGCACCTTCGCCGACCACCCTCCTCTTCTCCAGGACCTTCCCCTACTTCGACCCCTTCTACTCCACTTTGCCGGAGAAGAAGAACTCGAGCCACCATCTCCCGACGCCCCACGGCCCCCGCTCACTCACAATCACTCGCACTCTCTTACACTTCGCTTCGACTATCATCTAACGCATGCAGGACCCTCAACGGCTGGAGTTTGCATCGACACTACTTCAAACGTCTTCCCTTCAGTGAAGCTTCACTGACCTACTCCTCCCACCAGCTCCGGAGCTTCGCAGCACCGTCAGGTCCTCCGCCGGACCCCCAGCAAACTTCCTCGACCTTCCAGCACCGCCTCGGAGCACGGAGGAGCCATAGGTGCATCATCGGAGCCCCGCCTTCTCCGGTGGCCTGCGGTAGAGAAGACGCTACAGGTGTCGTCCGATCATCTGGATCGGATAGCCAGGATGATGACACATGGATGCCCAAGCCTCAGTCCGATCTAGAAGCCTTGGGTTCAACGAACCTCACCCCGAGCCTCCATATGCCGCCACGTAGCTTGAACCTGAGATACCTCCCGAGCCTAAGCCCCTCATATGCGCCACACGTGAGGGCTTGGGAAAATTGCATGAAAGACCCTGATGGTTATGGTATTTGCTTATTGGTACCCAGGCATGTGCCTCACGTGTGTGCCTAGGTATTTTACAGGGAGGTCCTTACTAGTTTGAAGATTTGTTGATTGGTCCCTGTGTGCATTGGAAAAATTACATTGGACCCCAGACGGTTTTTGGTATACATTTAGGTCCCTCCAGGGACCTAAATGTAATATTCATCTTTTTATTTTCTTGCATTTTTATTACAATTATGCACATGCATTGTTTTCTTCATAACTTGAGCATCGTAGGTCCAAATTGCATGATTTTAGTGTCATTTTGATCCTTATTTCTTCAATTACATCATGGCTTGTTTATTTTTCTCATCTGCCACCATTTTAAATGAAGTTAATTTTTATGTTAGATGAGATTCTGTGCTCCTTATATGTGTGTCATGATTAGATGATTGCTCTTATTCTTATGTTCAATTTGACTCTAATTTCAACCCGTATTCTGTTGCTCATTTATGTAATCTTTCTTCGGCATAATTATTTGCATTCTCATAACGTATATTTAACATTGCATATTGTTCATTCATCATCCTATAATTGCATGAAAATCAAATAAAAAATGCATGAACCATGTATTGCATTGTAGTTTGCATTCTCACTTGAGCATCTGCATGGAGACCTGAAATTGAGAAATTATTCACTTGGTCTTAATTAGTCTAAATTCAATATATAGATAGAGTAGCTGTGTCCCTGTATTCGACCTTTGTAGACTTGCCAAGTAAAAAATAATCCCCAACATTCAAGGATTGTGGTTTTTGCTGAACTGAATTTGCCTCCTATACTACGACAATTCCTGATTATTAAAGAGGCAGATTTTGCATTCATCAGAGATGTACAATCAGTGAAAAATAGGAGACTCTCAATGTAGAGGCATGATATTCGGTGGTCATAAAGTCAAAAGGATCAGGGACACACCGATCACCACAAGACATGGCTCACCCTGCAAGGGTCCTCAAGGCAAGCAGACTCAGATGAGTCAAGTATCTCATCAGACTTGGCCCCGTGGTCCAATTGAGAGGAGACACAACAAGAGAGTAGACCAAGTACACAAATTAGAGGACTCGGCTTCGTGCTTCACCAGAGAGGAGACACCAAAAGTGAAGTCGAGCACCTAGAAAATGATGTACCCTCCCGCAGATAACCCTCGGGGAGTGGTATATTCTAAACAATGAATAATCAAATAGAGCTCACCCTTGTGAGGGTTGTCAAGGAGAGCGGACTCAAAAGAGTCAGATCCATCAGACGGATCAACAGAAGTGGCCTCGGTAGGCGACAGGTCAGCGACCAACAGAAAAGACCGACGGATCAAGAAAATGAGGCAGTGCCCCGCAGACAACCCTCGAAGAGCGTACTGCCAACTAATCAATTAATAATCAGAGGAAGAGGGCTCATCCTTGCGAGGACCATCAAGGAGAGCAGATTCGAAGGAGCTGGTAACATCAGATGGATCCCCAGGGGTGGTCTCGGTAGACGACAGATCGACTACCTAGTAGAAGAGACCGATAGATATAGAAAAATGTCATAGTCTCTCACAGAAAACCCTCGGAGAGTACTATGAACTAGTCAGTGATAAATCAGGAAAGTGAAACTCATCCTTGCGAGGACCGTCAAGGAGAGGGGACTCAAAGGAGTCCAGACAAGTCGGTCTCGTGCTCCGACAAATCGGACGCATAATCAGGGGGGAGATCGACACTCATATCAGATGACTTGGCTTCGATTTCCATCAAGATGGATACCCAATTAGTAAATGAAACCGAAGTCCTACAATGTGTTGCATCCTCCCGCAGGCAGTCCTCGGGGAGGAAATGCAAGCTAAGCAAGGAATAATCAGAAAGGTGAAACTCATCCTTGCGAGGACCGTCAAGGAGAGAGGTGAGTGAAATTGGCCTTGTGTACCGATAGATCCGGTACACAATCAAACATGGAGACCAAGTAGACAAATCAGACAACTCGGTTTGCATGCTTCATCGGATAGGCAACACCAACAGTATGGGAACCGAGCATAGAGAATGTGTTGCATCCTCCCGCAGATAGTCCTCGGAGAGGGATGCAAATTCGATCAATCAAATCATGGGATTGCAAGCATCATATCTCAGGTCCTCAAAATCAATCAATCAATCCTCAGGAGGGCATAAGATCATTTGAGGGATAAAAATCAATCAGGTCAATCAAGATACATCCCTCAAGTCAATCAAATCAGTTGAGATGGCACAAAATATAAGCAGAAATCCTCTAAGTGCCATAGATGGATGAAAGAGTCAGGAGATCGAGGAGGAATCAATCAAGGAGATGAGTGAGATCATGTGGTTCCGATCACCGTCATTATGAGGTCCGAATCTAAATAGTCAATCAAGCTCAGAAATCAAGACGGGAGTAACCGCAAGATATATTGATCAATCATAGCTCATGAACTCCTTATCAATCCTCGTAATACATCACATCCTCAACCCAGTAGGCGTGATAAAAAATCCTCAATAATGATTCACACTTAGTAATTGTTAATGATCAAAGTCCTCAATAAGCTCCAAGCACGAAAGTCATATCCACCAAAGTTAGCTCATCAATCTCAGCATCCTCAAAAGTGTGCCCGACTTACTCAAATCATCAATATAAGTCATAAAACCTCGATGCGGGCTATATCCGTAAGCACATCAATCTCGGGTAAGAGAAGAGATGACACAGGGGTACAAGGTGGGTGGGTGAGATGCAAAGCGATCACAGTCAAAATTGTGTGTTCTACACAAGGCAGGAACACATCTAAAATTGTGGTTCAAGGAGAGGATCTCCTCGAACCGGACTAGAAATGGGTGATATGGGTGAAGAGAAAAGCCGCAAGATCCGGCGAAGACGATGAAGTTCAAGACCCAATCACGACTCGAATGCAAATGAGGAGATGTATGTATAAGAGAGGAAGAAGGACTCAATGATGAAAAATACACACACACACGGGACTGAAGACTCGAAGAATGGATAAAAACGCAGATGGACTCAAAGTCACAATCAGTGCACAAAGCAAACCCCCAGTTCACCTACTCAACACAGTGAAGACAGAGATGTGGTCTTTTTTCCTCGTCGATTTTGGAGTTAGGTGATCATCCAAAAGGTTGTACACACCGCAGACAAGCTTGGGATTGAGGCTATAATCCTTGGCATGTACGTGAGAATAAAATGCACATACAAGGAGGGGGTTGCTCTCCCAAAGACATAGAATTCATTACATTTTATTTTTAAGTCCAATAGAGTTAGCAATCCCGCGTTTATTTTGGTTTATTTTCAATGCATGTACGTAACGGTTTTCCAATTCCATTTAACATCCTAAGTGAAAAAAATCAGAGGGAGAAGATTGGAAAAGCCATGCAAGTCGGAAATTGATGATGCATGCAAAGTCAGAAGACTTATAGTGCTTCCCAGCTCTCTCCATGCGGGATGCATAACAAAATTGAAATCCTAACTATATGAGATGCAATCCGATGAAATCACCCTAGATGAGAATATACTATTAGCGTGAAGCACCATATTGCAAAATTTGACTAAGTCCAACACATGATCTATAGGTACATGCAGTGTTTATTAGGTATTTGGCCTTAATCTATTGAGCAAGCACATCCTAAGCTAGGGCTCATTCACAGAAAACAAATAAAAATAAAAAGCGTCAAAACCGTCAAGGTCCCCGAGGGAACAATCCCCCAGGCTCTGGACCTTGGGAAGTCGAAGTGTCTCTGAGAGTCCTAATTATTACAATCATAAGTGTCACTCTTCTCTCATATAAATATACATAATAATGAAAGTGCACAATTCATAGACTGCTCTGCAAAAAATCTCCTCCACTTTCCTTTGATGCTCTCTCCTGCTGGCTAGGTCTGAAAGTCGGCTCCGCCTTGCTTGGGTGCATCAGTACTCCTAGGAGGGCCTTCTTCACGCAACGGTCCCTCGCAAAAAAGTCAAATAGAGAAGAGTGGTCAGAGTCATCACAATGAATATCAAATAATCATGAGAAATATATAAATGATTAATCAAAATAAATAAATGCAATAAAGAGACGAACAAGAGATAATAAACCAACAAAATAATCTCCAACTACGCGACGTTTCTCCTCGACAACGACGCCATTTTGTAACTGGAAATTCTCCATCATGGGTCTAAGTATATGTCTCACACAGGGCGGAGACACAGTCGCTGTGGCGACCCACGACAAAAACCCTGATTAATCAACATATAACTCACAATATGAATAAAGCAATTAAAATAAAAATGTGGAGTTAAAATTTATTAAAGACAAAATAGGAGGTTTTATTAAAGAATAATTAATTAAAAATAATAAATGATTTTATTATTATTTAATAATAAAATAAAAATGTTTATTATTTTATTTAGTATTTTATTATAATTTTTTTATTTTTTGACTTTATTAATGAGTAGTTAATTTTTATTAGTATATTTGTAGGTATATTTGCCTATATTTTGTACATTTTTATTTTTATTTTGTATATTTTATTTTATTATTTTATTATTTTATTTTATTTATTTACAACTTATTTTTATGAGTATAAATATATATTTATGATGTAATTTGTACACTTAAATAAATAGGTATGTATAATATATAGGTATATTTATAGGTATTTTACCTATGTTTTATATACATCTTTTTATTTTAATGTATTTTGTTAAGTTTTATTTTGGTTTTGTATTTCTAGTAGAATATAGATAATATTTACAGTATTACCAAAATATAAAGAATAAAGAATGAAATCCACCTTTATTTATATACAAGTATAACACATGTATTTTGTCTATGTATCTTAAAGACTTATTTTATTTTACATTTTTCTTTTGGTTTTAATTTGGTTTTAATGTGTACAAATGTTATAAATAATAATTACAAAAAATATAAAAATATTAATTTGTAAAAATAATGAATAATGAATAAATTGAATATTTTAATCGATATAACGTACAATGAGGGTCAAAAACTTAACTTTCACACAGTAACTCCAAAAAATATAAATCTATCACCATTAAATAGCTTGTGAAAAGTTACATATAATTAGAGTGATTTTGATATGTTTTGAGTTTTTATTTGAAAGATATGGGTCTGGGAAGTTGGGTTTTTGGATTTGTATTTTGTGTATAAAATGATCACTGTGTATTATTTTTTTACAAACTCAATTTTTTATTTTTATTTACATTATTATCTTCAACTTTTATGTAGAAAGTTTCTTTATTTGATGAATAAATAACAAAGAATAAAATATGTGTCAAAATGAATAAATAAAGAATAAAAGAATTGGGGTTTTATTGTATTTTTGGCCCTTATGCCCCCACTTTATTCCTTGTCGACCAATTCAATTCGACCAATTCAATTCTTGACTTGGTCTCGGGGTTTAGGGTCAAAATATCTTTAATTTTTTCCTTTTTCTTTTCTTCTCTTTATTCTATAATTTTGGCATTAAAAATCATGTTTTATATACAATTAATACAATAAATAACGAATGCTATTTTGTACATATAAATGCTATTTACATGCATTAGCTGGGGTTTTTAAGGCCAAAATGATAAAATAATGGTTATGAAATGGAGATTCATCGATAACCTTTATTGATATATCAAATATTACAATAACATTTATTGTAGATATGATTCGCCTCGGGCTCACATGGCTAACAATCTCTCACTAGCCCTCAGAACCATTCCTGTATAATCTTTAAACCCATGCTCATTACATGTTAGTCAAAAACCTTTTGGGGTAAAGGTTTGGTAAGAGGATCAACAACATTATCATTAGAGGCCACCTTGGTGATGATGATGTCACCACACTTTGAATTTCCCGAATGATGTGGTATTTCCTTTACACATTCTTGCTCTTCAGATGCCATCCAGAATCCTTCGCCTGAGCTATGGCTCCCGTGTTATCGTACAGTAGTGTGATGGGAGTATCAGAGGAAACTACACCAAGTTCCAGGATGAACTTGCATAACCACACCGCCTCCTTTGCAGCATCCGATGCAACAAAGTATTCGACTTCTGTTGTTGAATCAGTCGTAGTGTTTTGCTTCTTGCTTCTCCATCTCATAGCACCACAATTCAACAAGAACACAAACCCTGAAGTTGACTTGCTGTGATCTATATCATATTGGATGTCTCAGTCTGTGTATCCTAAGACTTGGAGATCACCATCTCCATAGACCAAGATGTAATATTACGCCCATCTTAGATACTTAAAGATGTTCTTCATTGCATTCCAGTCTTATTCTACATAGCAGGATTGGTAACGAGTTACCACTCCCACTGCATGTCAGATATCTGGCCTTACGCACATCATGGCATACATTAGACTTCCTACAGTTGACATGTAAGGGCATCCAGCCATGGCTTTCTTATCCTCAACACTTTGAGGAGCCATCCCTTTAGATAGGTGTATACCATGTCTTAAGGGAAGCAAGCCTATCTTAGAATTCTCCATATGGAAACGTTCCAAGATCTTCTTAATGTACCCGTGTTGTGACAATATCAAAATCCTATTTTCTCTGTTTATGAATAGCTTCAAACCCAACATATAAGAGGCTTCTCCACAATCTTTCATCTCGAAGGTATGGGGCAACTAAATCTTATTGCTAGTCATCATCCATGTATCATTTCCAATGATATGGATGTCATCTACTTAAAGCACAGTGAACACAATGGCGTTCTCACTAAGCTTCTTGTACACACATGGTTCATCAGGATTATCAACAATATTTCTTTATGATTTCGTCAAATATGATGTTCTAGCTACAATAAGCTTGTTTACGCCCATAAATGGATTTATTCAACTTGCATACTTTGCCTTCTTCAATTATGAAGCCTTGGAGATGCTCCATATAGATATCCTCCTAGATGTATCCATTGAGGAATGCTTTCTTGGCGTCTGTCTGCCAGCTGTCGTAGTCAAGATATGCAGCTATAGATAGCAATGCCCTGATGGATTTAAGCATAGTCACATGAGAGAATGTCTCATTGCAGTCAATGCCTTCTCTCTATGTGTAGCCCTTGGATATGAGTTGTGCCTAGAAGATCTCTACCTTCCCATCAAGTGCCTTATTTCTCTTGAAGATCTATTTACACCCAATGGGTTTTATCCCTATAGGTGGATCCTCTAGGGTCCATACGTAGTTCTTGTACATGGAGTTTATTTCAAACTTCATTACTAACATCCATCTATACATGTCATGATCCGTGGGTGCTTCATTAAATAAATTGAATCATTGTTAGTTTGACTTGACCCGCATAATCCGTACCTTTTAGGTGGTACAACCACCCTCGAACTCCTTCAAAGAGGTACGGGTGTTTCATCTTTATTCACATCTTCAGTTTCTGGTCCAAGAAGCTCAATATCCTTAGAGGATTCAATGAGTTCATTTACTTCATTTTTGTCTTAACTCTTAAGTAAGTCATCCTCTAAGATCTTTACATTCTATAGATGAAAAACTTCTAAGTCTCAAGGTTGTAAAGTTGGTATCCAATACCGTCCTTTACATACCCAATGAAGTAGCACTCTTTAGTATGAGATTCCAGCTTACTTGCATCCGCATTCTTTGCATGGATAAAGCAATCCTAAATTTTTAAGTGTTTAACACTAAGCTTGGTTCCAAACCAAAGTTCATGAGGGGTTTTGAGTACAGATTTTCTAGGAATCTCATTAAGGATATATATTACAATCTGCATATCCCTAGAAACTAAGAGGTAACTGCATTTTACTCATCATTGAATGGGCCATCTCCATGATGATCTTGTTGCGTCTTTCAATTAATTCTTTGAACTTTTCAAAGATTTCAGATTTATGACGTAACAAGAAGATAACATGTATTATGAACGGTCATCAATAAGCGTCAAATAATACCGATATCCATTTCAAGTCACGGTACTGAATGGACTACATACATTGGTATGTATTAGGCCAAGAACACCCTCGCATTGTCTAACCTTGTTATGAAAGGTTCTCTGGTCATATTACCTCAAATGAAATGTTCAGAGGTTGGTAAAGTTTATATCTATAGAAAATATAAGGTCCATCCTTTATCAATATATTGATCCTATCAACAAATAAATGACCAAGTCTTTGATGCCAAATCATGTTCGAATGATTTTCGTCCTATCTGGTTCTTTAGGGTTTTTATTAGCGAGTGTTACATTCATGACAAATTCATCAATGCACAATTCTGGAGTCCACCGGAAGTTAGAATACCATATGCAATATTATTATAGTTTATGATAAACTTCTCATAAAATAGGAACGAATATCTATTTGTAACTCACTTAGATATAGATAATAAGTTCTTTCTAACATCTGGAACATAGAGACATTCTCTAAGTAATAGGACTCTCCTACTGGATAATGATACTCTGCACTTCCTGATGGCAACTACTGCAATAATTGCATCAAATCCCATCTGGATGACTATCTCCCTTGATCAATATTTTCGGTTTCCTGAAATAAATGCAACAGATTGCATACATGAACATAAGCACTAGAATCTATGATCCAACTACATTCTCCTCCTATGAGAAGATTGGTTTCAGTGATGAAAGTAGATTTTATGCATGTCAAGGCATTTTCTTTACCCCCCTCTCTAAGGTTTTCAGATAATTTAGACAATCTCTTTTTCAGTGCCCTAGACTTTCGTAGTGATGACATACATATGCCAGATGTGTGGAAGCTTGAGAGGATAGTTAACACTTTGACTTTTCTTCTTCATCTGCTGGGCCGGACTTTTCCGGAACCGATGCTTCTGACTGCATTCAATGCAGTTCACATCACTGATCATCTCTTTTAGATTCAATATTATACCACATTCTCTATGTCCATATGCTGCTTCTGAAGCACATTAGATAGCGACCCTCAGAATATAACATCGAACCAGTGAGTGGTCCTTATTAAAATTTTCATTAAATTTTAATTCTTCCACTGACATAGGGTTTGTATGATGTTCTCGGTGAGCACATAATCGATCACTCTATAGAGAGAACAGTATCCAAATTACAGATCCAATTTGAATAATTTGGTCCAGTCAATTGGTTGACCTCTAGAAGCCTGCTGAGCAGGTTCATGGATTTCATATCTGAGATTAAGAATGCATTATATTATAACATATAAATAATTATATAATCAAATTTAAATTATTTGATTAAAGATTCTTAATCAAATTAATCATGCATTTTAAACTCTAAAAGTCCATTCCCTTATTAAACTTTCAAAGCAAGAGATATACTTACCACTATATCTCTAGCAAGATATGGGATCTCCTTTTTTTACCTTTGTTACATCCCAATCATATGAGAAATTGCAACTTGGGTAAAAAGTAGCGAGAACTCATTCCACATTGCATGTCCAACTTGCATTTCCCAATTTGGTCCTTAACTCCCGGCCCCACCACCCCTAAGGTGATATTGACCGTTGTTAATTGAATTAACCGTCAACAGGAATAGAACTCGATATGTGCAATCCAATACCGCCTCAATTATACGAGGAATAAATATTGGGGTCACTATGCATACGACCTTACTCTTTCAAGAAGCAAAGAGCTCGATCCATGTGCGTTTGTATGCAGGAGCTATCACTTCGGACAGGCATCTCCAACATATAATCCATGATGACGGAACCCTTCGCCTTGATGGGTGATTATGGATCTCATTTATATGATCCTCCATATCTCATTCAAATTTTAAGTAATCATTATGAATCATATTCACATAATTAATTCTTCCAAGGTGATTTCATCTCTATTTATAATAAAGTGATTATTTTATATTGATCTAATTAATTTAATCATATTAAATTAACTAACAATTGATGAATCTGTGATTTATCATCACAATATCTATTTATTATCCTCTGAGTTTGAACAAATCAATAAAATCCATCCTTAATTCACTTTAATTAACAACTAACCCCTAATTTACAATGAAACCTAAGTATTGTATAAAAATAACACCGTTTTATTTTCCTTAATTTATTCTGATTGAAAACTCCAAAAACTAAATTAATTATTGTATATATTTATTTTGATTTTAGAAAATATAAAATTCAAAAATATAAAAGAATTAAAAATGGAGTTTTATTGATTAAAAATAATTGGCAAAATTTTTACTTTGTTTATTTGATCTATTTTGACTTTTTGTTCAACATGAAACTTGTAGATCATATTGAGATCTGAAACTTTCATGTTTTGACTTTTTTTTCTAATTTTGCTTCCTTATATTTCTTTTGTATTTTCTCTTTATTTTTCTATTCATTGAATAAATCCATTGGGCCACGTGGCGCTCTCTCCTGTTGCCACGCGCCTGCACCTTAGTAGCTCATCTCCTCCTGCTAGCCTGCATCTCCACCATTCACACCCATATTACTCCCTGCCGCTTGACCAGATCTGGCGATCATATCCCATTCTCTCCTCTCCACCTTCACCACAACCGTTGGATCATGAGTTCCAACGGTCGTCGCCGCCTTATCTTCCTCCTCTAGAGCCTTCTCTCCGTCCCATGCAACGCCTCGTCGTCCATCTCTCCCCTTCCATTTTCAACGCCCTCTTCAAGTTGCCTCGCCATGACCTAACGACACCCCCATGCAGCCCTAACTTCCGCCATTCTCGCCCGACCATCAACACACCACGACCTAATGCCTAGGGCCAACGTCGACCATTACAAAACACTCCACCACCTACCTGTAATGGCCAACCTCCATCTATAAAACCCCCTACCTCCAACCACTTCATAGCCCATCCACAAATCTGCAAAACTTCACCTAGCCCTTCTTCCCCTCCTATGACAGAAGAGGTGGAATCGAAAGGCCATTATGGTTGTAGCCTCCAGGTGTGATCCTTGGCTGCCATAGCCAAGTGACGATGGCTCCACCACAGTTTGATATCTGAGGCTCGGTTTCCCTCGACGAGCGAAGACCAAAGATCAGACTAGAGCACAACCCAAGTCATCCCTCCATCGCGATTCCTTCTCTGATCAGGTACCCGTTCCCCCTCATTTTCTTCTTATTTCCTAAATTTTATTACACGCACACACACACCTTCCCATGACCATTTGACCCCTCCCCGAGCTTCACCCGATGACCCACATCCACGCCAAGCACTTCGACCACACTCTCCCTTCCTTTGCGACACCTCTCTACTTCATGCCATCTCCTCCGCTGGAGGTGGAGCAGATCCCATTCCGAGCACCATCATTATCCATCCGAAGCTCGCCATTCACCCCCTACCATTTCTACTATGTCCCACTAATCCCTTTTGCGGCTACCACCTTCATTAGCCAGATTTTAGGCAGAGCTCCATTCTAGAGCTCCGCCTCTGGCATGGCTTCATTGGCAACAACTTCCAGCCCACCTCGTGCCTCCTCCAATCTTTGAACATCATCGCCAGGAGCTCCGTAGCCTTCTCGGACCTTCAACATGCACGGACGACGGCGGTAGAGCTTTGATAGCATCATTGGATCTCCAAACGTGTTGCCTCCAGACGACGGAGGAGAAAATCCTAGGATGTACTGGTGCCATTTGATGGTGCCCCTCAGATAGCCCTCCAACATCTATGATGCAACCACATCACCACCCTCGTGCACGAAGGCTTGGTGGGATCGAGCCTCCACCCGAAGCACCTCTAGACGCCACGTGGCCCGAGGCACCTACAACAACGCAATTCCTCCACTTGAGCCTCAGCCCTGCCGCTTGAGCCTTGTCTGCGTGTGTGCCACATGTATACGGGCTTGGTAATTTGCAGTCCACCCTGCCATGTTCCTGAAATTGCAGATTGGTCCCTCCCAGGCACATACGTGCCTCATGTGCCATGCTTGGGAAAATTACAAAAGGGCCCGATCGACTTTCATAAATTACAAAAATACCCTCTACATGAACAATTTGCATATTTTACCATTTTATCCCTTTTGTTTTTTCCACATACACCACTGGACTCTATTGCTTATAACTTGAGATCCTAACTCCAAATTAAGTGGTTTCAATTTCATTTTATTGCTAATTTTACGCTCTTACTCATGGCTATAGTTAATAACTGATTTGACATTTTATTTAATATAGTAAATTTCAAATATTTTAAGTGTCCATTGATCTCTAATTAAATGCCTTGAATTGAAATATGATTTTTTTGCATAATATACACCGAAATTGACTCTATCTTTTAATGCTCATTTTGCATTAAATGCTAATTTCATATTTTATCATTTTATTCCTTATGTTTTAAGTGTACATTTCTCTTTAATTAAATACCATCAATTGCATAAAATTGAAATAAAAATGCATATTATTAATTCACCTCCTGTATTGTATTTCATTGCAACATTGTCTTGCGTGATTATTTTTGCATCATTTTGTGCATTATGTGCATTATGGTCTTGTGTGCATTTGTATGCCTAGAGATATAGGTTGAAGAATTTAATCATTCAATTCAAACATTTAATTTATGATTAATCTACGAGGAGGCTCGTGTCCCTGCATTCGACTTGGTATGCTTGCCAAGTAAAAAATTCACCACATATCCAAATGTGTGGTCGATTCTATTAGATCCGTCATCGCTCCTGTGCTACGATAAAAAGATGATAATAAAGGGGCAATTTTGTAATTTATCAGATGATGCCGTTGCTGGGGACATGTCTCATCTTTGTTGATTTTTGGATTTTAATGTATATTCTGAGTTGATTAATTTTCAACATTTATGTCTCCTTGTTTGTGAGTTGTTTTTGCATTGTATTAAATTTCTTGATATATATATATATACATATATCTAATGCTCTCTTTTGTGGCAGGGCCCGTGTAGATGAAGGATGCTAGGTCGACATGCAGGCATGGAGTTGGGAGCTCCTGCTACGAGGAGCCGCAGAAGAAACCCGAAGAAGTCAACAAATTTTAATTAGCATTTTATTCATTTATTTTTAAAGACGAGGATTTTTGGCGCACTAAAAGTGTGTTTTTGTGCATCGTTGTGTGCACATGTGAAAATCAAGATATTCAGATAATTTTTATTTAACTACAAGCCAACATATACCAAATAAAGCATAGGGCAAGTAGAGGATCAATCTACAAGGACTCGAAGATTTTTACGTGGATTTTTATTCTTTTTACAAGGGCATTTTGACTTTATTGAACTAAATTAAATCCTATTTTCTTTTTTTAGAGACTTAAAGTGATCAAAACCAATATCACTAGGTTCTAGACATCGTAAGGATCCCTACTTGGTTTTTTTTGGGAATTTTTCGGATTTTTTGCTATTTTGGGTGATATTTGGAAGTGTTAGGGGTGTAAGTGTAATTATCTACGAAACTTAGGGCTTAGATGCAAATAAACAGAAAATAAAGAGCATGACCGTAATTAAGAAAACTTATCAAGACATAAAGTGAAAATGTGCCAATTAAAAAGTGCTCAATGGGATAGTTGCAGAAAAAGGAATAAATTTTGAGAGAACGACAGAATGATCCTTGAGGGACTAAAATGTAATTAATAAAATTAGAACAAAATAAATGCAAAATATATAAAATATAATAATCAAAAAAGGGAAAATTGCATAATTTAATTAAAGATTTAAAGAAATTACATTTGAGTCTAAAATTTGTAAAAAACTTAAACAAAAATGAAATTATGAAGGGGTCTCTAGGACCCCTTCCTGCTTCCTGAAGCTGTGTGGCGGCGAATGAGGACTAGGGTGGAGGTTGGCGTGACACTAGGAGCTGTGGTGGTGAGGGATGGCGGCGACGCCAAGAGATGCAAAGACAGGAGGATGGCAGCGGCAGCACGGAACCGTGATGAGGTAGTGCAAGGAGGAGCGAGGGTGGTGGCGATGGGTTCCCAAGCCCTCGATGGTCATGGATCCCCCCCATTTCTGTTGGCCTCCTGTTGGCCCTTGGACCCGTCAGGGTCTAAAGTATCCTCACTAAAGGAATAACAAAGACGACGTGTCACTGATCACGAATTCAAGATTCAAATAAGTACCCACAACATATAATGAATTAATGAATAAAAAAATGTGAAGCATAATTTATTATACTCTACAACACAGATGTATAGCATGCAAGTATGCAGAGATAGAACCACAGAGAGGAAATAATGATAGCCTAATGAATATTGCTAATCAAAATGAATTATGGACATAAATTCCATTTTTACGCATTTTTTTATTTTTGATTTTTTTATTGATTCTATTATAAGTAAATTTTATTATTTTTATTTTTTAATGTGGTTTATATATATAAGGACATACATATGTATCATATAGATAATATATAAGCTCTATACATCATAATCAATATAATTATATATATATATAAATCAAATAATATTAATACAAATAGCCTTGATTATATACTATGTACATACATTATTTTATTTTTAAAATATTTATGAGATATATATAATAATTAGTAAAAATAATACTATGTATAGACATATACTACAATGTATAGTAATATAATTATAAGTACGTCAAAAAAATCATAATTCAGGAAATAAAATGGTTTTTGTGTTTTCAAGTTTTTATACTATTTTTGTGATTTTTTAGACATTTTCACTAATTTTTAAGTATTTTTAAAATTAAATTATCCCAAATTAGTGATTAAATAAATATGCCAAATGTTTTAAGGTATTAAAATTTTAAAATGAGTCCAAAGTTCCATAAAACTAATTTTTGTAGATATATTAAATATAAAGAAAATTCAAGAATAGAAATAAATATTTTTGGTTTTTTTGAAGAATTTTTAAATATTTTGTAGGATTTTGGTGCTTTAATTTTTTACCATTTTCTTTTTATATTTTTTGGGAATTTTGATTTGGAGTTGTAGCGTACTATAATAAACAATATACCATTTTTAATGATCTTTCAAAAGGTTTTGTATTTTTTAAGCTAAATAAGGGCAAAATGGGTTCCATTTGATTTTTAATAAATAGGAAACGTGCACAAATGCAAAAATAAAAATACGCATGAAAGAGAAAGAATCCATGTACATTATCCTATTTTTTCCTTAATTTTTGGAGTAAGGATGGTATTTATAAAAATTAAAGAACAAGTAGAAAAAAATTAATTCTGGTAGGGACCTATTTGCATATCAAGAAGTTTTCATGTATTCCAAAACCCTAATACAAAAGTTTAGGGGTTAAGGTGCAATTTAATTACACATATTTTATTTAAAAACACCTAGTAGGGGCATATTTGTAATATTCAAAACTTTGAAGGTCCTCTGTATAATTTATCCACAAAAAATCAACACAAATTATACAAATTTTGGGATGAAATATAAATACAAAAGTCACAAGGGTATGTTTGCAAAATATCCACCTCATGTGTGGGGCCACATGAGGTAAGCTGGCACAAACATCAATGCAAATATACAAAAATATAGGGGGCTCAATGCAAAAATCTCACCATTATTTACACTACAAATAATATTTGACGGACTAAATGATAAACAAACAAAAGATTGAGGGAGCTCAAATGATATTACCCCCAAAGGGCATGCTATCATGCGGTGCTGGTTTCCCACTTATCCACGTGTCAGCCCACGCTCGCGTGATGATGCTTCGAGCTGCGTCGGTTGGGATTAGATCTTCAGGGAAGATCCGACGATCTAGGGGTCTTCAATCTGACGACAACTGTAGACATGGGGGTCGATTGATAATCAAATTACTGCAGGCTACCTGGAAGAATAGGGAAGAACTCCTCCCCATTGAACTTTGATCCACGAATACTCCACCACCCTTCGATGATTTGTTCCTCCGATAGGCCCAGGAGGTTCCTAGGCTGCTTCTGCACCGACAAGTACTGGCCGATGATATCCAGCTCCTGTCGCTAGGTATCTGGGGCTCGTCTTCGTTCAGGCGAACTGCAAGTGCTGATGGGGCTCGACTCTCTGCTCCAGGGTCATCTCTTGACGTTCAGGCGAACTGGAAGTGCTGATGGGGCTCGACTCTCCGCTCCAGGGTCATCTCTTGACTAGGCTACCTATGGAAAACAAAGTAGGGCTCGAGGCGATCTTCTTTGACTCGGATCGAAGTTGAACATCATAGAAGATGAGCAAAATGGGTGTGGCTCTAAGTATGATGAAGGAGGAGCCGCGATCCTCTGATCTATGAAAGATCAAAGCAGGAAGATGGGTGCAGGTGGTGAACACGTCAAGGAAAGAGATGGGGGTGTCAAGGGGGTCGGGCACTATCAAAAGCACTGTCATACGTAGCTGGAGTAGGGAACTCCAACGATTGAAGAATTAACACTACGATTACTCTAAGTACCTAACTACAAAATGAAATGCGGGAATGTAAAATTCTAAACTAGATCCACCTAAAAATAAAGAAATGCGCTGCTCATACTTGGTGTGTACCAAGGAGTAGAGGTGTCGATGGATATCCGTCTTGGACCACCTTCTCGCCTCCTCGTGCCGCCTCGACTCTAGGGGATACTCTCTGTCACCGGGAGCACTAATGCATGCGAAGCAAGGGGGTCATGGACTTGAAGAAGGATCCAACAGAGAAGGGAGTTGAAGAGGATTATTTATAGATAGAAGTGAGAGCCCTTATTGATCAAAAGATTGTGGCTGAATCGAGGATCCTCGATATGATCTTTGGCTAGGGCGTGATTTAGGGATGTTTAATCTCCATGAAACACGCATCACGCCTAGCCAGAGTATCATGAGCACAAGCGAGAAAAATGGAAAAATCCAAGATCTTGACAAACCGGTGACTCGAGAAAGAGAGAGGGGGCTGTTGATATGGGGTCAACAGCTGGAGGTTTGTGATTGGTCTACCTCGACCGCTACAAGATAAAATAGGGTGAAAATAGGAAATAATAAGAAATAAAATAATAAATAAATTAACTAAATAAAGTTATAAAATATTTATTATTTTCTTTAGTATTTAAATCTGATTTTTATTTATTTTTATGGGTTAATTTGCTGTTGGTTAATATTTAAAGGAATAGTTGTAGGTATATTTACCTATATATGGCTTATTTTTTTATTATGTATTTTTGATTTTTTTATTTTATATATTTATTACATATTTTTATAACTTATTTAAATATACCTAAATATATTTTTATTTCATTTTTCTAAGTTTGTTTGTACACTTACTTAAATAAGGGTATTAAGTACATAGGTATAAGTACATGATATTCAGCTATATATTTTTGTATATTATTTTATTTATTTTCATTTTGCTAGTTTTATTTATTTATTAAATTTTAGTGGAATAGGAATACTATTTGCTAGGGCATAAAAAATAAAAGAGTGAAAAAATATGAAAGAATAAATTCCACTTTTATTTATATACTGGTGTTAGTACATACAATTCATGTATACATGACATCATAATTATTTATTTTTCCTTATTTTTGATGAACTTATTTTATTTTAAATATGTACCTGTGTTCTAAATAATTTTTTCAAGAATATAAAAAATATAAAATAATAGAGATTATGAAGAATAAATAAAATGAATATTTTACTTAGGTATATGGTACAATACGGGTCCAAAACCTAACTTTTGCATATTAACTCAAAATTAAATGAATCCAACTTCATTAAATAGATTATTAAAAGGTATACCAAATTAAAGTTTATCTTGGTGCATTTTGAGTTTTTATGGAGAAGATATGAGTATGGGAATTTAGGATTTTGTGTCTTATTTTGAGTGTAGAATGTACAATGTGTATTATTTTTGTGTGAAATCAATTTTGTTTTTTTCTATGTATTTTTATCTATAAATTTCATGAACAAAGATTATTAATTTAATTTATAAATAATAAAGAATAAAATAGGTCCCAAAAATAAATTATTAGGCAAAAAATGTGGAATTTTATTGTATTTTTGGCCCTTATCTGCCCATACTTTATTCCTTGTCGACCAAATCAATTCTTGACTTGGTCTCGAAGTTTAGGGTCATAAAATAACTTTTGTATTTTATTTTATTTTTTCTTTTCTTTTCTTTATTATTTTTTGCTTTAAACATTATGTTTTATACAATATTTATACAATTAATGATGAATTTTAGTTTTAGTTTTTGCAAAATAATGATATTTACATACATCTAGATAGAGTTTAAAGGCCAAAATAAAACAATAAAGGTGATGAAACAGAGATTCATCATTCTCCTATACTTGCTTTTGCTTGTCCCTAGAAAACACTTATGCCTATATGTGTAGAAAAATAAAAATAAAGAAAAGAAAAAAGAAAGAACTTAGATTGAATTAATTCTTAAACTTGTCCTCACAAAATCAAAGTTTGGGCTCAGTTGGACCTTTGGACATTTAGGTTTAGTTGGAACCATGTTGGGAATCAGATTTGAAACACAACAGCCTCTGAGAATCACAAAACTCTATTCAAGTCTCCTCAATAGCCATGTTAGAACAAGTCAACTCATATGCAAACCCTTATGACCATGAATCTATTTTGGAGAATGTGTGCAATCTGTAGCTCCCCTCGGCTGAAGCAGTAAAAGTCAATCTTTTCCAACATGGTGACCCTAATTCCCAATCCAACAACTCTTTCTTCAAGAAGCGGGGTATTCCATTCTAAGTTCAAGTACAACTAGCTCAATAAGAGGAGGTGGGGAGAAGAATGGACGGTAACCAGTGTAGCTACCTATCTTAGGATGCTTGACCAGTATAGCCAAGTCATCCGGCTGCAGACTCTCATGAATATGACTTTGAATCTCAATCTTGCTTAATAATTATACAAATATATAGACATACACCAGCAGATATTTTATTTTCATTCAGGCCTGTCCATTTTTTGTCTTTATTGCATTTTTTAATACTGCATACAACAACATTTACATAAGGACATTTTCTTCTTGAGCCAGTAGATTATCCTTCTTTTGAAGCTTTATTGCAACCCACAGCTTCTGTCTTTAGACCTCATCGACACTGGATCGGTTTGGGGTTACAATGCCCACAAATATGTGACTTCCGATGTTTCCACTGGCTTGTGTCTCATGTCGGCAAATCCAACCCTCTACCACTACAATTGAGGTGAGAAAAGTGTAAGGTGCATGTGTGCAAACTAGGTGATTATCAACTAGAGTCGTGCGAATGCTCCAAAATATTCTACTTAGGCAGTCTAGATGACACTGAACCAAGTCTCATGGTCTTAAAGAATCACGTCTAGCCAACCTGAAGTGCCTTAATTCCATTTCCTATAAGGTTCCTATGATTAAGTGGATTAAGGTCCAACCAAGCTCCAATCTTCAGATTTTACTTAGACTAGTTCAATTATCATCATCAATCCGAAAAATGCAAATGCTATGTACAATGCAAGAAAATATTTTTTTGTAATGTAATTTTCTTGTTTTGAATTTTTTTTTATGATTTTTAGAAAAAGTTTTTGCAATTTTTTATGCAAATTGTGAAAAGATTTTACAAATATTTTTGGTATTTTTAATTTGCAAATGTTTAGGGATTTTTCAAAAACAAAAGGTTTTTGGAACAAAAAGGGAGTATGTGTAGATATTTACATGGGTGTGCATCTTTTTGTTTACATGAATTTGGATTCAACAAATTATAGATTTGTATATACAAACTTTGTGAAAGTTCTTTTATTTCTTGCATCATGTACATAGTTCCCAAAAAAATTGAAAATATTTTTGCAAACATTTTGAAACCTTATTTTGCAAACTAATTTGACAAATATTTACAATCATTTTTACAAAATTTTGAAAACCATTTTGTAAAGATTTTTCAAATAATATGTATAGTTTTTTCAAAGTATTTTTGCAACCCTTTTTCTATCATTTGTAAATAGATTTTCAAAACATTTTATTTCAAACAAAGAAAGAAGTTTATACAAATATTTTTTTACAAAGTTTGAAAATATTTTACAAAATATTTTCCAAACAGTTTCCAAAAGATTTTTGAAAGAATTTTCCAAACCAATTTTCAAACACTTTGTAAAACATTTTTACCCGATTTATTAAAAGGTATATACAAAGAATTTTAATGTATTCTATACAAGTTTGTTCTTTACAATCAATTAATTGTATTTTAGCCATAGTTATTGAAAATAATAAAGTATGAGTTATATATGACCCCCCTATACTCAGCTTGTGCTAAGTTCTCATAGATCGAAGAGAAAAGAAAAGACTTAATTTGTACTGGGTATAAAAAAGCATATACTACAACGACTAAAGAATAAAGAATCAAGGAATGAGAAGTTAACCGTCCCCCCATACTTAGGATGAAATAATCCTAAGTATATCATATTGTATCTACGTGTAGGGAGGGTTGAGGGTGGGAATGAACTGATTAACGACTTGTCCTCTCTCCCCCTATACTTAGGGTAAAACATCCCTAAATATAGATATGAATATTGATAAGAGAGGAGATAGGTGAGGGATCAAGGAATGAGCGGTGGAATTCACTCTTCCCCCATACTTAAGATGAAGCATATCCTATGTATAGCGATGATGACTGAGAGGAATGAAGCAAAGAATAAAAAGAAAAAAATAATCAGAAGAAAAGAAAAGAAGAAAACTAAAGAAAGAGTTTTATAAGAGCATTATCTGAATCTTTGGATGCTGCGGAGGTTGTTGATGCTTCTTCATCATTTATCACTTGAACTGAGTCGACAACGACCAAGAAAGTGTCATTCTTAAGGTATGGCTTTAGTAACTGACCATTGACGACGAACAGTTGTACATCAGGAGACAAAACTGATATCAAGATGCTTCCATTGTCACACACTTCTTTCACTCTGAATGACCCTATCTATTTACTTCTTAATTTACCCGAGAAGATCTTCAACTTTGCGTTGAATAACCAAACTTTCTATCCAGTCTCGAAGGTCTTTCGTCTGATGTGCTGGTCAGGCCAGCGTTTAACCTTCTCCTTTCACATCAAGGTGTTATCATAAGCATAGTCTCAGAATTCCAGGAGCCTGTTTAGATCCACTTTTCTTTGCTGACCACCTTTCTGTGAGTCCAGGTTGTAAATATTTACTGTCCATAGTGATTTATGAACTAGTTTGACGGGCAGAGGGCACGATTTTCCATATACAAGATGATAGGGTGACATACCACAGGGAGACATGTAGGCGATCCTGTATGCCCAAAGGATGGAGTCCAGGAGTTGGGACCAATTCTTTTTGTCCGGCCTCACAAGCTTATGCATGATTTTCTTGATTTCTCTGTTTGATAACTCTACCATGCCATTGGTCTGAGGATGATAAGGAAAAGCTACTCCGTGCTCGATGCCATACTCCTTCATCAATTTATGATCTCTTTGTTTATAAAGTGACTATCCCCGTCTTGTATGAGGATCTTTGGTATCCTGAACCATGAAATGATGTCCTCTTTCAGAATCGACAAACTGTGTGGCTATCTGTAGCTCAGGCAACAATAGCTTCAACCTAGCGACTCACGTAATTAACAGTAAGAGGGATGTGATCAAATCCGCGACTGTTGGGAAAGGGTCCCATGAAACCAATACCCCAAGCATTGGATTCATTTGAAATCTGAATGAATTTTAGGAACATTGAGTCTTTCGCTGTGAGGGTTCCTCCCATTCTCTGACAGTCGGTGCAGGGCTTCACTTAAGATGTGGCATTCTTAAATAGTGTAGGCCACCAGAGGCCACACTGCAATACTTTCGATGCCATTTTCTCTCCAGAGTGGTGTCCCCCAGATTCGAGCGAATGATAATGCTTGAGGACAATTTGATGCTCCTCTTGAGGGATATACCAACATCAAATACAATACGCTCCTTCCTTGAATAAGAGGGGGTCCTCCCATTGGTAGAAATGGATAGCGGAGAAGAACTTGTCCTTCTTGATTTCATCCAATCTTGTGGGACTGCACCAGAAATGAGGTGGTTCACAATATGTTGATATCGAGGAAGAGAGTCCACGACCAGAATCGACTCATCAGGACAGGTGTCTGTGATGGATGCATTGCTCAGTGGAGGCTCTTGATGCTTAATCTGGAGAGGTGATATGCTAGAAATCGAGGTTTATCCTTGATTTCCAAACGAACTACTAGAGGAGAAGGATCCATCTGATCAATTCGGGCTTTGCATCCTTCTTCTATTGTAAGTACCAGATAGTAGAGTGGTCAATATAGATGGCGACTTTAGATCCAAGCAGATATGATTTTAACTTCTTGAGGGTGAAAACCATTACCATCAACTCTTTCTTTGTAACAGTGTAGTTACACTAGGTTTCATCTAATGTCTAGCTGGCATAGTGAATAACGTTGGGTGCTTTGTCTTTCCTTTGTCCTAACACAACCCCAACTGTAAAATCCGACACATCCGTCATGATTTCAAAGGGTAAAAATCAATCAGGAGGTTGTAGGACTAAAGCTTGAATGATTAGCTCCTTCAATTGATTGAATGAAAGGAGAACCTGCTGATCAACATGAAACTTTGTCTCCTTGCATAGCAATTTAGTGAGAGGTTGGACGATGCGGCTGAAATCTCTGATGAATCTTCTATAGAACCTCACATGCCCTAGGAATGACCTCCATTTCTGACATTAGGTGGCTCAAGATTGGGGATCACATCCACCTTTGCTGGGTTGACTTCCATGATGCGCTTGGAAATGACATAGCCAAGCACAATCTCTTAAGTGAGCATGAAGTGTCTCTTTTCCCAAGATAATATGAGATTGACTTCTTGGCATTTCTGAAGTATTCCGTCTAGGTGTTGAAGACAAGAATCAAAGCTGTCACCATAGACGGAGTCGTCCAAAAACACCTCGAGAAAACTTCTGACCATATCGATGAAGACTACAAACATGCACCTCTGGAATTTGGCAGGTGCATTGGACAAACCAAAGGGCATTCTCCCAAAGGTGTAGGTGTTGAATAGGTAAGTGAAGGTAGTTTTCTCTTGGTCCTCTAGGGCATTGCCACTTGGTCATACCCAAAATACCCATAAAAAGGAAGAAGAACTCCTTACCGACCAATCTTTCCAGAACTTAATCAATGACCGTCAAGGGAAGTGGTCCTTCTTTGTTGCAGCATTGAGGTGTCAATGATCAAAACACACAGACACACACACACAAGTGCCAGGATGTTGGTACCCGAGTGGAAATCTCCTCTCCTCTTTCATTAGTAACCACACTGAGCCTAGATTTCTTCGGAACTACATGCAAGGAGTTCACCCATTTGGAGTCGGAGATGGGATAAATGAACCCTATGTCACACCACTTCATGATTTCTTTCATGATGACATCCCACAAGTTAGGGTCCAGCCTTCTCTAAAATTCTCGGTATGGCTTGGCATCTTATTCCAAATAAATGTGGTGTGAACATAGAGTAGGATTTATCCCGCGGAGATCTGATACGTGCTAACCAAATGCCTTGCAGTTTTTCTCTAAAATCTTAAGTAGTCGGGATTCCTGATAAGGGGTTAGCCGGCTGCTGATGATGACCGGATATATGTTTGTTGTACCCTCAAGGAAAGCATACTCGAGGCCTGCTAGAAGTGACTTTAATTCTGTTTATAATCGAGCATGCTTCTCAGTCACTTCAGAAACTAAACTGGTAGGTGGATTATCAACCATGATTTTGGAGGTGCAGCTTACCTCCATCACTAGTGGCTTTGCTGATAATGTGCTGGAAAATCATCAATGAATTCCTCTTGTTTGGATTGACATAAATCTTCTATCTCAAAGAGGTCCATCAATAAGGAAGAATTTATCTCCCAGTTAACATCGGAGTATGTGAAGACTGTGTTTTCCAGGTCCTCCTCTAGGAAGAGGATTTCCTATATCCATGCATCATTTAAAGAAAAGTTGGTATCTCTAATATCTACAATAAAGTCACAGTCTGCTTCTGATGGTTCTGCTTGGCCTTGATCAGATAAGACTTTGGATTCACTGAGCATATCTACTGCCACTTTGTTACTACTCGAGCTGAACATGATCTTCCCAGACCCATAATCTACTACGACCTCTGTAGTGTGCAGGAATGGACGACCAAGTGTAATCAAGGTCAGGAGTAACGGTGCTGGAGAGTCCATGTCGAGGACTACAAAATCAATAGAAAACTGCATGTCCTGTACCGTTATGACAACATACTCCAATAAAACTTGGGGTTGCTTGATTGATCTAGCAGCGAACTGAAGGATCATGCGTGTTGGCTTGAGCAGTCCCATCCCAAATTCAGCGAGCAATGAGGCGGGCTTGAGGTTGATTGAAGAGACACTGTCAAGTAGGGTTTACTTAAAATCTTGGTCAAAGATCTTGCATTTGATCGAAGTTTCTCCTTTGTTATGCTTCTTCTCCAGGAGATTACTGATGGCTGCAACTGTAGACATGGTGAGTACATGCTTCTCAACTTGTTAGTGCTTGTTGTTGCGGTTTGACCGTCGCTTGTTTATACATGCGTCTTTCATTCCCCTCTTCACAACGGGCATATATTTCATAGATTTTAGCAAGGGTAGTTCAATAGTCAAGTTGTTCAGAATATCCACAACGCCTGGATTAGATAATACCTTTTTTTCATTTTGCATTTTTTGAAATTTTCTATTGCATCAAGAAAAAAGGCATATGGACATAACTGAAATAAGAAATAGTGTTCTTATTTATATCAGAATTCATGTCCAAAACATCATGTACAACCTACAAAAAGGTGTACACTCTCTAGCGGGGGGTGGACATCTAAAAGTTACGGTCTCCGCTCCGTCGGCTTGTGCTAGATCGACTGCTAGGGATGGCTCCTCCATGGCTGGCACACCTTCACTTCGACTGCAATCATCCTTTAGGGTCTTTTTCATTTTTTTGTTTTTTTGTTCTTTTTATTAGAAATGGTGGTGGATGGTAGCTGGCATGGCTCCTTCTTCTTCATCACTCGAGCTTGTAGTTGGCACGACTGATGCAGAAGACGATGATTCACTTGATGAAGCTTTATTCTTCCCCTTGATAGTAGCAGACAAAGGCAAGGTACTATCGCTCCTGAGGGTAATAGCATTAGACAAAAAATCACTATCATCTAACAATACAAGCATATACAATACCTGACATTCTACCTGCTCTTTGCGCTTAAAATTATTGGGGTTCGCTTTGACCTGGGCCAAGATTAGAGTCTTCGTGGCCATGAGCTCGTCCAGCTTCTGTGTCATCTCTACCAGACCCTTTATTAACTGGGCTAGACAATCGAAGCTCGGGTTCATCGGAACTGCCTCAGAGGGTTCAGCGTTCTCCCACGATGTGGTTGATGGTGTGGAGGCTGAGAGGGGTGTTGTTCGGACTGCTGTTACGGTGCAGGAAGATGATATTGATGCTAGTAGGGAGGAGGAGGATATTGCTGCTGAGGTCCAACCACATATAGATGATACAACTGGTACAGGCGGTACGACAACTGCGGGTACTGCACCGAATGTCTCTAATTATGGTATTGTGGAGATTGGTGATACTGATACTGAGGATGAGGCTGGGCAAATCTCCCTCCTTGATGCTAAAGGAATGGGTGTGAGTTTGCAGGATGACCCTGTTAAGGCCTGCCTGTACGGGCCAACTGCATTTCATTCGGCCATATTCCATTCACCTCTTGAATGAGAGGCGGTAGAGGAGAGAATGGATCATAGGTTGACCAGGGATCTGGTTGGTAAACCACCAATTGCTACTATTTCGGTGCCTGGTCAGGAGTCTGCATGTAATATACATTATGGACTGCTGGTTGCTGTTGACTGGCTGAAGCTGATGTGGCAGTGTTGTATCATATTTCTTCTTAGCGGGAGTCTCGTGCGGTAGAGTCACAGACTGGCAGGCACTGATGGTACTCATCAGCAACTCCAGTTGCTTGGTGATCTGATTCGATTTGTAGGTTTTGGGTTCTTTGTTCGATCAAGAGAGTTTTTCCAGATCCTGTGATTGCTTCTTGATGATGTCTACCTTAGAGAGATGGCCCTTAATGATGTCGAGGTTGGAACTCTCATCTCTCTCTCTCTCTTTGCCTCGTGAGACACTGCCATGTGCACCGGCTTCTAGAGGACCAGGGGCTATATCTGGTAAGCATGTGATGAAGAGAGGGCGACCTCTCCTTCGGCCATTTCTTTAAATATCTGCCAAATTACATCTTCATCCTTATTAAAGTGTGATCCCCCATAGGCATCGTCAACTAATCTATGGCTTTCGACATTTAGGCCTCCGAAAAAGTGTTGGACCAAGCTGGTCCTCAGTATCTCATGGTGGGGGCATTTCTCCTACTGATTAGTGAATCGCTCCCAGGCTTCATGAATGGACTCGTGGGCTTCCTGGGCGAAGTTGCTAATCTTAGCTCGCATCTGGTTGAGCTGGCCTAGGGGATAAAACTTATGAAGGAACACAAACTTAAGTTCCTCCCATGTTGTCACGACCTTCCCCAAATGGTTAACCCAGTACATGGCCTTGTCTTGGAGACTGAAGGGAAATGCGATCATCTTAACTACACCTAATAGGATGTTAGCACAGTGTGTGGTTCTGCAGATGCGAGATAACTGTTGTAGGTGAATGTATGGTTCCTCATTGGTATTCCCGTGGAATGAGGGTAGGAGCGCAAGGAACTAGGGCTTTTCTCAAAATGAGCGTGTACTGGTGTTATGCGAATCCACTCGATCATCTGGATGTCTCCGGGATTATATGTCTCCTTCAGCTTAGTTTTAGGGTTCTCATTCCTTGGCTCCTCATCTGGATCATCATGGGGTCTTTCACCCTCTCCTCCTCCTCCTCCCCCTACTTGTCTATTCCTAATATCATTCAGCATGTCTTGAAATTCGATCTCCACGAGTGCTTGCTGATGATCGAGATCTTGTGAGGGTCTAGAGTAGTCTACACAAGGCGAGACTACAAGTTGCTGAGGCGATCGCTCATGATACCTCAATCAATGAACAATCAAGCCACTATAAAAATCAAGCAATGAATACCACAAAACGCGAGTCAAAATTTCTTATTCTCTATAAATAATCGTATAACAAGTAAGTGTGTAGAGGTCGAACCATAGAGAGCAAAATAGGTAGCTTATAGTTATTTTTAACCAAGGAGCATTATATACATGCATGTCATTCATCATGTATATATACATATATGTATTTTTTATGGGTTTTTAATTTTTAATTTTTAATTTTAGTTTTGTTTCATATTTTTTATTTGGTTTTTAATTTTATATTTTTATAATTTCTTTCTTTATTTTGAGATTTTTTTATATTTTTTCCTTTTCTTTTAAGTATAGAATATAAGATATATAAGAATATATATATAATATAGAAGAGATATAAATATAACTACAAATATCCAAAAATTACAAAAATAAGTATTTTTGGGTTTAAATAGTTTTTACTTTTTTTTGATTGTATTTGAATTTTGCAAAATTTTATAAATTTTAAAAGGTTAAAATAGCTTAAACAGGGATAAAATAATCGGGCGAAATTGAAATGGAAATTAAAAATAGAAAATTAAGTCCAAAATTTTCCAAATCAATTTTAACCCATAGATAATAATATAAAGAAAATTTTAAAATATAAAAGATGGTTTTGAAGTTTTTCAGAAATTTTTAGATTTTTATAAAGTTTTTTGAGTTTTTTTAATTTCTAAGGGTTTTCTTTTTCTATTTTTTGGGATTTTTGAACTGGAGTTAATACAAGATAAAATAGACAATGTATAATTTTTTTGGAATTTTTCAAAAAGTTTTTCTATTTTTTTGTATTTTATAATCTAGACAGGGGTAAAAACATACTCATTTCATTTCTACCAAATAACAAAAGTCCAAAATTGCAAAATAAAATCATTATGTGAAAGTACATGTAGTACGAAGCTTACATCTAATTTTTTGTTATTTTTGGATCACCATAGCTATTTTAAATAAATCCAACAAACACAAAAAATACAATTGCTGGTAGGGCATATATGTAAAAAAAATAAAATCCAGGGACCTCTGTGCAATTATTCTAAAAATATACAACATAACTAATATTTTATTAGATTAAATCGAAAAACAAAAAGAGTAAAGGCTTTCTTGCCAATGGCCACCTCACGTGGGACGCCACGTGAGGTGACCTGACATGGGCCCATATGTAATATGACATCACCACATGGGCCTACATGCAATTCCCCATTTTATTTACACTTTACAATGTATTTACAGGACTACTTATTAAATACAAAAAGTAGAAGTGAGATTTAGCAATTTACCCCTTCACGTGCATGATTGGACGACCAGATCTGGTTCACTTATCCACGTGTCGATCCCATATGTGACGATGGTGGTTTGCAATCGAGGTCTAGGATTAGATCATCTGCTGGAGATCTGACGGTGGCGGCTCAAACGATCTGACGGTGGCTGTACATCCTGGAGCGGCTAGAAGATCCAACGACATAGACGACGTCTGGAAGAACATGCCAAGAACACGAGACGATCGAGCTTCGATTTGCTCTTCTGAGCTCCTCCGACCGTCTGAAATGCTCGGAGAAGATGCAAAATGGTGCTTGGGCTCCTCCGCTCCCTATGGGGTCCTCAGGAAGTACACCGGAGCCCTAGCGAAGTAGAACAAGGTCGAAGAAGATCACAGGCTCCTGGTACCTCCGTCTCGAGCGAACTCAACTCAAAAAGAGTCCTTTGGCCCGCCGTACCTACAGGAAGATTCAATGAAGAAATCTAAGGGGACTGGGGGTCTTGGTGGCTAGAATGGAAGCAAGGTGGTGCAGGCAGAGATCTCCGGCGGTGCAACGGTGGAGGATATCTGATCTCCAGATCCACAGTAGATCGGAGTGAATGAGAGGTCGAGAAGCAGAGAGAAGCGGAAGGGGAACCGAGGGGAGGCGATCAGAGCGACGGATAACAGTTGAACATGCATGGAGGGGTTTGCTGGAGCTCAGCTCCGGCGAACTATGAAGATGGATCTTTACACTAACTTAACCAATAAAAACCTAAGCTAGGCACAACAAATGAAACCTACAGCTAAATACTACTTAAAAAGCAAGATAAATGATCTCTTATACCTGAGATGGAGCTCAGCACCACCGTGGACCGCCGCCTTGTCCTCACCACGTTGTATCAAAGCTCGGGGAGGTGCGCAACTGTCAACTGGAACTCGACACACACAAACAAGAATACCGGGCGAAGCTCGAAGGGGGATCAAAAAAGGGAATGCAGAGCTTGGAACTTTATTTATAGACAGACGGCACACCCTTATTAACGGGTGATTTTAGAAGAGTGGACTTGATGTATAATCAATCTGATGCTACGACATGAATCATGGAGGATCGAGGAAGAGATCTCATGAAGGGCTCGAGGGAGGTTAAGCAACAGGGTGGTTGAGAATAATCAGAGACGGCGGGCCACTCGAGGTTCAGACAATATTTAGAAGAAGGGATGGAGAGTTAACTGACGATCAACAAACGGAAGGACCCCTTTGGTCCACACCGGCCGCTTAAGACAAAATAATGTATTTATTCACAAATTAATTAATAAAAAATAGTAAATGATATTATTCATTTTTGAATATAAAATAAAAATGTTTATTATTTTATGTAATATTTAAATATGATTTTTATTTATTTTTTGGTGTTATTTATTACAAATTAATTTTTAAGGGTGTATTTATGGGTATATTCATCTATGTTTTTGGCTATTTTATTTTTATTTTGCATATTTTATTTATTTATTTATTATTATATTTTATATATTTATAGCTTATTTTTAGGTACATAAATATTTTTTTATTATATTTCTATGACATAGTATATGCATTTAAATAAATAGGGATGTATATTATATAGGTACAAATACAGGTATTTTATCTATGTATTTTGCCTTGTTATTTATTTTGAAGTGCTTTCTTTGGTTTTATTCTATCTTTATATTTATAATAGAGTATAGATAATATTTACAAGAGTATATAAAAATATAAATGAATAAAAGAATTAAAGAATAGAGTTCCCTTTTATTTATTTACAAGTATTATCATAGGTATTTCACACATATATATATTATATACTTTATTTTATTTTGATATTTTATTGGTGATTTTACTTATAGATAATATTTACAAAATTATACAAATATAAAATTATAAAAATAATAAAGAATAAATAAAATGATTATTTTATTCGGGTGTAATATACAATAGGGGCCCAAAACCTAACTTTCACATCTTAGCTCTAAAAAAAATAAAACTACCTTCATTAAATAGCTTATTAAAATTTATATACAATTGAATGTGATTTTGATACATTTTGAGTTTTTATTTGAGAGATATGGGTTTGGAAGTTGGAGTTTTGGATTTTTATTTAGAGTATAACTTTTACACTGTATAATATTTTTGTATAAACTCAAATTTGTATTTTTCTATAAATTATTATCCACAACTTTCATGTGCAAAATTTCTTTATTTGAGGTATAAAAAGTAGAAAATAAAATGGGTCCCAAAGATGAATAAATAATGAATTATTACAAGGGGTTTTCATTATATTATTGGCCCTTATCTTCCCCTATTTTATTCCTTGTCGACCTAGTCATCAAGATGCCTAGGTCTTCGGGTTTAAGGTCATAAAATATCTTTGGCATTTTGTTCCTTTTCTTTTCTTTAATCTATGATTTGGGCATTAAAAACAACACTATTCATTCAACAAAGAATGAATGTTAATTTATGCAAATTAAGGGTATTTACATGCATTAGCTAGGGTTTTAAGGTCAAAATGATAGAATAAAGGTGATGAAATGAAGATTCATCATCCCCTATACTTGCCTTTTCTAGTCCCTAGCAAACTCTTATGCAATAAGTGCAGAAAAAAACAAAGAAAAGAAAAAGAAAGAAAGTGGATTAAATTATTATTAAACTTGTCTTCACAAAATCAAAGTTTGGAACTTAAGTCAGACCTTTGGAATTTTAGTGCGGGCGGAACCTTATTGGGAATCAGATTTGAAATACAACAACATTCAAGAATCCCAAAACTCTACTCAAGTCTCCTCAATACCCAGGTCAGAATACTTCAACTCATACACAAACCCTTACGACTATGAATCTTACTTGTACAATGTACGTGATAGTGGCTCTCCCCAACCGAAATGACAAAGAGACTGACTTCTTCAGCATGACAACCTAATGATTCCCCAATCCAGCAACTCTTTACTCGAGGAGTGGGATATTCCCTTCTAAGTTCAAGTGGCAACCAGCTCAAGAGGAGGGGGTGAAGAGAAGAATGGACGGTATCTAGTGTAGCTACCTATCCTTGGATGCTTGACCAGTGTAGCCAAGTCATCTAGCTGTAGGCTCACATTATCATGACTTTGAAGCACAAGCTTGCTTATTGACTATACAAATATGTACACTCCGGCAGACATTATATTTTCAGTCTGGCCTGCCCACTTTTTTGGAGTTTTTGCTTTTTGCATTTTTTTTGAAATACTATATACAACAACATTTACATAAGGAGTTTTTCCTCTTGAGCCAGTAGACTATACCTCTTTTGAAGCATTATTACAACCCACACTCTCCTGTCTTTAGACGTCTCTGCTACTGGACGGGTTAGGGTGCACTTACCTCCCTAGAAGAGGACAAATGTTTCTACTTGTGTGCGTGTCATACCGGCAAATCCAATCCCCTCACCACTCCAACTGAGTTGAGCTAAGTGAAAGGTGCAGTCATTATCAATAAGAGATGTGCGTGTGCTCTGAAATACTCTACTTAGGAAATCAAGAATCCATTGAACCAAGTCTCATAATTCCTAAAGAATTAAGTCAACTATACCTAAAGTACCTCAAATCCAGCTCCTATAAGTTTCCTGTGATTGGTAGATTTGAGGTCCAACCAAGCTCCAATCTTCGAATTTTAGTTAGACTCGTTCAATTATCAAACTCAATCCGAAAAATGCAAATGCCATGCGGATGCTATGTTTAATGTAGAAAATATTTTTATGATGCAATTTTCAAAGTTTTGAACTTTTTATGGATTTTTGAAAAAGATGATGCAAATGCTATTTTTGTGTTTTTTTCAAAAAGAGTTTGCCAATGTTTTGATATTTTTAGTTTTGCAAATATTTTTGTGATTTTTTTGAAAACAAAATATTTTGGATGAAAATAGGTACAAATATTTACACGGAGATGCTTCTTATATTTACAAGAGTTGGCTTTTTAAGAATGGACATGGGATAAATAATCATTTTTATGGATATGTATATATACAATTAATAAAGAATTTTAGTGTGACGTATATATTCCTCAAACTTATTTGAAAAATCATTTTACAAACAAATTTGAAAAATATAGTCCAAAATAATGTTTACAAATAATTTTTGCAAACATTTACACACATTTGAAAATCATTTTGCAAAGGTTTGTCAAACAGTATATATATATATTTCAAAATATGTTTGCAACCATTTTCAAAATCATTTGCAAAATAGTTTTTTAAACGTTTTTATTTCACACAAAGAAAAGAAGTTTTTACAATCAAAATATTTTTACAAAGGTTAAAAACATTTTACAAAATATTTTCTGAAAAGATTTTTCAAAAGGATTTTCAATCTATTTTTCAAACATTTTGCAAAGTATTTTCACCTGATTTATTAATCAGTGTATACAAAATTTTTGAGGAATATTGTGCATATCTTTATTATGTGATTTTAATGAATATACGGGGATATGTACTGTGTTTTATAAAGTATTTTATGCACAATTATTATTAAAAATTATGAAAGTACGAGTTATGGCTTAGGTAGTACACAGTATATACGACCCCCATATACTTAGCTTGAGCTATGTCCTCATAGATCGAAGAGAAAAAGAGAAGACATAATTCGTACTGAGTATAGAAAAGTCTAAAGAATAACGAATGTGAATATATGAATGAGAAGTCGACCGTCCCCCCTCTACTTAGGATCAAATAACACTAAGTATAGCAGATTGTACACAAAGCAGGGATGATCAAGGGTGGGAATGAACATATCGTACTCAGACTGTCTCCCCCTATACTTAAGGTAAGATATCCCTAAGTATAGACCAGAAGAGGAGACATGGGAGAGGATCAAAGAACGAAATAACTCAGGATGTACACCCCCCTATGCTTAGGACAAAGTAAATCCTAAGTGTAAAATACAAACAAGAAGGGGCGATATACATTTTTTTGAATAACAAAAATTGAAAACAAAAAGAAGAAAAGAAGAAAATATGAAAGCTTAAAGGAAGAGTTTTGAGTGACATTATCTGAATATTGTGATGCTGCTACTGCTGTGGATGTATCTTCAAGGTGTAGTATTTGGATAGAGTCGACAATGACCAAGAAAGTGTCATGCTCGAGGTAGGGCTTCAATTGTTCACCATTGACGATAAATGGTTGTGCGTCAGGAGACAATTCTGATATCACAATACTTCCATTATCATGCACTTCTTGAACTTTGAATGGACCTGTCCATTTGCTTTTTAATTTGCCCGGAAAGATCTTTAACTTTGCATTAAGTAGCCACACTTTCTGTCCAGTCTCGAAGGTCTTTCGTATGATGTGCCGGTCATGCCATCGTTTAACCTTCTCCTTGTACATCAATGTGTTATCATATGCATAGTCTCTGAATTCCAGGAGCATGTTCAGATCCTCTTTCCTTTTCTAATCACCTTGTTGTGAGTCCAAATTGCAAATGTTAACTGCCCACAATGATTTATGAATCTGCTCTACTGGAAGGTGGCATGGCTTCCCATATGCAAGATGATAGGGTGACATGCCCAATGGAGACTTGTAAGCAGTTCTGTATGCCCAAAAGACTGAGTCCAAAAGTTGGGACCAATTTTTTCTGTCCGACATGACAAGCTTCTGAAGTATCGTCTTGATTTCTTTGTTAGATAGTTCTTCCATAGCATTGGTCTAAGGATGGTAAGGAGATGCGATTCGGTGCTCGATGGCATACTCTTTCATTAGTTTCTTGACCTATCTATTAATGAAGTGACTACCCCTATCTGATATCAATATCTTTGGAATCCAGAACCGTGGGATAATGTTTTCTTTCAAAAAGAGACACACTGTACGACTGTATGCGGCTCGACACATAATCAACGACAAGAAGGATGTTCTTGTATCCCAGACTGTTGGGAAAGGGTTCTATAAAATCGATCCCAAAGCATTGAATACATCCTCAATCTGAATGATCTTCAGGGGCACGGAATCTTTAGTTGTAAGGGTACCTTTCAGTTGCCGACAATTAGTGCAACGTTTAACATATGCTGCAACATACCTACATTTTAATATTTTTATAAAATAATATATATTTTATGAACAATTTTTATAAAAGAAGTATTTTGATTTGATGTGATTTTGATGATAAATAAAATAGGTGAAGTATTTACATGGTGAAAAATGGGTAATTTATGTTTTTAGTCTTGATTTTCTAGAAATTATTATAAGTTATGATCCTTATCTCCCCCTACTTATTTCTTTTGTCGACCCGGTCAATATTGACCTGGTCTCGAGGTTAGGATCAGTCCGTATATTTTCTATATACATCCTTCTTTTATTTTTTTTCTTATTTTTTCTCTTTATTCTTTTATTTTGGATAATTTAAGAGTTAATTATATAATATTAATATTTATTGTTAGAATGTTAATTAATTGGAATTAGTGGATATTTACATATATTTTACCAAGGATTTTAGCCAAAATGAAAGAATAAAGGCGATGAATCATGGATTCATCATTCCCCTATACTTTACCTTTGCTAGTCCCTTAGCAAACACTTATTCTATAAATAAGTGCAAGCAAAAAAATGCAAAAGGAAAATAAAAGAACTTCGAATATGATCGTTTCTTTAAATCGAATTTTACCTTATCCAAAATCTGGAGCCTGGATTTAGACATTTGGATTAATAGTGTGTTGGGACTCTATTAGAATTAGGATTTAAGCCTCGACAACCCTCAAGTTCCACAAATCCTTATCTAGATTCACCTCAACTGCCAGCTCAGATCCACATATTCATCACGCAAACTTTTCGGCTTTGAAAGCAATTTTTACTATGTGTGAAAAGTTTTAGCTCTTCCTGCTTAAAGAAGCAAAGGAACCACCCATTCAGCTACACACACCCATTAGGCCCTTGTCCATCAACTCAGTCCTCGAGGAGGGAGGTATTTCCTTCTAAGGTCAGGTCGTGCTGTGTCCACAATCGAGTATAGAAAGAAGATAGGAAGAATTGGAAGAGAACTGGAGTGTGATCTGTGAAATCACATCTCCTGTGAAGCTTGGCCAGTTTATCCAAGTCTCCACGAAGACATGGAGGCTTTTCTGAAGCTCGGACCATTGTGGTCATTTTTGGTTATTGATGTATTTGGCTTCTTTATGATAGAGATTATTATTGCACTGCATAGGTCTTTTGTGCCCCGACGGATATAACATCCTTTCATTCCGCCCATTTTTTTGGGGTTTTAGAAAAAAATGTGCCAGCAGATCCTTCCCTCATACGAAGCTTTATTTCAACCCCAATCTCTCCCGTCTTAAGACATCATCACCGCCAGACAAGGATGGAAACGTACCACCAAAATGGATTGCCCTTTGCAACGCCAGGCAGGTCGAGCTAAGTGCAGAGTGCATGAGTTCAAAATTGATTCAAATGGAGAAGAGTTAAACAGATGACACCAGGTGTCCTACTTAGACACTTTCAAGTTGAATTCTGAACACGGTCTCATGAAACCCAAAGAATTAAGCCTACAAGACCTGAAGAGTCTTAATTCTCGTTCCTAATAAAGTCCCTTTAGAATTAAGTGGATTAAGGCCTAAACCAAGCTCCATCTCTCGGACTTAGATCCATTCGGTTCAAGAATCAAACTTGTTCTGAAAAATGCTAATGAATGCAACAATTTTTTATGAGGTAAATTTTTCGGCTTAAATGCATTAAGTAGATTTTAAAGAATTTTGCAATTTTTTATTGGATTTTAAACTTTTTAATTTTTAGGGGTCTTTTTGAAAAAGTTAGTGGATTAATTCCATTTACACAAATTTTACACGATTTTTTTGTATATTTTACAAAGAATTTTAGACAAATATTATATACAAGTTATACGGCTTTTATACAGGATTTTACAAGGGTTTTATTTTTTTTTCAAAATTTTAAGGATTTTATCCAAAGAATTTTACAACATTTTTTGTATACAATTTTTAACTGTTTTTTATAAGATATTTTTACGGTTTTCTTGCAGCTTTTAGAAACCCAAAATATACTCCCATACTTTTAAGAAGCCTTATTATTAAAAATATGAGAAAGTACGAGTTATGGCTTCAAAAGTATATATAACATATATATACGACACCCCCTATACTTAGCATGAACTATATCCTCATAGTGACCAAAGAAGCGGCAAAGGAAGACATAACTCGGGCTAAGTATAGTCAGTGAAAAGAATCTATACTATAATGACTCACAAAAAATAACAAATGAAAGAATCGAAGTCGATCATCTCCTCTATACCTAGGATCAAGTGATCCTAAGAATAGTAGACTCAAAACCGAAGATGATCGGGGTCAAGAGAATGTACACAACTCAACGACTCAGCTTGTCCCCCTATACTTAGGGTAAAATATCCCTAAGTATAGAGACGAAAAATCAAAAGGTGAGGGACAAGCGAGGGAGCAGACGGGACAAAAACCGACAACAATCAAAAGACGAAATGAGTGAGATCACCCCCTATACTTAGGGTAAAGTACACCCTAAGTATAAGAAACAACAGGGGTAGTCGAACAGGACGAATGAAAAATACAACACGGTGTCTACACCCCCTATACTTAGGATAAAGCACATCCTAAGTATAGCAAAGCTAGATAAACCTAAGGGTGTAAGACAAACGAAAAGAAGAAAGAATGAAATCGAAAATAGATACAAGGTGATCGTTGAAAATTAGGTATGAGATGCAGAGTATAAGAATGAGAAGAGCATATCATACAAAATGGATTGGGGCAACTTCAACGGTCTGCGGTTCATGATCAAGAAAGGGTTTCAACCGCTGACCGTTGACTCGAAAGGTGGATTCAGAAGACAACTCTGATATGTCAATGCTACCATTGTCGTACACCTTTCTGACAATATACGGGCCTTTACATTTGCTCTGAAGTTTCCCTGGAAATAATTTTAGTCTTGCGTCGAATAGCCATACTTTCTGATCAGGCTCAAACTGCTTGTGGCTGATGTGAGCATCATGCCACTCTTTCATCCGTTCCTTATACTACATGCTACTCGTGAAGGCTTGGTCTCTTAACTCTTCCAGGGCTGCCAATTCAGTTTGCCTTTGATCTCCCGAATCATCTAAGCCAAAGATCACTTCTTTCACTGCCCAAAAAGATTTGTGCTTGATTTCCACAGGTAAGTGGCATGGCTTGCCATAAACGAGTCGAAAAGGAGATGTACCCAATGGAGTTTTGAAGGATGTCTGATATGCCCAAAGAACCGAGTCCAAAAGCTGTGACCAATCTTTTTGGTCTGGGTGAACAACCTTCTGTAAGATTGTCTTAATCTCCTGATTCGAGACTTCGGCTAGACCATTCGTCTGAGGATGATACGGAGTAGCAACCCGATGATATATGCCGAACTCATTAGCAAGAGCCCTTACCCTGTCGTTGATGAAATGACTACCCCCGTCTGAGATCAGAACTCGAGGAACCCCGAACCGCGTAATGATGTGTTTCCTTAGAAACTTGCAAACCGTGTTTGCATCTGTGTTTCAGGCAGGAATAGCCTCTACCCAACTACTCACGTAATCTACAGTGAGAAGAATATACTCGAATCCCTGACTCTTAGGAAACATGCCCATAAAGTCGATGCCCCATGCGTCGAAAACCTCACAGAACTGAATCGACTGCATCGGCATCATATCTTTATGTCCGCAAGTGCCCATTTTCTGACAGTCAGTACATCTCCTTACGAATGTGTGGGCATCCTTAACGAGAGTAGGCCACCAAAGACCAGACTGAAGCACCTTCTGTGCTGTCCTCTTCCCTGAATGGTGTCCTCCAGCTCCAAATTTATGACAATAAGTGAGGATACTCTGGTATTCCTCCTGAGGAATACACCGACGCCAAACGGAATCTGCTCCTTCATGTTAAAGGACCGGATCCTCCCAATGGTAAGACTTGGCTTTCACGAGGAAAGTCTCAAGCCTCTGTCTGTACCAACCTTGTGGGACTTTCTTAACAACAAGAAAGTTCACAATGTCAGCATACCATGGCAGCGAGGCGACATCAAGAATCGCCTCGTCGGGGAAGGTCTCTGTGATAGGTGCATCAACCTCAGAAGTCTCGGGGAGTTCTAGTCGGGAGAGGTGATCCGCCACCACATTCTTGACTCCAGGCTTATCCTTAATTTCGGTATCGAAATCTTGGAGTAGAAGGATCCATCTGGTAAGACGCGGCTTCGAATCCTTCTTATCCATTAGATATCGGATGGCGGTATGATCAGTGAAAATCATGACTTTGGATCCTAGGATATGGGACCTGAATTTATCTAAGGCAAATACTATGGCTAGCATTTCTTTCTCTGTAACAGTGTAATTCCGCTGCACGGAATCCAAAGTATTGCTAGCATAGTGTATGGCATAAGGCAGGCCATCCCTCCTTTGTCCCAGCACAACCCCAACGGCAAAATCGGAGGCGTCCGTCATGATCTCGAATGGGAGAGACCAATCGGGTGGCTGAAGGACATGAGCCTCTACAACCATATTCTTGAGAGTATTGAACGCTGAAAGACACTTATCATCGACAATAAACTCAATGTTTTTTGCGAGAAGATCAGATAACGGTCGGGCAATTTTACTAAAGTCCTAAATGAAGCGTCGGTAGAGACCGACATGCCCCAGAAAAGACCGTAACTGCTTTAAATTGGACGGTGGATTGAGCTTCTTGATGATGTCCACCTTGGCCGGATCGACCTCCATGCCCCTGCTGGAGATGATATGACCAAGGACCATCCCCCGAGTCATCATGAAATGACTCTTCTCCCAAGAAAGAACGAGGTTTACCTCAGTACACCTCTGAAGCACTCGGTCTAGGCTAGAAAGACAGGAGTCGAAATCGTCACCGTAGACCGAAAAATCATCCATGAAGACCTCTAAAAAGACACCTACCATGTCCGCGAAGATCGAGAGAATACACCTCTGGAATGTAGTCGGAGCGTTACATAATCCAAAGGGCATACGTCGGAATGCATAAATTCCGAATGGACAGGTAAACGTCGTCTTTTCCTGATCTTCAGGCATGATTTCCACCTGGTTATATCCCGAGTACCCATCAAGGAAACAATAACGGCTCTTCCCGGCTAACCGTTCTATGATTTGACCGATGAACGATAGCGGGAAGTGATCCTTCTTGGTGGCCATATTCAAACGTCTGTAGTCCACACAGACGTGCCAAGAAGTCGGTACTCGGGTAGCGATCTCCTCTCCGTCCTCATTGATCACTGTAGTGATACCCATCTTCTTGGGTACCACATGTAAAGGACTAACTCATTTCAAGTCGGAGATGGCATAGGTAAAATCGGTGCTCCACCACTTGGATTTTTCTTTCATAACCACCTCTCGAAGATTCGGGTTCAGCTTGCGCTGAAACTCATGAGATGGCTTGGCATCATCCTCGAGAAAGATGTGGTGGGAGCATAGAGCCAGACTAATCCCATGGAGACCCGCTATGGTCCACTCGATCGCCTTGCGGTTCTTCTCAAGAATCGCCATCAAACGAGATTCCTGATCTTCGATCAGATTGGAAGAGATGATGACCGGAAACATTTTAGATTCGCCTGCAAGGAATCGGTATTTCATTGACCGAGGTAATGGTTTAAGCTCAGGGGGAGAAGGAACAGGAAGAGAGGGGTTGACTAGGGCCTGGGTATAGGCTACTAGATCGGTATGCGAGAGCTCAGCCTGCTCTGACTCAGAAAGATCTAGAGACTGCTTTTCTGATTGCTGACTTTGCTGCACTGGCTTGGTCCCCAGGTTGGTTGTAGGCTCATCTGAAATTAGATGCGGAACATACTCATCAAAACTCTGCCAATCAAAGTCCACGTCTATATCGGAGGGATCAGGTTCAGAACAACAGGATCGAAACTCTGAATGACCATCATCAGAATTGTCGGCCTCGGCCTGTGACTGTGTCTGCTCCAAGACTGTGCTATTGAATTTGTCTTCATCTATTATTTGCAAATCAGACTCTCCCAAAGGCATGATGAAAGAATGGATGCTCGGTTCGGTCCAAACGGCTTCATTGTCTGTTTGTACGAAATCACAGTCCTGATGACTATCGGGTTCGTCATCAGATGCTCCCTCGGACTCTTCAGATTTGATTTTGAGATCTTGGATCGTATCTATATGTATACCCTCGCCTTGGATGCGAAAGTACACCTTCCCTGTACCATAATCAGAAACGGCCTTCGCTGTGACCAGGAAAGGTTATCCTAATATGATCGGGGTATCAGCCACACATTCAGGGACCATCATGTCCAATATGACGAAGTCCACGGAGAATTTCAAACCCTGAATGGTGACAATAACGTCCTCGATTAATCCCTTAGGCCTCTTGACCGATCTGTCAGCAAACTGCAAGACCGTTCTGCTTGGTCTAAGAGATCCGAACTCGAACTTGTCGAGTAAGGAAGAGGGAAGAAGATTAATCGATGAACCGCTATCTAAGAGAGTATGATCAAAAGTTTGATCGATGATTTTGCATCTGACATACAATGCTCCCGTGTCTGATCTTTTGGCTGGGAGACGATTCTAGATAGCGTGACAAGTTTCCTTGGTCAACACATGGATTTCAGAGCAGTGATTATGCTGCCTCTTCTTTCTGCGAACGGTGGTTCGCTCTTTAAGACCTTTCTGCAGAAGAGGGATGTGTGCCAAGGCTTCCGAAAGAGTCAACTAGATGGTGAATTTATCAAGCATCTCTTTCGTCAAATCCAACATTTGATTCTTTTTGGGATTTTTTTATCGCCTTTTCCTAAGCAGAGTGCTTTGGGAAAAGGAATATGTACATCCTCCTGGTTAGTTTGTACAATCGAAGGATTAGAAGACTTAGAAGAATTCAGTCTTTTTGTAAAACGGGGACTACTTCTATGTTGATCATCAGAAATATGTGAATCAGCTGTCTTATCTTTGTTTCTTTTTCTGGACCTCCTCCTCTTCCCATTTCTTTGTACTCTTAGATCTTCATCACTAGATATGAAAGTTGGTAACACAACCATCTCTGCATCACGATCATCAGATTTGGCGGCATCAGCACCACCATCCAGATTATCATGGATACTAGCGGCATCAGTACCGCTCTCTGTCTCATGCTCAACTGGCTCAAAAACATCATCTACCGATGCATCTATATCAGACATAGCTGAGCTACTGCCAGCTGGAACTCTACCACTCCTCAGGGAAATGAAATCAACATAATTCTCATCATCAGGTGACGTATGTGTTTGAGTAGTAGAGTCTACATGCTGAATTTTTTATGGCAGTCTGATCTAATATGATATCCATTATCTGTTGTTTGAACTCATCCATATCTTGCCTATTCTTCTCATACTGACTGGTGATCCGATAGGCAAGATCGTCTAAAGCCAAGTTCTCACAGGAATGCCTTAGAGAACTGGATGAGTAATCTGAAAATCGTTGAGGTAACTGCAGAGAAAGAGATCCTGGCATCCACTGAGTGCAAGTCTGAATCTGAGGAGGCTCGGCCGCAGGCTCTAAAGGAAGGTAATGTATCTGCTGCATTGGAGACTGTGTGTCGGATGAATTAGCTGGTAACCTTGAAGATAAGGTAGATGTCATCTGTTCAATTCGGTTCTTCAGGTCATTAATACTCATTACAAGCCCATCGGTCTTATCGAGCTTGTGTAACTGGTGGCATCTCGTCTCAATATGCTATAGGTGATCCAATCTCTGGTTAAGAATCCTCCTTTCAGTTGACGAAGATGCTGTAGATCTGAGCGTTGATGGATCCTCCTCAATTTGTGCCACAATGAACTAGGGAAGAGATGCAGGTGGCTCCATCCGAGTGTAAGAGTCGGTCTGAGCTAAAGTGGCATAATGAGATGCCATTTTCTCAAAAATATCCCAGACAAACATCCTCATGCTTCGAAAAGTATGAGCCACCACAAGTTGCGTTCACCAACCCTTGCAGGTCTGATGTCAACCCATTAAAGAAGCTCTGAACCAAGCTTGCCTTAGAAATATCATGGTGGGTACCCTTATCAATCAAGTCTCGAAAACGATCCCATGCTTCGTGGAACGCCTCGCTTCCGAACATGGTGAAACTAGTAGTGAGAGACTTTGCAACATTCGTACATCCGATGGTGTAGAATCTGCTCAAGAATTCAGTACGAAGTTGCTCCCATGTAGTAATCGTTCTCCCTAAATACCGCAACCAATACACGGTCTTATCAGCCAAGGAGAAAGGAAATGCTATCATCCGAATTGTATCCTCATCATTTTGAGAGTCATATACTGTACTACAAATCAGACCGAACTCTCGAAGGTGTAAATGTGGTTCCTCAGTGACTTGCCCATGAAAAATTGGTAAAGTCTGAATAATCTCAGGTGAGAGGACAAATGATCCGCGAATAAGAGGTAGTCGAATCCACCCACTAACAAAAGATGCACCGGGTGTGTGAAGTTGTCTCATCGTGCAGACAGGCTCTGTAGGTACTGTATCCTCTCTATCTAGCTCATCATCCTCTGAAAGATGTCTCTTCTCTCTTATTTGTCCTAACTCAGCACGGATCTCAGTCATTAGAAGGTCCTGCTCCCTAATCTGAGTCTGCATAATCTCAAGGGAAGCAAGAAGAGTGGCATTGATTGTCGCTTGATCTGGCATCTCCGAAGCATGCTGCGACTGGGCTCCATTCCTGTTCTGCTCTGTTTCCAGAAAGGAGAAAGTATCCATGTCTGGCTCTGATAAGTCTATATAAAGTTGTGAAGCGATCATCAGAGGTGGAGAAGAATAGAGTGATCGAGAGAAGCTTCCAGGATCAAGGTCATACTTAGAAGAGGGAAGATGTCTCGAATCTGGCTCAAACAGGAGTTCTCGTGAACCGATCCAGGAGACGAGATTAAAGAGGGAGATTGATAGATATCAGGTTCAAAGAGAGGGTTCTCTTGAACCAATCTAGATAGATGGGCACGAGTGCGTGCAAGCGGTGCCGTAAGAGTCGACCGAAGTGATCGTCTGCCCATCATATTGAGATTAAGATTACAGCTGATCAATGAGATTAAGATCTGGAAGATATTAGACTCACACCACAAGTCAAACACAAAGCAAACCTCTAATTCACCAACTCAACTCTGGTGATGACCGTAAGAGTTCGGTCGTTTATCTTTTCGATTTTATGTTTTTTTGGCAAACAACGTTCTCTTAGATTAGCGAGATTAGATAGGTGCCTGAGACTTCGACGTCATACTGTCTCGAGTTCTCACCAGAACTCACATAGTCTCAGCCAGTATGGAAGTAAGTACGGACCGTTTCCGGCTACCCGTGTTACTTGAGGACGGAGCTTTACGCAGTGTCCTCTAAACCTTCCACTCTGCTAAGTGAACTCGGACCGTTTCCGGCTACCTGAGAGCATCCACTGAAGATAAGGTGAGTAAAAGTGTGAACTAAGTAGTACTTCGATAGAAGCCCAGACTCTGGTACCTTATGTGTCGTCTCTCTCTCGCAAAGTCTGGAGATAATACTTGCGATGCAATGGCGGGGGTTACTCTCCCCAAAACAAGTGGAGTCTTACGTTTCGTTTTAAGATCTGATAAAGTTAGCAGTCCATGTTTTAGTTTTTGGTTTTCACTTTTTTTTGGATATTTTCAGAGAAAGACGTCTAACGTATTTTTGTCTTTTTCGGTTTGGCCCTAGATACAATCACCTAAGTGTCGTATCTTAAGCAAGCATCTAAACTAAGTTATGATGCGTAGAGAAGGGGAAAACTGCAAGAAATCCTAATAAGCACCTATCTTGAAAAAGCCGCGGAAAATCGTCGAGAAAAATCGCGATCGAAAAAGCTGCGGTGGGTGCCCTGCTCCCCCAGGAGTACAACCCTGGTGAAACAAACCCCGAGAAAGATACAAATCGGGATGCCTTTATGAGGCCTCTTTTTACAACACTTTTTGATATGTTTTTTTAATACAAAAATTTACAAAAATTTTAAACTACTCGATTTTGCAGTTTTGAGCTGCGCAACTCGAGCTGTGCTGCACAAATCAGAAACAAGAAACCATAAGGTCAGAGAAGTGAATCGTGAAATTAAAATCTAATCCTAAGGTCTTCGCGATCTGTCCTAACGCTGCCTCCCCAGCTTCGGTACCATATGAAAAACCACCTGATCACTTGTCTTCTTCTGAACCTGTAAAAGAGTCAGAGAGAGATTTCGGTCATCGTTGTATCGACCAGGTGAGTTTTGTCAGAAAAGATTAAGGTGAATTAATCTTCCTATTTTTATTTGTGCTCCTAAACTTTGATGTATATTGAAAGCACGGGAGTGTCGAACTCAGGGAGGCAAACTCTTTAAAACTAGGGGAAATCAGTAGAAAAACTTAGATAATTGATCTCCTAATTTTTATTTTATTATCAAGGATTTTTCTCGATTTTTATTTGGATTTTCATGCATTTTATCTTATTTTTATGATTTTTATGTATTTTGTATTTTTTTTATTATTTTAGAAAATATTTAAATTTTATTTAATTTTAATTTTTTATTTTTATGGTTTGATTTTATTTTACTATTTTAC